>CM031243.1:499651512-500289012 GCA_018340775.1 Taxus wallichiana var. yunnanensis | reverse complement strand
CCTGTTCTAGTAAAGTTTGTCTGAATGCTTGAAGCTCAGCGGAATATGCCATGTGTCATGCTCCAAGGCAGTCTCCTTTGGCTGTTGAAAAGTCTAAGCAAAATGCAAAGTGAGCAGAGGCCTCCACATCTCATCCTGGTGCTTCTTTAAAATGAAACTCAAGGGCTGGTCCCCAAACATGCACGGTTCCTCCAAGTGTCTCCATGGTGAAATTCCAAAATGATGCCCAAAATAGAGACCCTGAATGAGCATGAGCTCGCCACGTGTCCTATTCTGCTAAACTGTACCAACTGCATAAAAATTGTTCTAAGTCTTGGAAAAGCAGTGAAATCATCCACGTGTCTTCTCGGTGCTACTCCAAGGCCAAACCAAAAATTAGATCTTCAAATGAGCACTGCTCCTCCACGTGGACACATTTTGAGTTGAGGATTTCCATGAAATTTTTGAAGTACCTAGTGGGCCACGTCCAACCAAAAGGTGCCACGTCCCTATTGATGAAAGGATGCAAATTTGATAGAGATAAACACCCGTCAAAGCATAAAATACAGAAAAACAATGTTTCGAGCTTGAAAATGAAAATTTCTCCAAGGACAGAATTTAGAAATGTTACAAGGCCAAAATGTGTTCATCAGAGACACATCCATTCATTTTTCTTAAAATATTTAGCGCAAAAATGACAAGGAAGACAAATCCCGACCGTGGAGAATGGATAACATGGGAGAACCTGAGTTTTTAGATGAACAGAGAATGGGAGACCCAAATTACAAACCTTTTCAGAGGAACAAAGAAACAAGGAGAAAACCATGGAACCATAAGTGATCTATTACCCAGAAGCAGATTAAAAATGGAAACAAAGACTAACTAGGAACAACACAAGGAAAAAGAAAGTGACAAAGGTCATAACTCGATAGATTTTCAAAGGAAAATTAGGGCGACACCATTTTGAGCACCAACACCGGCTCGACTTGGGGATGGGCACTCTTGTGAGTGCCAAAAGAACAAAGGTAGACCAAGTTCCAAGAATATCCATTGGGCACGGATTCATCATGCAGAGCGAGATAAATAGAGCCATCGTAAAAAAAAAAAGAAAGAGAAATAAGCAAAAATAGGTCACAGAGGACCAGAACGAGCAAAAGCACAAAAGACAGGGAACAAATAATGAACTATACATTGTACACAATATTCGTGCCTTGATTCAGGGGATTCAATCCAAGAAATACTTCAAATTCCTATCATTAATAGGCAATTCGAGCAGTTCACCATCTAAGTCCTTCAAGAACAAGCTATGTTCACCAATCGATATCAATGGAGTAAGGTCCCATCCATAATGATTCAAACTTGCCATGCTTGCCCTTATCCTCATGTCTATTATCCCATAACAGCACAAGATAACCAACATTGAAGGCTCTAGGAGTGACCTTCTTGTCAAATAACTTCTTGGTTTCTCTCTACGAACTTTACATGCCTCGGTGGGATGCCCTCCTTTCTTCATCAAGCTCAACAATTTGGTTAATGCAAGCATCATAAGGACTTACCTCCGATCTTTCGGCTTTTTTCATAAAATTATATGAATACAATTACATATGAAGAGGTAGGAGGGTCTGAGTCCCATATACCAACTCAAATGGACTCTTTCTAGTGACTCTCTTAACGGTGATCCTATCTTCCCAAACAACAAAATTTAACTATTCACCCAACTTTCTCTTGTTCTTCTCCAATGTTCTTCTGATGATCTTCAACAACATTTTTTATTACTGGACTCAACTTGTCCATTTCCTGGGGGTTGTAATTGGAGGCATATGTCAATTTGATTCCATACTCACTGCACATTGCCACCAAAGGTTTATTTCTAAAGCTCATGGCATTGTCAGCAACAATATTGACTAACACCCCAAACTTGCAGATGATGTTATTTAGCACAAAGTCCATGACAACTTGGTGTGTTTCCTTCTTGGTGGGGATTTCCTCCACCCATTTAGTAAAATAATCAGTTGCTACAAGAATCTATTTGTGGCCAAGCACTTGAAGGGTCTGAAATCTCACCGATGAAATCCATTCCCTATTGCTTGAATGGGGATTAAATTGATACAGGCTGCAAAGGAAGGGATCCTGAAGCTTTCAGTCTTCTAGAGAAGTGTTGGTAACTTTCACATATTCTAATCAACAAGGTTGCATCCTTGAAGATATTTGGCCACCAATAACCAGCCCTTAGGATCTTTTGTGCTGTGACTCTTGTAGGAAAATGCCCCCCACAAACTCCTCCATGAAAATCAACAATTATCTTGGGGGCTTCTTCTTTAGTAATGCACCTTAAGAGGAATCCTTCTGGGTTATTCCAAGCTAACCCATAATCAGTGATGACATATTTATGGGAAGCCAAATTAACGGCCCTTTTCTGGTTCTTACATAAATGCTCAGGTCCTTTCAAATGTCTGAGATAAAAAATTACATCTTTATACCACTCAGAATTCATCAATGTTTGAAAAACACATGCCCTTTCTTCTTCCACCTCATTTACCTCAATAGTTTACAAGTTGCTCTCAGCCATAAGCTTATCCAAGCAAAACATCTCACCAAATTTGGGGTTTGGATATCCATAGCACATTCTTGCAATTTGTTCACCCACCTGCATCTTTTTCTTGAGACTTCCATCTCAGACAAGATGTCCTTCACCATGGTGTGGGGAACATAAACCACTTTAGAACTTAGAATGTAAGCTCTAAAAATATTTATTGCTTTTACCAAAGCAAATGCCTTATTTTCCATGATAGTGTACTTCATCTCAGCCCCCTGTAAGGCCTTATTGAATAATGAAATTGGCCTCTCAGCCCCTTCATCATCCTTCTGCGACAGGAAAGAAGCAATAGTGTTCTCTGAAGAAAAGGAAAACAGTTGGAAATGATTCTTATAATCTGGAGCTTCCAGAATAGGTGCATGCTTTAGTGCCTCTTTAATCCCATTGAAAGCTTTGATGGCAGCCTCCTCCCATTTGATGACCTAGTCTTTCTTTAGCATGGAAGTGATTGGAATGGTCAGTTCAGAAAAGTTTGATATGAATCTTTTAATGAAGTTTATTTGCCCAAAGAAAGACTAAATTCCTTTCTTAGTCCTTGGGATTGGGACCTTGCTAATGGCCTCTCCTCTTTCTAGATCAATCATCACCCCTTCTTGTGACAATATTTGACCAAGCAACTTTGCCTTCTACACTCCAAAATGGAACTTCTTTGGATTAAGTGAAATGCCATATTTTCTACATCTTATCAGCATCTTCTCTAAGTGCAGCAAGTGGTCACTTCTCTTTCTAGAAAACACAGTCACATCATCTTGATAAACTGCAATGAATTCATTGATGTAACCAATAAAAGCAACATCCATTACTCTTTGAAAGGTGTCTCCAACATTCATCGGACCAAAGGGAACCCCGACATAGACATAGGTCCCCGAGGAGTAGTAAAGGATTGTCTTGATCCTTTCTAATTCCTTCACCACAACTTGGTTATACCTAGAGAAACCATCCAAGGTGGAAAGCAACTCAGAACCAGTCACTAATTGTAGCATGTTCTCCATTTTTGGTAAAGGATAATTATCCTTCAAAGATGCTCTGTTTACATTCCTGAAATCCACACACAAGCCTAATGTCACCATTTTTCTTTCTCGTGGTACTAGGTTTGCAACCCAAGAAGAATACCTTGTGGGCTGGATAATCCCTCCATCTCTTAGCTTCTTCAGTTCTTCTTGCATTTTGAGGGATAAGAGTGGGTTGATAGTCCTCTAGTTCTGCATGAATGGCTTTGCATTAGACTCCAAGGGAATCTCATGTTGAAATAGGTCCTCTCTATATGCTTTTAGTTCAGAATAGGTCCAAGCCATGCAATCCTGATACTTTTTCAAAAATTGGATGTATGATTGCTTCTCCTCATTGCTCAAATTTCTACCTAACCAAATATTACTTCACTTCTCCTCTGTGCCAAGGTCATGCTCTTCAATATCCCTTGAGGCTAGCATGCATCTGTTAATAATTCGATTATCATTATCAAAATTGGACTCAAGAGTAACCAACCCTATAGGGATGGTATTAGTCTTTAATTTGAATGATGTCGTTGCCAAACAAGGTTTCTTTTCCTTCGTCAGTACATACCATTGGTTCCCAATCAATACTTTGATCAGAAAATTCTCCCTTGTTTTGCAAGAATCTTCTGATCTGATTATCATCATCAAAAACCTACCAATGCTTAATGTTATCAAGGACAAAAGGTCTTGTCAACACCTCAACATCATATTCATAATATGGGGACATTTTACAATTTTCAAAACGAGACCCCAACATTGCAAGTTTGTCTACCAAGTCATTAAACTTCCTATCATGATGTACAATGTTAAATGAATCAAACATCTCAATGAAATCCCAAACTACATGCTTCATCTTTGTTTCATTCGTTGATTCTTTGTGGCATACATTTTTTCGACTTATTTTACAATTATTTTTGAGTATCCTTTGACAATGATTTCCTTGAAACCATATTTCCAAGAAATTCTTAAACCCAACAACAAAGTGCCTCATACTCAAGAATGTTGTTAGTGTACTCAAAGTTGAGTTTGAAAGAAAAAAATCTTTCCTAACTAGAGAAAGTAGAAAAACACTAGAACCATTCCCAAACTTGGAGTAAGCTCCATCAAAAAATATATTCCAGGGAGATCCCGTTTGTTCAAGGCATTTGCATTCTTCAATCTTGTGCTCCTTTCCATCAGCAAATCCCACAAAGTTATCTACATCAACACTTGTGTACAATACCTCATAGGATGCATTGTTGGGATCCTCAATGAGGTGCAACATCTTCTTTTCCCCATACAACCTGACAAGGCTGCCCTCAATTGGAATGGTAGCATAGGAAATATCCATTTGGACACTCCCACCAACACTTGCAACCCATTTTCTTGACAATAGCATGCCCCACTTGGCTGGGCAATCAATAATGACAACATCAAGTTTTAAGTTTTTACCTGGGTAAGCTACAAGTTACACCACCAAACCCTTCACACATCCCACTACTGGAACTTCTCTAGAGTCCATGGCAGTGCACTTCCCATATGTTGTTGTCACTTTGATATTTAGCTCATTCATGACTTCTAAAGGCATGACATTGCATGATGCCCCTGAGTCAAACATGCAGTTATGTAGAGTCTGTCCTTAATGATCAAAGTGGTGAAGAATGGATCCACATTCATTTGAGAGTCCACCAAGGATGTTCCCAAATAGACCTTAGGTGGTTCATCTAGCTCTTCTGATGCTGGTGGTACTTCTGGTTCTTCAATGACTGGTGGGGCCTCCACAATTTTTATGTTTCTACCTAGGGAAGTCTTCTCTTCTTTTAACCCCAAGTATTCAAATGCTCTCTTTTTGTGCTCAAGAATCCTAAGCAACTCAACAATTAGAACAAAGACTTTTATTTGACTTAAAACTTGGGCAATGTCATATGGGACATTCTTTGGCAGAAAGCACTAGAAAGAAAAGTGATACACTCATTAAGTGGCACAGGATTTTCGATAATGTGGGCATGAGGAGGGGTGTGATTTTTGTTTGGAACTGCAGGGATTTTGGGAGATGCATCTCTCTTATGAGCCTTTTTAGGAATATTTAAAAGTAAGGGGGATTTTGGCTTGGCTTGAGGCCCGCCCCTTTTGACAACCTTACTTCTTTTGTTATATTCCTTTTTTGAGCAACCACAACATTCATCAAGAACTATATGTCTTCCTCGGATGGGATTCCTCCACTATAATTATTTATCATTAAAGCCCTTAAATATTTAAATTCATTATTGGGAAATTCAAAATCTTGTACATTATCTACTTCTAAAGTATGAGAGGGAGGAAGAATAGGTACCCTATGAATGCAATCCTAGAAAGTGGTAGCATTCTCAGGCACTTATCACCTCAGATAAAGTTTCCCCTTGTTGTAAGCTTGTGGAGCAACCCATCATGTAGACATCATCATCATTGTCATCAACTTCTTCCTCTTCTTGCTGATCTTCTTCACAAGGAGCATGAGGCATGAAACATTTGTCACACCAATCAATGACATCTATCTCTTCCACCACAACAACTCTAGCAGCCAAAGGATCAGGTACCATTCTGTTATCCCTGGCTTGGGACTGTCTATTTCCAAATCCAATAGGTCCCTTGCCTCTGTCATCATATCTTTGGTGATTTTGAACTGTCTTTGCCTTCTTTGCATGTGTTGAATGTTATCCAAAATTCACCCCTCAAGGTAATTTTGATAACATGCATCAAATTCTTTAGTCCCAAGCAATTATATTGATTCAAGGCAAAAATCATGTTTCTGGGGTCCCCGGGTTCTTTCTAACTCTTCTGTCCAAGAAGAAAACCCAGCAAGTTTTAAAAATGTGAAAAAATTGCAAAAACAAGCTCGGGGCAAAAAAAATCATGAAAAATGGCTAAGTCCTAGTCCTCGCAACAGTCGGGACATGAGGGACATCTGGACGCGAACCGGCCGAAAGGCCAGCTAGCGGTCTGCGCAGCATTTGGGACATCCGGGCCAAAGGGACGCACGGACGCGGAAATCCGAACTGGCCGAAAAGTGGAAAAAATTGACTAACTGTTGAAACAGGCAGTCTGGGACATCTGGGCAATTAGTACGCGGAGGACGCAAGTCGGCCGAAAAGACTTAAGGCAGCCCAGGAATAGTTGGGCTGAAGGTACGTGAAGTACGCGAACCGCGAGATCAGCCGAAATGAGAACTTTCATACCGGGACAGTTGGGACAAAAGTACGCGAACCGGCCGAACCGGGCGAATCGGAAGAATTTGTCCCAGACAGTCCGGAAGCAAGCGGGACAAAAGTACGCGGAGGACGTGAACCAGCCGGTTCGGCCAAACAGAGGACTTTTCATACTGGGACATCCGGGACAAAGGGACGCGAGGGACGCGAAAAGCCGAAGCGGCCGACAGCAAGGAAGAAAAGTCAACGTCTGACCCGTGAAACTTCAAACGGCCATAACTTTTGACTCCGAGCTCCGATTTTCATAAAATTGGACTTTCTGGAACGAGCACGACGTCCTCTACACCAAATTTTTTTTGATGAGGGTAGATATATTTAAATAAGAGAAATATATTCAGCTCCAGTCAGTTAATGCTCATTCCCGTCAAATGACAAAAAATGTCTGCCAGACCCAAAATAGCTTTCGTACTCAGAAGGCCATAAATTTTGCATTTCTCAACGAAATCACACAAAATTGGTACCGTTGGAATCATGGCTCCGAGCCTGATGCACAGAACTCAAGAAGTTCTAGATTTGATGAGAAATTTATTGATAGTTTTAAGAAAATGTGGCCGGGTTCATAACAGTGTTTTATTTGGTAGTTGAGAGTGCAATTAAGAGGCATGGTCATCATTCTTTCTCTGTTGTAGCACATGGGACAGTATGGGGAGCCTTTTGCAAGTAATTTACAATCATTTCAATCCATTTAATACCTCTTACAGGTGGTTTAAGGACAAATTTTGGGATTTCCATTTTCCCTTCTCTTTTCCTTCTCATTTTTCTATAAATTGGAGTGTTGGGCTCATTGTAAAAAAGAGAGTTTTTAGGTAGAAAAGCTCGCCAAAATT
Source organism: Taxus wallichiana var. yunnanensis (assembly GCA_018340775.1). Lineage (NCBI taxonomy): Eukaryota > Viridiplantae > Streptophyta > Pinopsida > Cupressales > Taxaceae > Taxus > Taxus wallichiana. The sequence continues at coordinate 500,281,391 of CM031243.1, read as the reverse complement.
GCTTTGTGAAGCCGGTGTGTTGTAGGCCTTTGTATTGGACTCCTTGCATGGTGATCAGGGCCTTATCTTGTAATAGACTCGAACTGTGCATATCATGAAGCAATAAAATATCGGTTTGTGGATGTATCTTCCACTCGCTCACTTTGTGCTTTCTTACATTCTTCTTGCCCCTTTAATCTTTCTACAAGAATATTGTGTCTATTATTATGTTCTTACAGGGATCCATTATCATTGTGTATGCTTGGAATATTGTTGTGAATGCATTTTGCTAGATTATGGAGAACTGTCATCACCTCTTCTAGTGTGTACTTTGCTTCTGTATTTCACACATTTGGAGACTACTCTCACACCCTCCTTTTCTGGTGTATCACCGCTTTAGTGTAGGATTTCATTTTATGCATTCTCTCTCCCTGGTCCCTTGGAAATTTAGATTAGAATAGTTAGCTTATCCTGCATTAGAGTAGATTGTGGTAGGTAGTTTAGGAGCAAGAACCAGCTTTCTCTGGAGGTCTATCTCAAGTAGCAAGTCCCACAACTTGGAGATAGTACCCATGTTATCCAATCACACCATGAGTTCAAGTATATGCACTTGTATAAACACAAGGGTGCTGTGATTCGGTGATAACATTGACTTTATTGATTCACTACATCCTTGAGGAACCTTATAAAATAGAAGGTTAAACAACAAAATGCCACATAATAGTCAAAGTGTTTCTTTAACTAGAATATGTGCTTCAATGGAGGCCCAGATTAGCACTCTTTCACACAATATTTGAGATTCTATCACCAAGGCTCAAGTTAGAAAATACAACAAAGCATTAATATCTGAGTCAAATCATGCCTAAGGTACACCTGAGGCTTTGAGACAATCTCTGTCAATAGATGAAAGAAAAGTGATTTTAAATCATTTATTCCAATCCCAAATGAAATCTCTTTTGAGAGATGAAATTACAGATGCCACTAAACTATCACAAGGATTGAGGCCTGTGTGATTGAATCAAAAATTATACAATATTGTAATAGAAACAAGAAAAGCTACTTACATACATTCAGAAATAAAACCAACACATTTTGCTCAAGACAACACAGAAAAAATCAAATTTGATTAAGTCTATTAGTAGGGAAAGTTTCTAGAACACTCTCAGAGCTTGTCAATGGTTGTACACTTGTAACCACCTTGACACAATAAAACTTAATACAAAAAGAGATAACCTAGTTTCTCAAATGGCTTCTCAAAAGACAAGCTTTGTCAAATTCTCCTCTTGGGAATTTTCTTCGAACTCTAACACTCCAACCTCCAACCTCTCAACCCTTTGCACAAAAAATTTGTGCCATTTATAACATTTACAACAGATCCCCTTCTCCCCAAAAGACAAAATGTTTAATGCACTAGTGCTCGCCATGATTTTGATTGTGATTCTCAGAATCAAATCTGTAAAAATTGTTAGGTGCTCGAGGGGGCAGATCTCATCGAATATCTCCCACATTCAACTCTTTCCTCTGGTAGATCACTCTTTCTTAAATTTTCCAACCACTTCCACCCCTAATCTATCAAATTTGGCTCCTTGCATGCTTGGGAGAAGAAAAATAGAAAATTTGATCAAGCACGATAGTCAGACCATTTTAATGGTGAAAGACGTCTTCCAGATCTCCCCACAAAACTTAGATATCAAAATTAACTCCCCTCTCTATTTGGCATGTAGAAAAGACCAGGAAATCATGGAGACTCACACTTCCAGACGTGTTTCAAAAAAATGGGGGGAAAATCAGATTCAGACTCTCAGCTGCCATTGATCTTTACTTTGAATTTGGTTTGTCTATGTGGAAGATTCAAACTTTAAAAATAGAGTCGAGGGCTTCCTTTGACTTTTTATGAATTTTGACAAAATGGAAAAAATTTCACACTTTGCTCCGCACCTCCGCCCTCAAAAAATTAGCCTGACATGTGTTCAAATGTGGTTCGAGCAGAACCGTGCTTCCCTTTTTACTTTTGACTCTTTTCTCCCAAAAGGAATTTTTTCAAATTTCCCCTGAGATCCTGCATCTCTTCCGTTGACTGGAGAAAGATTTGACTTTTGCCTTATCGTGATTGTGGGCCGTTTTGAGATTTTTAGTCATTTTCATGTCAAGAAAAAAAATTCAAATTTCCCCCGATGGTCCGCCTCCCCACCCCTTTGACTTTTCAAACTATCATGTGTCACCATGGCACACCTTGAGATGGTCCCAAAAATTGATACTTTGAACGAGCGCGGGCTCGCCACGTGTCCTATTCCAAAAAGTTTGTTTGAATGCTTGAAGCTCAGCGGAAGGCACCACGTGTCATGCTCTAAGGAAGTCCCCTTTGGCCGTTGAAAAGTCTAAGAAAAATGAAAAGCAAGTGGAGGCCTCCACGTGTCATCCTGACGCTTATTTAAAATGAAGAACAAGGGCCATTCCCCAAACATGTGCGGTTCCTCCACGTGTCTCCATAGCGCAATTCCAAGATGGTGCCCAAAGCAGATACCCTAAATGAGTGTGAGCTCGCCACATGTCCTCTTCCGTAAAATCTGTGCCAACTACATAAAAAATTGTCTAAGTCCAGGAAAAGTAGCAGAAGTCTTCGTGTGTCCTCCCGATACTACTCCAAGGCCAAACCAAAAAGTAGATCTTCAAATGAGCATCGCTCCTCCACGTGGACAAATTTTGAGTTGAGGCTTTTCATGAAATTTTTGAAGTACCGGTTGAGCCATGTCTAACCAAAAGGTGCCATGTCCCCTGTCGATGCAAGGATGTAAATTTGACCAAGAGAAACACCCGACAAACCGTAAAATACAGAAAAACAATCATTCAAGCTCGAAAATGAAAATTTCTCCAAGGATAGAGAATTTAGAAATGTTACAAGGCTCAAATATGTTCATTAGAGACACATCCATTCATTTTTCTTCAAGTATTTAGGGTAGAAACGACAAGGAAGACAAATTCGACCGTGGAGAATGGAAAACATGGGAGAACCTGAGTTTTTAGATGAATAGAGAATGAGAGACCCAAATTATAGACCTTTTCCAGAGGAACAAAGAAACAAGGAAAAAACCATGGACCCATAAGTGATCTCGTGACCGGGAACAAATTAAAAATGGCAACAAATACTAACCTGCACAACACAGGGATAAAGAAAGTGACAAAGACCGCACCTCGATAGATTTTCAAAAGAAAATTGGGGCGAGATCATTTTGAGCACCAACATGGCCAAACCTTAATGTATATGGGTCCATCACTAATATATAGGTTAATATTTAATAATATAAAATATTTCTATTTCTATTATTAAATATACTAACCTAGGTATATACTTTAAGTTAAATATTTAATATCATGAAATGATTATATTTCTAATATTAAATATTATAAACCTAGGTATATGTGTCAACCATTTTAGGTCAAAAGGTGGGTCGGGAGACATACCCGATCACCTTATATAAAAATGACTTTACCCTTGGTAAATAGGGTTTCAAAGGAGGAGGTGATCTTACTAGATGTAAAATAAGTTATCTAAAGTAAAAGGTTATTTTCAAAGTGGTTTTTACCCTATTGGGGTTTTCCACTATAAATATTGTGTCACATGTGTTATTTATTGTAAGTATTTATTTATTTATTTATGTTATGATGTAATCTTTATTTAAATATTTAATATAACATTATGTAATATGTAAGTTGATTAAATCTGTATTTATTAGAATCCTCAAATTCTAACATGGTAACATAGTGAGGTAAATTAAATAAATTAAGATCAAATGTTGTGTATTTTAAGTTAATGTTTGTTTGGAGATTGATGTGTGCACAGGTGAAAGGGGCTTCAAATATTTACCTGCGTGAAAATCACATATAAAAAAGAAAAGATTTATTACTATATGAAATAATTTTCATGTTTTCTATAATTTCAAATGTTTGCAGGTTAAATATTTTGAAGGTAAATTCATACTCATGTTCTTTGGTCTCCTCTAAAAGGATTCAATTTGAAAAACTATAGTTTATAGTTAATCTATAACTATATCCTATATAATTTGAAAACTATATTATTATTTTTAAATAAAAATATATATAATATAGAATAAGGTTTATATAATAATTTATATAAACATCATATTAAAATTTATATAGTTTTGGAAAAAAACTATATATTAAAAGTATTTAACCATATTAAAATTACATGGGATTCACTCCATATTCTAAACCTAAGTTTAAATCATATTTAACTTATAAATCTAGGCATATATAGTTTTTTTAAAAGAAATAAACCTAAGTTTGAATCATATTTTATATATATGGTTAGTTTAAACCGCTTAAAATATAAATTTTATTAGATTTGGTTTATATATGTTTAAAAAAAACTTAAGTGCTTACTTTTTTTGGAAAGGGGGTCTGTGTTTATTGCTTGGCCATGAAGGGATTACTTTTTAAATCTTAATATTTATTAAATAAAACTTAACATGTGTCCCTAACCATTTATATTATCCATGTAAGGGGACAGCCCCATTCATTTATATCTTATAGTTTATAAAAACTATATAAATGAACCTATTTAAAGGTTTTCTTTTATATAAGAGTGGGAGTGGAGAATAAAATGAGATAATATCTCAGGTATAAATGTGGAATTCTCAAGTATAAATTGAGAATTTTTTATTTAAAAAAGTTAGTTTATTGGTGGCCCACGTGAAGTGTGGTAAATATTTATTAAAATATTGATAGTTATAGCCACATAAAAGTTTTAAAGTTTTTAGCTTCATAAGAATTATATAAAATATTTTGCAATCTTTCCATAGTTTTAAATGTGTGTAGGGTAAAATTAAGAGTAAATGAAAGGAGGAGACAAGGTTCATGAAAATAGGAATTTTAATTTATTTCATTGGTCGGGTGAAATTCTTGTCCCCTCTATAAAATATGCAAGTTAATCTATACTCTTATAAATCTACTTGCACTTGGTAAAACTCTTTTAAGCTGGTCTATGTCCTCTAAACCCCTTTAATAAGGGTTATGTGTTTTTAATAAAAAAATACTATAGTTTATAATTTTCATGAACTATATGTTGTTTTTTATTTTCATTCTATAAACTATATACATTTTTAAATAAAAATGTATATATTTTTACATTATAAATTATAATAGGTTATTATAATGTGTTAAAATATAACCTCCCTAATATTATACAGAAGAAGAAATTATGAAATTTCACATTCTGGAAATACACAAGTTTTGGCTTCATTAAATTTGACGGTCAAATGACCATCACAGTAGACCAAACATAAGACAATATGACGGTCATTTAGACGTCAAATTTAAGCTCGTAGGTTCAGGAAACTTTCACTGTGTTAAAATTGACAGTCAAATGACCGTCACAACAGACCAAAAAATAAGTCATTATGACGGTCATTTAGATGTCAAATTTAAGATGGCCAAATTTTTGTTAACAATATTTTTCAGAAATTTGAAGTTATTATGCATTCTTAGGGGTCTCTTCTTCACTTATATATAGTTGGAAATATTTTTATATAGATCTAGGGTATAATACAAAGCCCTCTATATTGTGGGTTATTATTTTGGTCATGGGAGGTTAATCAAGTATGCATTGTAATGACATAATGAGTTATGATCAAATAGTTTCTTTAGATCTATAAAATTTAGATCTTATTCTATTAAAAGTTTTGTTTTTATTATTGATAAATATGTATCTAACTCTGTGGTACATTGTATATTATAATGAGGCATGTTTTACAAGTTTAGGAAAACAATGACGTCTAACTATTTCTGTCTTGACAAAACCTAGATCCTAAATAAAACCAACTACAACATTTGGGTCAAAACATAATTTATGGTGAGAAAAATCTAGATGATTGTTTTTGGATCTGAGGTTGCTCCCACGGGTCTTCAAGCAACTGTAGATAACATGAATGCATTCTTGCAACGAATGTATGAGGCTATTTTTATGATTTTACACAATGTGAATGATGATTACCTTCTACACAATATTAATATCGAACATATAAAAGAGGTATGGAAACAACTAGAATCCATACATGAAGAATACTTGGTATATCAAGGATAAAAATGAAATTGGTAGTGCCCACTTCCCTTTAACACCTTTTAATATTGATCTTGATATTGTTGATTACATTATAGAAATTTTTATGGTTTTGATTTAGTATGATGTTAGTTGTTGGACCGTGGATTATTGTTGATCTTGATTTAGTTATGATGCATGATGATTATTAGAGACACTTCATATGTGGATGCTGATATACTATTTGACATGGATATATTATGAATGTTGTTCGGACATGTGATTTTTGGATATTGTGAGTAGACCTAGAAAATGAACATCATATGATGATGATATAGTTGATATAAATTGTAAGTGATATTATTGTGATTCATATGTATAGATAATTTTGTGATTATATTTATATCATGTTGGATGTTCTTATATGGCCACAAGGCCGAATGAAGTATTTGTATTTTGCAGGTTAAATTATCTCAACAAACATCGGGGGATTGGAGACCAACCACTTTAGAATTCTAGATGAATTCAACAAGGTCACCATGGAAACTATATTTGTTTGTTTGTGTTAGGGATTCCCATGGGGGGGATCACCTTTGAATGTGACTAAGGAGATTTATTTATTTATTAATATGGTTTCTTTTATTAATGTTTGCATGTGTTTATTTTGTGGCGCTTTTACCCTTTTTCTTTAGTTATTAAATGTTGTGATAATATTATGAGGAATCCTATTGTTTAGTTAATTAATTAAAAGATGTCATAAGAATGTAATTAATAGAGTTGTTGGTCAAGTTTTAAAGTGTTGTAATAATGTGTAAGTTACTTCGAGTGTGAAACACTCCGCCTTCTTAGAAATTCGAATTTGTCCTTGGAGGCTGATTTTGGAGGCTTGTGGGACAAGTAAAACTTGTCCCATACCTCTTAATTTTATTTACAAACCATACCTATGTTTGGAGGGTTGAATTTAGACCTTCTTTATGCATTTTGATATGACTTATTGAAATTTTTAATTGCACTCTTCTTACATTTTATTAAATGCAGTCCTTATGGGGTGTGGGATTTTTAGAGTATGTAAGTGTATTGTCATATTATTCACCCACCTCTTTATTGTGCATTGGAGAATGAATTTGACTTTTATGTTGGAGTTGAGGATGTGTGATGTGGTATCCTACATGGATCCACCTCATCCTCTTCTCTTCCCTCTTCTATAAAATTATAACTCCTTGATTTGTTTTGGGTTGTTGAACTTTTGGGAATGCTTCCTTGGGGTGAATTTTTCTTGCTATTGGGAGATTTTACTTGGAGAAGTTTTTGGAGGATTGTTACATGCTTGTGTCGGGTTGATTTTTGGATTCTTGCATTGGAAGGAGCTTGTTTTTAACTAGAAACAACTCCATCATGGAGAGGTAAGAGCTTGGCCCTTAAAATACTCCTTTTCTTTATGAATGTACATGTCATTGTGTGAATGTTTTAGCATGTTTGTGGGCTATCTAGGTAGACTTCCTAGGAATGGTGTAGGAGAAGACTATGGGGTACTCTTGAGGGAGGTACAAGTGTTTTTGGGAGGTATAAGTGTGGAGGGAGTTGGGATTGGGTTCCATCTTATAAAAAGAAATAGTTTGCATTTCTTTACTAGTTATAGGGTGCCATAAGAGGTTGGGAAGGCATAAGGATATGTGAGGAATAAGGGATACTTGGGGGAGGCATAAGGAATGTCGTGGTTTTGATATACTATTGTTTTGGCGGTTTGTAACTCGGTGGTGATACCCATTTCCCCATTTGGGAGGCATAAGAAAAATTCCCCATATTTCTTGCTCCTTTGGCTTGTTTGTTGAAGCCTTAGTATTTCTTGTCATGTGTTATTGTAGTTGTAAAAACTAAATTCTATTTTGGACTGTGTTTTATTGTGAAAATGTTGTGTGTATGTTTAGTAAAAATCTGTTGTTGCCATGAGTTGGATCACATATTTTATTACATTGTGGTTAGGGCTCGGAGGCCAATGAAGAAGGATGTATTCTCATTTAATTGGATGTCTTGGTTGGGTGGAGAGCGTTGCCTTTCCCTGCCTTTGTTGTGATCAAATTAGAGGAATGAAAAAAATGCATGTTGTTATTCTAGAGTTGAGAAAAGATATTTTGACAGTCCCTTGTGAAATGAAATCTCATTGTAACCTTTACCACTTGAAGTGGATGAACTAGTAATTGTTTGTAATGGAAACATGTTGATTGATTATAAGAGGAAATTGGAAATGTAAAAGAGTTATTCTTTGTATTACTGTTTAGAAAGAATGATATTTTTTTGTATATTGTATTTTAAAATCAAATGGAAAGGAGGTTCTATGAGTTTCACTGGAATTAATGGAAGTGGTTACCTTTTTCATATGATATTCATCCATTGGAAATTTTTGTTTGTCATGTACTAGGAAGTCCCAGTTTTGAAAGTGAAAATGTGAAACACGTGAAAAGAAAATATATTATTTTGCCCTGTGTTCAATAAATGATTTTGGAAGGAATAAAAGAAAGAAGTTGTAAAATTGCCTTTTGAAATAAATAAATGAATGTAATACTTTTCTTGAATTGCATTGTAGTGTTGAATCTGATCATATCAATGTATTGAAATCTCTTTTTGAAAGGAAGAAATGCATGTGAGAAAAATACGTATTTTTGTCTCTTTTGGAAATGTGTAAAATGAGAAACCGAATTGCATTTTGGTTTAGAATAGTTTTAGTTGAATCAACTAGATGTGTAGATTAGAGTTGGAATGAATTTTAATACTCAAAAGATGAAAATGGCAAATAGACCCTTTAACATTTGATCCTGGTTTTTGTAATTTTAAATTGGCAATTATCTAAACAAAGAATACAGTTCAAACTTGCAACAATAAAATAACAAATTAAGTGATTGAATTGAAGTAGTAGGCCCTAAAAAAGCTCATTGGACTAAAACACTTAAAGAAAAATCTTTCAAACATTGAAAAATTGGGCTCAAACCGTTTTGTAGTCATTTTCTATCAAGAAACGGAAATGTTCAAATTGCATAATATTTAGACAAATTAACCCTTGTAATCTATCCTAAATTCATCTAAGAACAATCCCCCATGTCTGTTTGACATGTTGAGAGGGGGAGAAGATCAAATTGAATAAATTTCACAAGTTAAAATTTACCAGTTCGCACTATGAAAGCCTGCAGGCCTTTTTCTTAAAAATGACCCCTTAAATTTTATCAAAATCTAAAATTAATGATCTTTGTACAAAGAGGACATTCGAGATCTTTCCGAGAAAGTCTTTGTTTGCACAACACTTGAGCTCTCTATCAAAAGTTATGGCCTTCTGAAGTTTTTTTCACTTGGCGTTAAAATTTTGGGAAAAAAACTTAACGGGCCCGTGGTCCTAATTTTTCCTTGGGACTTAGGAAAATTTTTTTGGGAAAATTTTCAAAATTTTCTCCCCTTGACCCATCGGCGCATAGCCAATTAGAGGCTGCGATGTGGCACCACGAGGTTTTGGTGGAGGGGTGGACCTCTTTCTAAACTTAGCGCATCCAAAAAAATTTGGGAAAATTTTCCAAGTTTTCCCCTGCCCACCGTGACCGATTAGGTGATGCCACATGGTGTCACGAGGCAATGGCGGAGAGTGCGGTACCTTCTTCAACCTTAGCGATTTTTAAATTTTTTTCTCGGAAAAATTTTCTTAGTTATCTCTACCTCCCCTCCAGCCCACGGCTAATAGTGTGATGGCACATGGCATCATCTGGAATAGGTGGAGGCGCGCGGGAAGTTTTGCCCCTTGCATTTCCAAACCCAAAAGTCTAAAATTCTGATGTGTCCCCGCAAGTCCATTTTCCCCATGCCAATCGAGCTTGACAGTGTCCTCTTTGGGCCCATGGGTGCATGGAGGAAAATTGTGATTTTTCCCTAAAAAGGGAAAAAATGCCAAAACTCTTCCCCGCTCCGCCGACCTGCGCAAGGGAAAATTTTCTCCCCTAGGCCCACAGGCTCGCTCTTGTGAAAAATTTCCTCCCAAGGTCTGTCGGCCCATAACTTGAGTTTTATGAGGAGTTAGGAGGACTTATTTATATCAATGGAAAGGTGAGGAAATATCCTATCGAATAGGAGTAGTTTAGGAAAATTTTGAATGTGTTATTTATGAGAAAAATCAAGTTGAATCTTTAATCCTGTTAGAGAGTGGATATGGTGAGGAATTACCCTTTGAACCTTATTGAACCTTCCATTTTAAATTTTTGACCTTGTGACCTCTCGATAATTGTTAATAAAAGAAAAGTATATTCTAGTGGATTAGAATTGTTCTGGAACTTGTTAGTGATAGTTGTTGCCTTGTAACCTGGTAGTAGACTCATTTAAACAAAAGAAAATTATTCCATAATTTTTCCTAACTAATCCTAGGTTGTTTCTTGGGTCTCAAGTGGGTTGTTTTAATGGGTGTTACACTTGGTATCAGAGCCTTGGTTCAAAAGCTTAGACCATTGGACACACTAGAAAACTTGAGACATGAAACTTAAACTTAACAAACTTTTAAATCTAGAAAACAACTTAGTTTAGAAATTACATATTTTAGTAAACATGGAAATTGAATAAAACTTAGAAAAATGAACTAACTCTCACCTTGGTTTGTGTAGGAGGTGCAGATGGGACGAGGGGACTTTTCACATAGACCCAAACTTACCACCACCAGATCATGTTGTAGCAACCATCCTACCCCATATTTTGTAGACTCTTAGGATGTTAATGCCACTCTACGCGGAGGATCAGTAGGAGGACATGCAGCTAGACATGACAGAGTCCCTTCTATTGAGGGTCAGGCATCTACTCGACCCAACGAGGAGCATGGAGGAGAGAAATTCCATCCGAGAGTCAGCCGAGCAAAGTCACCATAAAGGGGATAGGGTCACCGAGTTTCAGAACATAGAGAGAGGTCTCGAGGCCCTAGGCTTAGGGATGAGCACACGAGAGAGACATAGAGGCCATCGGACCACGGCTATAGATCACATCGGGAGATCCTAAAGCTTCAACCCTCACATTATTGCGGTGATATAGGTGGATTTAAGATAGAGTCCTAGTTGGTGAGCTTAAGCGGATGCTTCAAGCTATGTCCTTGTTCTAGCAACACAAAATCTCATGTTACGATCCATCTATTGAGGGATGGAGTGGGTGTACAGTGGAGGATAAAGGAGTAGAAGTTCAATGTTGATTTTTAGACAATTACTTGGGAGCTCTTTGAGGAGCATTTTAGGAACATATACTTGTCACGGAGGTTCATACAGTAGTGGATAGATAAGTTCCATGACCTTTGATAAGCATCTCTTTAAGTAGCAGAGTATGAGAGTAGGTTTTTAGATCTACTCCAGTATGTTGAGTACATGCAGGATTAGTAGGTGCAGATCCATAAGTTCATTTGGGGCCTAAACCTAGACATTGGAGGTGCAGTGTGGATCCATTATCTATATACATTAGCTGAGGCTGTCAAGAAGGCCTATATAGCAGAGGAGACTTGGGGAAAGACCCAGTAGGCTAGAGACCAAGTCTGGATCCGTATCTGATAGATGTAGGATAACAGATCGAAGGGGTCAGTACCCCTTCCTCATGGTGGACAGGGTTCAAGCACATTCATCCTTTAGACCATAACAACAACAATAGTAAGCAGTTCCGCCCACCTTATAAACCTCCACGAGAGATTTGATGCACGAGAGATGACGGAGTATGGGACCTCCTCCTGGGGTCCCATCATGACCAAGGTGCCCCAGAGAACTCACTTAGTAGGAGATCACTACGCAGAGACCTCATCTTACTTCAGCCAAATCATCAAAATCCATGCCACATACTTCAGTCTGAGACTTGACTGCTACACAAGGGAGAGGATCAGGTGGTTGTTTTGGTTGTGGTGTTACTAGACATTTTTGGAGAGACTACCCATAAAACCCTAACAACAAGGGTAAGGAAGAGATCTCAGAGCCTACTATTGGTGATATGGGGTGTAGTCATAGGATTTATGAAGTGGTTGAGAACCACCAGGCCGAGCATCAGAGTACAGTCATTGAGACTGCAAGTAGCATTGGTGGTATTCCTACCTCCATCTTGTTTGATTCTGGTTCTTCTAATTCTTTCATTGCACCATATTTAGTAGACGATGCACACTGGTGGCAGTTAGGTAGGGTCATAGTTGGGATGTTGAGATGGATTACGGAGCCAAGATATCGGTAGACTCCTTATTTAAGGAGTGTGTAGTGGATTTGGGACCTTTCACCACTACCATGGATCTCCATATCCTTCCTTTGGGCTCATATGGAGTCATCTTTAGTATGGATTGGTTGTATGCACACGGGGCACGAGTGGATTGTTACCATAAGGTTATATCTTATGTAGATGATTTGGGAGTTAGTCAATGATTTTAGGGGTTAGGAGACCCATTTCTAATCACACCATCTATGTTATGCAACTTAAGCGGTGTGTGCGGCGAGGTTATCAGTTGTATCTTTATTCTGATCGGTGATAGATCGGAGGATGGGTCTAGAGGACCATCGCTATATGATCACCCCATTTTGAGAGAGTTTGCGAGATATCTTTCTTGGGGAGATATCGGGTTACCACCCCCACGTGAGATTTATTTTCATATAGATCTAGTTCCAAGAGGAGAGCCTATCTCACGAGCACCTTATCGAATGACCACCACAGAGCTCTGTAAGCTCAAGTTACAGCTAGAAGTCCTCCTAGAGAAAGGCCTTATCCATCCTAGTGTATCCCCTTGGAGTGCATCGGTGATTTTTGTGAAGAAGAAGGATGGATCCTTGTGGTTGTGTATAGATTACCGCCATCTGAATAAGGTAATGATCAAGAATCGTTATCCCCTTCCGTGCATTGATGATTTGTTTGATCAGATGAAGAGAGCCACAAATTTCTCTAAGATAGACCTTAAGTCATGTTACCATCAGCTGAGGATTTCGAGAGGAAGACATTCATAAGACTACCTTCCGTATGAGATATGGCCTTTATGAGTTGAGTGGTGATTTTTGGTTTGATGAATTACCCTATAGTGTTTATGAGTTTGATGAATGGGGTATTTAGAACCTTCTAAGATCGCTTTGTGCTCATCTTCCTTGATGACATTTTGGTTTACTCACGTACACATGAGGAGTAGGAGGGGCACCTTTGCCAGGTTCTTCAGTGTCTTCGGGAGCAGTAGCTTTACGGGAACTTGGAGAAGTTTGCATTCTTTCAGACAGATGTGTAGTATTTGGGTCATATCATTTCTAGGAAGGTATCACCGTCAATCCTTCCAACATTAGAGATATTATGGATTGTCCAACACCCACTACTGTGACTGAGGTGCGCAGCTTCATGGGATTAGGAGGTTACTACCAAAGATTTGTTCAAGACCTCTCCTGGATTACGCACCCCATCACTTCCCTTCAAAGGAAAGGGAAGAAGTTTGTTTGGTCAGATAGGTGTGAGCAAGCCTTCAGTACACTAAAGTAATGTCTCACTATAACACCTATTCTCATAGTGCCGAGTTCCATCAGGGTGAGTTTTTCATTTGCAAATATGCTTCTTTAGTAAGGATTGGAGGTGTGTTGATGCAGGAGGGAAGAGTAGTGGATTTTGAGTCTTGCAAACTTGAAGATTATGAGCTTAATTATCTGAATCATGATCTTAAGCTTATGGAAATTGTGCACACCTTGGTTGATGGAAACACTTTATTCTTGGTCGGAGATTCAAACTTATGAAAGATCACCCGAGTCTTCACCATCTCTTCATGACCAAATATAAATGCTCATCAGAGGCGTTTGATGGAGTTATTTTGTGAGTATGATATGGAGATAGAGCATGTGAAAGGGAAGGAGAATGTGGTGGCAGAAACTCTCAATAGAAGGAGACATGTGGCTATGGCCACCTCAATGAGCATAGATTTGCGGAGTAGGATTCTTCAGCAGCTTCCTCTTAACAACTTCTACATTGCAGTTCGAGTAGAGATCAAGTCTCAGAGACCCCTCGAGGGGAATTTTGATGGTTTTTCTTTAGAAATGAGATGGTTTTCTTGAGAACATAGGCCATAATTATGTTCCTAGAGATGGATGCTTGAGGTGGACATCTTGGAAGAGGTACATCATGCACCCTATTCTTCCCATCTTGGGGTGAAGAAGATACATGCTACTTTGAGACAGCTATATCACTAGAGAGGACATCGCAGAGACGTGGCTCAGTTTGTGTCACGATGTTTAGAGTGCCAGAAAGTGAAGGCCAAACATCAACATCCAGCTGGCCTTCTTTTCCCTCATGCTATACCAAAATGGAAGTGGGACACCATTTCCATGGAATTCATTATTGGGATACCGATTTCGAGATATCACCACGACACCATCATGGTCACAATTGATAAATTGACAAAAGTGGCTCACTTTTCTCTGGTGAAGACCACTTATATAGCTAGAGCAATGACATGGGTATATTTGGATGAGATTGTTAGGTTGTACATAGTGCATGCAAGATCATTAATGACCGTGATCCTTTGTAAACTTTCCATTTTTGGACTACCATGCGGCATGCCTTCGGGACGAAGATAAATTTCAGCGCAATATATCACCTGAGACGGATGGACAAACTAAGTGGGTGAATCAAATTTTAGAGGACATGCTCAGGATGTATGTGATGGATCAATAGTCTAGATGGGAGGAGTACATGTACTTGGTGGATTATTCCTACAATAATAGTTTTCAGAGTTCCATACGCATGGTTCCTTTTTAGGCTTTGTATGGCGGGAAGTGCAAGACACCTCTTAGCTAGGATAGGCTAGAGGACAGGGTTTCTCTTGGACCAGCTTTATTGTAGGACATGGAGTAGCAGGTGGTATTGATTAGAAAAAGACTACAGGAGGAACATGATAGACGGAAGAAGTATGCAGATCAACATAGGACAGATCATAGTTTTGATGTGGGCATGAAGGTGTTCCTTTGTGTCGGGACACACAAGAGCCCCATCTGTCATGGAAAAGGTTCTAAGTTAGATCCTAGATTCATGGGTCCTTTTGAGATCTTGGAGTATATCGCCCCTTTGGCTTACCGTCTAGCATTACCACCCGGCTTGTCTCGCGTACATGATATTTTCATGTTTTAGTTCTTAGGAGATATATTACAGATCCTTCTCATGTGTTGGATTGGACCTCATTACAAGTGTAAGATCAAGGGCGAGGTGATGGTGGAGCCCATTTGCATCCTAGATCACAAGACCTTTGGCCTTCGAGCTAGAGAGAGGTTGATCGAGGCTCGGGTGTAGTGGGGTGATATGATGAGACTACGGCTACATGGGAGGATGTTGGTTTCTTTATGAGTTTAGTTTCCACATTTGTTCCAGTGACTTCTAGGAGGAATTCGAGTCTAAGGGGAGGGGGATGTAGTGCCCACTTCCTTTTGAAATCCTTTTAATACTTATCATGACATTGCTAATTATATTATGGACATGATTATTGACTTTATTATAGTATGATGATAGATGTTAGATCATGGATTATTGTTGACTTGATTTAGTTATGATGCATGATGATTATTAGAGACATTTTGGATATTGATGTTGATATACTGTTTAACATGGTTATATTATGGATGTTGTTCGGACATGTGATATTTGGATATTGTGAGTAGACCTAGAAATGGAAATTATTTGATGATGATATAGTTGTTGAGTAAAATTACAAATGATATTGTTAGATTGCATTGATGTTCTTGTGATTCATATATCTAGATGATTTTGGGAATTATATTTATATTATTTTAGATGTTATGATATGGCCACAAGACCGAAGGAGGTATTTGTGTTTTTTCAGGTTAAAATATTACAACAAACATCGGGGGATTGGAGACCAACCACATAGGAATTCTAGACAAATTCATCAAGGTCACCATGGCAACTTGTATTGTTTGTGTGGTTGTTTTGTTAGGGGTTCCCATGGGGGAAAAAACCTTTAAATGTGACCAAGGGGTTATGTGTATTTATTTATTTGACCCTTTTGTTTAATGTTGCATGTGTTTATCTTGTGGTACTTTTACCATTTCACTATTCATTAAATGGTGTGTAATTTAGTGAGTAATCATGTTGTTAAGTTGGTTAGTTAAAATATGTCACAAGAAAGTAATTAATAGAGTTTTGGCCTTGAATTAAAGTGTTGTAAGAGATGTGTAAGTGATTTGTAAGTTAAATTTTGAGTGTGAAACACTCCACCTTGGAAATTCAAAATTTTCCTTGGAGGCTGATTTTGGAGGCTTGTGGGACAAGTTAAACTTGTCCCCTACCTCTTAAATTTATTTACCAACCATACCTATGGTTTGGGAGTTGAGATTAGACTTTTATAATGCTTTTTGAGAAGGAAAATTATAGGTTTTAATTACACTTTTCTTACATGATTTAATTTCAGTCCTTTGGGGTGTGGGTTGGATTTGAGTGTGTAAGTAAACTATCATATTATTCACCCACCTATTTATTATGCATTGGAGAATGAAGTTGAATTTTGGAGTTAGGGTTGAGGATGTGCAATGTGGCATCCTACATGGATCCAACTCATCCTCCTCCCTGCCCTCTTCTATAAAATTTGAATTACTTGCCTTGTTTTGGGGTTGCTTAACTTGGGAGACTTCATTCTTGGGTGAATTCTTTTTCTGTTTTGGGGAGGACTTTCTTTTGGATAAGCTCAAAGATTGTTGCATGCTTTCTTTTTGTGGATTTTTTGATTGTTTGCATGGAAAAAACTGTTGTTTAGAACTTGGGAAACTCCATCATGGAGAGGTAAGAGCTTGGCTCTTAAAATTCTCTTCTTTTATGAATGTAAATGTTAATATGTGAATGTTTTGGCATGTTTGTGGGTTGTTGGGTAGATGGCCTAGGAATGGTGTAGGAGAATACTATGGGCTTTATGTTGTGGGAGACATAAGTGTGTTTTAGGGAGGTATAAGGATTGAGTGAGTTGGGATTTGGGTTCCACCTTACAAAGAAATAGCTTGCATTTCTTTACTCATTATGGTGTGTCATAAGAGGTTTGGGAGGCATAAGGAAATGTGAGGAATAATGGGTACTTTGGGGAGGCATAAGGAATGTTAGGGCTATGATATACTATATTTTCATAGTTTGTAATTCAAGTGGTGATACCCGTTTACCCTTTTGGGAAGCATAAGAGGCATCCCCATAGTTTCTTTCTCGTTTGGCTTGCTTTGATGAAGCCTCCATAATGTTTTTCGTGCATTAATGTAGTTGTAAACTACATTCTATTTTGGACTGTGTTTTTATTGTGAAAATGTTGCTTGTGTGTTTATGGAAGCCTATTGTTGCCATGTGTTGGATCACATATTTTATTACATTTTGGTTAGGGCTTGGGGGCTAATGAAGAAGGATGGATTCTCCTCTTCATTGGATATCTTGGTTGGGTGGAGAACGTTGCCTTTCCCCTACTCTTATTGTGATCACAATTTGGAAGAATGAGAAATCTACATGTTGTTATTCGGAGTTGAGAAAAGACAGTTTGTGAGTCCCTTGTTGAGATAAATTTTATCGTAACCTTTCCCACTTGAAGAGGATGAACTTGTAAATGTTTTGTAATGGAAAGACGTTGTGTTGATTTGAAAGTTGTAAAGTAAAATATAAAAGAGATAAACTCTATATTTTTTGAAAGAATGTGAAAGAAATTGGATTCGAAGAATAAAAGAAGGATGTTACAAAGTTGTCTTTTGGAATAAATAAATGATGTATTAACTTTCTCAAATTGCACTATGGTATTGAATCTAATATTCTAAATGTGGTTGTCATCTCTGTTTGAAATGAAGAAATGTGTATAAAGGAAGTGTAAATCTGTCTTTTGAAATATGTTAAAGATGGAAATTAGAGATGTATTTTAGATTTTGAATAGTTGACTTGAATCAAATAAATGTATTTTATTAGAATTGGAACATATTATAATACTTGGAAGAAAAAAATGGAAAATAAACCCTTTAAAATTTGATTCTGTTTGTATTATCAAACGGCAATTATTTAATCCAAAATGGGCCAGACCGAACCTGTAACAATGAAATAAAAAACTAAATAATTAAATTGAAGTAGTTTTCCCTAGAAGAATCCAATTAGAAAAAAATACTAAAAGGAAATCTTTCAAAACCTGGCAAAACCGAGTTCAAAGCTTTCACAGTCGTTTTGCTATCAAAATTGTAAAATTTGAAATTGGAACTCAATAAAATAGATCTACCTCACAAAATTATCTTAAATCCACCTAAGAACAATTCTCCATGTCCATTTGAAATTTTGAGAGAGGAAGAAGATCAAATTGAACAAATCTCACAAGTTAAAATTTACCGATTTGCACTATAAAAGCCTGCAGATCGTTTTCTTGAAATTGACTCCTTAAACCTTAACAAAATAAAAATTTAATGATCCCTGAGTAAAGAGGACATCGAGATATTTCCATAAAGTCCTTGTTCACCCAAAACCAAGCTCTCTATCAAAATTTACGGCCTTATGAATTTTTTTCTTCATTTGGTGTCAAAATAATTTTTTGGGAAAAATTTCCTTGGCAGACCCACGGGCCCGAATTTTTCCCTTAGTACTTCGGAAAATTTTGGGAAAATTTTCCTAACTTTCCCCACTACGTTGCCAACCCATATCCAATAAGAGGCTACCACGTGGCACCATGAGGCGTTGGCAGATGGGTGGACCCCCTTTTAGGCTTAGCGCTTCATAAAATTTTGGGCAAAATTTTCCTAATTTTCCCCGCCAACCCGCAGCTAATCGAGAGGTTGCCACTGGCACGACGAGGCATTGGTGGAGGGGTAGATCTCTTTTAACTTAGCACTTCAAAATTTTTTTGGGAAAATGTTCTACATTTTCGTGCCACCCACCTGACCGTAGCATTTAGCGATTTAGGAAAATATTGGGAAAATTTTCTAAAGTTTCCCCACCACCCCCAGCCAACTAGGAGATACCACATGGCATCGCGAGGCGTCGGTGGAGGCATGGGTGAATTTTACCCTTTTTCCTTCGAGGCATTAAAACCTCTTTTATCCCCGCCACCCCGATTTCCCGCGTGGCTTAGGAGGCGCCACATGTCCCTTGCGGACTCGCGAGTGGGGGTGCAAAGTTGGCTTTTCGCCCCAAGGGAAATTACCAAATCGTCTCCCACCACCCCGCTGACCCAATTACTACTACAGAAATTTTTCTCCTCACGGCCCGGAGACCCGCCCTTGGTGAAAATTTTCCCCATGGGCCCACGAGGCCCGCTCTTGGGGAAATTTTTCACCCCAATGCCTGCTAGCCCATAACTCGAGAAATATGAGTTAGAAGGACTTCTTTATATCACTAGAAAGATGAGAAGATTTCCTATCAATGGGAATAATTTAGGAAATTTTGAATCCATTAATTTTGAGAAAAATCAGGTTGAATCTTTATGGACTATAGAGAGTGGGTATGGTGAGGAATTACCCTTTGAACCTAATTGAACTTTCTAACCCTAAATTTTGGGACCTTGTGACCTCTAATAATGGTTAATAAGGGAAAATTATTTTCCAGTGGATTAGAATTGTTCTGGAACTTGTTAGTGATAACTGTTGTTTTGTAACATGGTTGTAGAGTCTTTTAAACAAAAAAATTATTCCATAATTTTCCTAACTAATCCTAGGTTATTCTTGGGTCTCAAGTGGGTATTTCTAGAGGGCGTTACACTTGGTATCAGAGTAGTGGTTCAAAATATTGGGCCATTGGCCACACTAGAAAACTTGAGACATGAACCTTAAACCTAGCACACTTATAAATCTAGAAAACAACTTAGTTTAGAAATCACATATTTTAGCAAACATGGAAGCTGAATAAAACTTAGATATATGAACTAACTCTCACCTTGGTCTATACGGGAGGCATAGATGAGATGAGGGGGCTTTTCACATAGAAAGAGACTTACCACCACTAGATCATGATGTAGCAGCCATCCTACCCACAATCTTATAGACTCTCTAGGATGTTAATCCGCTCTACACGGAGGATCGGTCACGAGGACATGCAATCAGACATGATAGAGTCACTTCCATTGAGGGTCATGTATCTCCTCGACCCAAACGAGGCACATGGAGGAGAGAACTTCCATGTAGATTCATCTAGAGTATAGTCACCACAGAGGGGACAGGGTGACCGAGTTTCAGGACATAGAGAGAGGTCTTGGAGCCCTAGGCTTAGGGATGAGCATACAGAGATACCTAGAGGCCATCAGACCATAGCTAGATATCACATCAAGGAGATCCTAAAGCTTTGGCCATGACATTATTCTGGTGACATTGGTGGATTTCAGGTAGATTCCTAGTTGGTGAGCTTGAGCAGATGCATCAAGCTCTGTCCTTTTTCTAGCAACAAAAAAGCTTGTGTTGCGATCCTTCTATTGAGGGATGGAGCTGGTGTCTGGTGGTGGACAAAGGAGTAGAAACACCATGTTTATTCTGAGATAGTTACCTCGGATCTCTTTGAGTAGCATTTCCAGTAGATATTTGTCATGAAGGTTCATACATCAGTGGATAGATGAGTTCCATGACCTCGACAAGCATCTCTTATAGTGGTTGAGTATGAGAGTAGATTTCTGGATCTACTCTAGTATGTTGATTACATGCAGGATGAGAAAGTGTGGATCCACTAGGTTCATCCGGGCCTGAATCTAGACATTAGAGGTGTAGTGCGGATCCATTGTCCACAGACATTAGTTGAGGCCGTCGAGAAGGCCTATATAGTAGAGGAGACTCGAGGAAAGACCTAGTAGGCTAGAGACCGAGTCTAGAGCCACACAGAGCGAGATGCGGGACAACGAGATCAAGGGGTTAGTACCTCTTCCTTGTGGTGGACAGGGTTCAACATATTCATCTTTTAGACCACAATAACAGCAGCAGTAGCAATCCCGCCCACCTTATAGACCTCCATCAGAGATTTGATACATAGAGAGGTCGGAGTATGGGGTCTCTTCCTAGGGGTCCCATCGATATGTAGGGTTTCGAGAGAGCTCACTAAGAAGGAGATCGCTAGCAAAGACCTCAAAAAGCTGTAACTAGATCATTGGGATCCACACCATAGACCTCCAGAGTACCGACCGGACCTGCTACACAAGGTAGATGATCAGGTAGTTGTTTTGGTTGTGGTGTTACTAGAAATTTTGGAGAGACTGCCCACAGTAACCATAATAACAAGGGTAAGACACAAATCTCAGAGCCTACTGTTGGTGATATGGGGCGCAGTCATAGGATGTACACAACAGTCAAGAACTTCTAGAAATATCATCAAATTATAGTTTTTGAGACTATAGGTAACATTGGTGGTATTCCTACCTCCATTCTATTTGATTCTGGTTCTTCTGATTCTTTTATTACACCATCTCTAGTAGAGCGATGTAGGTTGGTGGCAATTAGGCAGGGTCATAGTTGGGATGTTGAGATGGCTTCTGGAGCCAAGATCTCTGTAGAATCCTTAGTTAAGGAGTGTGTGGTAGATTTGGGACCTTTCACCACTACCTCGGATCTCTATATCCTTCCTTTGGGATCATATGGAGTCATCTTGGGTATGGATTGGTTGTCTGCACATAGGGCCAGAGTGGATTATTACCACAAGATTATATCTTATGCAGATGATTTGGGAGTTGAGTCAGTGATTTTAGGGGTTAGGAGACCCATTTCTATTCGCACCATCTCTGCTATGCAGCTTAAGCGGTGTGTGCGAAGAGGTTATGAGTTGTATGTTATTACAATCAAGGTGTGATCGGAGGATGGGTCTAGTGGACCATCACTATATGATCACCCCATTTTGAGAGAGTTTGCAGATATCTTTCTTAGGGAGATACTAGGTTACCACTCCCACGTGATATTTATTTTCATATAGATCTAGTTCCAAGAGGAGATCCTATCTCATGAGCACCTTATCGAATGACCACCACGAGCTCTACAAGCTCAAGTTACACTAGAAAGCCTCCTAGAGAAATGCCTTATCCATCCTAGTGTATCCCCTTAGGGTGCACGGTGATTTTTGTGAAGAAGAAGGATGGATCCTTGTGGTTGTGTATAGATTACCGCATTATCTGAATAAGGTAATGATCAAAAATCGTTATCCCCTTCCGTGCATTGATTATTTGTTTGATCGGATGAAGAGAGACACAAATTTCTCTAAGATAGACCTTAAGTCATGTTACCATTATTTGGAGATTTGAGAGGAAGACATTCATAAGACCTGCCTTCCGTATGAGATATGGCCACTATGAGTTTAGAGTGGTGATTTTTGGTATGAAGAATTCCCCGTAGTGTTTATGAGTTTGATGAATGGGGTATTTAGGACCTTCTTAGATCGCTTCGTGCTCATCTTCCTTGATAAAATTTTGGTTTACTCACGTACACATGAGGAGTAGGAGGAGCACCTTCACCAGGTTCTTCAGTGTCTTCGGGAGCAGTAGCTTTATGGGAACTTGGAGAAGTTTGCATTCTTTCAGACGGATGTGTAGTATTTGGGTCATATCATTTCTAGGGAAGGTATCACCGTCAATCCTTCCAAGATTAGAGCTATTATGGATTGGCCAGCACCCACTACTGTGATTGAGGTGCGTAGCTTCATGGGATTAGTAGGTTACTACCAAATATTTTTTCAAGACTTCTCCTGGATTAAGACCCCATCACTTCCCTTCAAAGGAAAGGGAAGAAGTTTGTTGATCGGATAGGTGCAAGAAAGCCTTGATACACTAAAGTAATGTCTCACTACAACACCTATTCTCATAGTGCTAGTTCCACAGGTGAGTTTTTCATTTGCAAAGATGCTTCTTTAGCAGGGCTTGGAGGTGTGTTAATGTAGGAGGGTAGAGTATTAGCTTTTGAATCTCACAAACTCAAAGATTATGAGCTTAAATATCCAACTCATGATCTTGAGCTTGCGATAGTTGTGCACACTTTGTTTCGATGGAGGCATTTTATTCTTGGTCGAGATTCACACTCGGGACATATCACTGAGTCTTCCCAACCTCTTCACATAGCCCAATATTAATGCTCGTCAACGGAATTAGATGTAATTTCTTTCTGGGTATGATATAGAGATAGAGAATGTGACGGGGAAGGAGAATGTGGTGTCAGATGCTCTCAGAAGACGGAGACATGTGGCTATCGCCACCTCGGTGAGCATAGATTTTTGGAGCATTATTCTTCATTAGCTTCCTCTTGACAGCTTCTACATTGTAGTTTGAGCAGAGATCAAATTTCAGAGACCCCTCGAGGGGAATTTTGATGGTTTCTCACTAGAGGCAGATGGCCTTCTCAGGCACAAAGGTCATATTTATGTTCCTAGATATGGAGGTTTGAGGCAGAACATCTTGGCAGAGGCACATCATGCACCCTATTCAGTCCATCCTAGGGTTAAGAAGATGCACGCCACTTTGAGACAGTTGTATCATTAGAAAGGACTTTGTAGAGACATGGCCTAGTTTATGTCTTGATGTTTAGAGTGCAAAAAGTAAAGGCCGAGCATCGGCATCCAACCTGGTCTTCTCTTTCTTCATGCTATACTAGAGTGGAAATGGGACACCATTTCCATGGACTTCATTGTTGGGATACCGATATCAATATATCACCACGATGCCATCATGTTCACGGTTGATAAATTGACAAAATTGTCTCACTTTTCTCCGGTGAAGACCACTTATATAGCTAGTGTAGTGGCATGGGTATATTTGGATGAGATTGTTAGGTTACACAGGATTCCATGGAAGATCATTAGTGACCGTGATCCTTTGTACACTTCCCATTTGTTAACTACCATGCAACATGCCCTCGAGACAAAGATCAATTTCAGCACAACATATCACACTAAGACAGATGGAAAAATGGAGTAGGTGAATCAAATTTTAGAGGAAATGCTTGAAGGATGTACGTGATGGATCAACAGTTTAGATGGGAGGAGTACCTATACTTGGTGGAGTTTTCCTACAATAATAGTTTTCAGAGTTCTATAGGCATGGCTTTTTTTCAAGCTTTTTCTAGCAAAGAGTGCAGGACACCTCTTAATTGGGACATGCTATAGGACAGAGTTTCTTTTGGACTAGCTCTGTTATAGGACATGGAGCAGCAGGTGGTTTTGATTAGATAGAGACTATAGGAGGCACATGATAGGCAGAAGAAGTACGTAGATCAGCATAGGACTGACTATAGTTTTGATGTGGGCATGAAGGTGTTCCTTCATGTCAGAGCCACATAAGAGCCCTATCCATTATGGAAAAGGTTCTAAGTTAGCTCCTAGATTCGTTGGTCCTTTTGAGATCTTGGAGCATATTGGCCCTTTGGCCTACCATCTAGCATTGCTACCTAGTTTGTCTCACGTATATGATGTGTTTCATGTTTCAGATTCTTAGGAGATATGTTGCAAATCCTTCTCTAGATTTAGATTGGACATCATTGCAGGTATAGGATCGGGGCGGTGATGGTGAATCCCGTTCACATCCTATATCGTAGGACCCCAGGCCTCAAAGGCGAGAGAGGTTGATCAGGTCCAGGTGTAGTGGGATAGATATGATGAGACTACAACTATATGGGAGGATGCTACTTTGCTACGAGTTTAGTTTCCAAATTTGTTCCAGTGACTCCCGGGGAGGAAGTCAAGTTTAAGGGGAGAGGGAAGTAGTGCCCACTTTCCTTTGGCACCATTTGATACTATTCATGATACAAATGATTATATTATGGACATGATTATGGAATTTATTATAGTATAATGATATATGTTAGATCATGGGTTATTGTTGACTTGATTCGATTATGATGGATGCCGATTATTAGAGACATTTTGGATATTGATGTTCATATCTTTGTTTAACTTTGGTTATATTATGGATGTTGTTCGGACATGTGATATTTGGATATTGTGAGTAGACCTAGAAAGGGAAATTATTTGATAATAATATAGTTTTTAATAAAATTGCAAATGATATTTGTAGATTGCATTGATGTTGTTGTGATTCATATATCTAGATGATTTTGGGAATTATATTTATATTATTTTGGATGTTCTAATATGGCCACATTGCCAAAGGAGGTATTTGTGTTTTTCAAGTTAAAATATCACAAAAACATCGGGGATTGGAGACCAAGCACATTGGAATTCTAGATGAATTCAACAAGGTCACCATAGCAGAAACTTGTATTGTTTGTGTGTGGATGTTTTGTTAGGGGTTCCTATGGGGGAACAACCTTTAAATGTGACCAAGGGGTTATGTGTATTTATTTATTTGACCCTTTTTCTTAATGTTGCATGTGTTTATCTTATGGTGCTTTTACCCTTTCATTATTCATTAAATGGTGTGTAATTTGGTGAGTAATCATATTGTTAAGTTGGTTAGTTAAAATATGTCATAAGAAAGTAATTAATAGAGTTGTTGGCCTTGAATTAAAGTGTTGTAAGAGATGTGTAAGTGATTTGTAAGTTAAATTTTGAGTGTGAAACACTCCACCTTATTAGAAATTCGAAATTGTCCTTGGAGGCTGATTTTGGAGGCTTGTGGGACAAGTTAAACTTGTCCCCTACCTCTTAAATTTATTTACCAACCATACCTATGGTTGGGGAGTTGAGATTGGACATTTATAATACTTTTTGAGAAGGCAAATTATAGGTTTTAATTGCACTTTTCTTACATGATTTAATTTCAGTCCTTTTGGGTGTGGGTTGGATTTGAGTGTGTAAGTAAACTGTCATATTATTCACCCACCTATTTATTATGCATTGGAGAATGAAGTTGACTTTTGGGGTTGGGGTTGAGGATGTGTGATGTGGCATCCTACATGGATCCACCTCATCCTCTTCCCTTCCCTCTTCTATAAAATTTGAATTCCTTGCCTTGTTTTGGGGTTGCTTAACTTTGGAGACTTCATTCTTGGGTGAATTCCTTGTTGTTTTGGGAGCTCTTGCTTTTGGAGAAGCTTGAAGATTGTTGCATGCTTGTTGTTTTGTGTATTTTTGGATTGTTTGCTTGGAAAAAACTACTTTTTGGAACTTGGGAAACTCCATCATAGAGAGGTAAGAGCTTGGCTCTTGAAATGCTCTTCTTTTATGAATTTAAATGTTAATGTGTGAATGTTTCAGCATGTTTGTGGGCTGTTGGGTAGATGGCTTAGGAATGGTATAGAGAAGACTAGGGTGTTTTATTTTGTGGGAGGCACAAGTGTGTTTTAGGGAGGTATAAAGATGGAGGGAGCTTTGTATTTGGGTACCACCTTATAAAGAAATGGCTTGCATTTCTTTACTCATTATGGTGTGTCATAAGAGGTTTGGTAGGCATAAGGAAATGTGAGGAATAAGGGGTAATTTGGGGAGGTATAAGGAATGTTAGGGCTATGATATACTATATTTTCATAGTTTGTAATTCAAGTGGTGATACCCGTTTACCCTTTTGGGAAGCATAAGAGGCATCCCCCATAGTTTCTTGCTCGTTTGGCTTGCTTGATGAAGCCTCCTTAATGTTTGTCATGCTTTAATGTAGTTGTAAACTACATTCTGTTCTAGACTGTGTTTTTATTGTGAAAGTGTTGCTTGTGTGTTTATGGAAGCCTATTGTTGCCATGAGTTGGATCACATATTTTATTGCATTTTGGTGGGGCTCGGGGGCCAATGAAGAAGGATGGCTTCTCCTCTTCATTGGATGTCTTGGTTGGGTGGAGAGCATTTCCTTTCCCCTACTCTTGTTGTGATCACAATTTGGAAGAATGAGAAATTTGCATGTTGTTGTTCTTGAAATGAGAAAAAGGTTTGACATTCCCTTGTTGAGATAAATTTTATTGTAACCTTTTCTAATTGAAGTGGATGAACTTGTAAGTTTTTTTAATGGAAAGATGTTGTGTTGATTTTTAATGTTGCAAAGTGAAATATAAAAGAGATAAACTCTTATTTGTTTTGAAAGAATGTGAAAGAAATTGCATTCAAAGAATAAAAGAAGGATGTTACAAAGTTTTCTTTTGGAATCAATAAATGATGTATTACCTTTCTCAAATTGCACTATGGTATTGAATCTGATCTTTTAAATGTAGTTGTAATCTCTGTTTGAAAGGAAGAAATGCGTATAAAGGAAGTGTAATACTCTGTCTTTTGAAATATGTGAAAATTGGAAATCAGAGATGTATTTTAGCTTTTGAATAGTCTAATTGAATCAACTAAATGTAATAGATTATAATTGGAACGTATGATAATACTTGGAAGAAGAAAATGGCAAATAAACCCTTTAAAATTGTATCCTGTTTTGTATTATCAAACTGGCAATTATTTAATCCAAAATGCATAGATCGAACCTGCAACAATGAAATAACAAACTAAACAATTAAATTGAAGTAGTTTTCCCTAGACGAATCCAATTAGATAAAAATAATTAAAGGGAATCTTTCAAAAACTGGCAAGACCGAGTTCAAAGCTTTGCAATCGTTTTGTTGTCAAACTTGTAAAAATTCAAATTAGAACTCAATCGAATGGATCTACCTCACAAACTTATCCTAAATCCACCTAAGAACAATTATCCATGTCTATTTGACATGTTGAGAGAGGAAGAAGATCAAATTGAACAAATCTCACAAGTTAAAATTTACTAGTTTACATTGTAAAATCTTGCAAATTGTTTTCTTGAAATTGATTCCTTAAACCTTAAAAAAATCAAAATTTAATGATCCCTGAGTAAACAGGACGTCGAGAGATTTCCAGAAAGTCCTCGTTTGCCCAAAACCGAGCTCTCTATCAAAATTTATGGCTTCAAGTTTTTTCTTGACTTTGCATAAAAATGGGAAAATTTCCTTGGCATGCCCCATGGCTCGAATTTTCCCTTAGTACTTTAGAAAATTTTTGGGAAAATTTTCCTAACTTTCCCGCTGCCCCATGAGCCAATCAGAGGCTACCATGTGGCACCACAAGGTGTTGGCGGAGGGTAGACCCCCTTTTATGCTTAGCACTTCAGAAATTTTTTGGTAAAATTTTCCTAATTTTCCCCACCCACCCGCAACCAATCAAAGGCTGCCACGTGGCATGACGAGGCGTTGATAGAGGGGCATATATCTTTTTAACTTAGCGTTTAAATTTTTTTTTGGAAAATGTTCTACATTTTCTCTATCGTCCCTTGCGGCTGTAGCCAATCGGGGAGCTGCCATGTGTCGTCAAGAGGCATCGGCGGAGGAGCGGAAGCTACTTTTTGCCTTTTATGCGTTCGGAAAATTTTGGGAAAATTTTCTAAATTTTCCCCACCACCCCATAACCAACTAGGAGATGCCACGTGGCATTGGTGAAGGCATGGGTGAATTTTAACCTTTTACCTTTAGGGCATTAAAACCTCTTTTATCACGGCTGCCCCGCTTCCCTGTGTGGCTTAGGAGGCGCCACGTGTCCCTTGGAGACTCATAGGAGCGCGGGCGCAAAGTTGACTTTTCACCCCGCAGGAAATTTCCAAATCGTTCCCCTCGCTTTGCTTACCCAATTACTCCTCCGGGAAGTTTTCTCCCGTGGCTGCGAGACCCGCCCTTGGGGCAAATTTTCTCCCCTGGGCCCACAGGCCCGCTCTTGGGGAAAATTTTCACCCCAAGGCCCACCGGCCCATAACTCGAGAAATATGAGGAGTTAGGAGGACTTATTTATATCACTGGAAAGGTGAGAAAATTTCCTATCCAATGGAAATAATTTAGGGAAATTTTGAATGCATTAAGTTTGAGAAAAATCAGGTTGAATATTTAAATCTGTAGAGAGTGGGTATGGTGAGGAATTACCCTCTGAACCTAATTGAACTTTCTAACCCTAAATTTTGGGACCTTGTGACCTCTAATAATGGTTAATAAGATAAAATTATTTTCTAGTGGATTAGAATTGTTTTGGAACTTGTTAGTGACAACTGTTGTCTTGTAACCTGGTTGTAGACTCTTTTAAACAAAAAAAATTATTCCATAATTTTCCTAACTAATCCTAGGTTGTTCTTGGGTCTCAAGTGGGTTGTTTTAGTTGGAGTTACAAAAGCCCTCTAAAATATGAGATCCTTTATATATTAAATTTTTAACATGATTTTCCATGCTTTGGAACCCTCCAAGCCTCACATAAACCATGAGATATTAAGCGATGGATTAAATATTGATGGAAATGAGGTTCGTCCAATTTTTAGGTCTACAAAAGTCCCAAATACACACTAAAAATCCTTGTTATTTTATAGTTTCACATAATAAATTAAATCAATAACTTGTACAATTTGACATAAAAAGATTTGAAGGAGCTTGGAAAGAAAAAATTTACATAGGTGTTTCTTCCACTCACTTACACAAATAATAAAATATTATTGACATAAATAGAGATTTTGTAATCTAATAAGTAATATTATTATTGAAAATAAAAACCATAGATGACAAAATTTCTAAAAAGGAAAACTAAAACTAATATCATATTATAAGAAATTTGAATTTTTCTCCTAGTTGAATCTAATTCCATTGATATACTACTATCCAAAGAGGTGTGGGAAAATGGACTTCCCCTATAATAAGGTATTTTTCTATAGAAATTAAATAAAATTGATGTCAAATACTTCATCCTATGTTTCGGTGAATATTAGTCTCTTAATATAATGAGAAACAATTCATCAAAATAATGAAGACTGACAAACTATATGTCATATTGAGTGGGAGAGATGTCACCTACTAAAAACCTAGATAAATATTTGGAAAGAAAATTATAAGCTCATTTAGAAAGAAAAATTTATAAGGAGGGAGTTAAGAATAACCTTTCAATATACATCAATGGAGAAAAAACTTATGAGATCGAATCCCATTGATAGAAATACAAACAACAAAATTTTACAACATCGTCTTGAAAGTATGTTTAAAATGGATCTAAAATGAAAACATTAAAACACATTAAAAAAGATCATTGAATATGTTCATAGGATTTTTTGGAATTCAAATTTTACCAAAAAAGATTTTTGGATCAAGACTATAACACATTCAAAATCTCCCACATAGTAGTGAAAATATCTTTAATATTTTATATTCAACGAAATCATTTCTTTCTGTAATAGTGAGTGGATAAATATATATTTATCTAAGAGAAATACATTTTACGATGAAATATATATTCTACACATTTAGCAAAGAGACTGAATTAAGTTGATATTTTCTTGATAAATTATTATTTTTTATTAAGGGTAAATGGTTTTGATAAATTAGTTGTTCTACAGAGTTGTTATGACATGCATCAAATTAAATTCTATGAGGATACATGACATGGGATGGGATCACTTGGATATAATTTCTCCAACGCATATAATATCATGGCATTACAAATATTACCCCTTATTTCTTAGATTTACTATTGCATAGTCTCATTATTTAGATTTGTATTTGTATTACTTCCATTATTTTCACAATCTATACAAAGTTACAAAAATGTAATAACAATTTATACCATGTATGATTGTATGTTTTGTATACAACCTTACAAAGGTTAACCTCGAATGTTAAGGTCATTCCCATTTATATACTAGAGGTCCAAGTAAAAAAGAGAAATCCATCAACACATGGAGATTTCGAATATTCATGTAGATTAAAAACTTTAAGAAATGAGATCATCAAAAATTAAAACCTTTAAGAAATGAGATCATCAGGATTATATAATAGGTGAATCTTGGAAATGTACAAATATTATAGGGAATAATTGGCATGGATGATTAAAAGAGATTATTTTGAAGAAAAAGAGGAAGATTATGTATAAAAATCTCTAGTTTAATGATTCACAAAGGATTACAATATTTTAAAGAGATTCGTGAATTGAGTGTCGAACTTAATAATATATTGTATTCTAACACCACATTATATTAAATTAAGAAAGTAAAATATTTTTTTTCAAGGCTTTACCTCACACTTCAAAATAATGAACACTTATCTATATTTTGTACTCTAATTTTTTTAATTTTTGTTAACTTTTATCTTATATATCCATTAAGATGTTATAATATTTATATTTACATTGCAAAGGAAAATATATAATTTTTATTTGATTATACAAAATTTATGAAAATTATTTTCATTGGAATTTAGAATTAACATGGCTACCTACTCTCCATAGATTCAATGAAATGTGGTGGTTCAAGTGATGTCTTTGGCCGACTTTGTGATCTATTAAGTATTATTACCTTTGTATCCATTAATGATTTTTCAAATCCTTCTAATGTGTCCAAGGGTTATCCAATGCTTTGTATATGTTGTATTAGATAGAAATTAATATTGTGTGGGTTAAACTATAGAGTGGACCATTTAACACATCAATTAATAGATACATGATTCAATAGGATAACATCATAAGAAATAATTATAGGTCAATATGTAGAGTTACATAAGGAGAAAAGGTATTTCTCTATAAGTAGAGGATGGTATATTATTTTTCATAAATTTTAATTATAGTGGAGGTATTGTTACTTCAATGATAATGGTTAGGGTTTAAGTCACTAATCCTAATGTTCTCATTTAAAATATCACATAAATCTCTCATAACACTCTTAAAAATAATAATTCTTTTTATTAGGATAATATAAAACATCAAAAACCACACATTAAATATATTGAGACTTTATAATTCCACATATTAGATATATTAAGACTTTACAATTCAATTAGAATTCAATTGAAATAAGATATCCATTTTAAGATGTTATTAGATAATTAAAAGTTGGCTAATCCGTATAATTAACCATGAAAATAAAGAAAGTCTTAACAATCTGAATTCTTTAATCTAGCCAAAATAAACTACATTTTACATGAAAAAATTAGTTCCGAGTAATGTGAATTGGATATAGAGTGGAGGGAACGTAATCAAATATTGAGGATAGAAAATTAAAGAAGAAATCGTGTAATTTTAGCATCTTATGAATACAAGACCTTCATATTACAATAATAATAACAAATTTAGCTAACCATATATCTTTGAGTATGGTCAATAAGGATTCATATATTTAAAGAATAAAATATCATGTTGAACATCAAGGTGTTTGTGAAATCCATTGTCTAAATCTTCGTGTGTAAAAACCTTGTTATGGATGGAAATATCATATGAAATCACTTATTTGAAATTATTTTCTATTATCCTATATAAACTACCTATACTATACATAACTACCCATACTATACATGTGAATGTGGGATAAATGGAAATTATAAAAAAAAATAAAAAAGTTTTCGTCGAAACCTTTTGAACTCAATCCAAAATGTAGTTTTTATGGATACAAATTGAAAACCATATTCTATGGGTAAATAATGGTTACCACCACACATGGACGGTGTATGGATGAATTTCCTTTATTTCCAACACCACCTATGCAATTTTACACATAGGTTTTAAACATATGGTTGTTCAATAAGGGGACGAAGAATATCTTTGTTAGTTATAGTGGTCCAATAAAAATATTTATGATGGCTATTTATTTTCTAAATCATTTGGTATGAGGATTTCCTATAGAAGAAAATAGCTTAGATGTTAATATAGAACACACTAAGAGAACTTTGTATCCTCAATGTGTATATCAATAGATAGTTTCCTTTAGATTCCTTTAGGTCCATGAAAAAATTTTTTTACATATATACTTAAGTCTTTGTGTCACGCCCACAAATTTTACACCAAACTAACAACGAAATTATAAAAAAAAAAATTCATGTGAAAATAACTCTCCACTAACTAATATTCCCAACACCTACAAAAGAGTTAAAGGCTCAATAATAGACTAACATTCTCAAGTAGGGTCTAGTAAATCCAAGAGTCACTTAATTTCATTAGATCTTCTTATCAAATGTATTAACGAGACTCTACATCATGAGGCATATGTTACTAATCATGTTTAGCTTCGATTTTTTTTTTTTTCTGCATTATGTTTACTTGATTAAGATATACAATGTTCTCTTGAGTACAAGATAGACATTGGATAAACATTGGTAACTTTACTTGTTCTCATTATAACATTATTCTTATTGTTCAATGACTCATCTTTCAATATTTCGAACATCTCAAACAAATTCCATAAAACAACATTTTAATATAGATTATAATATCAATCTTCTTAATTCATACTCGGTTGTATAACAACATAAAAATTATTTCATATCAAACAAGATATGCTACATGAGACCGCCAAGTAATAAGTATTGATTTAAATGAGGTTAATCTTCATACAAACCTAAAAATGATGTACAATCATCACAATAATTTATGGGAAAAATTCCCTTAACAACTTGTGAAGTCAATTCATTCGCATTTCATAAATAATTACAATAATCCTTTTAGATTAAAAAATAAGTATCAAATGGCGTAGATGCCACTCCAACTAAAATAATTCAGTTCTTTACTTCACTGAAATCTCCCTTTCCTACAACAATGTGAGGAAAGATTGTATTTAGGTCACTTCAAGGAGCGGCATGAGTATAAAGGTCACATTTCATGTCGTATTCATAATGATATAATAAAATATGTTACGGTCAATACAGTCTGAAAATAATAACTTTCTAGTTTATCATAAGATAACTATTTCCAATTGCGATGACAAAGACATATCAAAATTATATGAAAACATGTTCATTCGTTGACCTAATAAAAACAACTCAAGAAAGATTTACAAAATCATCTAATCCCGAGAAGAAAGAGTTAATTTATAACAACATATAAAACCCACTTATTTTCTTATCACCAAATAAATAATAAAATAGAAATGTATATCCGATCTCGATAAGTTATGTCAATTCAATGATTAATTTAACGATGACCTTTCAGTATGTTTAATCTATTTACACAAAAATCAAATCCATACAATAAATACAAGGATTTTTAAAAAATTGATTTCCTCCCTATAACCAAAAACAATCATCATCGTAGGTAGATCAGCTACATATTCTTTATTAGCTAAATTCAATGCCAACAGATCAACACCAATGGTAAACTAATCCCGCATAAAATCGTGAGTTTCTTTTGAAATGGTAGCTACATAATAAGCTTCCCGGATATTCAAATAAACCAAGACATATCTAATCATGACGAATAACGTCACCTAATAATGATTAATATATTGATATCTCAACATTTATTTTCTTAAAGCACTTAATGGAGAACCACGAGCATAACTCATAAAGAGATAAAATCCACAATATAATCAACCCATTACTAGCCAAGTAGTGAAAGCTCTTTATAAGGCCAAGAGAATATTTGAATTCCACATATGAAGATTTTACATGACTCGAAAATAGCTACATGTACATACGGTCAACAAGGGCATCAATGCCCTATACACAACATCAAAAACATATCCAATTGACATGAGTAACACATATATCATAGGGCCACAACCAAAACATCATAACAAATTTTCATACCTCCTGAAACATTAGTTACACACACAAACAATTCTCTTATGCCTCCCTCAAATCTCTTATGCCTCCCTCAAGTCTCATATGCCTCCCCTCAAAGAGGCCGGTTGTCCCTTTGGCCCAAGACACATAAAGTTCAAACACTCCTAACCCAAGTGACATAATAACGCGTTGTTCAACAACCCGATAGTTATCTATAACTCCTTGGGGCGTACCCCCATACAATGAAGTGGGTCCATAGGTCCAACCATTCCATGGTGCATCCCATGACCCTATTCCACACATCATGACAATAGAACCAACATAACAATCTGATCCAAATGCCAAGTGGCAAAGTACAAGCCTTGGGCAAGGCAGGTAAAATCTTAAAATTTAAAATAAAATCCAAAACCAAGAAAAATAAATGGCCAAATAGCCATAGTTAGTGTCAAAATCCACATGTTAGTGCCACAAACCAAGGAAATGCCCAAAAATGTAAAGCATGACAATCAAGAAAATTGCTGGTCCTTGCAAAATAAAGTAAAAAGTTCAATTTACAAATAAAATACACTTATAATAATGTCACATTACGATAAATGTGTGGCCTTATCTAGCCACCAAGGGGTACTCAATGAGTCACTGGCACTCGGAACATTGAGCCTCAGCTTGTAAAAATACATATCAATAATACAACTGTCTAATCATCCCGCCACCACTTCGACAAGGTTAAACATAGTCATAGTTACACTAAGGTTGAATCCATAAAACAACCACATAAAGAGAGAGGGAAGCACATGCCACCATCTACTGAGCCTAAGGTTGGCTCTAGTGATTGGTCAATCGTACACCTTTCCTCACTTTAGACATACTCTTTTATTGATTTCCTTTTAGGGTTGGTTAGTGTAAGGTTCACAACATAATATGTAACTACATCACTAACACAATGGTGGTACACATAAAACTACCATAATGTCTTATGTATAGTACATATATAGTGTAGACACCTATAATTACGCCTGAGCAATTTAAATACTTAAATTGTGCTAATTATCTCTTTTCCTACAAATTGACGACATATTGTCAATAGCGCTTATCTTCTCTTCCGTTGTCATTAATTGATTAAATTATGCTAATTAATTAAGTCACCTATCCAACACGTACCTAATTAATGACCCTTCGTTAATCAACACCTTCGATCTAGTCTAATTTATTATTATTAATTAATATGCCTCTCTTCTCATTAAATCAATAAATCACTATTTATTTGGTTTAATTCCCTCCTTAATGTCCTAAATCACACTAAAATCCATCTAAAAGCTTATAAAAGCTTGCACATGTATTAATTAATCATCTTGATTAATTAATACACCCCCTTTATCCACATGAGCTACTAAATGACAAACTAAACCCTCCTAAAGTTAACTCAACCCCATCTAAACCCCCCTTATCCATAACTAACTCTACATCTCCAATAGTCCCACATTCAAGAGGATGTGTTGAATCCTTTATCCTTTGGGATATATAAACAACCTTCCCTCTACTTCTACACCTACACCTAAATCTCTCAAGAGACAAAAGTAAGCACATAGTTTCATACTAATAGCCTTTTGTCATTCTTGAGCCCTTCATCCTCCATTCTTGAAGAGCTAAGTCTCACACCCAAGCATCCATTGAAGGATCAAAGCAAGAAAATATAATTTGATTTCCATTGGACTACTTAGGTTCATTTTAATGTTTAATTAGGCAATTAAGGAGAATAGAGTTCATTAATTTACATTATGTTTTGATTAATTCAAAGTTATTAATGTTAAGGGTAGGACTTGCTCATTTCTTCATCATGATGGTGCACATTTCTCATTTTTAGCTAGGTTAGGAAGATATTTCTAGGTGGTAGTTTTCTTGCTTTAAAATTAGCTAAAATTGTAGAAATACTTGCACACATTTGGTACTTAGGTGGGACACTTAGTCTCATGGCATTTTAGTTTAATTTTCATTGTTTTGGCTAATTTTTGATATACACATGTAGTAATTAATGTCCATTTTTTGGAATTTTTGCTCATTTGATATGTGTAACTTCATGTTCATAGCCTTAATTTTAATGGGTTATTGCCATTCTTAAGCTAACTTGTCAAAAATTTGAGATATTGTGAGTTTTCTTGTGTTTTTTACCGTATTTTGGTTGCAGGTATGGCGCAGACACGTTTTTAGGGGCGCATGCATGTTTTTAAGGGTGCAAGAGCAGTTTTCATGGTCCAGGCATGGTTTTCATGGTGCACACATCTCTCTAGTGGTGCAGGCGCACTGGTAAAACTTGTTACTCTGTTTTCCGACCCCTAGCGCATGCGCGCTAGCCCTTGCACACACACCCTAACCAACGCGTAGGTGAACTAACCCAGCGCAAGAATCATTTCGTATTGTACCTTCACTGCATTCTGAAACCTTTTAAATTGGCACAAACGCCCTAACTAGAGTGCACGTGTTGTTTTAGTGGTGCGCAGCACATTTTCTAATGAACGCAGCTGGTTTTTTTGTCTTTCTATTTTTTTTTGGAGAGTGGCGCATACACTGCTTTTTTTGTGGCACACACGCCTCTCTGGTGGCACAGGAACTTAGTAAGTCAAGAAAATCCATAGAGTGGCGCATGCACTATTTTCATGGTGCGTATATTGTTTTTGTGGCGCACACGTCTCTCGGGCGGCGCGCAGTGCTTGTGAGCCAAAAAAAACGTCCAGTGGCGCATACGCCCTAACCCACATGTAGGCACTAAAAAAGGGGCGTAGGTGTCCTTTTGCATTTTTAAAATTAATGTGTTGATGTGCTAACATTCTTGCAGGTTTATATAATCATATATTTGTCTTTGCAGGCTATTTTTACATGTTTGTATCTGATTAGGTAATATTTTTGCATTGTTTACTTGTAGGAATAAGGATCGCGTATGCTCTTCCCTCGCATACCTTAGGGTGATCTTGGGAATCAGAAATGATTCTTAGGTCCTTTCGATGCTTTGAGGTTGTTAGGAGTATTTGAGTTGGAATTGGTTAATTCGGCGTAGTTGAATTAAATTGTTCTTCCATTTGATATCTTTTGGATTTTGAAGACATCACGTATGCTCTTCTCTTATGTCCTTGGACGATCTAGAGAATCGAAATGATGCCTTCTTTTTGATGGAAAACTATTAAACATTGTCATATAAGACCAAAACACCATCACTTGTCAAAGAAAGTCAATGAAACAAAAGTAAAAAAACTAGTAATACGGTTGTTATACGAGTTGCCAAACAGTGTTCGAGCAAACCACATATAATTAAAAAATATAAAATGAAAAACATATTCAAAACAATGTATTGCAGGTTTCGAAAAAGGGTATGTCCCTCTCTACTCAACTAGAACATAACTCCTTTGGCATAACGCCTTAAGCTAAAACAATGGGGGTGGTTCCAGGAACCCCAAAGTAGTCCATGCAAGAGGGAACCTTGTGGACGAAATGGGAAGTGCTCGCACTACCTATCCGACTAGTAAATCCTTATGAGATAGAGCTACAAGTTGTCCTTATGTTACCCTCTTAAGTACACACTTGGATGCATTTATTTCCCACTATTCTTGAAGGGGGAAAAGTCGAGATACTCCCAAGATAGTCGGGACTATTTGGGTAAATCATCCCGCTCGTGGATAATCTTTGTAGCACCTAGGACGACAGAACCACCTAGGAAGATATACTTTGGCCAAGAGCCCACTTT
The DNA here is from genome assembly GCA_018340775.1 of Taxus wallichiana var. yunnanensis. Classification (NCBI taxonomy): domain Eukaryota; kingdom Viridiplantae; phylum Streptophyta; class Pinopsida; order Cupressales; family Taxaceae; genus Taxus; species Taxus wallichiana. The sequence goes on along the minus strand of CM031243.1, from coordinate 500,243,272 downwards.
GACCATTTTAAAACAGTGTTGATTTGTGAACCATATTTTTCATTGCAAAACGTGTGACACGTTACTTTCGCTTAGTTTTTACTTGCCTTAGGGTGAGGTGAAACTCTGCCAAAGTGAAGCCAGCATTTTTCATCCTTTTTTGATTTATTTCCTTCACTTTCTTTTGACACTTTGTTGGTCAGAAGAGGGGTGACTCCTTTTTGTTACCAATCGACTATTTCTGTCACTTTTATGTCTGTTTATGCCCATCCATGTTTGCGGCTGGGTTAGTTAAATGTCTAAAGTGTGCGGAGGTGTATTCACGTCATTGGTAGCCATTGTGATCTTGATACCCATGTCAAGATTGTCATTATAGTCGGCATGGTTCATCACCATGAGACTTCCTAGAAGAGTTAGCTTGTTTGTATCGTATCACTACAATTTTGATATTTACGTCTTGTTTCTTATAAATTCGACATAAATATCTATATTGTAAGGTTACGTTGCACACATTTTTAACTATTCCTAGCTATACTTTGAGATTTTTAGTTCAGTTCTATTATTACCTCGATTTGAAGAGTGCTAGGTGTTACCATTGGTGCATGTTATATCAATAACACCTTGATATCAATACCTTACTTTCTCTTAAAGTGGGTTAACATATCTTGGTGATATCATTGTGTCATTCATAAATTGTAATTGGCACTTTTCAAGATATAGGTCTTAATCAAGTTTGCACTCACTCATCGTATATCTTGATTGGGAGGATGCATTGAATTCTTTTTTACTTGCGTTTTGTTCATTCCCTTGAACTGGGCATAAGTGAAAACATCTTGTTAATCATCTTGTGACGTGAAACTACTTTTTGAAACGTAGTCTAGGAGGTACTTCATTTAAACAGGTTTAGATACCAAACGCTTGTGTCACTAGTGATTTATCACTCTATCACATTGGTATTCTCACATTTTTGACATAGTCATACTCTTAACAAGTACATTTTGCATCTCACTTAGGGGTGGTCACTAAACTTTGAACACATTTACAACTCACCCTAGTGAAACTATCATGAAAACATGGCTCCTAAAACACGACTAGGATTAAAGAAACATACATACGAGGAACAAAAAGTGCAAGCTTGGGAAACCTCTAATAGAAAAGGGTCAAACCCCTTCATTGGAAACATCCTAGGACCGTTGTTTTTACTGAGAAAAAGAAATAGAAGAGATGGTCGATCATAGTGGAAATGAATTAGAATCACCACACGCAGAATTCAATTTTGACCCCACTTTACTAGATGAGTTTCTTCTCAGAAACAAAGATAGAGTGTTGGCACGGGTCGTAGAACTAGGAGCAAAATTTCCCACCGAAAATGAAACAATACTAGTTTGTGAATAAAGCTACTAAGGAAGAACGTCCCCTTATCAATATGGAAGATATTTTAATGCATGAAAAATCTTCTACCTCTTATGAGAAAATGATAAAATGGCGGAGCATAGAATATCCTTTATCAAAGTGCCACAAAGAAACAAGATAGAACATGACACGGGGAAGAACCTCCACAATACGAAGAAGAATAGCCTTTCGAAGAAGAATCCACAATACAACAACAAATCAGTAACCTAAGTCGACAACTAGCTTTACTTACTTCCCATGTACGAAGGAAACAAACAACAACGTTCAAAATTTGAGGCCTAAGGTTAATATCAATGAACTGCATTGAGAAAACCAAGGAGAAGAAGAGACAGTGGTATCCTCGTGTGTACATCCCCACTTCTCCCACTCGAGAACAATTTCTTGCACAAGATGTGTAGTCTATGAAAGTGACACTCGTGAGCTTACAAGAGAGAAATATGGGGAGCATTCGGAAATATCAATACAAAGAATTGTGCCCCTATCCTTTTTATAAGACAATGACCCTTCAACCGTTTCTAAAGAAATTTGATATGCCAAAGTTTGACAAATATAAAGGAAAAAGAGATCCACGGGATCATGTTAAAGATTTCTACATGGCATGTCAAGAGGTGTCTTATAGTGACAATTACCTCATCAAAATTTTTCCCAAGAGTCTCGGAGGTCAAGCCTTGGAGTGGTTTACATGCTTACCACAAGGATCAATTTTCACTGGCTAGAATTAGCAGAAAGGTTCGTGCATCACTTCTCGTATAACATAGAGAGTGATGTCACCATGGCAGACTTATGTGGTGCCAAACAACGCCCGAATGAGACTTTCACTAGCTTCCTCCAATAGTGGAGAGGGATAGCTAGTCGCTTCCCTTGTGCTTTCCCTGAAAAGTAGCTGGTTAGTATTTTCGTTCCCAATCTCAACCCGGATATAGCTTTCCACCTCCAAATGCATTGTGTTCACACTTTTGAGGAGGTTATCAAGAAAGGGATTTAGATAGAAAAATCTCTCATTGCCAAAGGCACCCTCAAAACCCAATCTAGAGACAACCAAAATGTCAAACCCATGGAAAAGACGAAGATCTTTAACAAAAAAAAATGTGGTGGGAGACGGAATCACTGATTCCAAACATGTTCAAATGGTCCAAACTAGTCAACCTTTTAAACTGACCAAGGGCCCAATTCAACCACCACCAAAGTGAAGAACATTCACCTCTCTTAATGAACCTTTGTCAGTTATTCTAAAACAATTGGATGCGGCCCACATGATGACCTATCCTACAATGCAACCGTTTGATGACAATGCTCCAAAACCTTCATGGTACAAAGAGCATGAATATTGTGAAATGCATCACGTCAAAGGACATAAGATAGAAAAATGTCTATGGATTCATCATTATATTCAAGACCTCATTGACAATGGTGAGATAGAGGTGGATAACCCGGAAAACACAAACACCTAACGCGAAAATGGGGATATAAAGAACCATTCCCCAAGCATGATAAGTCAGAAAAGTCAAATCCGGATCGGGAGAATCATCCCAAACTTATAAAGCCGTGAATTAATTGTACACCAAAAGAGACAACAATCATTATGATTCACTTATTGGATGTATTCGCTCTCTTGCTGACCGTGTGAATACCATCTGGATCAAGGGAAAGGACTGCACGTTGTGGTAATAAGGCATGCCCACCTCGTGATTCTGGAACCTTCTCCATCGACCCCAAAAACTAGTAAATATAACCTTTTAGAACAACTTGAAAAGATGTCTGCTAAGATTTTGATCTTAGATCTTCTCAAGATATCTAATGTGCATAAGGAAATTTTGTACCAAACTCTTCAGGGGTTGAGAGTGCCTTTAGAATTCGATCCTACACACCTTCAAGTCGCGGTAGCAAATATCATACCAAGTGAGCATATTGCTTTCAACGATAGGGAGATCCCTACCGAGAATCCAACGCATAATCTTCCCTTGTACATTGAGGTAGTTGTCACCCACGGGAAGATCAAACGGGTGCTTGGGGATAACGGATCTGGGATGAACATTTGCACACTCAAGCTAGTTAAACAATTAGGACATACAAAGGAAGATATTGAGTCCCATATTATCACTATCACCGCATACGACAACGCGGAAAGGGAATCAACAGCACCATCACCCTGCCCATGGAGGTGGGTCCCACTTTCCATCAGACAAAGTTTCATGTCCTAGACTTGGAACTTCCATATAACATGCTTCTAGGCTGACCATGGATTCATGCCATGCAGGCCATGCCATCAACATTTCATCAATGCATTAAGTTGAAGCATGAGGGACATACAATTACAATACAAGGAGATTCAGATCCCTTCACTCATTATAGAGCTCTCAATAGCTTTGCATGAAAGGGTACATATGCATGTCCTCTGCATATATAGTTGTCCCTCTCGGCCTGAGGCGGTGGAATCCTAGGTGGATTGATTCTCTTAGTTCTTGCTCTCAAGGTGCATCCGCTTTAACATCTCCATTTGATTCATGGGAAATGAAAATCCTTGAGTATGTCTACGGGGAGTATAATGTACAACAAGTGCTCTTAGTTTCAAACCTCTCATTGTCACCCAAGACTAGAGGTCGACCCAACTACCGCTTCAAAAGACCTAGAGAGGAACACACTATTGGGTCATTCTTACCTGGAGGATTGTTAGCTAAGGAAAAATTGCTTGATCCACCTACAACTTGGGTCCCTGAGGATACTCAGCCATCCTGTTATCAAACCCCGAATATGAAAAATCTATTAAAATGATGTACTCCATGGGCTACAAAGGCCTAGGATGTGGGAGAAATGAACAAGGACAAAGAGAACCAGTCCCTCTTCCACATTTCAAAACAAAAAGATATGGTATTGGGATTTTCCCTTATGGAGCACACCCCAATGATCAAGATGCTACTTGTTCTAAGTGTGAGGATAGCTCAAACTATCTAGACAACAATACGGATTCCCATTGTAGCCAATATGAGGATCTGGCGTCCACAAACCTTTTCATGAACAATGCTATTCTAACTATAACCCCCACGGAACCAACCCTTGACCTTGTATACCATTCCCTTGTTGAATGAGACCAATAATGTCACATGCCACTATATTTATTCAAGAATGACGAAGCTATTGCAGAGTTCATGGGCATAAGGGATACAATTCCCATTGGATATCACAAGAAAGGTTTCTTTATCGACTTAGATACCTGCGCCTACTTCGGTGAGGAGGCTGAACTTCGTGGTCAGCAAAATTTAAAGAAAAGAGAGGGAAAAAGTTCCAAAGTAAAGCCTCGACAAAAATAAAAGTCCAAGTCCCACAGTGAAAACCTCTTTGAGGCCTTTGGCCGACAAACAAATAAGAAAATCAAAGGACAAACAAAGTGACCATGCCAAGGATGAAAATATTGTGGAGACATCCTTGGATGAAGATCTCAACCTACCTCCTGATCCTACGCATATGGAGGACTTATCAAAATTACTAGTCGAAGAAACCATTGATGTTAATATTAGTACATAAGAGGATCCTAGGATAATAAAATTGGTAGCATCACTCTCGGCTAGAGAACAAAATACATTCACTATGCTATTGTGAGAGTTTATTGATGTGTTCGCATGGTCTTATAAAGACATGCTCGGCTTAGATCTGAATTTGGTCGTGCACAACCTAGTCATGCATGTAGATGCTAATCCTATCAAATAGAAGCTCCAAAAGATGCACCCAAGAGTGGCCCTATTGGTTAAAGAAGATTTGGAAAGATTGCTTACAGTGGGATTCATTAGGCTAATTGATTATTCTGAATGGATATCAAACATTGTTCCTATCTAGAAAAAACCTATCGGTATTCGAATCTGCATGGATTTTAGGGACATCAATAAAGTTTGCCCTAAAGATGATTTTCTGCTGCCCAACATTGACATGATTGTTGACTCAAAGGTAGGGTACGAGATGCTATCCCTTATGGATGGCTTTTCAGGATATAATCAAATCAAGATTGTTGAAGAAGACCAACAAAAAAACTTTTACTACTCGGGGCACCTTCGCTATCAAGTAATGCCATTTGGCCTTAAAATGTAGGGGGTACTTATCAAGTAGGAAATGAAAATTATTTTTCATGATATGATTCATGATATCATGGAAGACTACGTAGATGATATCCTAGGAAAGTCCGAAACAAGGTAGGATCCCTGTCATTTTACGGTGCATCTTTGAACACTTGCGTGAATCCAAAGTCAGTGAATCTAAAGAAGTGTGTCTTCGGTGTGCTATTAGGTAAATTATTAGGCTTCATTGTATCAAGACTAGGTATTGAGGTAGACCTGTCTAAAGTTTTCGCTATTACTAAAATGTCTCCACCTAAGAATATCAAACAATCACAGCAGACTACAGGGGAAAAATTCAAGCCATTCACCGCTTCATCTCCCGGATTGTAGATAAATGTCACTCATTTACCCTCTTGCTTAAAAATTATGTCGCTTTCATCCGGGGACCTGAGCAACAACAAACCTTTTCTTTGCTAAAACAATACTTGGCTAATCCACTGTCCTCATGCCTCCCACTCTTGGAGAGTCACTCTTGCTCTATATTTCCGCTACATAATTTTCTATTGGTGCACCTTTGCTCACCCACTATAACCTTGGTCATAAGTAGAAAGCAAGTGTACTATCTTAGTCACACCCTCATCGCCTATGAGCTCAATTATCCTCAAATTGAAAATTCTTTCTTGGCCGTTATTTTTACTTTTCAAAAACTTCGCCATTACCTATTAAATTCTAAGACCAAGCTAATATCCAAAGTTGACCCACTCAAGTATTTATTGTCCAAACCCTCCCTCACGGGTATAATGGCTAATTGTATCATTCTACTTGGTGAGTTTGATATCGAATTTGTCCATTAAAAATTGGTTAAAGGACAAGTACTTATAGACTAGCTAGCGAAGCACCTTTGCAAGGCACGAGAACCTCGAATCTGGATATGTTGGATGCTTCCTTGCTCTACATTGAAGAATCTATCATATGGAAGATACATTTTGATGGATCATTTACGTTTCATGGTTCAGGTGTAGGAGTGGTCCTTATTACTCCTTCTGGCGATCCTATACCGCAGGCTTTTTGCCTAAGCTTCCCTTGCACAAACAACATTGCAGAATATGAGGCACTCATTGCAGGGATGAAACTAGCCATCAAGTGGAATGTTAATCATGTCAAGGTTGTGGGTGATTCACAATTAATTATCAAACAGGTTAATGATGAATACAAGGTTAAGGATGATAATCTCATACCTTACAAGAAGTTAGTAGAAACTCTAGAGTACTTTATGCACATTAATTTTGAACAAATCCCAAGAGCACAAAATAGGTCAGCAGATGCCATGGCAACGGTGGGTTCTATGCTTCGTATTACACCAGAGAATAATGACATGCCATTCTTTGTAGAAAATCTATGCCATCTCGCATATGACATGCCAAAATCTTTCTGGCTTATGAAGTTGTTGGTCCCAATTCCCCATGGTACGAACCCATCTTCACCTATCTTAAGGACAACACGTTCCCTCCCGATATCTCTCGTTCTAAAAAGTAAAGCCTGATTCGCAGATAGCCATTACACCCTTTTAGGAGGTACACTTTATCGTCGTGGCTACGATGGGAATCTATTACGTTGTTTGGATGTGACTGGAGTCAATCCAGGAAATCAAAGAAGTGCATGAAGGGGTGTGTAGAGCACATACAAATGGAATGGTCTTGGCTAAGAAATTGTTGAGAGTAGGTTACTATTGGCCTACCATGGAAACTAATTGTTGCAATTATGTCAGAAAATGTGTACTTTGCCAAAAGTATGGAAATTTCATTCATGCTCCGTCGCAACCATTGCAACCTATCACTACCCCATGGCCATTCTCCAAGTGGGGACTTGACTTAATAGGAAAACTTACTCCTACCTCATCTGATGGTCATACACATATCATCACAGCTACAGAGTACTTTACAAAATGGGTGGAGGTTGTCCTTTTAACCTATGTCACATGAGCCCATATTTCTAAATTTATCATGAATCACATCATTTGTTGATATGGTATTCCCACATCCATTGTTACAGATAATGGGAAGCCATTTAAGAACAAAAATTTGAAAGGTATTTGCCAAAGGTTCCAAATCGGTTAAAATGGTGCACGCCATATTACGCTGGTGGTAATGGATAGGCTGAGGCAACAAACAAGACTTTGGTTAGGATAATGGAGAAGATGGTCGAAAAACAGACGAAAATAACACCTATAAATTCATCTAGCCCTTTGGGCTTACCGAACATCCATTCACACTCCTATGGGTGTGACGCCATATTTCCTAGTGTTCGAGACAAAATTTATCATCCCTTTAGAGATTGAACTTCCATCCCTAAGAATTTCTCTTCGGACTATCTCGGACAAGGTTAAGGATTATCGAGTGGCAAGACTGGCCAAGTTAGAGCTCCTAGATGAGAGGCGCATTCACGCTCTTAATCACCTAAAAGTGTATCAACACAGAGTCTCCAGAAACTACAACAAGAGAATCATCCCTCATCAGTTTGAGGTTGGTGATTTAGTCATGAAGGAGAACCAGTTCAACACCAGAGCAGAGTGAGAAAAGAAAGGGAAGTTCAAACCACATTGGTTGGGACCCTATGTTATAGTCACCAAGTATGGCACAGGGGCATACAAACTGGCTCACCCCAATGGTGATGAGCTCTGGGAGCCCATGAATGCCATGCATCTTAAGTGGTTCTATGCTTAAACATGGTGCAAAAATGATCAAAAATATTAAAAAAATCAAAAAAATCAGAAAAAGAAAAAGAGAAAATAGGTCATCCATTAGTGAAAACCATGCAATTATGACACTTTGGACAAGTCCTTGGGTGAAAACCGGTTCAAAGACTCCGGGAGGTTTCGTTGTTCACAAGCATCCTACATCCTGGAGAGTAGTTGTCTTTAGCCTAGCCATGATTTTACCTCGAGATTTCTTGTGCGCCCCATCCTGTCAAGCCTTGATCCGGCTTTGCCTTCTTTTATTCGTCTGTGAGGGGTATGGTCTTTCACTATTTCCCATCTTACGCTGGGGGAAACTCAATGACTTCACCTTCTTGTTCATAAGCGCATGGCTTTTGCCCTTGTATATTCCCCATCTAATGTTGGGGGCATCCACGCTTTCTTGGTTACCTGCACATAGCTCTGGAAAACCATTAGAAAACACCAAAAACAATAGAAAATTGTTTCACAAAAACCTAAACAATAGAAAATTATTTCACAAAAAAACAAAAACAATAGAAAATTGTTTCACCAAAAACCAAAACAATAGAAAATTGTTTCACCAAAAACCAAAACAATAGAAAATTGTTTCAAAAACACCAAAACAATAGAATTTTTTTGAAAACAACTAAAAACAATAGAAAATTGTTGCATGAAAAAAATATTACAAAAACATTTACTTACGATTACTTGTATTGTCTTGTTTCTTGCTTTGCTTGTTACTTGTATAGTTGTTTTGTATTTTTGTTTTCGGGTTGTTTGTTGGCTAGGCGTACTTTGTTAGGATTCATCTTTTCTTACTTAGATTAGATTTATTATTGCTTGTGCATCTTGCGGTATGTTTTTGCATGCTAGTGGATCTTAAGAAATCATGATGTACTTGTGTTAATTCATTATGTTCCTTCTTTGCATTTGATCGTGTTTGTTACAAGGTAATAAAGCATGGTGAATCATGGTGTGTTGTATTATTTCCGGGTCTTCTTTGTTAGCATTTGGTTGTGTTTATTGCATGTGCACTATTTTGTTATCACAACATCACATTACCATCATTATCGTCACATATAACATCATCTATACATCATATATAAACAAAATGCTAAGTTTTACATCATGCATGTATGCTAAGCTAATCATCGCATATGTATCATCAATGGGGCAAGAGGGGTTACGCATGATAAAAAATCTATCCCCCGCACCAATATAATCATATAATCCTGTCCATATACATGTATAAAAACACATGAGAAATGCAATTGATGTCATGTAAGGATCTATCATCTAACAACATAACGCATCCATAAGCGCTGAATCAAAACACACAACGTGCAATGAGAATTAACATAGAGTAATTTCGGAAAAGGGTATTTCAGATCATAAAATTATCCCATTCATGTCACATGAATTAGGACACAAAAACAATAAATCACATCATCTCATACACATGTGTATCTCGAGCCCAAAACAAAAAGAAATCTACATATATATACATGTGTGTCACAAACATCGTATCAATTAGAATGGATACATATCGTTGCTCGTATCAAAAATTCCTTCATTTGAGGGGTACAAAGATGCTACATCAAAAATGTCTATACACATACATACAATGTCTAGATCGGTACTCAACATAATACATCATCGATACACAATGCCATCAAAAAGGGGCATGTGTCAGAAAGAATCAAGCCTTCATCATGAGGCATCATCAAAATACAAGTATACAAGGCAGTACATAAAAATCAGCCTTCATAAGAGGCATACATATAAAGAATCTATACAAAAAAATGTAGATCTCAACCGTAGCTCTCACCCTCGCCGGGGCTCCCAGATCTGTCCTCTGGTCGACAGAACACTAGAGGCTGAGATGGCCCTGGTCCAACCAACTGCTTTGGTAGGGGCTGTCTCATTGATCTCATGCACTGGTCTGATCTCCTTGATCGAGAGCCTGATGCACTTGACCTTGATTGTTGTGGCAAGATTACTACGCCGCTGCTCTAGAGGAACTACCTTGTAATAGGCAGTCCTATAGAATAAGGCCTCACCACCAATCCTGGTGGTGTCGCGTATTAGACCTACATCCCCAGAGGTGAGCGCTACCTGACTGGCAATATCTAGCTCACCTATCACTTGGCCCAAGTTTGCCTCGGCCTGTCTAGAGGAGGTAGCTTCTCAGTCCCTTTCTACAAGATAATAGTTTGTAGCTCGGCATGGGCCTCGGTCCTCTATATAAGGAGTGCCTATGATCATGCATATACATGATATCTCTGTGCGACAACCATCTGCACTTGTGACTAGGACTGATGAAGAAGGCTCAATATCTGATCCCCCTACGCTACTATCTCCCGAATTTGGCTCCGCCATGGTACTCTATCATCTCTGGGCTAGCCTCGGGCCCGAGCCTCGATCTCGCTTTGAAATCAAGGTAAAAATGTGATCTTGGGCCTCATCCCTCTCTGTTGTGGCAGTCACGACCCAACCTCTATTCTCATCTCTCTTCTCTCGCTACGTCTCTCTCGGCTATGACCTGTCAGAATTACAACTCGTAATGTGGCTATCTATACCACCGGCCTGGGAAGCTGTGTGTGCCTCAGGGACTAGTCCCTGAGGTGCTCTAGATGAATGCCCCTACTCTAGGACCCTGCCTCTAGGTGGCTGCACTACGGTCTGTACAGGGCCCTGTGGCCTTGGTCCCTGTGCCTATGAGGCACCCTTTCCATCATGTGGAATACCATTGAAGGGATCCTCTGGGTTTGGCCCCTGTACCACTTCCCTCGCCCTACGCTCGTGCCGTGCCATATCTCTACCGCTGGGTGAATTCCTGCTACCCAAGCCTCTCTCGGAATAGTGAGATGCTAGGATAACACTATAGCATACCAAGCTGCATAGTTAGTTGTGGTCCCTAGATATCTCATCTGTTATACTGGGTCCCATACCTATGGGACCACCTGTGTGAAACTCACCCTAGCTCGGGCCACCAATATGCGAGGCCCCATGGTCTTCTCTCTCGAATCCCCGCATGCATGCCGGATATCCGGCTTAGGGACCACCAGTACCCCGCTAAGTCGCCGACACCTATCTACTCGATACAGCTCCATAATATAACTGCGGCTGCCTATAATAAAGTGCTCCACTAGGCACACGCTGAGCTTTGTGGCATCCTCTGGCCACTAGAAATGCCTGTATGGGCCAGATGACATCTATCTCCACCAGCTCATCAAACTCTCCCCTATATCTAAATAGGCTACCAAGATGGCCGTGTACATCCACACCACTTGCTACCCATGCTATGTACGATGGCTCCTCGGGATCTTAGACATGAAAAGGGCCCACGGGGCATCCGATCATAATATGATCCCATGACCATATCTGTAATAAGGAGGCTGGACCCACGGTCTTTTGACCATGGTATGTGATCAAGTGTAAATCCCAGTATAGGTGGGCCAATATGCACCGGCCCCAAGCAATATCTCTCGCCACTGTAAATGCCATAAACCAAGGGCGTAGTCCTCTCGGGAATGAGGTCCCTGTCTTATCAGTGAGTAGGAACCCATTGATAAGAGACATGATGTAGAGAGGCCCCCAATGCAATGTGGGGTCGGAGATGCACTCGTGTAATGCTATGGTCATCCCATCATGTGGTATATCATCAACACCAAAAAGGGCACTACAAGCTGCTCTAATCAGCCCTGCATCAAATCAGTTCGATCAAGGTGCCCATCATCGGCACGTGAAGAATCCACCATACATCCTAAATGGTGACGGTCATCTCTCTTATTGGAAGTTTGAAACACCGACTCGCTTATGCCATCACTTAGCTAGTGTAGTTAGTAGGTCATGGTCCAATGTGATGGAAGATATCCAAGACATGGGGCCTAGCCCCACTTCCTCGAGAAGTATCACCATGGTCCTCAAGTCACGCCAGCAAGCAAAATCCCCTCTATCTCTACTATCCGGGTGTGGTGCTCCTATGTCCGTAACACTGGTAATCATCTCTATAAAATAACACTAGACTAGTCAGTTCCTAACATTTCTTCTAAAAATCTATCTCCACTTTTAGGATTAACTGAAAATCCTAAAAATTCTTCTAAGTGTCATTTTTGACACTTTCCTATCTTTTCTCCACTTGTCTAGGGCACCTACGCACCTTTTCGGCATGTGAACCATGATTTTGGCACCTACACTTGCGCACATGTTTCTTTTGGCACTTGCACCCCCTTTCCAGTGCATGCACACACTTTTGGCGTGTACGCCACACATTTGGTGCTTGCGCTTGCATGCGTGTGCTTTTGTGTGTGCGTGCCCACCTTTTCATGCCTACGCCACACTTTTTACGTGTGCGCCCGATTTCCTGTGTGTGCGCGTGCATGTGAGTGTGTGTTTTCTATGCCTGTACATGTGTGCGTATATGTTTTGGCGCATGTGCCCTCAAAAGGACATCTACACCCCCAAAATGGCACCTGTGCCCCCTATCCGACACTTGTGCCTGCGCGCAGGTGTGCCAACGTGATTTCCTAGGGCTAAAGGCCTAAGATAATGCATTAATGGCTAAATTACTAGGCTCGGGTTAAATACTCACAAAAGGGCCATCGTCTGCGTGCCGTTGGTACCCCCATACTTCATCCGCTCGCCTCAATCGCTCTCGTGTGATCACCATGGTTCCCCTCAGTGTCAGAGCCTCCCAGTAAATTTTGTAAACAACTCGGTTAAAATAAATTGGTTGCGTTGTTTTTACCCCCCCTGGTGGGGCATATTAACCCATTTTTCACCGTCAAGAGGGCTGGGAGGCCCGTTTCAATCACCGTTTTCTCCTCTTCCTTTGTGGAATAATTATTTTTATTAAATAATTATTTTTCTCTTATTTTTCACCGTATTGGGGCATTTTTTTTGTCAGATACCCATTTCTTCTCTCTCCGACAATTTTATTGCTCCCTGGCGATTTGTATTCTTCTCCACACTCTCGTAAATAATTATTTTTTCTTAATTTTCCCACTAAACAAAGACATTATTTGTCACTTGTTTCTTCTTTCTTCCGCCTAGGGAGCTTTTTGTTTCCCCTAGGCCCTTCGATTTCTTCTTCTACTTTCTTCTACTGTTTGCCACAATTTGAAAAGCAAAAACAATAAAAAACAATATATATGTCAAACATTCAAAAATAGGGAAATTTTTTAAAAAAATCCTAAAAAGTAAAAAAACCTACAAAAATGGTAACTTGCTTATTACGGCTGAAACTTGTGTCTTGCGCATGGTATTTTCTCCATATCCTGTTGGTTTGTCTCACATCTTCCCCGATTAATATGACTCGCGGATCACCGGATTCACAACCATTCACAAAGCTAGTTGCTTACTTCATCTGTACTTTGGGGCATGTTTGTTACCTGGTGTTGTTTCCTTGTGCACAAACTCTCTTCATGGACCCCATGTACATTGTCATTTCCCCTGCATGTATCCTTGCTCGAGGCATCATTTTTGACCTTTTCGTTAATCACAAACTTGTGGATCTCTTCAACATTTATAAAAAAACATTTGACCGTTGTTGGGTTAGATATGTACGCTCGTACTTGTTTTCCCTGTTAAATGAGCTTGTTTCCTTCTCGTATTGCATTGCATTGTTGTATGTTGCGTGGAGTTGGTATTTTCAGCAATCGACAATTGTTCGTAGTATGACTTTTCATGTCATTCTACCTTTTTCGTATGCTTATATTTTTAATAAGGACCGATGATGTAGTTCCTATGGCAATATGATGACATCCAAATTGTTCCAATCAATAGCGGCTAGAGGCTAAGCTCTTCTCTCCCCTCCTCCATATTTCTTCTACATCACTTTTCTCTCACCCCTAATCTTTCATCTCACCGGGGTATCCTACCCCTTTCCATTCTTCTATCTACTTCTCCTCTTTTTCAATCATCGATCGACTTCCTTCATCACCCCATCAACACTCGAGGGGGCATCTCTCCCTCCTACTAATTTTTCTTCTATCCCTTCAAAATTTTCTTCCGTCTACTATATTTTAAGTGGCATCACTTATGCCACCCCAAAGAGTGGCAAATGTATACACCTATAATTATGCCGAGCAATTTAAATACTTATATTGTGCTAATTATCTCTTTTCCCACAAATTGACGACATATTGTCAATAGCGCTTATCATCTCTTCTATTGTTGTTAATTGATTACATTACACTAATTAACTAAGTCACCTATCCAACACATACCCTAATTAACGACCCTTCATTAATCAACACCTTATATCTAGTATTAATTAATTAGCCTCTCTTCTCATTAAATCAATAAATTACTATTTAATTGGTTTAATTCCCTCCTAAATGGCCCAAATCACACTAAAATCCATCTAAAAGCTTATAAAAGCTTTCACATGTATTAATTAATCATCTTGATTAATTAATACACCCCCTTTATCCACATGAGCTACTAAAGGACAAACTAAACCTGCCTAAAGTTAACTCAATCCCATCTAAACCCCCTTATCCATAACTAACTCTACATCTCCATTAGTCCCACATTCATGAGGATGTGTTGAATCCTTTATCCTTTGGGCTATATAAACAACCCTCCTCTACTTCTACACCTACACATAAATCTCTCAAGAGACAAAATTAAGCACATAGTTTCATACTAATATCCTTTTTTCATTATTGAGCCCTCCATCCTCCATTCTTCAAGAGCTAAGTCTCACACCCAAGCATCCATTGAAGGATCAAAGAAATCAAATATAATTTGATTGCCATGGGACTACTTAGGTTCATTTTAATGTTAAATTAAGAAATTAAGGAGAATATAGTTCATTAATTTACATTATGTTTTGATTATTTCAAAGTTATTAATGTTAAGGGTAGGACTTGCTCATTTCTTCATCATGATGGTGCACATTTCTCATTTTTGGCTAGGTTAGGAAGATATTTCTAGGTTAGGAAGCTATTTCTAGGTGGTAGTTTTCTTGCTTTAAATTTAGCTAAAATTATAGAAACACTTGCACACATATAGGGTAGATCATAGTCATACATTCAGTGGGTGTAATACATCACTTTACCACAATCTCCACCCAAAGGGAAATCACTATAAAATAGGGTTCATATGTTCATCGTATGCCGCTAAATCATGACATAAACCATAACATATTACACAAATCATACATATGATGAACATAGTAACTTCACAACATAACATTAATTTCTACATAACAAGGTGATCAACACATTTCTTCAAAACATGGTAAAAACATCATAATACAACTCATTTCACTTTACATCATCAGTAGTCATATAACACATCAACACACCTACATATCACAATATACCATAATGCTCCAACACTTCGTCATCCACATTAGAATTATTTTCACACATCACAAGTACTAATTCACACGTGAAATATTCATAGAATCCACAAGAAGGAGAGAGAATACTCACATATTTAACACATCAACATGCCATCAGTTACACACTAAGTGGCATACACAACATGTGCACTAACAATATCACAATTATGACATATTTCACATCATGATTTAATCACATTACTCTTCCTATATCAACCACCATCATGTAACACCATCACAACTCCAATCTGGCCCAGAGGTTCGAGAGCATGAACCTCTTCTCTAATACCAAGTGTCACGCCCACAAATTTTACACCAAACTAACAATGAAATTATACCATTTTTTTTTGTGTGAAAATAACTCTCCACTAACTAATATTCCCAACACCTACAAAAGAGTTAAAGGCTCAATAACAAACTAACGTTCTCAAGGAGGTTCTAGTAAATCCATGAGTCACTTAATTTCATAACATCTTCTTATCAAATGTTTTAACAGACTCTACATCATGAGGCATATGTTACTAATCATGTTTAGCTTTGATTTTGATTTTTTTTTGCATTATGTTTACTTGATTAAGATATACAATGTTCTCTTGAGTATAAGATAGACATTGGCTAAACATTGGTAACTTTACTTGTTATCGTTATAACAATATTCTTATTGTTCAATGAATCATCTTTCAACTTTTCGAACATCTCAAAAAAATTCAATAAAACAACATTTTAATATAGATTATAATATCAATATTCTTAATTCATACTCAGTCATATAACAACATAAAAATTATTTCATATCAAACAAGATATGCTACATGAGACCACCAAGTAATAAGTACTAATTTAAATGAGGTTAATCTTCATACAAACTTAAAAATGATGTACAATCATCAAAATAATTCATGGGAAAAATTCCCTTAACAACTTGTGAAGTCAAGTCATTTGCATTTCATAAATAACTACAATAATCCTTTTAGATTAATAAATAGTATCAAATGGTGTACATGCCACTCCAACTAAAATAATTCAGTTCTTTACTTCACCGGAAATTCCCCTTTCCCGTAGACGTGAGAAAATATTGTATTTGGGTTAGTTCAAGGAACTGACATGAGTTTAATGGTCACATTTCATGTCGTATTCATAATGAGATAATAAAATATGTTAGGGTCAATATAGGTTTGAAAACAATAACTTTCTAGTTTATCATAAGATAACTATTCCCATTCGATGACAAAGACAGTTCCAAATTATATGAAAACATGTTCATTCGTTGACCTAATAGAAACAACTCAAGAAATATTTACAAAAGAATATAATCCCGAGAAGAAAGAGTTAATTTATAACAAAATCTAAAACCCACTTATTTTCTTATCGCCAAAAAAGTAATACAATGGAAGTACATATACTGAATCGATAAGTTATGTCAATTCAGCAGTTAATTTAACAACAACCTTTCGTAGGTTTAATCTATTTACACAAAAAAAATCCATACAAGAAATATAAGATTTTTTTTTAATCCATTTCCTCCCTATAACCAAAAACAATCATGATCGTAGGTAGATCAGCTACATATTCTTTATGAGCTAAAGTCAATGCCAATAGTCAAAACCAATGGTAAACTAATCCTACGTAAAATTGTCAGTTTTTTTTTAACTCGTAGCTACATAATAACCTTCCCAGTTATTAAAATAAACCAAGACATATGTAAGCATGATGAATAACTTCACCTAATAATGATTAAGATATTGATATCTCAGCATTTATTTTCTTAAAGAACTTAATGTAGAACCTTGACCATAGCTCATAAACAGATAAAATACACAATATAATCAGCCCATTACTAGCCAAGTAGTGAAAGATGTTTATAAGGCCAAGAGAATATTTAAATTAGCAATTAAAATAGGAAAACTCTACAATATCTCAACATAATTTACTAATTGAATGACTTTTACATAGAGAGCTCAACATGAGCCGAAACACTCTAAATAAACCAATTAATCTAATCTGAAATCATATTTCATAACCGTAAAAATAAAATCCCTTATAAATAATAAACTCCAGCCACTATCCCATAATGGGCTTTCTAGCCAAGGACCCAAGCTATGTACTTGCAAAAAAAAGGAAGTGAACATCAAAGAGTATTTAAGATAAAAAAATATCAACAAGGCTTTTAACATCTAAAAACCCAAATATACTATCAAGCTCCTTTAAGAGTTGAAGTGATCCTTTGTAACCTTGCCAACTATACTAAAACACCCAACTCCAAGATATTTATCCCAGTAGAACATTCACAAATAGAAATAGAGATTAAGTGGTAACTGAAATAGTAATTTTTAAATGAACATAATACAAATGCTAACAATAAGGCTATTATTAAGATAGAACCCAGAACAATCCAACTATATTAGGAAACCCTAATTGAGCTAAAACAATCAGCAACAAGGATGTATACAAGTCATATTGACCTTTACTACTTTTCCAAATAGATAAATATCCAATTCCCAAGTCGCATACTTACATTGTTATAGTGTGTGTGTGTGTATTTGATAAGAAGGATCTCTAAATCTCTCTTTCCAAAATACCCATTTTGTCTAAATGAATGTAAACCCATACTCACATTTACAACAAACCGCATCATTTGACCTATTCCCTTGAATTTTTATTTATGAATTTTATATATATATATATATATATATATATTATATTAAACATCATATTAAAACAAATATGTTTATTTCCCAAAATTTATAGTTTTTCAAAGAAGATTAGAACTGAAATTTTCCAAAAAAATTATGTAATTACAACAAAGTCCTTTTTCAAAATTTATAGTTATAAATACCATAATAGAACTGAAATTTGTCTATATTTTTCTATGTGATTCCAGCAAGTCTCTGTTCCCAAAATTTTTAGTTTATAACAGAAGGATAAAATAGTAATTTCCTTCGTCAATTAAACTCCAACTAGAAGCAATAACCAGATTTATACGTATGTATGCAATGGAGAAAGAACCAACCTAGTCATCATTTATTATTAACTTCTATATGGTAAAGAAGTAGAAATACTTATGTTTAATAAACATATACATCTTCCATTCATTTCAGTTTTTTAAAACAAGACATTTTCAACCTAGAAGCTAACCACAATATTTTAAACAACAAACTGGAGTGATCAAAATGTCCCTTCAAAATAAGATAGAAGGATTCTGAAAACAACCCAAATAAAATGTGTCCTTATAGCTGTATATGCGTATATGCCATTGTAATTTCCTCTTACAATTTGTGTATATGTATACCGCCAACAAATATGGATTTTCTCTCTTTATATAGGAAAAAGAATTAAATGTAAATGTAAATGGGTATGTATGTAACACCCATTAAAACAACCCACTTGAGACCCAAGAACAACCTAGGATTAGTTAGGAAAATTATGGAATAATTTTGTTTTGTTTAAAAGAGTCTACAACTGGGTTACAAGGCAACAATTGTCACTAACAAGTTCCAAAACAATTCCAATCCACTAGAATATAATTTTCTTTTATTAACAATTATTAGAGGTCACAAGGTCCCAAAATTTAGGGTTAGAAGGTTTAATTAGGTTCAGAGGGTAATTCCTCACCATACCCACTCTCTAACAGGATTAAATATTCAACCTATTTTCTCAAAATTAATGCATTTAAAATTTCCTTAAATAAATTCCATTAGATAGGAAATTTCCTCTTCTTTCCAGCAATATAAAGAAGTCCTCCTAAATCCTCATATTTTTCAAGTTATGGGCGGGCCTTGGGGTGAACATTTTCCCTAAGAGCAGGCTGCCCGCAGCCTAGGGGAGAAATTTATCCATAAGGGTAGGTCGGTGGGCCACGGGGAGGAAAATTTTCCCATGCATGGGTCGGTGGGCCATGGGGAGGAAAATTTCCCCATGGGCGAGTTGGTGGGCCGCGGGGAGGAAAATTTCCCCATGGGCAGGTCTGCGGGCTGCGGGGAGAAAAATTTCCCAAGGGGCGGAAAGCCACCTTTGCACCCATGATCCCGTGAGTCCACGAGGGACACGTGGTATCTCTAAAGCCAATGTGGGGAAAGCGGGGTGGTGGGGAGAAAATTTGGCAATTTCCCATGTGGGGTGAAAAGCAAACTTTGTACCCGCGCTCCCGCAAGGCCGCAAGAGGACATGTGACGCCTCCTAAGCCACGCGGGGAAAGCGAGGTAGTGGTGATAAAAGAGGTTTTGATGTCCTAAAGGAAAAATGGGTAAATTTCACCCGCGCCTCCACCGACGCCTCACCGTGCCTTATGGCATCTCTTGGTTGGTTGCGGGCCGGTGGAGAAAAGGTAGAAACTTTTCCCAAAATTTTCTAGAAGCGCTAAGTTAAAAAGGGATCCGCCCCTCGCCGACACCTCGTGGTGCCACGTGGGAGCCTTTGTTTGGCTACAAGCTAGTGGGGTGGTAGGGAAAATTTTGAAATTTTCCCAAAAAAATTCGAAGATCTAAGGGAAAATTTCGGGCCTGCGGACCCACCAAAGGAATTTTTCCCAAAAATTTTTTTGACGCCAAGTGAAGAAAAACTTCAAAAGGCCATAACTTTTGATAGAGAGCTCAGTTTTGGTAAAATAAGGACTTTATGGAAAGATCTCAATGCCCTCTTTTCACAAGATTCATTAAGTTTTAATTTTGATAAAGTTTAAGGGGTCAATTTCAAGAAAATGATCTGCAGGCTTTTACAATGCAAACTGGTAAATTTTAACTTGTGAGATTTGTTCAATTTGATCTTATTCCTCTCTCAACATGTCAAATAGACATGGAGAATTGTTCTTAGGTGGATTTAGGATAATTTTTTTAGGTAGATCTATTTGATTGAATTCCAATTTGAAATTTTATAATTTTTGACAAAGAAATTTGTGAAAGCTTTGAACTCGGTTTCTTAGGCTTTCAAAGATTTCCTTTAAATATTTTTTTCTTCTAATTGGATTCATTTAGGGAAAAATACTTCAATTTAATCGTTTAGTTTGTTATTTATTTGCTACAGGTCAGGTGTATGCATTTTGGGTTAAATAATTGCCAGTTTGGTAATACAAAATAGAGATCAAATTTTAAAGGGTTTATTTGCCATTTTCTTCTTCCAAGTATTATAATATGTTAAAATTCTAATATAATACATTTAGTTGATTCAATTGAACTATTCAAAAGCTAAAATACATCTTTGATTTCAAGTTTTCACATATTTCAAAGGATAAAGTATTACACTTCCTTTATACACGTTTCTTCCTTTCAAATAGAGATTACAACTACATTTAAAAGATCAGATTCAATATCATAGTGTAATTTGAGAAAGGGTAATACATCATTTATAAATTTCAATGGAAAACTTTGTAACATCCATGTTTTATTCTTGAATGCAATTTCTTTCACATTCTTTCAAAACAAAACAAAGTTTATCTCTTTTATATTTCACTTTGCAACTTTCAAAATCAACACAATGTCTTTCCATTACAAAACATTTACAAGTTCATCCACTTCAAGTGGGAAAGGTTACAATAAAATTTATCTCAACAAGGGACTGTCAAACTACCTTTTTCTCAGCTCCAGAATAGCAACATGCAGATTTCTCATTCTTCCAATTGTGATCATAACAAGAGTAGGGGAAATGCAACGCTCTCCACCAAACCAAGACATCCAATGAAAAGGAGAAGCCATCCTTCGTTATTGGTCCTCGAGCCCCAACCGGAAAGCAATAAAAGATATGATCAAACTCATGGCAGCAATAGGCTTCCACAAACACACAAGCAACACTTTCAAAATAAAACATAGTCCCAAAATAGAATGTAGTTTACAACTACATTAAAACATGAAAAAACATACTAAGGATTTATCAAGCAAACCAAAGGATCAAGAAACTATGACGGATGCTTCGTATGCCTCCCAAAAAGAGAAATGGGTATCAAAACCCTTACATTCCTTATGCCTCCCCAAGTATCCCTTATTCCTCACATTTCCTTATGCCTCCCCAACCTCTTATGGCACACCATAATGAGTAAAGAAATGCAAGCTATTTCTTTGTAAGGTGGAACCAAAATCCCAACTCCCTCCTCCCTTATACCTCACTAAAATTCACTTGTGCCTCCCACAAAATAAACCCCATAGTATTCTCCTGCACCATTCCTGGGCCATCTACCCAACAACCCAAAAACATGCCTAAACATTCACACATTAACATTTTCATAAACAAACAAAAAATAATCATTTCAAGAGCCAAGCTCCTTCCTCTCCATGATGGAGTTCTTCCAAGTTCCAAAACATCAAGCTTTATCCCAATGCAAGCAATCCAAATCAGCTAAGCACAAGCATGCAACAACCTTCCAAAAACTTCTTCAAAATGAGAGATTGAAAATAACAAAAGAATTTCCCCAAGAATAAAGTCTCCAAGGTGAAGCAACCCAAAACAAGGAAAGGAATTCAAATTTTATAGAAGAGGGAAGGGAAGAGGATGAGGTGGATCCATGTAGGATGCCACATCACACATCCTCAACCCCAACCCCAAAATTCAACTTCATTCTCCAATGCATAATAAATAGGTGGGTGAATAAAATGACAGTTTACTTACACACTCAAATCTAACCCACACCCCAAAGGACTGAAATTAAATCATGTAAGAAAAGTTCAATTAAAACCTATAATTTGCCTTTCTCAAAAGCATTATAAAAGTCTAATCTCAACTCTCCAACCGTAGGTATGGTTGGTAATTAAATTTAAGAGGTATGGGACAAGTTTAACTTGTCCCACAAGCCTCTAAGGACAATTTCAAATTTACAAGAAGGTGGAGTGTTTCACACTCAAAAGTTAACTTACATGTCACTTACACATCTCTTACAACACTTTAATTCAAGGCCAACAACTCTATTAATTACTTTATTATGACATATTTTAATTAATTAACTTAACAACATGATTACTCACAAAATTACACACCATTTAATGAATAATGAAAGGGGAAAAGGCACCACCAAATAAACATATGAAAACATAAACAAAGAGACCAACAAATGAAAGAAATACATAAAACCCCTTGGTCACATTTAAAGGTGATCCCCCCACGGGGATCCCTAACACACACAAACACGCACAAACAAATACTAGTTGCCATGAAGACCTTGTTGAAATCATCTAGAATTCCAATGTGGTTGGTCTTCATTCCCCCGATGTTTGTTGTGATATTTTAACCTGCAAAACACAAATACCTCCTTCGGCCTTGTGGCCATATAAGAACATCCAAAATAGTATAAATATAACCCCAAAATCATTCGGATGTATGAATCACACAACATCAAAGCAATCTAACAATATCATTTGCAATTTTACTCAACAACTATAACATCATCAAATAATTTCCATTTCTAGGTCTACTCACAATATCCAAATATCACATGTCCGAACAACATCCATAATATAACCATGTAAAACAGTATATCAACATCAATATCTAAAATGTCTCTAATAATAATCATGCATCATAACTGAATCAAGTCAACAATAATCCATGATCTAACATCTAACATCATACTATAATAATGTCCATAACCATGCCCATAATATAATCAATGATATTATGATCGGTATCAAAAAGGTGTCAAAGGAAGTGGGTACTACACTGTACCTTGACCTTCCCAAGAAAATAAATTTATTTTTAATATATATATATTTACAATAATCATATACCAAATTGTACCAAATCTAATTTATAAACAAAATACTTGGTTTAACTCATTAAAATTTCCCAAACAATCATTACCCATTTAGTATTCTACTTGCCTATATAATATTCTCAGTTTGTCAATCAAACCAAGGAAATGAAACATAATAAGATGCAGATCTAAATCATCAATCCGTAAAATACAAAGGTCACAACTAGACGCATTCCTTTTCCAGGTTTGCAAATAATCTGCTAAACATTTCCCTAAAAAAAAGTGACTAGATTTCAAATAACAAAACACACACAAATTTTAATACCTTCCTTTCCATTTTCTAAACTGATTAATTAAACCAAAACATGTCCTATTATTTCAAAATGAAAAACAATAGAGAATATGAGTCAAGAAACCCATGCCTTATTTTAAATATTTTTTTCCCTCTAAAATAACCTTCCTGCAACTTCCAGAACAAAAAATATTTTCCCGGATCCTTTATCTAATTCACACCCAAAATGGGCTTCCAAAAATTCAACTCAAAATTCCATCTCCTCAAAAATTCTGCAAAAGAGCTAGGGTTTTTAACCATGTGCTCTCGAAACTTCTCAGAGTTGCAAATGTGTGCCAAATGGGGAGAAAATTCCCTTTTGTGAGGACTTAAAATTTCTCCCCCAAATTCCTTTTTATTTTTCTTTGGATCCGTGACCCTAATTTATCCCTAAACAAAAACTTTAAGTTATTTCCCATAAGTTTCCAAAATCAAGTTTATTTAATCCAATACCCATTTATACCTTTGCGAATGAGATAAATAGTGGTGCCCAAAATAATACAACTTACATACATATGCCATATATGTACATGTATACATACATACATACATACATACATACATACATACATACATATATATATATGTGTGTGTGTGTGTGTGTGTGTGTGTGTGTGTGTGTGTGTATTATTAAAATATTTTTACTAGTCGATGGCCAGCGTTAAGCTTATAAGTATGTACGTATTTTACATTTTCTTTAATAATTAATTAATTCATTGAAAATATATATTTTCATACATTATTGATGTCAATTAGACACTTTAATGCAATTACCTTCCTCTCGATGAGTCTCAACACATCTTATTCAACCAATGGTTCCTAATATCTATTCGTATTAAATGAATGCTATGAATGCATTAAGTTCAATGATAATGGTTATTCCAACATTATGATCAACCGATAATAGTTGAATAAGTATCGTTGGACAAAAGTAACAATATTATGTCATTAGAAGGTAGTATTTAATGATACTATGCTAGTGGATACAACCAAATAGTGTAATGTCACTAACAAAACCTTTTATTTGAAGCTAGAATCAATAATCTAATTAAATGATAAAATTCAATAATTAGGGATATTACACAAAAACCCGACTAGATATGATCATACACCTAGAAGCTAGGAACACTGGAATAGGGCGTTACACTTAGGGTGAGATGCATAATTTTTTTCTTACGGGATAAATAAAATACTCTAATGATTTGATGATTTTATCAAAAAATCCACAAATATGGAGAGGGATACCTAAATATTAAATTCCAAACTCAAATTTAAATCTTCAATATCTTCCAAAATTAAAATTTCTTTGTCAAGATGAAAAATTCAGCTACATTTTGTGGATAAACCATAGGCCATGATTGAAAATGGAAATAATTTTTTTTCGATAATGGTAAATAGGGGTTTTTTGATTGGGACCCAACTCAGGTACAAAAATGCTTGAAATCAAAGATATTACCATAATCACTACAATAAATAAAATAAAAACAGTTTCCCCACAACGCAAAGAAAATTAAAACTAGTTAGGAATAATGGATATTCTAAAAAAATATTTTTATGAACCACTTTACATTCCTTCCTGTCATCCTCAATACATAGAAGAAATGAAAAATATTTGATTGGTAGATATGAATTATCATTTATAGGATATATAGAATATACATTCTCCTTCACCAATTCATTGGGAATTTGTGCAGTTGTTTTCATTGTAACATCTCTAATAGGAGTTTCAGGTGCACAATCCTCCAAAATAGAATTAGAATCAAGTACAATATATGTATTTTCATTAATCATAGTATGACATGGGAGAGCATCTTTCCATTAAACATATCTCACATGTTTTTTCCTCTCAAGATGGCAGTCCAAAACAATATGTCTCAAAGCAAAACACCTTCTACATCTAAAGGGATCCCCTTCATAATCCAATCGATGTTATGTCATGGAATTTATGGTCAATATTAGTAGGAATTTCCTTTGAAGTGTATAGTTTAACAAGGATCCGAGCATAAGTTGTGTGGATATAACAAGTCGTATTAATATTAAAATTTAAGAATTTTACCAAAGTGTTTCCTATGGAAATGAGACAGTTTGTCGACCAAAATTGAAGAGGTATGTGTTACATTCTAATCCAAACTAGTTTGGTTTAGAATTTTTCACTAAGTGGTTTAAATATGGGAACCAATGTCTCGAAATCAAATAGTTAGGTTTCTGATCCAAATAGTTTTTGTTATAGTATTCTTATAAAAATGATAAGTGAAAACAACAATAAAAATTCCATTAGAATAAGGATAATTGTCTACTTGACCTTGAAGAAAGGGAAGCCAACACTTTGAAATCCATGCATATAGATCGGGTAATGTACGCCAACACCCAATCAATTTATATATAAGATCATGCTCTTAGAAGTAAGACTAAAATTTAGCGACACCATCTCTAAAGTTCACACACGGTGTGTTAGAGGTAGAGGTCATGGTTACAAAAATTGGACCCATATAAAGCGCCTCCTGAAATGATTTGTTCTTATTAATTTGTGCGATAGTGGAGCGTTCGGAGGAAACAATAGGTCTACTATGACTTGAGCCACTATTATTTCCTGTAGTTGTTTAATATTTATTGCCCACACCTATATCGGACATCCTGTTGCCAACGTTGAAGGGTTTCTCGAGAGGTCCAGACGGGGAAGATATGTATTCCTCCATTTTTGGGACTCCTCTGCGACACTGCAAATCATGCCAATAGGGACATCATATCCTTTCCCATAAAAACCCTAAAATGACATGCATCCTTTTGGGAATGGGGGTCCAGATAGGTCATCTCAACTAAGTATATAGTTCACCGATCTATGGAAATTTTTAGTGGTGAATTTTTATAAACTTGTGAATATTCGAGTTTTGGAAATTGGAAATGAAGAAGATTTTGTAGTCGGCTTCCACCGGTTTTCTGAAATTTTAGTCAAGAGGTCAATTTTATGGGTCAGTTCACCTACTATTTACATATATAAATGAGCTTGTGCATGTATTTCACCAACAATTTAAATCAACCTTTGCACATATGTGTTGAAGTATAATAGTATAAATATTGCCTAGGTATAATACATATACAATCATCTAACCTATTTTTACTCTATGAGTGTGGGTGCCTATCTGCTTTGATACTTGTCATCCAACCTATATCGTACAACCCTTACCATCCAAACCCTTCCATACTGGACTCCAAGCTCTGTTGTCCAACCCCAATCTATCCAATTACAAACCATCCAACATTGATCATCCAACATAGATTATCAACCTCAAACCCATCCAAGATAAACATGAATTTTTCCAACCTTAGTCCATTTAATTGTAATTCTTCTAACGATGATCAGTAAAATAGCAATCTATGCAGACTTAGATCCATCCAACCTCAATGTTTCCAACCTTAATTCGTCTAACCTCTATTGTTTATCTTATCTGTCTAACCCCTAACTCATTTTCCCTGTTCACCCAACCTATTGAACATATTGCCCATGTCGTCTAAATTTTTACCATCCACCCTCGTAGCCATCTTTCAACAAATAATCAATATCTGTGGCATATCCATGGATTCTAAAAATAGGGTAATAAGGTTACTGCTAGTTTAGAAAAGAGTAACAAGACATTATTTGACTATTTTGGAAACTCACAAAAAAAGTGTTGTGTTGGGATATGTGGAAAATATAGGTATGTAATATCTACTAATTTACAAAATTTTATTATTAAAATTTTCATATTGAATGTTTCTTGTACTCCTCTTTATTAAATTGATTATTTACTCTTTGTGCTCTTGTTTATTTAGTGGTATTAATAATATAAATAATTAATACTATTTATGTAACACTTTTATAAATAGAAATTTCTCAAACACATTTAGAAACTAATATTTTTCGAGATGATCCTATTGATGAAAAAATTTGTTCCCTTGATGACATTGAATCGAGAGAAGATTCATCAAGTTCACATCCAACACCAACATCAGAGGAATATTCTACTCCAATTTTTGTTTCTAGAAAAAGGATGTGTGATGATCAACATATTCCTGATGAGAACCCAGATGCACAAGTTGAAGTCGAAGAAAGTAATAAAAATATGTGAGAAGAAAGAGGAAAAACTGGAAAATAGGAAGGACTTTCAGGTTCGAATGGGCATCCAAATATCCTTTTATTGAACTGTGGATCTGAAAAATGGTAATGATATTATAACTCAATATCGACGTAAAATATGTAGTTCAAAACAAAGGAAATATCATACAATGCAACTCAAACTAGATACCATTGAAAAAAATTGTGGGAAAATATATATTTCCCAAAATTAAAAGGATTAGAGCATAGTAATATCACATAAATGGAAAACTTCAAAACAATTCTTCTATGTAAAGTACGCAGAAGACTATGAAAAAGCACAAAAATGAACTTAAACAATCTAAATGAAAAAGGTGACACAATTGTAGAAAAAGTAAGTAAATATATGGAGACTGAAATACATGCCAAACGTATTTAATTTTCTACTCTATTCCATATATTGAAAAAGGGAAGACCCATTTCAGATTTCTCAGATAATAAAATTTTGTACCAAGTTATTGGGTGACAAAACATTCCACAATCACATTGGTCATATAGTAGTGGCTAGGAAATGAAAAAATGTATTTCTCTGGTGGAAAAGGGGGATTTGAAAGAGGCTATTAAAAATTCAAATTTTCTTTACATTTCAATTGATGAGGTTACAATAGTGAACTATAGTTCATGGGTTTGTATTCATATATACACTTTTGCAAATGAAGTAAGAAATCTCCATCTCTTAGCAGTTCTTAAAATGAGTGACAATTGTAATTCTGAAAACATTTTCAAATTAGTGGTGTCAAGTTTGAAGGATATTCAAGGTATGGATGATTTTTACATTGCAATGAAGTTAGTTTGTGTTGAAACTGATGATGTAACTATAATGCAGGGGGCAGAAATGGTCTCTGTGTCATAATACAGACAATTGTTGACCCTATATGTTTTTAATTAATTACATTACTCACAGAATGAATTTGGATTATAAAATTGTGAGAACATTCGAAAGTGTTTCCAAAGTAGAGGAGTTGATCCATGATTTACATGCATAGTATTCAAGTATTCCAAAGAGATTTTTAGAATTTCATAAATTTGCAATTGGATTGACAGATGGGAAAAAACGTATCAAAGATGTAGATACTAGATGGATTTCAATGTATGAGTCTGCTTGTAGAATATTTTGAGAATATCCTTTATTGACAAGTTTTATGTATAGATACCACAAGTAGATAAAGCTAAATATTCTTTGTACCACCTAACATATATTGAGACTTTAATTATTACATTAAGTGGTATTTTTCCAATGTTGAATGAGCTAAATGTTTTGATGAATCATGCGCAAGAGCATTGCATCTACATAACATACTTCATAGACTAAGAAAACATGTGTGCATGATTCTAGATAGTTTATATTTTTCACATAGAATTTTTTAGGGACATGGTTTTGAATGTTGGAATATATTACCAAACCTTAAGAATCCAAATTGTTACTTAAAATTCAATATAAATGATCATCTGTGTATAACAACTCATGGAAAATATATACCACTTTCATAATTTTCATAGAAGAGTAGATTTGTTTGGGTTTGAGATGGAAGAAGTAAGAGTGACACACAATTTATATGAAATAGTATTATGTGACACTCGAAATAAATTGAAAATTATTTCTCAATATTTATCTACAAAGATCCATGAACAATTCGAAAAATATAAATTACTTGAAATAATGGGAGTTGTTAATCCACAGTTTTAGAATACATATAGAGGCATATTGTGAAACATTCATCAATATCTATAACAAAGAAGCCTTTTTACCACAATTTTCCTACATTATTTTTGTGGTTATTTGAAATTGTAAAAAATAAAATTGTGGCTTTAGTGTGTAGCCAATCCACAATTTTATATATTATTGTTGCTGATATAAAATTTATTAGAATGTTGATACTCCACAATTTATAAATTTATTAGTGTAGATTATCTATAATTTTTACAATTTGTAAAGCTGTCCACAATTTTTCGATTGTATATATTCCACAATTTCTTCAAATTGTAGTTTTTCCATATATTTCAACATTGTAGATTTTTACATTTTAAGTATTTTTGTTTTGCATCAATATAATATGTGTGGCAATATCTACAATTTTTTCTACATGAATGATTACCACATAAAACTTGTAGGTGGAAGCTACAATTTGATTGTTGAATAATAATTTGTGGAACTTCTTTAAAAATAATGTAGAATTTCACTTTATTTTAAATAATTATATATATAGTTTATCTATATTTTCAACACATATTAAATAATTATTATTATCTACATAAAATTAATTTAATCAAATACTTCTTAATTTTTAAGAGAATACTAAATTTATTCTAATATTATTATTAATGTCTATACAAACTTAATTAGACACATCTAAATTACATTTAGATTGAATTTAAATAATTCTTAAAATCATATTTAATTTATTTGTTTCATATAAGAAAAACTAAATTAACTTTACATTATTACATAAATCTGATAAACACTAATGGAGTGGTAATATTAAAAGAGAAAACAATATAATTATATATAACACATAAGATATTGAAAAAGATAGTGAAAATCAAGGGAATATATATATATATATATATATATATATATATATATATATATATATATATATATATATATATATGATCCATTTTACTTGAAAAGAAATAAATACTGGTGAAGTCAAACTATAGACACAAACAAGAAATTCATGGCAGACCATGTTGCTGCATTAAAAATCACATAATCGATGATATTTTTAACGGCTTGCAAGTGAAAATGAATGCTACAAAAATGTAAATATCACGCTAAGAATTTCTCAAAAACGAAGAAAAAGATACATTCATGCCAGATTTGTAGTTTCCGTCTCCAAATATGAAATCCCGTCCAAAGAAATCATCTCCACATCCAACATCTAATCTTCCATTATATCAAGAAATTTAACTTCCCAGTTTGGAACAGGTCCCGATTTCAACTCCTAGATGTCATCTAGGACCAAAATTCAATTCATAATTGCAAGATAGATTTTACGCTTTCTTTTCCGCATCCGTATGTTTGACAACACAAACAACGTTACTGTTATTTTCATCCTCATCATTTTTTAGCAGACTCTGCAAAAGCTCCTTCAAGACATCATCATGCTCGAAATGCACATTGGCAACGAGGAGAAAATAGTTGACAAATAATTCCTATCGCAGGCACAAAAATTCCCTTTCCACGACCATGACTAGGTTTATATTAGTTTGTTAGCTCAGACAGCTGTTTGTCCATTTGCTAAGATTAGATACTAGTTATCTTATTATTGAGTATGAATTAATTATTTTCTAATTTTTGATTTCCTTTAGTGACAACTTGCAACCTATTTGTTATGGTTGTTAAGTTTTTATGTATCTCACCCATCGATTGAGAATCGATCTCGGTGATTGGTTTGCCAATGAGAGTAGTATAAAAGGAGGTCATTGGGCATTTAGAGAACACAAGTTTGTAGAAGCATTTGCAGTGCTTGCAAATGAGTTTGTAAGTTTGTAGTGATAGCAAACAGTCTTGTAGTGTTAGCAAGGGCGCAGTGATAGTGTTGGGGATAACAATGGGGGAATATCAGCGGGAGAAGTTGGGAGATTGTCGGAGTTCTGCCAGTAAGAGCCAAGGAATATTTGTATCTCTTAATTTGCTGAAGTTAATATAATTCCTCATCTGTAGAACTAGTTTTCCCTTAGGGGTTTTTCTAGGGACAATTTGTCCGAAAATATTGTGTTCTTTGTGTTATGCATTTCTTTCCGTATTTTTATTAGTGAAGTTGTAGTTGTGTTATTTTTCGATATTAGCTGTGAATTAGTTTTTGGTAGTTAAATAATATTTAAAGATAGGAGATTAATAATTAGTGACTACAATAGAATTTTCACATGGTATCAGAGAAGTGTTAAGGGTAGAAAAGGTTTGCCCTAGGAAAGAAATTGAGGGTTTCTATAACCTAGTTTGATCTCTTTAAATTATTTTTACTTTTATCCTTTAAGATGGCTTCAAATTTGGTTTGATAGATCGGAGATGATTAGATGGTTCCTCGAATTTTGGTGTCTAGAAGGCCAGAATTTCTTTATTGTTGGAAGAGAATGGTATAAAGGATTATGTTACCACTGTTGTAATTGTAACTAAAGACACAACACAACTTGCAGCATACAAGAAAGAGGATGCCAAGGCGAGGAGGATTGTCCTTGATGGTGTCAAGGATCATATTGTTCCACACATCTCCAAGTTAGATACGACGAAGAAGATGTGGGATGCCATTCTGAATCTATACCAGAATGCTACCACTAACCGGAAGCTGATTCTCAGAGAAAAGTTGAAGAATACCCGGATGAACAAGGGAGAAGACGTTACAAGTTACCTCACCAGGCTTAGACTCGTCAAGGATGAGTTAACAACTATTAGAGATAAGCCAGATGATGATGATCTAGTAATAATAGCCCTAAATGGGTTTATTATTTATAGTGGGATGTCTTTGTTCAAGTTGTTAGTGGATGAGACACCATACCAAGTTGGGATCGAATATGGACTGATTTCACTCGGGAGGAGTTTAGACTAAGTCTTTTCAACGGGGCCAACAAGAGTCGAAAAGTGAGGGATAACAAGAAAACGTTGCCCTAGCGGGGAAAAGGGAAAACAAAGAAGGGATTTAGTAAAGGATCAAATTATCAAAGTGAGAAGAAGAAGGACATGTCTAAGGTCAAGTGCTATGGCTATCACAAGTTTGGCCACTATGTTAGTAACTACCCAAAGAAAGAAGAATGATAAGAAGGGCAAGAACCAAGTTGCGGCAGCCTTCAAAGAAGTGTAGAGGAGCTCTCTAGGAGATTGGATGATGAGTTTGCACTCATATCTTGTATGGTCAGCTCAACCTCACAGTGTGTTTGGTATATAAATAGTGGGGCATCATTTCATATGACAGGAGTTAGAGAGTACTTCTCCAGTTATTATGAGGAGGACACCAATATCCAGATTTCTATGGGGAACTTGTCCAAGCTCAACCCAGTTGGGAAAGGGACTATTCAGTTTCAGAGGGAGAATGGAAAGATAGTTCCACTTCATGATGTCTTGCATGTGCCAGGCTTAGGTATGAATCTGATTTCTGTATTTGTTCTTCAGGATAAAGGGTATAATGTACTTTTTAGAGGGACACATGTGTTGATTAAGCACAAGGATTGGAAATCACCCATAACTATTGGAGTTAGGAGTGGTCGCCTTTATAGGTTACAGTTTGATACTCCTAAGGCACTTATGAGTAGCAGTAATCCTAGAGATCTTGGAGAGCTATGGCATAGGAGGATGGGCCATATTCATCATGGAGCACTTAAATTGCTTCGTGAGATAGTGACAGGTGTTCAGAGGTGAGCACAGAGCATGATGATGTATGTAAGGGATGTGTGTTGGGGAAGTTTGCGAAAGCATCTTTTCCAAGGAGTGACAATAGATCTAAGGGTGTTCTTGATCTAGTACATTCAGATGTATGTGGACCAATGTCGATAAAGTCTCTCAGAGGATATGTGTACTATGCTACCTTTATTGATGATTTCTCCAGGAAGACCTGGATATACTTCTTAAAGACCAAGGATGAGGTTTTCAATCACTTCCAAGAGTTCAAGGCTCTTGCGGAGAACTCGACAGGAAGGAAGATAAAGTTTCTTCAGTCAGATAATGGAGGCGAGTACAAAGGAAATGACTTCCAGGATTTGTGTACCAGAGAAGGAATCAAGAGAGAGTGGATGGTTCCTTACAATCCACAATAGAATGGAGTTGCTGAGAGGAAGAACCATTCTATATCGGAGGTAGAAAGGGCTATGCTACATGAACAAGGACATGCCCCGCTACCTATGGGCAGAGGCATGTAGTACAATAGTTTACATTCAGAACAGGGTTCCACACAAGGTACTAGGGAAGATGACACCAAAGGAAGCTTTCACAAGGAAGAAGCTAGATGTAGGTCACTTCAGGATATTTGGGAGTTTGTCATATTATCATATTCCAGAAGATACATGTACCAAGTTAGATTAGACTGCAGAGAAGGGGTACCTTGTTGGGTACAGTGAAACTTCAAAGGCATATAGGATTTTTATTCTAGGGACTAGAAGAATTATTGTCAGACATGATGTCAAGTTCATGGAGGACAAAGTGTTTAGAAGGTCCAGAGATTTTCCAGTAGATGATCAAAGTGAGCAGCCAACAAAAGCTCCAAGTCCAAGTCAAGGGTAGAAAATCTCAAGTACAGTTACTAGTACAAGCATAGACTCAGGTAGTGAAGATTCACAGAGTATGGAGCAACTGGTGTAGCAGGATATGCATCTAGAAGATTTAGAGGTTGATATTTCATCCTCTACAGTTGGCAGTAGGAACCGTGAGGTTCAAAACACACAAAGGGATACTCAGGAGTTTGTGGGAGCTCCTAGGAAGAGTACAAGATAGAGGAGAGAACCAGCCAAGTTCAATGACTATGTGGCATTAGTTAGCCAGTTGGTAGATAGTGAACCTTCCAGCTATCAAGAGGCTGCACAACATCAGGTATGGCGAGATGCTATGGTTGAGGAATATACTTCAATAATGCATAATGATGTGTGGGAGGTAGTGCCTAGACCAACAGATAGGGCAGTAGTTGGATCACGCTGGATCTTCAAGATAAAGCACGGTGCAGATGGTAGCATCGAGAAATACAAGGAAAGGTTTGTGGAAAAGGGGTTCTCTCAGAAGGAGGGAATAGACTATGAGGAGACATTTTCTCCAAAGTGGCCAGTATACTTCTATACGAGCTGTAATCTCATTTGCAATACAGATGGGATGGAAGATCCATCAAATGGATGTCAAGACAACATTCCTTAATGGTGAATTAAAGGAGAAGGTATACATAGAACAACCTGAAGGCTTTATAGCACACAACAAGGAGACCCACATGTGCAGATTGAAGAAATCCTTGTATAGACTCAAGCGAGGCTTCTAGAGCGTCATATGAGCACATTGATACATACTTGTAGAAAATGGGCTTTATGAAGAGTGAGGCAGATGCTAACCTCTACTACTTGGTGGTTGGGGGCGAGGCTCTCATTCTTGTTCTATATGTAGATGACTTGTTTCTTATAGGTGCACTAGGGATCATAGAGGATTGCAAGAGGGACCTTGCAGAAGAGTTCAAGATGAAGGACTTGGGACTCATGCACTATTTTCTAGGCATGGAGGTGTGGTAGACAGATGGAGACATTTTCCTTGGTCAAGGGAAATATTGCATTGAAATCTTGAAGAGATTTGAGATGGAGGACTGCAAAGCCATGTCTACACCTATGATCACTAATTGGAGGAAGGTAGATACATCTAAAGAAAAAGATGTAGATCCCACCTTATACAGGCAATTATTTGGTTCGCTCATGTATTTGGTCAACACCAGGCCGGATATAGCATTTGCAGTAAACTCTCTTAGTCAATTCATGGTTGAGCCAAAGAGAGTGCATTGGACAACGGCCAAGCATGTGTTGCGTTATTTGCGTGGTTCAGTTGAGTATGGGATCAGATATGTTCGAGGTGAAGGAATCAAGATTGTAGGTTACACTTGCGTAGATTGGGCGGGTAGTATAAAGAAAAAGGAGCACTTCAGAGGTGTTGTTTTAGTTTAGGATCAAGAGTTGTTTCTTGGTTTAGTAGGAAGCAGAAGTTTGTGGCTTTGAGTTCATCAGAAGTAGAATACATTGCAGCTAGCATGGTGACATGTGAAGCTATATGGCTTCGGAAGTTGCTAGTGGCCTTGTTTGGTCAGAAGGTTGAGACTACTGTGATACACTGCGACAATCAGAGTTGCATCAAGTTGTCTGAGAATCTAGTGTTTCATGATAGGTCTAAACATATAGATATCAGGTATCACTTCATCAGGGATTGTGTACAATGAGGTATTGTTCAGCTACAATACATACCTACAGAGGAGCAGGTAGTAGACATTCTGACTAAGGCATTGGGGAAGGAAAAATTTATCTTCTTCAGAGATAAGATGGGTGTCGTGTAGAACAACTTCCTCGCTAAGAGGGAGTGTTAGTTTGTTAGCTTGGACAGTTGTTTGTCCATTTGCTAAGATTAGATAATAGTTATCTTATTGTTGAGTATGAATTAATTATTTTCTAATTTTTATTTCCTTTAGTGACACCTTGCAACCTATTTGTTATGGTTGTTAAGTTGTTATGTATCTCAATTGTCGATTGAGAATCGATCTCGAACGTTGGTTTACCAATAAGAGTAGTATAAAAGGAAGTCATTGGGAATTTGGAGAACACAAGTTTGTAGAAGCATTTGCAGTGCTAGCAAATGAGTTTGTAATTTTGCAGTGATAGCAAATAGTCTTGCAGTGTTAGCAAGGGCGCAATGATAGCGTTGGGGATAACAATGGGGGAATATCAACGGGAGAAGTTGGGAGATTGTCAGAGTTGTGCTAGTAAGAGGAAAGGAATCTTTTTATCTCTTAATTTGCTGAAGTTAATATAATTCCTCATCTGTAGAACTGGTTTTCCCTTAGGGGTTTTTCCAGGACAATTTGTCTAAAAATATTGTGTTCTTTGTGTTACGCATTTCTTTCCATATTTTTATTAGTGAAGTTGCAGTTGTGTTATTTTTGATATTAGTTGTGAATTAGTTTTCGGTAGTTAAATAATATTTAAAGATGGGAGATTCATAATCAGTGACTGCAATAGAATTTTCACGATTTTGAATCCCTAACCTTCATATAGAACCAAGCATTCCACCGTATAAGGGCTTGTGAGTTAATCATTTCCATGGACACTTCTTTTTCAAAAATACTCTTGATAAAACCTTTTCCTCTTCTTTCTTGAGTCTTTGATCTAACCGTAGAGACCGGATAATGCAAGTGAACAAAAATGGAATGCTGAAATGACAAAAAAATGGAAGCAAAAAGAAGGGTTTGAGGGAAGACAACAAGGGAATGATTTCAGCCATTGGCGTTCCTGTGTGAAAGGTTGTAGTAAAATTTAAATAGAGTGGTAAAAATATTGTTTGTTGTAGAACTACCCATATGAGACTGAATGATATATCCTTTATAGTGCATTTTTATTTCTTTAGCAAGCCGAAACCATCACCACCACTATTGGTTCTCTGCGTATGATTTTCCTGTAATGGCAAGATTACTAAGCAATGAAAAGTTAAGTATATTGGCACCTTCGGAAAATAATCAATAAAAATAATAATTTAAGGGTAAATTTAAACTACGTGAAATTTTTATATAGTGAAAAGTAGCCAATGGTAGATCCTATGTTTAAATGAAATCCATATTGTATATAAAATTCCTATTTGTAGATATCTAGGCATTTTTAAAAAAGACTGAATACCATAAATAAAGGAAAGAATTCGGGTGATAAATACCATAAATCATGGTATAGCGTATACTACTGAGTATAGATCGGTACTACAACATGCAACATAGAGTTCATTAAATGTTATTATTGACACAACAAATATTTATTGGATAACTATGTATCTTAAATATTATTGATATATTATATGAAGTAATTATAAACAAAATTATTGTGTGTGTGTGAGTGAGTAATGTGTAATTTTCATATTTATATTTTTAAATTACTTTTATTATTTATAATGGGTAGTTTTATTTTAAGGGTTAGTGTGGAATTTCTACATTATTCTATTGTTAGATTTTTTCATTTTAAATTTTATTGAAATTGTGTTATATATTACATAATATTTATAGTATATCATTTTTTCTCTTCAAAAAATGTAGATTTTCCATAAAGAATGTTTGAAGATGTTGGTTTTCTACATAATTATTACTTATATAATTAATTGTAGAGCATCTACACAACCTAAAAAAAAAAAATGAAGCCATTGTAGATATGCTACAACTATTTTACAATTCTCTTAAATTGTGGATTTTTTGTAAAATAATTGTGGTAAAAAGACCCTATTTCTTGTAGTGTTAATGTTTTATTTATAGAATACATGAGTAGTCTAATGGAACATTTCTTTAAGCATGAAGAGATAAATGGAGTTTATATTGAAGGTATTTTGCAAAAGAAGTTACTGAGTTCTCAATCACATCATTTTGCCATGACTATGCTAGACCAATTTCGGTTTCTGGACAAGCTAAATGAAAATGGTTCCATTAGAATACTTTGGAAGAAACTTTATTCAAGTAGTATTTTGCATGAGATGATTTGAATGAGTATTTTCAACTATATTAATTGTGTCAAACTATGATTTTGGGATCTGTTGAAGATGAGAGGGTATTCAGTGCATTGTCCTTTGTAAAATCAAAATTCTGTAATAGATTGGATAGAAATTTAGAAAGTTGTCTGAGATTGTATGTATCCAATTACTCTATGGAAAATTTTCCTTATGAGAGAGGAATTACATTATGAAATTCAATCGTAGAAAGAAGAGGATTAGATAACATTATGGTGATCCATGGGATCGAACAAATCCACCAAGAAAGTTACCAATTCCGCTAAATTCCAGGAAACTTATGAACGGGTTTTTCGAGGATTGTTTCCATTTCAGATTTCTATTTTTGTATATATTCTTGATACTATTGAAAATGATTTGATATATTAAGAAATTTCATATTGATTGATTATAATCAACTGGTCTTAATAGACTATGTTCTTTTACTTGTAACAAATTCATTTTTATATTTTGTTTTATCATTGAAATAAAGACAATGATTTATTTAGATCCATCTGTGTGATTATTGATTAATATTTTATCTTTGCATGAAACATAAATCCTTTCAAATAAACACACACTAAATGTCTAAAACCATGTTTTACATCTCCAAATAGTAACATAAAAAACATTCAAAGTAAGAAGAAATCTAATTACAAGTTTGCATATTAAATTGTTGAAAATTTTCAATAAATGTGATACAACAGTAAATATAGTTCTAATTCACTAAGAGTTCTCGGTTTGTATAGTTCTCTATGCTAAAACTCTTGATTCCTGTAAATCCTACATTGCGCTATTGATATTTTGAATAATATTGTGTTCCTCCTCGCAACATCTCCTAATGACAAAAGTGATGGATCAACATCTGTATTTTCTTTTAGTAAGATATCTGGATCCATCTTATGCTCCTTGATTATCCTTCTCAATGTATTATTTTGTTTATTTAATAATAAAAAAATTTCCTTCAACTATATAAATGCATTCAAGCTTTTGCGAGCATTCTTCAAATGTGCATCAAATACAACTACTTATTTCTTTAAATTTTCATATTTTTCTGTGAAACAAAAAATGAAATGTATTAGTCTATTAGATAAGTTATAAATAATTTATTGCAATGCTCATAATTTCATGATTTTACATGTAAAATATGACATACCATAGCTTTTTATTTTTCTGCATTTATAATTAAAACATTTTTTTTATCTCTAGCCCATTTGTCGTAGTAAATACGTCTAGGCTTCAACATTAATATTCTCCAACCTGTTTAACATTATATCTAAAATTTCATCATCATAATCATTATTATAGAAAAATGTTCTCAAATGAGCTTTATTTATAAATATGTCAAGCCTTGCTAATTGAATCTCTATGGAAGTTAACAATGAATTCCTTTGAGCATGATTATGGTATCGAGTAATTATTTCTTTGACCAAAACTTTAGCCCTTTTCTCCCAAGTGCACACTAATTCCACGTCAGACATAAAAAATTCCTAAAATGTTGCCTTCATATTGCGATACCATATTTTTGATGGAAAAATATGTCTTTTGATCATCTGTGAGTGGAATTTGACTTGTTGGAGGAGGAGATTATATGATTTCATGGATATCTTGTTGCACTTGTGGTTGAGGAGGTGGAGTAGTTTGTATCATATCATGGGTATCAAAATAGTTACCTGTCTCTACATCACCACTATCAAAGCTCAAAAACTCGTTGTTGAGCTCAATTTGGTTCAAAATTAGGGTACCTGTTGCACTCAAGACACCACCTAGTGAAAGCTTTGAAATTACGAGGTTATGGGATAAACCGTTCCTATGGAGTCGATAGGAAATGTATTATTCTTCCCTATAAATTTTCTTTTTATTTGTAGATTGTGCGTCATGGGTACGAGAGGCCTTTTTAAAATCTGATGTGAAGGTCTATTAATTACAAGAAGAAAACTATTAAAAATCTAAATATTATTCCCTTGTAAATACTAAATAAAATATTTGCAAGTAAACAAAATATGTTAAACGTAATAAATTAGCTTGTATGCTTAGATATGTGACCATTCGACCTTGATACCGAGACTAAGTTTTATCTAGACTTTCAAACTCAAAAGTTTCTAAAAATAAAAAATTAGAAGTATTAAAATACTTTACCACTTACAAAATAGATAGTTTTTATGATTCCTTCTAGTAGCTTAGTTATAAACAAGTAATATTTATACCTATAGAAAATTGTGGTGGGAGAGGTGGTGGTATTGGTGGAGCTATTTACCCTCTAGGTATTTTTTGTCAAGGAAATCGAAGCGGGTTTGATTCTACTAAATCCATATCAGAATCACTGAGGCCTCTGGAGGTGCTTTACCCCAAGAAATAGCCTCCTTAAGGGATATTGCAGCTACAATTATTCTCTGCAGAAGATAAAATTACTATTATTATTCTCATTCAAAAATAATTAATCATTATAATGTTAAAATTAATTGTTACTTGTTGTTCTTCAACTGAAAGACCAATCAATAGAAATTTTTCATTTATTTGAGTCTGATTTTTTTTGTTTTGTAATTGGTAGAAAGCAAGTAGATAATTAGCACATGAAAACACGGTCTTGGATTTATCAGATGCATTGATACTAGCAAGGGCATTGTTGACATTTGTTTTAATTCAATTTGACAAATATTTGCACCAATCGAATGGTTTCCTTATTAGTTTCCACAATATATACTAAAGCGCCAAAAATAGAATGTATGCAGATCTACCCTAAAACATAATCATGGATTTAAATAGTGATATCATTGAATTAAAGAAATGTTTTGTAACACCTTGTATAACAAGGCCTCTTTAGGAAATATTAACTTCATTTGTAAAAAGATACAAGAAAATTTAGGTGCTTGGGTAGTCAATTAATACTAAGAAAACAAACAATTGAAAATTAAATTAAACTTCCCATCAACCTTTGTACATTGTAATGAGACTCCAATATTTTTTTCATTAGTTAGGATAACCTTTATAGTCATGGGAATTTTGTTTTGAAAAGGTAATAAAAATGTACGATCCATTAGGGGAATGGAAAAATTTCTGTCTCCCTAGCTAAAGAATTGATCAGGTAATCGAGAATGGTAATATATATTTTGAATGGGGCATATTAACAACCCTCATGAATTCTGTTTTTTGCATCCATTCCTTAGGCGTGTCTTTAAGTTTCATCAATTTTGTTATCATAGGGCACATGAGACTTTTGTATTGGAATTTTGAGGGAGAAGGCTGTGGAGCTAGCCATTGTTGAAAGTTTTTGAAATTGGTGTAAAGACTATAAAGTTGCAGGAGAGGAAGGGGAAAGACTATAGGTGAACATTATTTTCATAAAAATTGGAGAGAATTTTGTATATTTGTACAATTTTATGAAAAAAATTAAATAAATGAACCTCGTAGAATATATATAGGGCTCAAATTGAAGGTACCGGACACATGGAGGCATACAATAAGTGGAGAGTTTCTAGTAAACACATGTTTGGGGACTTGTGTGTATGTTAGACCATTTAATTGGTAGCGAGATGACCATCTGTCATGGTCCCTCTAACATACAAAATCCTAGCAATATATTGAACCATCCAACAGGTAAAGGATGATCTTCCAACATTACCGTCCCAATAGGAAAAGGATGACCGTTCCAAATAGTAAAGGTTCTAGAGACAACTATCAATAGGGATTTCTTGAAATGGTCATCTAACGAGAAGAAGGATGAACTTCCAATGTGACCTATCAATAGGAAAAGATGACCATCCAATATCAAACACTAAAGAGAGGAACATCCAACAAGGGAAAGTTGACCATCTAACCCGACCCATCCAACAAGGAAGGGACGACCATCGATAGAGAAGAGATCACCGTCCAACCTACCCATCTAAGAGGAGAACAATGATCAACAAATATTCCCATCTAATAGTGAAGAGATAGTCATCCCTTCCACTAGCAGACAGACGACTATCCAACATTTATCCATCTATGTGAAAGCATAGAAGAAAGTGGGTTGCCAAATCACCTTTTTTATGAAATGGTTTTTTGGATATTTTTCATCGTTTGAAATTTAATTTGAGAGATTCACCACCTATTATATAATAATTTTTCAGATGGGGTCTTAAATGAACCCTACAATATTTGTTACAAAATCAAAAATAAATTGTTATTATATCTTTAACAATTTAGATATAATAAGACCATGTATTTGTTATATATAAATTAAAATTAAGATTACAAACATCCAATATTTAACATATTTGGAAAAAGGATGAAATTAATTGATACTAGAGTATTTAAATATTACCGTTCTAGAAACAAACATACATGTACATTAACATGAGAGAAAACGTGAAATAAACACATCTACATAAGGGAAACTATCAATAGATATGGTTCTTGTATTATTACCTTCACTATTTTATTTCTTTAAACAAAACCAAAGAAAATAGAAAATGTTTAGGGAAAAATTCTTCAAGTTCAAAGGAACTTACATGTCTTCCTTTACTCTGTTTTGTTGGATCTGTTCTACTCCTTTATTTCTTTGGATAGTTTAGTCATTGCTAGCATTTTTTGTTCAAATATGTTAGTTTGCTATTTTTGATGGTATGGACATGTTTCCTTTTCTGTTATTGTTCTATTTCTTTATTATTCTATAACCCTTCACTATTTTTCTTCTTTTTGTTGTAAACACCTAAACTTAGCACCGCTTAAACCCCATGTCCATCATCTGCTTTTAGCAATTTTCATTATCACATCACTATCATATAGTATACATTAAATCCTAATCCTAATTATTATTTCTCCCCCATCATATTTACTTCCCTATAAATATTATTCTATGGTTGAAAAATCCTATTTTATCCTCTCCTAAAGTTCTCACCCCACTTATAAACCAAAATCAAATAAAACAAAACAAAATCAACACCCTCTTATACATTCAACAACATCCCTAACATGTCTAACCTCTTTTCAAACCACAACCTTTGATAAAAATAATAAAATGAATTGATTTGGGAGTCGCTTTAACCATTTTCCCATATTTCCTAGATCCCCGATGATTTTGTAATCACAAGTGATTCTACCTACTTTTGAGAAATCCTATATAAACAAGTTGTGGGCCTTTATTTTAGGTTAGCTAGGAAATTGCCTCACATTGCTTGCTCTTCGAGACCACATGTTGCATATTATCTATACCATAACTCGGTTACAAAACTTGAAAAAATCATTGCAATATTCAAGACATTAACCGTCTCTTCTTTTAATTTTGGAGGCCATTCAATTCAAATCGATTTGTCTTCTGGCATATACGATCTTCTTCTCTCCAGTAATAACATCCCCTCAACTTTATTCATCAACTCAAAAAAGGTAAGTGCTTTCCATTTTACATCATTGTCCTATTTATCTATCATTTGATAACTTCAACTAATTTTATCTCCTTCGTCATCATCCTACACACTTCTTCATCAATCACCGATGATTCTACTAATTATCGACGATTCATCCCAATCGTTAGTGATCGGCCTTAACCACCAGCGATTCTTTTTCTGTTATTCCATTTTACACATCATCTTTCCTTCTAAAATCTTGGTCTCAATCTTGATTACCACTCTACCTTTGCAGGTGTCTATCAAGCCCTATCAATCTCCTTTGAGTCATCTTGAGTACTTTATCAGTTATCTAAATCAAATCTATCATCCTACTCACCTTTATGAGTGCACATCCATCTACATCCTTGCTTCTTTGAGCCATTTTGTGATTCCTATACTCCCTTTGGATTAGGTATCACCATCAAACCATCATATAGCCATGGACCACGTCAGTCCCTTTGCTTTTGCATTGTTGGTTATATCGTTTTTTTAATCATTTTTATTATCATTATCAGATTGATTTCTTGAATGCAGATTGACATCCTAACAAGGAATTTCATTAACTTCTAGGGACTGGGATTTACAAGAAAATCCACCATATATCTATCTCGATCCCATCTTTTTTGAGTATCTTTGCATTACAAGTAGCTAATCTTGCTAGAAAGAAGAAGTTGTGCATATGCTTGGATCTATCGACGTCATCCATCCATCAAGTATCAACATCCATCTTTGTGGGTGTGCTCATGTGTAATTAACTATGTTAGATGGATTGAAAGCGAAACCGATAGTTCCAATGAAAAGATAATTAAACAAGAACCATCAAGATAATAGCTTATGGAAAGTAACTTCTTGAAATGCATGAAAACTTGAAATAAATCCAACTAACATACTAAGTCATTTATACTATTTATATTACTAACTAAAACATGAACCTAAATAGATCATTTAGCAATCAAAGTGGATTTTCTCTTGATCTCAAGGATTGAGAAT
The DNA here is from genome assembly GCA_018340775.1 of Taxus wallichiana var. yunnanensis. NCBI lineage: Eukaryota > Viridiplantae > Streptophyta > Pinopsida > Cupressales > Taxaceae > Taxus > Taxus wallichiana. The sequence continues at coordinate 500,199,093 of CM031243.1, read as the reverse complement.
GTAATCTCACTAGAAATTATTATAAGGCCATTTTGGATCTTCCCATATTACTAAATTTTGAGTGGATGGATGCAAGATGAAGAGGCTAGCTCTGTAATTCCCATTAAAAATTGTCTGCACGAGACCTAAGAACAACCTAGGATTAACAAGAAAACTTATGATTTTTTTTAAAAGAATGCACACAAAAAGTTTTCGAAAGCGAAAGTTACCACATTAATGTCTCTAAGGCGATGATTTTAATAAATAATTTTCCATGATAACACAATATTTAAAATCTACATTATACTTTAATACATTAATTTTTCTAAGCATGTTTAATCTCCCTAAGGATTATTTAAAAAAAAAATTAATTCCTACTAAAGTTGAATATTCCCCCATTGGGTGTCAAGGGTAAAAGTGGCGAATGAAATTAAATACCAAGGTTATTTAATTTCTACAATGTTGAAACAACTAAAAAGGTCCCCATTTTACATGGGGTTAGAATAAACATTCCCTTACCCAAAAAAGTGACCCCTTAAAAATTCAAATCATATTTTCAAATTAAAACATTTAAATTGAAAAGGCAATTTTACTCACCCACTCTCCACCTACTTTTTGTAGGGATGAATCTCATCCCTTAGATGGATTCAATTTGGTCCCTTGATGTGGAAAAGGAGCAAATAACCCTAAGTCATACTTATGAAAGCTTCTTTCTCTTTTCATTTGGTTCATTAGTTTCTCTTGTTTTGTAGGTAATGGAAGAGGAAGGGAAGCCATTAGAGGCCATCTCAAGTGTTAGAGAGGCCTACGTGTTCCATTTATTTTATATTTTTTCTTACACCCTCTCCTCTCTTGTTTCCATACATTTATATATTTTATTTAGCACAATTTTATTTGGGTTTGTCCCAAAAGAATTTATGGGTAATTTCATATTTTGTTGATATAGTTGGGTTTGATCTATATTTTCATTTGGGTATATAAAAATGTGTATTTATGTATATACCTATACATACATACATACATACATACATACATACATACATACATACATATATATGTATGTATGTATGTATGTATAAGAAAAAACAGATTCGATTCAGTCGCGGCCACTTAAAATAGTGCTTAGGTTGGAGGGATGCACGGTTAAGGGAAAGACAACTAGAGTACCCCTATGGGGTTCGGATGCATTAAAAAAATTGATGGGTGGGCGACCCCACCAACCCTCCACATTTTCCCAAACATTGACCATATGGGCCACATATATGCCCTCATCTTTGTTCTTTTTTGAAAGTTTTACACTTATAAAACTTTTGTTTAATTAGATCTTTTGGTCATTTCACCACGTATATATATATATATATGTGTGTGTGTGTGTGTGTGTGTGTGTGTGTGTGTGTGTGTGTGTCTTTTATTATATAAATATATTAGGTGTTTAAATATATTAATATATTAAAATTTATTATTAATATCAACATTAATAATAATTTAATATCAATATTGTTGTAGTTAGGTAATATAGTTTTCTATTATTAATAGCAATAACAATTCTAGATCTTATACTTAGACTTATCATTTTTGTTAAAGCAAATTTGATAATATTTTGATGAGGAATCTAGAATCAAATCAAATTTCACTTGGTTCTACTTTAGTTTACAGGATTTAAAAGTAAATATCTAATAACTCTATAGTGAAATTTTACATACTCCTAATAAGGCTATGGTTTAAGTTATAGCAAAAAAATTCTTTACTCCAATAGAATTGGGAAATTTACCTATTTTTTAAACATGTAAATGAAAATTACAATTCAAATTATTTCCATCTAAGCATACACATGGTCTTGGCTTCTCTTAATAATGCATGTAACAGAACAATTAAACTAACTTTTCCTTTACATGCTTTCAAGTAACACAATGAGGTTTAATATTTCTTAATACAAATTCCCAACACTCCACAAGATAGTTTATAATAACATTTCTCTTAATATATTATAAAAAGAGAAACCCCCTTTTGTGGGAGTAAATCAACTACCATTGAATAAGATATTTCATTTTATAAACTTCTATCCTATTTTAACAAAACTAGCTTTACAAGCACAATTCCTTCCTTCCCTTTTCAATATACAATACAAATTCAATACCCAAAAACAATACAACTTTTCTTTCCAAATATTAATAAAATTCCTTCAACTCAAAGTGGGAAATAATACAAGAATGTAAGCTAAAAGAAATACAAGGTTACAAGTTTCTCCACCCTAAGTGGGACCAAAATATAAGGCTTTCTCACAAGGAAGATTTCTTGAGGACACGAATAATGCTCCATGTTTCACATCACCAAAAAGAGATCTCCACCATGCTTCATTTGATCACAACAAAAAAGGGGGGAGAGGCAACACTCTCCACCCAACCAAGAATTCCAATGAGGAGGAGAAGCCATCCTCCTCATTGGCCCCCGAGCCCCAACCACATTACAATGAGAGGTGATTCCAACACATGGAAAAAAAAGGCTTCCACATCACAAACCAATTATTTCACAACCATTACAAATGCAAATTGAACTCAAAATACAACCACAAGAAGGAATAACAACCAAATAAACAAGGCTTAAAAATAAAAGCCAAAGGAACAAGAACCTATGGGGAGGCCACTTATGCCTCCCAATGGGAAATGGGTGCCCACCTTAAAAACCTCAATAAAAATCTCAAATCCCCTACATACTCTTATGCCTCCCTTAAGTACCTCTTATGCCTCCCACATACTCTTATGCCTCCCTCATTCTCTTATGCCTCCCTCATACAAGAACAAGTAAGAAATGCAAGCATTCCTTGTCCAAGGTGGGGCACCCAACCCAAACTCCCTCCAAAACATGAAATAACTCTTATGCCTCCCTACATGAATTCTCCCCATAGTCCCCTCCTACACCACACTTAGGCAATCTACCCAAGCACCCAACAAGCATTCCAAACACTCAACAAAACAAGCACACAAACACAAAATAAAGGAATAACATAAGCAAAAGTAAAGCTCCTACCTTTCCATAGTAGAGCTTGTTCCAAGAGTCACTCTCAAATATCCTTTAAACCCAAGCAATCACAAAAAATCTCCCACAAATACCACAAACTCTCCAAAATCCTCTTAACTCCAAAAAAATGTAAGAGAAAAAAAGAAGGAAGTAACCCCTAAACAAGTAAAAGAACTTGAATAAATAGAAAAGGGAGTGAGTAGGATGATGTGACTCTAAGTAGGATGCCACCTCATTTCCTTTCCACTCCAAAGCACAATTAAAAAGTGGTTGAAGAAATGACATTTTATTTACATGCACAATTTAAGCCCACACCCTTAAGGACTAAAATTAATTATAAGAAAGAAAGTGCAATAAACATTTTAGCTTTTATCTTCCCAAAATACCTAATGGGGTATTTTTGACCCACCCAACCCATAGGAAGGGTTGACATAGCAATTTAAGAGGTACGGGACAAGATTAACTTGTCCCACAAGCCTTCAAAATTGTTCCTTAAGCCCAAATTAGAATTTCCATGAGGGGTACAGAGTGTACTACACTCAAACAAAACCCAAGAGCCATCTAGTCTAATAAATGAAATTTTTTGGTTATATCCATAATTAGTTAATAAAAAGATTAATTAACTTTAATTGAGACACTTAAACCCATTAAGGTAAAGGGGTAGAATACATCATTTTCTAAATAATTAAAATGAGGAAATTACATCACTAAAAATCACATACTACATTAAATAAAGGAAACTAAACAAAATACATCACATAACCCCTTGGTCATAATTTCTCCCTAACAATAATTCAAACACACACAAACACATGTTGCCATGGTGATCTGGTTGAATTCACATATAATTCAATGTGGTTGGTCTCAATCCACCCCATGTTTGTTGTGATATGTTTACTTGCAAAACACATAACAAATCCTTCGGCCTCATGGCCGCATCAAACATCTAGGATAAAATATACAATATAAATCCACAATCATCTATATACGAATCAAATATCATCTAGGAAAATATGATATCATTTACAATTTCTAACAACATTTCTATTCTACATTTCATCCATGTCAAAATGATCACAACATTAGTTCAATTACCAAATCCTACTCAATGTGATGAAAATATCGTATGTCATATATATATATAACCATGCCAATAGTATATGAACATCAATATAAAATGTCTCTAATAATCCACACGCATAATGTATGAATCAAAATCAACAACAATCCAGTATATCTAACATCTAACATAATACTAAATCAAAAGTTACAATAATATCCATAAGTATAGTCGACAATATCGAAATCAATAACAAAAGGTGTCGAAGGGAAGTGGGCACTATATCCCCCTCCCCTTAGACTCGACTTCCTCCTAGAAGTCACTGGAACAGTTGTGGAAACTGAACTCATACCAATTTATAATCCTCCCATGTAGCTGTAGTCTCATCATATCTATCCCACTTTGGACCCGAACTGGTCAATCTCTCTATCTCAACGAGCCGGGTCTTGCACTCCATAATGTAGATGGGCTCCACCATCACCTGCCATGCCTATTAAACTCGAAAACTATTATTGTAGGAAAACTCTACCAAGTACGAGATACTCCTCCCATCTCAAGCGATGATCCATAACGTACATCCTATACATGCCTTGTAAGATTTGATTCACCGCTTAGTCTGTCCATTTGTCTCGGGGTGATATCTTTGTGCGAAATTGATCTTCATCCCAAGAGTATGTTGCATCGTAATCCGAAGTGGAAAATGTACAAAGGATCCAAGTCATAAATGATCTTCCATGGAATCCCATGTAATATGACAATATCATCTAGATATACCCATGCCACTGCACTAGCTGTGTAGTTGGTCTTCACAAGGGAAAAATGAGCCACTTTCGTCAATTTATCCACCATGACCATGATGGAATTGTGTTGGTATCTCGACGTCGGTAGTCCAACAATGAAGTCCATGGAAATGGTGTCCCACTTCCACTTCGGTATCGAATGAGGAAAGAGAAGGCCAGCTAGATGTTGATGCTTGGCCTTCACCTTCTGACACTCTAAAGAACGTGACACAAACTAAGCCACATCTCTCCAAATTCCCCTCTAATGGTATAAGTGTCTCAATGTGGCGTGCATCTTCTTCACCCTGGGATGGGCTGAATAGGGTGCACGATGAGTTTCTATCAAAATGTCCTACCTCAAGCCTCCATCTCTAAGAACATATATCGACCTCTATGCCGAGAAGGCCATTTTTCTATAGGGACAATCCATCAAACTTCCCTCAAGGGGTCTTCGAGACTCAATATCTACTTTGGTTGAAAGGTAGAAACTTTTGTGAGGAAGCTACTTGTAAAATCCTTCTCCACAGATCTTTACCCACCGAAGTGGCTATAGCCACATGTCTCCATCTACTCAGGGCATCTACAACCACATTCTACTTCCCTTTCACATGATCTATCTCCATGTAATACTCACAAATAAACTCCATCCAATGTCGTTGAAGAGATTTGAGATTGGGTTACATGAAGAGGTGGCGAAGACTCAAGTAATCAGTCTTGAGTGTAAATCTTTGGCCAAGAAGGAAGTGTCTCCATCAAACTAAGGAATGAACAACTTTTATAAGATCAAGATCATGATTTGGATAATTGAGCTCATAATCCTTGAGTTTTCTAGACTCAAAAGTAACTACTCTTCCCTCTTGCATCAACACATCCCCAAGTCTTGCCAAAAAAGCATCTGTACAAACAATGAACTCGCCTAAGGATCTAGCATACCAAGAATATGCATTTTTGTGAGGCATTCCTTCGAGGTCTCTGAAAGCCTTCTCACATCTGTCTAACCATATAAACTTCTTCCCTTTCCGCTGAAGGGAAGTGATGGGGTGTGCAACCCGAGAGAAGTCTGAACAAATCTCTTGTAATATCCTGCTAAACCCATGAAGCTACGCACCTCAGTCACACTAGTGGGTGTTGGCCAATCCATAATAGATCGAATATTGGAAGGATCGACTGTGATACCTTCCCTAGAAATGATGTGGCCCAAATATTGCACCTTTTTTTGAAAGAACGCACACTTCTCCAAGTTCCCATAAAGACGTTGCTCACAAAGACACTAAAGAACTTGGTGAAGGTGCTCCTCACACATACGTGAGTAAATCAGAATTTTGTCAAGGAAAATGATCATGAAGCGATCCAAGAATGTCCTAAACACCCCATTCATCAAGCTCATGAAAAATACTAGGCCATTAAATCAAACAAAAAGGCACTCTTTGTGAGCTCATAGTGGCCATATCTCGTACAGAAGGCGGTCTTATGAATATCTACCTCCGTGATCCTCAGTTGATGATAACTTGACTTGAGATCTATCTTTGAGAAAACTGTGGGCCCTTTCATATGATCAAATAAATCATCAATGCATGGAAGGGGGTAACGATTATTGATCATTGCTTTATTCGGTTAGCGTGTAATCAATACACAACCGCAAGGATTCATCCTTCTTCTTCATAAAAATCACTAGTGCACTCCGAGGGGGTACACTAGGCTAGATCGAGCCTTTCTCCAGAATGCCCTCAAGCTACAACTTGAGCTCATAGATCTCAGAATTAGTCATCTGATAAGGTTCTCGTGAGATAGGTTCTGCTCTCGGAACCAAATCTATGTGAAAATCTATCTTAGGTGGAGGTGGAAATATCGGTAAGCGCCTGGAAAGAAATGAGAAAACTCTCTCAAGATGTGATGGTCATCAAACGAAGGTCCACTAGACTCATCCTATGATATATCACTAAGCTAATGTAACAACATACATCTAGCAACCTCATCACACACACCGCTTAAGCTACACATAGCGAGAGATGGTGCAAATAGAAACGGGCCTCCTAACTCCTGTTATCTTTGACTTAACTCCTAGATCATTTGTATAAGAAATAGTCTTATGGTAAAAATCCACTCTAGCTCTGTGTGCAAACAACCATTCCATGCCCAAGATGACTCCATAAGAACCCAATAGAAGGATACAAAGATCCGAGCTATTGGTGAAGGGTCCCAAATCCATAAGCCATTTCAACATCCCAATTATTGCCTTGTCTAACTACCACCAGCCTGCAACGCTCTACTAAGGATGGTGCAATAAAAGAATCTGATGAACTAAAATCAGACAAAATGGAGGTAGGAATACCACCAATGCTACATGTTGTCTCTATGATGGTACTCTAGTGCTCAGCCTAGCGGTTCTTGACCGCTACATAAATTTGATGGCTATGCCCCATGTCACCAACAACGAGCTTAGAAATCTTTGTCGACCCTTGTTACTAGGGTTATATGGGCACTTCCTTAACACCACAACCATAACATCAGCACGGTCCTCCGGTGATATGAATCTCCAGTTGGTACTCTAGAGGTCTATGTTGTGGATTCTGATGATCCAGCTATGGAATGTTGAGGTCTCTACTAGCGAGCTCCTGTTGACTGAGCTCTCGGTGCACCCTGTTTCCTAATGGGACCCCTAGGAGGACGCCCCATACTCTGTCCTCTTTTTGCGTCAAACGTCGATTAGGTATAAATGGTGGACAAGTCATTGTTGTTGCTACCTAGGTGGCTATTGTGGTGGTTTGAAAGAAGAAGCTGCATGATTGAACCTCGTCCACCACGAGGAGTAATTGACCCCCTCGATCTTCTATCCTTCATTTTATGGATTCAGCTCCAAACTCTATCCTTGGTCTATTGCATCTTTCCTCATGTATCCTCTACAATATAAGCCTTCTCCACAGCCTCTGTTAAGGTCTATAGGCGGTGAATGTGCACCGTAACACCCAAATCTAAATTCGGGCCCCCCAGATGAACCTATGTATCCTTACTGCTCATCCTATATATAGAAGACATCTGGAGTAGGTCTAAGAATCAACTCTCATACTCGGCTATAATCATAGATGCACGATAGAGTCATGAAACTCATCTATCCTCTGTTGGATGAACCTCCAAGATAAGTACTTGCTCATGAACCACTCCTTAAAGAGCTCCTAGGAAGCAGTCTACGAATCAACGTGGAGCTTCTACTCCTTAGTCCTCCACCAAACACCTGCTCCATCCCTTAGAAGATAGATCGCAACACGAGCTTTCATGTTTCTAGTACAAGGCGAGCTTTAAGCTAACTAATCAGGCCTCTTCCCGAAATCCCTGTATCTCCAAAATAGTGAGATGGTCATAGCTTTAGGATCTCCTTGATATGGTCTGCAACTATCAACTAGCAACCCCTAGGCCTCTCTACATGCTCATCTCTAGGTCTAGGGCTCGAGACCTATCCATGTGTCCTGAAATCTTGTCTCCCTGTCCCCTCTATGGTGACTCTTCTCTAGCTAACTCCACATGGGAGTTATCTGCCCTATGCTCCTCACTATGTCAAGGAGATGCATGAGCCTCAACGGATGGCTCCCTATCATGTCTGGTTGATCGTCCTCCTAAGGACCCTCCACGTATAAAGCGGCATTGACGTCCTGAAGCATCTGTAAAATCTAAGGTAGAATGGCTGCTACGGCTGCTCTGGAGGTGACAAGTCTAGGTCTATGTGAAAGGACCCCTCGTCTGATCTGCACCTCTTGCATAGACCAAGGTGAGAGTTAGTTCATCATTCTAGGTTTTATTCCAGTTTTCTATGTTTACTAAAATATACAATTTTTTAGACAAGTTTTTTTCTAGGTTTAGTATTGTGCTAAGTTTAATATTGTACTAGGTTTAATGTTCGTGTCTCACATTTTCCTGTGTGCCCAAGGGTCCAATCTTTGAACCCACATATTTGATACCAAGTGTAACGCCTACTAAAAATTGTCTACACGAGACCCAAGAACAACCTAGGGTTAACTACCAAAATTATGAAATAATTTTTTTAGAAGCGTGCCCACAAAACATTTTAGAAAATGACAGCTGCCACATTAATGTCTCTAAGGTGATGATTTTAATAAATAATTTTCCATGATAACACAATATTTAAAATCTACATTATACTTTAATACACTCATTTGGCTAAGCGTGTTTAATCTCCCTAATGATTATTTAAATAACAAATTATGTCCTACTAAAGTTGAATATTCCCCCATGGGGTGTCGAGGGTAAAAGTGGCCAATGAAATTAAATACTAAGGTTTTTAATTTCTACAATGTTAAAACAAATAGCAAGATCCCCATTTTACATGGGGTTAGAATAAACATTTCCTTACCCCATAAAGTAACCCCTTAAAATTCAACTCATGTTTTGAAATTAAAACATTTAAATTAAAATGGCAATTTCCACTCACCCACTCTATACCTACATTTTTAGGGATGAATCTCATCCCTTGGATGGATTCAATTTGAGCCCTTGATGTGGAAAAAGAGCAACTAACCCTAAAGCATGCTTATGAAGGCTTCTTTCTCTTTTCATTTGGTTCATTATTTTCTCTTTTGTTTTGCAAGTTAATGGAGGAGGAAGGGAAGCCATTAGAGGCCATCTCAAGCTTTTGGAGAGGCCTACTTGTTCCATTTATTTTCTCATTTTGCTTACACCCTCTCCTAGGGTTTCAATACATTTATATATTTTATTTAGCACATTTTTTTGGTTTTCCCAAAAGAATTTGTGGGTAATTTCTATTTTGTTGATAAAGTTGGGTTTGATCTATATTTTCATTTGGGTATATAAAAATGTGTATATATATATATGTATATGTATATGTATATGTATATGTGTGTGTGTGTGTGTGTGTATATATATATATATATATATATATATATATATATATATATATATATATCTTATTGGGTAAGCCGAAATTATCTTATTAGGTAAGCCCGAAATTCCTTGATAGAGAGAGAAAGATTTAATACCTATGAATTTAATTGTATATGCAAATATCTAAGTATATATATATATATATATATATATATATATATATATATATATATATATATATATATATAAGAAAAAATAGTTCGCCGCGGCCACTTAAAAGCAGTGCACGAGGTTGGAAGGATGCAAAGTCAAGGGAAAGACAACGTAGGTACCCCTATGGGGTTCAAATGCATTAAAATTTGTTGATGGGTGGGAGCGACCCCACCCACCGTCCACCTTATCCCAAACATTGACCACATGGGCCCAACTATGCCCTCATCTCTCTTATTTTTTGAAAGTTTTACACTTATAAAACTTTTGTTTAATTAGATCTTTTGGTCATTTCACCATGTGTGTGTGTACTGTGTGTGTGTATATATATATATATATATATATATATATATATATTTGTGTGTGTATTTTATTATATAAATATATTAGGTGTTTAAATATTTAAAAATTATTATTAATATCAATATTAATAATAATTTAATATTAACATTGTTGTAGTTAGGTCATATAGTTTTCTATTATTAATAGCAATAAAAATTATAGATCTTATACTTAAACTTGTCGTTTTTGTTAAAACAAATTTGATAATATTTTGATGAGAAATCTAGAATCAAATCAAATTTCACTTGTTGCTAATTTTGTTTACATGGGATTTAAAAGTAAATCTTCAATAACTCTATAGTGAAGTTTTACATACTCCCAATATGGCTATGGTCTAAGTTATAGCAAATAATTTCTTTACTCCAATAGACTTGGGAAATTAACCTATTTTTTTTAACATGTAAATGAAAATTACAATTCAAATTATTTCCATCTAAGCATACATAGTCTTGCCTTCTTTCAATAATGCAAGTAAATGAACAACTAAGCTAACTTTTTCTTTACATGCTTTCAAGTAACACAATGAGGTTTAATATTTCTTAATACAAATTCTCACCACTCCACAAGAGATTTTACAACAACATTTCCATTAATATATTCTAAAACAACATAAACCCCCTTTTGTGGGGAATAAATCAACTACCATTGAATAAGATATTTCATTTTATAAGCTTCTATCCTATTTCAAAAAAACTAGCTTTACAAGCACAATTGCTTCCTTCCCTTTTCAACATACAATACAACTTCAATATCCAACAATCAATAAAAATTTCATTCCAAAGACTAATACAATGCCTTCAACTTAAAGTTGGAAATAATACAAGAATGTAAGATAAAAGAAATACAAGGTTACAAGTTTCTCCACCCTAAGTAGGAACAAAATATAAGGCTTTCTCATAAGGAAGATTTCTTGAGGACACCAACAATGATCCATGTTTCACATCACCAACAAAGAGAGTTACACCATGCTTCATTTGATCATGAAAAAAAAGGGGGATATGCAACACTCTCCACCAACCAAGAATTCCAATGAGGAGAATCCATCCTCCTCATTGGCCCCCGAGCCCCAACCACATTATAATGAGAGGTGATTCCAACACATGGAAACAAAAAGCTTCCACATCACAAACCAAGTATTTCACAACCATTCCAAATGCACATTCAACTCAAACTACAAACACAAGAAGGAATAACAACAAAATAAACAAGGCTTAAAAATGAAAGCCAAAGGAGCAAGAACCTATGGGGAGGCCACTTATGCCTCCCAATGGGAAATGGTTGACCACCTTAAAAACCTCCAATAAAAATCTCAAATCCCCTACATATGATTATTCCTCCCTCAATTACCTCTTATGCCTCCCACATACTCTTATGCCTCCCTCATTCTTTTATATCTCCCTCATACAAGAATGAGTAAGAAATCTACGCATTCCTTGTCCAAGGTCGGTACCCAACTCAAACTCCCTCCAAAACATGAAATAACTCTTATGCCTCACTACATGAATTCTCCTCATAGTCCCCTCCTACACCACACTTAGGAAATCTACCCAAGAACCCAACAAGCATTCCAAACACTCAACAAAACAAGCACACAAACACAAAATAAAGGAATAACATAAGCAAGAGTAAAGCTCCTACCTTTCCATAGTAGAGTTGGTTCCAAGAGTCACTCTCCAAGATCCTTTAAACCTAAGAAATCACCAACAAGCTACCAAAAAGACCAAAATATCTCCAAAATCCTCTAACTCTAAGAAAATGTAAGAGCACAAAAGAATTTAGTAACCCCAAACGAGCAAAGAACTTGAATAAAAAGAAAAGGGAGAGAGAAGGATGATGTAGCTCCAAGTAGGATGCCACATCACATCCTCTCCACTCCACATCACCTTAGTCAACCCCATGCTCCAAAGAAAAATCAATAATTGGTTAAATAAATGACATTTTACTTAGACACACAATCTAAGCCTATGCCCCTTAAGGACTAAAATTAATTACAAGAAGAAAGTACAATAAATATTTTATCTTTTTATCTTCCTGAAACACCTAATGGGGTCTATTTTTGACCCCCTCAACCCATAGGTAGGTTCTCAGATAAATTTAAGTGGTGTGGGAGAAGTTTAACTTGTCCCACAAGCCTTCAAAATTGGCCCTACTGCCAAATTCGAATTTTCATGAGGAGGTAGAGTGTACAACACTCAAGATCATAAGCACTAAATCTTACAACACAAATCCCAAGAGCAATCTATTCTAATAAATGAAAACTATTATGTTTGTGGAGCCTATTTTCATGTTAGAGTGTGGTACACCTTCTATGTGTTACACTCGGGTATTTTTACGGCGGTCCCACTCGCGCCATTTGAGCGGGTCGGGGGTTTGGGGGGTGAAGCCACCCAGATGGAAGGGGGTTAGGGGCGAAGCCCCAATAAATTTTCATGGGTGGTTTATTAACCCATGGGTAATGGGTAAGCTGTTATGGGCTGTTTTTGGGGCCATGGTTTTCGGTCTTTTGCCCATTGTTTTGATACCCATGGTTTTTGCCCTTGGTTTTGATACCCACGGTTTTGTATCAAACTACTTATGCGTTGTCTATTTATATGGTCTTATGCATATGATAGATGTACATGTAAATGTATTACGAGATGTGTTTTGAATTCATTGTGAATTCTGTAGAGTTTGTTGAGCATAGCTCCAAACGGATCTGGGTATTGTATTGAGAGAGCGGTGGCTTGTAATAAAATCTGAGCAAGTGATTATTGGTGGACGTAGCCCAAATTTGGTGAACCATGTTAAATATTGTCTCCTTGTGTTGTGTTATTTTATTCGCAATTTTATTTGAGATCTATAATAATTTCGCATATTAGTTTCTCTTTTGTTGCGATTACGTGAGAGATTATTCCACATATTTTATCTCCTATTTCCTAACATCACATCCTCTCCACTCCACATCACCACAAGTCAACCCCATGCTCCAAAGAAAAATTAATAATTGGTTAAAGAAATGACATTTTACTTAGACACACAATCTAAGCCCATGCCCCTTAAGGACTAAAATTAATTACAAGAAAGAAAGTACAATAAATATTTTAGCTTTTTATCTTCTGAAACACCTAATGGGGTCTATTTTTGACCCCCAACCCATAGGTAGGGTTCTCATATAAATTTAAGTGGTGTGGGAGAAGTTTAACTTGTCCCACAAGCCTTCAAAATTGGCCCTTACACGGCCAAATTCGAATTTTCATGAGGGGTAGAGTGTACAACACTCAAGATCACAAGCACTAAATCTTACAACACAAAACCCAAGAGCCATCTATTCTAATAAATGAAAACTTTTGGTCACATCCATAATTAGTTAATAACAAAATTAATTAACTTTAATTGAGACACTTAAACCCATTAAGATAAAGGGGAAGAATACATCATTTTCTAAATAATTAAAATAAGGAAATTACATCACTAAAAAACACATAGTACATTAAATAAAGGAAACTAAACAAAATACAACACATAAGCTGCTTAGTCACAATTTCCCCCTAACAATAATTCAAACACACACACAAACACATGTTTCCATGGTGACCTTGGTAAAATTCACCTATAATTTCAATGTGGTTGGTCTCAATCCCCCATGTTTGTTGTGACATGTTTACCGCAAAACACATAACACCTCCTTCGGTCTCATGGTCGCATCAAAAATATATAGGATAAAATATACAATATAAATCCACAATCATCTATATACGAATCAAATATCATCTAGGCAAATACGATATCATATACAATTTCTAACAACATTTCTATTCTTCATTTCATCCATGAAAACTGATCACAACATTAGTTCAATTACAAAGCCTCGGTGTGACAAAAATATCACATGTCAAGTATATATATATGTATATATATGTATATATATGTATATGTATGTATATGTATATATATATATATATATATATATATATATATATATATAACCATGTCAATAGTATATCAACATCAATATAAAATGTCTCTAATAATCCAAACACATCATGTATGAATCGAAATCAACAACAGTCTAGTATCTCTAACATCTAACATCATGCTAAATCAAAAGCTACAATAATATCCATAAGTATAGTCGACAATATCGAAATCAATAACAAAAGGTGTCGAAGGGAAGTGGGCACTACAAGCTCAAACTAATGGAGGAATGTGCAAGATCAAAATGCCTATAGTTTAGAATAATGCATGTAAGGTGTAATAAGAAAGGTAAGAAGGAGGGTTCTTTATATAGCTTGCCTAGATATGAAAGGCTAGCAAATTGATGAATGTGGGATGAACCCCAAAGTGGAAATACAAAGGCCATGTATGTTTAATAAAGTATGTGCACTTTGTGGGAATTGAAAGGAAATTAATCAATCTAAGGTGATTAATAAATAGTGGGGGTAAGCTTATAGAAGCTTATTAGAGTAAAATTAACATGATTCGGGGATTTAACGGAGGAAATTGGTCCAATAAATGGTGATTTATTGATTTAGATTAACGATCGTAATTAATTAAGAAAAATTACTTAACCCAAGTAGAAGCGGATGTTAATAAACTAAAGGTTTTAATTGGCATGTTGAATGATAGGAAGGTTAATTAATTAGTGAAATGTAATTAATTAATGGGAATTCATTAATTTAGAGTAGTGGGCATAATTAATTATCCCGGGTAGAAAAGGGCGTTAATTAACGAGAAGGTCATTAATTAGCATCTGAGTGATAGAAAGGTTAATTAATTAGTGAAATATAATTAATTAACGGGATTAGAGAAAAGATGGTGGTTTATTGACTGAGTGTCATCAATTAATGAGGAAACAGATTGTTAGTGCAATTTAAGTATTAAAACTACATAAGTGGATTTTAGGTGTCTACATTTACCCCTCTTTGGGGTGGCGTAAGTGACGTCACTTCAAAGATAGTAGAAAAGTACAGAGACAAGTAAATTTTTGAAGGAGTGGAAGAAAAATTAGTAGAATGAAGGATGCCCCCTCAAGTGTCAATGTGGTGATGAAAGAGTTTGATCGAGGATAAAAAAGATGAACGAAATGGATAGAAGAATAAGGAGGGGGGATAAACGATTATCCATATTGCCCCAAGTGAGTTGGAAGGATAATGTTGATAGAAGAAAATGATAATGAAGAAAAATGATGATGAAGGGAGATGGAAATAGCTTTCATCCAAAAAAAAATTGAACAAATTTATTTCATCATATTGCTAGTGATCTACGTCATCGGTCCTTATTTATATATAAGCATACAACAAACGTGTATAAGGACATGAAAATCCATAATATGAACATTTTTTCATTGCTAAAACACTAACTCAATGAAACATACATAATGCAATGCAATACGAGAAAGTAAACAAGCTAACCTAATAGGGAAACAAATCTAAACACACATACTCAAACAAAATGTTTAAGACAGGTTGCACAAATGTTTTTATTATTAAGTTTTAGTTCCCAAATGTTTGTGATTAATAAGGGTTAAAAATTGTGCCACAAGAAAGAATATATGCAAGGGGAATAATGGATGACTCAGGGGTCCAATGAAAAAGCATTCATGCGCTATGCACATGATAGTACCAATCAACTCATTATGTCGAGTGGTACATGCATAGCCAACAAACCAACTTTTTTAATGGTGGTAGATCCAAATGATTCACGAATCATTGTAACAAAAACAAGTGAGGACATAAGAAAGAAAATTATTTAGTACAATGCATTTGACATAGGATTGGATGTGTGCATGCCATTTACCATTTTTAAAAATTTCTGAATTTTACAATTTTTTTGGAGTTTTGAACTTTTGCAAATTTTTAGGAATTTTTATTTTCTACAACTTTAATCATTTTGTGAATTTTTAGGGTTTTTGAAAGTTTTCCAAAGCTATGTATAAGAAAAAAAAATTTTGGGTTCCCCCAACGATAGATGGGAATGTACAAGAGTTGAATGCCATGCATATGTTTAAGAAAGGGAAGATACGAAGATGCCTCTAGCATTAGATGGGAATGTACAAAGGTAAATCCCACACGTATATACATGATCAAAAAATTGAGTGAAATATTTTTTCAATCATAGACCCCTAAAGGCTTTATATGATTGCCGAAAAATCACTCCGTGTAAACAAATAAACTCAAAATAATGTAAGAATGAAAACACATTGCACATGGGTTGATTATGGAGTTTAGAAATAGCCTACATCTTTGGGTTCTTATAGAACTATTCCAATAGTCAAAACTTGTAAGTACAATATAGTTTATTACAATAAAACCTAATGGAAATTTAAACTTTCCTAAACAATACTCCATTCCTTCGAAGAACACGACGACAAGTTGGGGACCGTCCTCCACCTTCTTGATGCACTGGAAGCTATGTGGTGTTATGGGCCTATTGGGTAGTTGAATAACTCCCAATAAAAATAAATACACCTATTAAAATAATAGGTCTTAAACTCACAACTCACAATTATGCCTAAAAATAAAGGCCTCTTAACTTCTTAGCATTCAGTCTTCACCTCCTTGAGCTCTAAGAATAAGATTAGAGTTGTGTAATTTGAGGAGAGGGTTCGGGTCCCTATATATAGTGGTAAAGGGAATGAAAGATTTTTATACCCCTTATCACTTTGAGTTCCCTCACTGACCCAGCTTGTCTAGCGATTCGGTCAAAGCACAGGCTTTGTGGAGGGAACGTAGGTGATTCGAATCCCACTTCCACCATGTTGTAGGATCATCCCCACTCACTATTTTGTTTAGTCGTTGAATATCCCAACCGAGCTTCTGATGCCACTATGTGAAGACCCTCGATTGCCAAGTCACGGCGACCCTCTCTGCTTACCATGACCCTTATAGGTGGGATCGAACTTCCCGAGTCCATTGTTCCACCTCCTGCTTTGCAACCTCTATCATCACGTGTGTGAAGTTCGAGGGGATATGCCTTTCGTTGAGACCATCACTTTGGGTCCTACCACTTATCCACCACTAGGTGGTTAATCCCACATTTGTGGGGATTTGGCATAGAATAATCCTTAAAATTCTTTAGGTTAGGATAGTAACATATGTCTTTAGGCAACGTATACACGCTGCATTTGTTTACCGGCCAATGCAATATGTATAGCTCACCGAGCTAAATAGTCAACTCACCTATGAATAACTTGAATTTAGTGCATAGTAACTCGTAAAATGTAGTAATCTAGCTCGGTGAATAGCTCGACAATGCAGAACTTGAAATCTCCAAAAATAGCTTGATATATATCTTGATGAGACGACTAACATAAAAAATTAGTGGCGAGGCAAGGTTGTGGCATTAGGACCCACTACGTGAAATTCGTTTTTACGATCACTAATGAAGAATTGTGAGTCAAAGACCTGGAGGCCTGAAACATCGAGTCCACACTCATCATTTTCACACAATATTTTATTTCACCACTTTTTCTCCGAAATATCCTCTAGATTACACATCCCTAATGGGAAGGAATTTTTTCCACCAAAATCTTACTAGAACTTTTGTTACCCTATCCTAGATATGAGTACCCTTTTGTCACATCAAAAGTTCTACTGCATTGGACTCTATGGTCAGATGTACTACATGATTCTCACTTTGACAACTTGGTATCAATCCTAGCCATGTGGATTATGGTCCCACCATGCATATTCCTTTGTATTGATGTCCACATCTACCCTTTAGGGGTCTTACACTTCGATAATCCCTGACGTTGTATTGCCGCATTTTCTTGCTAAGTTCTTACTTTTCGGAAACACATAAGGAATATACTTATACATATTCCCTCTGGGGATCTTATACTTCAGCAACATATAATCTGCATGGAAGTAGATATTGCCACATCTTCCCTCTAGGGTCTTACACTTCAACAACACCCATAAACATGTCTTACGTTACATCTACCCTTCAGGAGGTCTTACACTTCAACAATACTTAAACATAACCACATATACCCTCTAGGGGTCTTACACTTTAAGAGGTGTCACGTCTATGATTATCAGCCAAAGCATTTTTGAGTACGGTCACAATTCCTTAACATAGAACAAAGAACCGAGATGACACCAATGAGCTCAAATGTATACGAAATCGCTGATAAATCTCCAAGTTTATAGATATGAGTATCTAACTATAATAGAAACTCAAAATTTGATTAGGAGATATTATTTGTGCCCTTAAAATGGTCTTTATACAACTTCAAAATACAAGTGTAAGGAAAACTTTTACAAATACATCATGTAAAATTAGATGTAAAAATGATCCATTTTTGGAGTCTTTGTAAAATAAGCTTAAATACCAAATTTATAGGTAAAATAATTTTGCATGATAAACTTGTCGCAAATATTTCTCCTATATGGTGACTTATGTACTTTTTATTCTCCACTGCATCACAACGTGGATTGACCTCACCCTTCTGAAAGAAATTTTTTTTTTATCTTCTCCTTCTTTGGAAAAACAACTCAACAAGGACAAAATATACTGCATATCATGGTGTTAAAAAAATCACCAAAATGATTTCCCTATGAGGGGTCTTACCAATGCAAATATAACAAAGTACAAAAATTTCCCAAAATTGGGTCTTTACTAATGTGCTACTAGTTAGATGTATACAAAAATTCCCAAAAGGGTCTTATTAATACATTCTACCTAGCACACTAATTTTTGTTGGTTTTTATTATAATAAGAGCATTAAAATAAATGATGCTTAAAAGCCTTATACAATAGTTGAACATTTAAATATGTTAAATTTTATTACACCTTAGATTTCTTACAAGCTGTATAATCCTCAATGTTGTCCTAGGCTATTACAGTAGGTGCCATGTGGATCGTTGAGCGATCTCTCATGTGCATATGGATCTGGATGATCCACTGCAATATATGCGAAATTTACAGTGAACCTAGATGAGTCACTAGGTTGTATGAGTTTGAATCTGCATCAGGATCTAGATGATCCACTAGTGAATATGAGCTTGAAGTCTCACTATTGTTTCCATGTACAAGAAAAATAACACATCCTCACTTGAACTCTACAATCCAGCTATGGTTAATGCGAAGCTCCACTCTGCTCCTGTCATCTGTCACATAGCCTTTCCGAGCTGTAAGGTAGAAATTTCCCAATGCCACTTTGTCCATCTCCAAAGGGATGATGTCGAGTGTGACAGTGTTGGAAAATCATCTCCCAACTATAAATCTCAATGTGAAAAATCTAGTAGCCAACCCATGCAGTGTACCATCCTCTATACCAACTGTCTTGGTACGAGGAAGTGGTGTAGTAGGTAGTCCCAATCTGCTGACACATCAACAATCATATATACTTCTTTGATCATCCAATCGAAGAAAAGTCTGATCGGCCATCCTCAAGAAACTACTGGGGATCCACTATCTCAAGGTGATCATGTGTCATAATATGATATCCAAGCATCCCAATGATTTAGATGGCTGATTCGAACGGGTTACGTAGAATCGCCTTTCACTTATTTTTCATCAAATGAGGCCTTTGTTCAAGGTACAACTTCCATCAAACATTTGGTATCATGTCCCTTGCCACAATGGCTACACTCAACCTGGTTCGATGATATTGTACTTTCAAGGCATCGTTTCCACAGATGACTTGCTTCATCTACCTCTCTAGGAGGAGCATATATGGTTCTTTGAAGCTCTACAAGGCATTGATGTTGTTGATACTAATGCTCTTGAGCATTGGCCAGATGTGTTTGCAGCTCTGCAATCTAGCGGTTCTATTCCCGATGACGAGTCACCATCACCCGAACCATCATGCCGAACAAGGAAAGTATCACCGATAATTGAAAGAATAGGTACAAATCCATATCTCGCACTAAGCAACACCCTATGAAAATGGATTTGATACCAACTTGATCCAAAAATTGACCAAAATATTTTTTCTCGATCATGGACCCCTATAGGCTTTAAATGATTATCGACAAATATCACTCCATTTAAACAAATCAACTCAAAATAATGCAAGAATGAAAACACACTACACACGGGTTGATTATGGAGTTTGGAAATAGCCTATGTCTCTACGGGTTCTTATAGAACCGTTCCACTAGTCAAAACTTGTAAGTACAATATAATTTCTTACAATAAAACCTAATGGAACTTTAAACTTTCCTAAACAGTACTCAATCCTTCGAAGAACACTGGCGATGATGAGTCCGGGACCATCCTCCACCTTCTTGGCATACCTGCAAGCTATGTGGCACTATGGGCCTATTGGGTAGTTTGAATAACTCCCAATAACAATAAATATGCCTATTAAAATAATAGGTCTTAAACTCAAAACTAATAATTGTGCCTAACAATGAAGGCCTCTTAACTTCTTAGCATTCGGTCTTAAGAATAAGCTTAGAGTTTTCTAATTTGAGGAGAGGGTCAACTCCTTTATATAGTGGTAAAGGGCACTGAAAGTTTTGTTTATACCCATTTATCGCTCTGAGTTCTCTGATAGCCACTCGATTGGAAATTCGGTCAAAGTGTGGGATTTGTAGAGGGAAGGTAGGCGGTTCGAATTCCACTTCTACCATGTTGCGAGCTAATCCCCGCCATTATTTTGTTTGGACATTAAGCGTCCCGATTGATATTTTTGTTGCCCTTTGTGTGAAGACCCTCGATTCTCACATCGCTGACCCCTCTATCACTTGCCAAGACCCATCCATGTGGGTCGACCTACTTGGTCCATTTGCGCCACGTCATGCTTCATGACCTCTATTGCTGATGTGTTAAGGTTGAGGGGATATGTCTTCCATTGAGACCATCACCATATCATCGGGTCCTTCGTCACCTTATCCATTACTAGGTGGTGAATCCCACATTTGTGGGGATTTGGCATATAATAAGCCTTAAAAGGATTTAGGGAGGATAGTAACATGTGGCTTCAGGCCACATATACATGAAGTTTCTGGCCAATGCAATATGTATAGCTCGCTGACATAAATACTCAACTCACCGGTGAATAATATTTTTAAAAGGGGATCAAATGTTGTTTTGATTCTCAAGATCATCTAAACTACGCAAAAGAAGAGCATACACAACAAGTAACCCAACATGATAGTAATGGAAAAATATAAATCAAAGTACCATCAAATATGATTTTCAAATTATTCATTCCCTTAATAAATAATGAAATTAAGTTTCCAAATTAATCCAAAATGTTATAAAAGAAGACCAAAGTCTTGTTGATTCTCAAGATTGCCAAAAGGCGCAAGAGAAAAGCATACACAAACTATGATCTAACTATGTAAAAATGGAAAAAAAAATAAACAAGTAACCATTAAATTATTTAAAATATTAATTCCCTCAAGCAACTTACATGATGAAAATTTCCAAGTAACCACAAAATGTTAGAAAAGAAGACCAAAATTTCTTTTGATTCTCAAGATCACCAAAAACGCAAAAGAAGATCATACACAAGCTTTGATCTAACTTAAGAAAAATGGAAAAACAACATTCATTAAATCATTTAAATGTGTTATAAAATATCCATAATCATATCCATTTCTAATTCTCAAGGTCGCTCAAAAGCGCAAGAGAAGAGCATACGTGGTGTTGATAAAAAATGAATCTAACATGCAACAAAAATGACCATTTTTATAATAAATGAAAAACCTTAAATTTTTATAATTCTAAATCCTAAATTGATGTTTTTATTGTATATTTCACTTCAATACCTTTCCAACACAAAAAAATGGAGTCGTTTGAGTTCAAGAGAAAATGTTATGGCCTCAGGAAGATGGGTTACGCATATGCTCTTATGCTCAAGGGTATGCATTTAACTTATGCTCAAAAGTTGTAAAAAAACACAATTTTGAGAGCGACCCATATCATTAATATATAGATATAGTACTCAACTCTATCAAAAATTAACATTCATGATAAAAATTTAACATTTTCATCAAATTGGCAAAACTAGCATGGAAAATGAAGCTCTAAAAATGCAAACATGAAAAAAGCTTGAATTTTTCTCGTCAATATCTCATTTGGATAGCAACCCACCTCATTAATATGTGAATAAAAGGCTCAACACTATCAAACACTAACCTACATGCTCAAGAATTTAATATTTTCAAGAATTTTACAAAACTAGCATGTAGAAAGAAGAAAAATGAAGCTCAAAAAATGAAAACATGGAGAAAGCTTGAATTTTTCTCATCAAGATCTATTTTTGACAGCACTTCACTTCCTTTATACCTACAAGGAATACTCAACACATGCAATCTCAACAAAACAAGTAAAGAAAAACAAGTTATGTCAATATATTAAAAAGATGGTTAGTAACCAAAATTAAAACTTCAAATTAAGTGCAAAGGACAATGGAGTAAGTCCCACAAGGTGTGCCATATGTGCTCATGTGTAATTAATTATGATATATGAATTGAAACTAACACATAATATTTCCAAAGAAAATTTAATTAAACAAGAACCATCAAAGATAAGATCTTATGGAAACTAACTTCTTCAAATGCATGAAAACTTGAAATAAATAAAACTAACATAAAAAGTCATTTCTACTCTTTAAATTTATAACTAAATCATGAACCTAAATAGATCATTTAGAAATCAAAGTCAATTTTTCTTGATCTCAAGTATTGAGAATGGAATCTCATCGGGAATGGCTTCAAGACCATTTTGGATCTTCCCATATTACTCAATTTTGAGTGAATGAATGCAAGATGAAGAGGCTATCTCAAACTAATGGAGGAATGCTTTGAAGATAAAAATTCCTATATTTTGGAATAATACATGTAAGGTGTAGAAAGAAAGGTAAGAAGGATGGTTATTTATATAGCTTGCCTAAACAGGGGAGGCTAGGAAATTGATGGATGTGGGATAAACCTAAAGAGGAAATACAAAGGCCATGTAATTTTAATAAATTATGTGCACCTTGTGGGAATTGAAAGGGGTTTATTCAATCTAAGGTCATTAATTAATAGTGGGGGTAAGCTTATAGAATATTATTAGAGGAAAATTAGCGTGATTCGGGGATTTAAGAGAGGAAATTGGTCCAATAAATGGTTATTTATTGGTGTAGATTAACGATCGTAATTAACTAAGAATAATTAATTAACCCAAGTAGAAACAAACATTAATCATTAATCAGCATCCTGAATGATATGAAGGTTAATTAATTAGTGAAATGTATTTAATCAATGAGAATTATTTGATTTAGAGTAGTGGGCATAGTTAAATAATAGTAATTATTTATCCTGGTAGAAATAGACATTAATAAACGGAAGGGAGTTAATTGGCATCATGAGTGATAGGAAGGTTAATTAATCAGCAAAATGTAATTAATTAATGGGATTAGAGGAAATATGGTGGTTTATTGACCAAGTGTTGTCAATTAATGGGAAAAAGGATAGTTAGCACAATTTAAGAATAAAAGCGCATAAGTGGAATTTAGATGTTTATAGCGGGTATCGATAAACCCGACCGTCTTTTCAAGGTAGGTTTTATTTTTATTGTTTCACATCATTAATTTGAGTAGAAAAGTAAAAAAATATCTGAAAATTCTAGCACACCATGTGGGACCTTGTCTCTTTTCTTCATTTTAATTTTCTTAAAAATACACTTTAGGCCTTCGCTTTGTAATCACGGTGATTGAGTCAAATCACAAGTGATTGGGTGAATCTCCAGTGATTCCTATTAATCGCGATGATCTCTGTGACAACTTCGATTACTCATTCCTTTGGCGTCTAACCTCATTTTTCTGTTTGTTTTGTATTTTTCGCTAACATTTTTGCATGTTTTTCTCTAGAGGCTCTTATTTGCTGCATTATTGCTAAAAAATCAAAAATTAAAAATAAAATAAAAGGGAGTGTTTCTCGGTGAGTCCTTTCCCTTGTTTTTCAATTTCCACATCACAATTTTTGTTTCTTCTCATTGAAATAAACCATTCTATTGGGCTTAAAATGAACCTTGCATCCTGTTTGATCACATAGATTAATTAAGAAGAATAATTTATTGCATTCACTTAATTCTTCCCCACACATTACCAAACCACATCAAATATCAAATTTGCATCAAACAATCCTACCCAGGTGATAACTATTTTAATTTTATCACCCAATAGGGAAAAGCTGACTTGGTGTTTTGGTCAAGTATAAACAACTGGTTGTCGGTATATTTTCTAAGCACCCAAATCCATTATCACTGCAGGACCATGAAGTGAGGGGTACACCCCAATACCGGGCCTTATACTTTGAAACCCAACACATATTCGTGTCTCACATACCTTTGGGTATATCAAGGATTCCAACTTAAATAAACCTAAAACTAGCCTTAGAACAACCATATAATTATGTTTCTTTGAGCCTCTTCCTCCACATCTAAATTTTAAAGATAACTAAAATTATTCATCTTCACTTTTTTGTCTCATTTGTAGATCTCTTAGGGATTTGTTGTATCATCATTAGTTAATTATCATTTAATATGGATAAACCCTCTACATCAGCATATTATTTTACCCCTTATACATCATTTTTACAATCATCTTTGGTTTCTTCATCCACTATCTCTACATCTTTTTATCCCAATCAATTTCAAAATATCCCCTACACAGGATCTAGTCCTTATCAATCTTATCAACCTATCACATCCCACTCAACCTCACTTACCTCTAGCATATTCCCAAATCCATCTAGGCCATCTTTTGTCCCCTATAGAACCTCTACCTTTCATCCAATCCTATAACCCTACAAAAACACCAGCCAACAACCCTATGACTATCCTTCACAACCAATTTATTTCCAAACTATGACTCCTCAGCCCATGACAAGTGCATCCCATCAAGTGATCCTTTCCACATCCTGTCCTTCACCACAATATCATCAAAATCTTACCATCCCCATATTTTATCCAATTAACCTATCTCGACTTTAATAGTTATCTCTCTACCTCAGACATCCCAAACCCATACACACATCCCTACTCAGACTAATTCAACCACTCTCATCCAACAATAACAACATATCCAACATCCCTACATGTCTCCCCACATCTCTTTATCATAATTTACTTTGCAATCGGTACCTTCAAAATATACCCCAAACTAACCTCTACATCAAGCCCATCAACAACAAAACCATCTTGCTCCTCACCATCATCAATCAAATCAACTACATTCTCATCCACACTCACATGTTAATTCCCTCACGCATAATCCTATAAATGATCCCATGCAAACTCTGTTAAATAGATTAGATAATTTAGAGGCTACTTCAAGGACTCAAAAAAGTCCTTAATTATGATACGGTGTCTAATGAACCTCTCAATCCATCAAGACTATATAAGCCCTATCCTCCACATTGGGAGTTTTCTTAGTTTACCATGTTTCAAGGCCACGAGGATCCTCAACAACACATACTTGCCTTTAAAAACTCTTGTTATTTCATCATCCGTGATTAATATTTTCTTCTTAGAACCTTTCCTATGTCACTGGCAGGACCTTCCTCGGATTAGTACAACTCCCTTGCTTAGCATTCTTTATTCTCTTTCCGCACCTACCCCTGTTATTTCTCAAGAACTTTGCTATCAATGTTACTCACAAAATCACCATTTCGACCTCTCTACCATACAAAATTCATAAAATGAATCCATTGTTGACTTCGTCACTAGATGGAAAAGCATTATCAATCAATTTTCCTTCTCACTTATGTAGTAAGAACTAATCGAATTGTTTTCTCGAATGTGTTCCCATCACATCTCATCTACCCTCCAAATCCACACATTATAGAATTTTGATGAAGCCTTCACCATGGCCATAAAATTATAAATCCAAGCCCTTGAATAATCCCATCTTGATCCCAAATCTACGAATGTTTCATTTGATTCCCCTAAGTCTTCCTACGATCTAGATGAGACTATCATGCATGATTCCTTTACTTGTATTCCTAACCCAACACCCTCGGTGGATTCAGTCCATATAGATATTGTACATCCTTTGATTCATGTCATCAAAACTATTACATGATATCCTCCCCATGAGGAGACTCCTTCATCACCAACACTACCCCTAGAAGACTCAAAATCCCTAGATCTTCTTTTCGATAATCCTCACAAAGTGATGACACCGTCATTAAAACTATTATATAACACGTGCGTTCAGAGGGTATTAAAGAATACCCTTGATTTTAATTTTTACCTCTACTTACTCAATTGATAATACCCCCTCCCGTTATATTATTAAAATGAAAATACCCCCTATTTTTTCCATGTACCCCACTTACCCATTTTTCCATTGCAATTTTATTTACCCCTTTTTATTTCTACCTGTATATGTCAAATAGAATATATATCATATTTCTCACTCAAATATTATTTTCTTAATACAACTTCACTATAAATAGTGGGTTTGAATACATTCAAAACCTATTACCAGTTATTTTAATGTTATTCTTTAATAATTTATAGTTCTTTAATAATATCAAGTTCCGCCAAGAATTTATCCATTGCTATAGACAAAATGAACTAGTTCATATCCACTTAATATCATAACAAGTTGACGTGACATGCCCAAAAAAAGAATCTTGAGATTCCAAAAAAGTAAGCTTAATGCTCTTTTTATTAGTTTAGAATATTTAAAAATTACTCTAAATTTACATTAATATTATACAAGTATGCATGTGTTGTGGGCAAACATCTTGAAAATGTATTGAGTTATCTATATCCATTTCAAAATTCAACCATCATTTACAAGTCTTGGAGTCTCATCTCCCTAAGTTTCCACAACACACCAATACTAAGAATAAAAACAAAAAAATTCTCAGTCACCATTTGTAAAACCGTAACACTTTGATATGATGAAAATAACACCTCTTTAACCTTGATTAAACCTACCTTGCACCATTTTCTATGTTCTTGTGTATGGACTAATACTAGCACCCTTTGCTTGTGTCTAATCTATCATTTGGCCCTGAGATTACTTGTACTAAATTTTATTTGCAAGATGAAGATGTGTTATTTTTAACTTTTATAGTAGTACAAAAATTACATTCTAAGTTGAATCCCAACACATTTGTCTCGAGTTAATTGATAGACTATTTATATTTGGTTAGTGCAATTTCCTAATGAGGAATTGAAATTCATCAAACAGTGAATGGGGGTTCAAATCCTTCAATCATTTAAGCAATCTGGTTTACCATCTAAAAATGTAATATATAAACAAAGTGTCTTTTATATAAATAACAAAATGTGATTCCATAGTATCCAAATAATTATGGATATGCACAGAAGGAGCTTGTCAAAAAAGATCAACAAAATTTTAATCAAATGCAATTGTAGATGTAAATCCCGATGCATCATTGTTTGCTAGCATCATAAAAGATTGTACAAAACTTGGAGCGTTGGTATAAAATCAAAATGTACATTAAAAAAATTGAGTGCAATTTTTTTCCAAATGTTATGGTTCTGGCCGAAAACCCTCATAGGCGCATATGCAAACTAGGTAGATTAAACAAGGCACATCTCGTTGACAAAATGAGTTATACACGTGACATCATAGAATGCAATGATTGCAGGATATAAAATTCATGGCTATTGCAATAATGCCATTAAACTCTCAACGAGCACCGTCTTCATTATTATCCAAACCTTTCACTGCACATGTGTCAAAAAATATAAAATTAATATTATAGTGTTACAAATGAATCAATATAAATGAAAATGTATAAAGATTTTTAAATAATCTTTAAAATAGAAATTAAAAGAATGAGAGTTAGAAGATAAAGACATCAAAAATAGATGACTTATGTATGTGCAAAATTACGTCAATTGATATCAGCATTTAATCATGATATTATAATGAGGGATAACATTACGAAGGGACCAAAACAGTCCTCAACTCTACTCCTTGTGGCCTTGAGGATGGGGGTATGAGACTCAAGTGTATCAGAGGCAAACAAGGAGAATTAAGAATCCTTCTACAACAGTTGCAAACAGAGGTTGTCACCAACAGTGCACCAAAATGAAGCCCGCTAAGCAACAACCTACTAATGTTGAGGAAGATAAAGTTTAGAGTTTCCTCAAGATAGCCAACACATGATCAAGAAGATCATCAAGGTAAAAGCTCTCAAGAAAACATGAAAGTGACCAAGAACTGTGCTAAACAGAGCTCTTGCTAATAGCTGTCCTAAGAAGATCTTACTCTAATTCAGTGTCTTAAGGACTAAATGTTAATCACCTCAGAGGAGCATGTAGTCAAATCAATCATGATTGATTCAAGTGGTCTGATATTGTTGTGTTTTGATTTGATCCTGATGATTATGAGGTCTGCAAAGGATGGATCTGTATCATGACATATATCCGAGTCTTGAAGTTATAAATAGGTATGTGAGTCTATGGAAGACTGTATATTGAAACAAATGGTTTTCCATTGAGTCTTTAAATTTCATCACAGAGGTCTAAGGAATTCAATATAAAAAGTGAGTTAACAAGCCCTTGGTTATGATGTAAGAAAGGTCCCAAATTTCTATGGTAAGGTACTCATTCCAAGGGGAGTTCATCATGATTGAGTTTCTTAAGAAAAATTTATATTCTATCATCTTTCTGGTAGAAGTGGTCTCTTCCCTAAGTTATTCATAAGTTAGTCTAAGCTATACATGAAGTCATATGCTGACATGAGCTTGACATCCATTGAAAATAACTAAATCTTAAGATATTGCTAATATGCCTTGAAGAAATTTAAAGGAGTTTTTATGAAGTCCATTTAAAGCATGATCAGGCTGAGAACATGCATCTCCGGATGTTCCCAGTGATTTGAGAATTGTAGAGTGTCCTCGAGGATGGTTTTGTGTGAATTTCAATAAGAAGTGTTGAAAATCATGTATGAATTGTACCCTGAACAAGATGAATAGTATGGATGGGGTGTAATATTGAATGTCAAATCTATTATAGGGATGAAATCAAGTAAAACATGCAGAGTATTGATCAACGTATTGCAAGACAAACAACCAAGTGTTTAAGGTATCTAGAAAACTTGTTTGGCATAACTATTATATGTGCAGTTGTAGGTACAGAATACAGAGTACTCTTGTGACAGTGCTTTTAAAGCACTGTCACATCAAAGACACTCCTGAACTTCCAACAAGAACAATTGAATGTCAAAGAGCTAAGAGACTAACAACAAACAAAACTGAAATTTTACATTGCCATTACTTCCTTAAATACTATTTAGCTACAAAATACAAGACATGGAACATAAATTTAACACCAACAACAAGCTTATTATGAATTAGAAGCCATCTAAAGCAAGATTTCTTTGATTGAATAAAGGAAAACAAAAAAACATTAAATCTACAAGACCGTCTACTAATGGGCTCACAAACATTCCACTCATTGTTAAGGCCAGGGAAAGGCTTGGGGAGAAGGAAATCTTTTCATACAGTTGTTTGGAGGTAGCCTCTTGGAGAGTGGGCCGTTTGAGCCACCTCATGGTATCCCAAAAGTCATTCTCATCCTCCATAATTAGTCTAGTATAGGGAGTTTTGAAAGCATTTCTGGGCATTGTACACATTTTGATTTTTGAACTGAGATTGAGGAAGCTTATAGAAAGTTTTAAGGTCTGTCCATTCCATCCACTTCCCAAATCTGTACATGTGTAATAATTTAATTCCTTTCTTGAACCAAAGGAGGGCAGAGCAGCCTCTTGTCAAGGCAAGGATCTTGTCAAAGAAAGGATCTTTTCCTTGACAAGAGTCTGCTCTGCCCTCCTTTGATTTAAGAAATAAAATAAAATCTTACATGACTTGTACAAATTTGGGAAGTGGATGGAATGGATAGACCTTAAAGCTTTCTATAAGCTTCCTCAATCTCAGTTTAGAATGTATACAATGCTCAGAAATGCATTCACAGCTCCCTCTATTGGACTAATTATGGAGGATGAGAATGACAGCTGGGATACTATGAGGTGGCTCAAAGGGCACCCTCTCCAAGACATTTTTCAGATTTAAGACATTTATTTAAAAGGGCTGCAGGGTATTTTTCAGATTTAAGACATTAATGTTATAAGACTTTACAACTGGCTGCAGTTCCTTCAACTGTGCATAGCGATCCTCTGAAAACTGGTAAAGATATCTTGAGTTTTCTCCAATGAAAGTTCTCACTTCCTTTTTCAATACCTACAATACACCCCTCTAATCATTTCTTCCAGTTTATAGAGAAAAATTCCAAGTGTAAGGGTTTTTGCCACTCAATTTCTTAAGAAACCCAAACTGTGTAACCTACAGGCCCGAGAAGTCAATTCTTGCAATAAATTTTATCATGCATCGAATCAAACCATAAAAATTCAACTGTAGGTATGTTTTGAAGGTGTTCAAAGTATGGCCTTACCAGTGGCCTTTGAAGAAACACGTGCTAACCCCTTTCTATTGGATTCTTCATTACCTGTCCTGTAAATGATCTCCTTCACAGTCAAGGAATGAATTAAGCATTCAATGATCTTTTCACAATCCTTAGGTGTAACACTCCCTCATTATTATTTCAAGACTTCATTTTCTTTCAACAAAACTCTTCTTTCCCACTGTCACAGACTAGCCACTCAGGGAATGCAATTACAACTTAGAACATGAAGTATAAATCACCTAATCACTTACTCTGTAGATTCAATGTCTTCCAAATCAGAGTCTTGATACCCTTCCTTATTCGAGCCTATGGCACATACACATGTAAAATCATAAGAGAAACCTTATTTCAAACATTTATCACCCATGACACCCCGAGTTTTGTCACAAGGATACTTGCATGCACTTATAAGGAATCACAAAAGTTTCTTTCTTTTTGGCCAATACCTAGATCATTTCCACAACATTCATATCACAAGAAATTTGACAAATTATGACTTTACCAAATAGTCTCAATAGAAAACTTCAAAAAAATTCTTCCCGAGAAGGTGTACAGTCTCCTACACATAGTTTGTCTACATTCTTCAAAACAGAACTACGAATAATGAATCTTCAGCAACTGTTAAGAACATCTACCCATTTTCCAAGTGTTTTATGAGAGCATTCTCTGAATATACAAACCACAAGTTTCATTGCACAAGCTCTTTGAAAATCCTATAAATCAGAGATACAAGTCTTGATTATAAACTTTGACAAGGACATTCACAGCCTATATGTCAACAAGTGATCCAACATTTTGACCTACCAAGACATCCTCAATGATGTATCATGACCTCATTACAACATGTGACCTTGACTTTCTCAGAGACATTAGTAGGTTCAAGAATCAGACTACTCAGAATTGTGAGTCTCTTGATGAATGGATAGCAAGGTTGAAGTGCCATTACTGAGTCTAACATCTCTGTTTCAGTCTAAATCATGTAGCAAGATCTCTGTAGAGGAGTCTAAATAGCTTCAAGGTGTGAACTTGTATAGAATGAGGTCATTATCTCAAGTGTGAAGAGGTTCAAGTGAGCTCAGAAGATAGAGGGTGTTAGGTCTGAGAAAACATACTCCAGTGCTCCTCATCAAGGTAAAGTGACTCTACAGGCATCTCAGTCCATCTCAGTTCATTGTGAAGAAAAGTATGCTACAACTCAAGTATAGAAGGGCTCATGATCAGGTATAAAGTTGTCAAATTTTTGTGCTATAAGGTCTGTGATAGGGTGCAAAATCCTATATCAATGCTCTTATGTATCCGAGATTGTAATTTCACGCCTTTAAAGGACTTCATAATGTGTTTCTGAGATTGAAAACATATCTCCATAGTTCATCAAATAGTTTAGGGTCTCTAATGAAGTCAGGGAGTCCTGCATCAACTTGAGAAAGTGCCTCAAAGCAAGTCTAATGACTATAAGTGGCTTTACACTGCAAAATGTGTGTCTAGTTGACCCTACAGGTATGAGTGATCATTAAAAGTATGAGAAGTAGGAAAGAAGCTTAAAAACAAGGTATATAGGTTTTGGAATCAGTGTGAACTAAGGTTGTGTGTGTTCTTCAAATATCTCAGAAGGTTGAATGTTTGTTGATACCATAAGTGAATGGTTAATGCAAGTGGACTGTAATTAAAATTCATACAGTGATACTGAAACAAAGTATAAGGATTGTGAAAATACAGTGTGCCGAAACTCATGACATCATCTGAAGTTGTCAAAGAACAAGAATATTAAAAGCTAGTTCAAATGTTGACAGTGCATAACTTGAGTGAGGAGTAAAATTACATGAAAAGAATGGTAAGATGTTATCCATTATTGGAACATACTGTTAAGAAGTCTAAATCCATGATAAGATTAAAGCATGATCATGGGTTATCATACAATATAAAATCACGTATCAAATAACTATATTACGAGTTTGATATATTTCGTAGGTTCAAGGAGAGGGAGGATGTTTGCACTAACCTGTAAAATCTAAAATTGCATCGTTTTCAGATGGTATCATCAAGCACCATTTTCATTAATATCTAAACCTTTCACTGTAGCACATACCAAAAAATATAAAATTAATGTTATAGGGTTACAAATGAATCGATAAATTATAAAAATGAAAATTAACAAAGATTTGTAAATCATCTATAATAAAAATACATTCAAAGAAGGAAGACAAAATGATTTTAAAACTACACCTTGTTTAAGTTTTTTGTAAAATCTTCAAAAACAATGTAATCACTATCTTCCAATTTGTAGGTATTGCTCCTAGAATCATATGATAAGTTGGCAGCCACGATGATAGATTCAAGTTGTACAAAAATATGAGTATTATTTAAAGCCTCCTGTATTGATTTCGATGGTATTCCTCCCTCTGTATGACAATAATAAATCTAGACTGAAATACTAAGAAGGTTTCTAAACAAACCTTTAAAGCATATCTACATTTTATCTACTTTAAAGCTTCAAAATGTATTGGGCATGTCATCCAGTGCTTACATCAAATTTTCAGTGCAATTTAAATAGAGACCAAATCCTGCCATCTGAATGTTGCCATATTGTTGGTTTGTTTACAACAACTTTAATTGAAATAGTCGAGAGGGTACATTATTGTGTAAGTCCCTACTATGCATGTTCAACAGATGAAAGTTCCTGATTTTTTCCCTGTACATGCTTGTTTGCATTCTGGTTATAGCAGTATGGACCCTTGACATCCGCAGAGCCACAACTAGAGTCTACATCTACTTTTCCCTTTGAAACCAAGAGCCTTGTTATCTGTGTGTTCCTTCTTTAAGTGGTCAAACCTAGCCATGCTTCAGCAGGTGAAAAGTTGCTAGAATCATTTCCCTATAACAAGGAAGTTAGGATTTCCTCCTCCTCTAGGCCAGTCTCTTCCTTTCAGTTTAACAGTTAAAACTTACACCTTTAGATACAAAGCAGCCCCAAATAATGGGTGCATGAATAATAGGGTGATAATAGGTCTCCTTTGCCTTAATGCAGAGCTACCGAGGACTATCCAGTCTGTTATGAAGCATGCCTTCAACTGCATAAAATGGCCCTAAAATCCATTAAAAATAACCTTCTTGTAATCTCGAAAGCAGAGATCACCACCTTCAGAGACTCGGAGACTATTTTAATAATGCCAGTGAGTAATGAACATGCATGGGTCTTGGTCAACCACGCACACATAATGACCAATTGTAGCTATAATAAAATAAAAGTCATTCATGCAACTGAAATATTTAAAGCCCTCATCCACTAAACCTACATGGCTGCATGCTAATAAAACACAAGTAAAGGTTACATGGTCAGGGTATGTTCCGGAGTGCTTCATCACTTCAAAAAGTTCAAGAGCATCCTTGCAAAAGCCATTTTGTGCATATTTTGTAATCATGGCATTCCACGAGACTACATTTTTCTGAGGCACTTTGTCAAATGGGTTCTGCAAAACATATGATATGCTTCCACATTTTGCATAAATATCTACCAGGGTATTTGCAACTACAACATTTGAGAAATTATCCATAAAATAAGTTTTAATGGCCTCATACTATTGGAAAAAAAGAAATAATTGTGTAAAAGCTAAGCCATTTATATGCTGAAAGATTTTTTTTAAAGTTCTTACCCAACACTTATAGCTATATTATGAGTTTCAGAGATTTTTGTAGGTTCAATGGGAGGGGAGGATGTTTGCACTAACCTGTAAAATCTAAAATTGCATCGTTGTCAAATGGTCTCATCAAGCACCATTTTCACTGCAGCACATGCCAAAAAATATAAAATTAATATTATGGTGCTTACAA
This sequence comes from Taxus wallichiana var. yunnanensis, assembly GCA_018340775.1. NCBI lineage: Eukaryota > Viridiplantae > Streptophyta > Pinopsida > Cupressales > Taxaceae > Taxus > Taxus wallichiana. Next base: position 500,164,653 of record CM031243.1, on the reverse strand, counting down.
ATGAATTGATAAATCATAATGTTAAAAATGCTAAAAAAATTAACAAAGATTTTTAAATAATCTATAAAAAATCATTGTAAACTTTTTTGAATCCATGTATAGCTTTAAAAGTATCGTATCTGCTGTTTTTTTCTCCATGTATTAAACAACAAAAAAAGTTGAGTGGGAAAAATAGACCCATGTCAAACAAACCCACCAACCGGGTTAAGCGCTCTTAAAAACCCAAAGTAGAACATGGAGAGTGACACATACTAAACAGCCTTTCAGACCTCTCATTTTCCTTGCATGATAATACAAGCACTTTATTTGAGATCTAAAGGAGTTAAACCATGCTAAAACCTAAGTTAAAGTTGTAAATTTAGCAGTAATTGGATAGTTGCAGCGAGTACAGAAGTCAGATTTCTGATTTACTAGCAACGGTAAAGTATGGTTCTCTACTCTCATAATTAAATAAACATAATGTTATGGAGAACTATGCTAAACAGAGATATGGCTAATAGTTGTCCTAAAATCAGTACCATTATGGGTTAAATCAGAAACATATGAATTGTATAGCTTTAAAAGTATCGTATCTGCTGTTTTTTTCTCCATGTATTGAACAACAAAAAAAAGTTGAGTGGGAAAAATAGACCCATGTCAAACAAACCCACCAACCGGGTTAAGCGCTCTTCAAAACCCAAAGTAGAACATGGAGAGTGACACATACTAAACAGCCTTTCAGACCTCTCATTTTCCTTGCATGATAATACAAGCACTTTATTTGAGATCTAAAGGAGTTAAACCATGCTAAAACCCAAGTTAACGTTGTAAATTTAGCAGTAATTGGATAGTTGCAGCGAGTACAGAAGTCAGATTTCTGATTTACTAGCAACGGTAAAGTATGGTTCTCTACTCTCATAATTAAATAAACATAATGTTATGGAGAACTATGCTAAACAGAGATATGGCTAATAGTTGTCCTAAAATCAGTACCATTATGGGTTAAATCAGCTAACATATGAATTGTATAGCTTTAAAAGTATCGTATCTATTGTTTTTTTCTCCATGTATTGAACAAAAAAAAAAAGTTGAGTGGGAAAAATAGACCCATGTCAAACAAACCCACCAACCGGGTTAAGCGCTCTTAAAAACCCAAAGTAGAACATGGAGAGTGACACATACTAAACAACCTTTCAGACCTCTCATTTTCCTTGCATGATAATACAAGCACTTACTTTTACTTTTAGATAAAATCACGTATCAAATAACTATATTACGAGTTTTAGATATTTCTGTAGGTTCAAGGAGAGTGAGGATGTTTGCACTAACCTGTAAAATCTAAAATTGCATCATTTTCAGACGGTATCATCAAGCACCATTTTCATTAATATCGAACCTTTCACTGCAGCACATACCAAAAAATATAAAATTAATGCTATAGGGTTACAAATGAATCGATAAATTATAAAAATGAAAATTAACAAAGATTTGTAAATCATCTATAATAAAAATAAATTCAAAGAAGGAAGAAAAAATGATTTTAAAACTACACCTTGTTTAAGTTTTTGTGAAATTTTCAAAAGTAATGTAATCACTATCTTCTAATTTGTAGGTATTGCTCCTAGAATCATATGATAAGTTGGTAGCCGCGATGATAGATTCAAGTTGTACAAAAAGATGGTCTGTAGAATCATACTTGTATATGTGTTTCCCCTTTATTTTATTGTACCAACAAAGTTGAAGTTCAATTCCTTCTTGTCTATCCAAAAGATCAATGTCATTATGGTAATCAAACACTTTATTACCATCTTTTTCCATATTCTTTGAACCCTTCCAATGTACCATGTTCCGCATGAAACACCATGATTTGTACTTGAGAAACCCCTTTTCTTGTAGTACATTCAGCTATGGGTATAGAATCAATGTCAAACAAAACCCCACAATCTGACCCAATGCCAAAGCTAACTGAAACACCCTTTCTTGGTGCTCTCTCATCTCATCTAAAGTACACCCCATTTCTCACTTTGGTCAGCCTATCCTTGGATAATGTTGGATTTCCATTCAATTGACTAACCAAACATGATTTATACATATCCTTACCATCGAGATCAACAACTGGTTTAATGGCTGCACTTTCATTATCCTCAATGGAATCTAATATTTCATCCAACTCATGCCTCCACTCACTTTCCATTGTTTGAAATTCACTTCCATCAACTACCATCAATGATGAAGGTTGGAATATAGAGATAGAATGCTCTAGAAGAGAGTCATGAAGTACTTCATCCACAACTTGAAATTTTGGATAATTTTGATCCTCTTTCCATGGTTTAAGCCACCAAGAAGATTGAGTGTTATTAATGGGTTTCATGCCAAGACTTGATAAAATGCCTTGTGCATCATTCAATCCTTTTTTAGAGCTTCTATAATTTTATCATCAGTTGATATTGTATCATATTGTGACAACACAGTAGGGTTATACTTCATGTTTTGATGCAATTTACTCCATATGTTTTCTTGCTTCTTATGAGATTTATTAAAATGAAGTCCTTGGGAACTTGCTTCTTCTTCAGCAACCCTATTAAGAGTTCCAACAGTGTGAAGTAAATCAGTGAAATCGTAGGACCTTTCTACTCCAACCATGCCACCAACTTTGCTAAAGAAGTTTTCACATACATCTGAACTAGTTAGGTGCAATACACATGGTAAGTGTGGGTAGTGATCCCGAAACAATTTCATCAATAAAACTACAAAATGGCAAGAAATCTGCACATCAAGATATGCCTCTTTGCTGATAAAATTAATGCTAACATCTATGTTTGGGAATGATTTTGTACCCAACACAACCATAATATAAAGAAATGATGAACTCTTGATGCATTCCGCACTCTTTCCCAAAGAGTCAAAGTATTAGACAAAAAAATGTCAATGTAATCAGCAACAATTGATAAATAAATCTCGTACCTAATGTCCTCTCTGTCCTGCCACTTATTGTACTTCTCATATCTTTCAAACAATTTTGAACATGCCTTGAAGCAATGCGTTGTGCTGAAGCCCAATTTTGTCGATCTATCCTCTCTATATCTTCAACTTTCAACTTGTGATCATCCACTTTAAAATTATTATAAACCATTCGAACATGATTAAAACTAATCAACTCTTTTCCAACTATCAAATCCCGTCGACCACTGAATAAAGGATTCACTAACTTTTTTCCATTATGGATGTAATCTTGATCATGAAGTCCTGTTACTTTTTTATCAATATATGAACCTGTTAGCCTCCATCCTTCCCATGGAATTTGATATCTGGATCCCATTGTTGAAGAATAATCCCTTAACATAAGATGTCTTCTTCTACTATCTCCATCTGAGGAATGGCCAATAATAGGTCCTAAATACATTTCTACATGTTTCTTCCACATCACTTCTATTGTTTTCCATTGTTGATGAACAAAATCTGCATTGAACCTATTGCATGTTGGATGAAGAACCACAACCAAACGAGGAAGCATATCATGTAAGGGGTTTGCAATAATAACACGTGCATAGTGTCCAATCACATTGTTCTTAAAAGCATCTGTAATATTTTCATATCCTACTGCTCCTTCGCCAACCGTCACTAAGAAATGTGATTGACATTGGTGTTCTTCTTTATTTCCACAAAAACCCACCAACGTATCACTTTTTGCAACCCACCTGATATATTTTTTCACAACTGTTTCATCTTCAGCAAGGCATACAGAATTGGGCCTTCTATCCCATGCTTGGACTTATAACTAGCATAAATATTTCCTATTGCCTTAAAAATGTATTCATGTTCCCCTGGAATGTATGTTAATGATTTTCGAACTTGCCTTAGAGTTGTAGATATTGAAGGACCATCTAGATTCAAGCTAAGAAAGCTATGCAATCTAGGACCTCCCCATAGCTTAATCATCTCGTAAATAGATTTGGTGGATTTACTATACCTTTTTCCTTCCTTAGAATGCACAATATTGTGAAAGATATCCTGTACAAATTCCCAAACTACATCCTTACCCTGTAATTTTCCTTTTTATGTGCCTCACACACATCTTTGCAAAATCGATATACATCTTTCCTTTCTATAGATTCAAATAACTTTTCCTTTAGGGATCTAATTCTAATAGATAATGAAGCAACAATTGTCCTCTCCCACCAAAGAGCACGCATTGTTATTCTTAGGCTTGTATTAGCATCTCGTGAAACTCTTTTGAGTTCACTTTGAGTCAAAAAGTCTAATCTTCTCCCTCTTCCTGTATCTCTCCCATGTCTTTTAGTGGAGCTTATCATTTCACGATATAAACGCATCCTGAAGTCATCACAATTGGGAACCAACTTACAAAATGTACATGTCAATGAATCAAAGGGGAATCCTGACTCAGAGACCCTTTTACAATGAATATGCCTATAAGTTCCATTGATACTACATTCAATGCCATTATAACATATTGATCTCTTGGTATGCTTCTCAATGGCCCAAAATTTCCCATCCTTTTGATCATCCATTAAGATCTTAGTGTCTAATCGCTTCCCATTTCTATAAATATATGGTTCCCAAAACCCCCAACATAGAAGTAATATGTGAGATCCGTGAGCTGTAAAAGGAAATATATAATTAAAAATACTATTAAGTAATAATACATTAGAGAAAGTGATAATCCAATAATAATTACAAGTTATGCAACGTACCTGCATGTGAAACTCTTGTGCTTGTAGAAGCTTCTTGCACTATTGGTTGTGATGATGGGACCAAAAACCTATTCAAACTTTGTTGGGACTTATCAATGGTAGGCTTCTTGGGTCTGCCAGCTGTGCCACTCCTCAACTCAACTGTAGAAGTCTTATTTGTAGTAAGTGTGTGCTTCTTTGATTTCATGTGCTCATTTATAGATGAGGCAATACTACCACTAGCAGGAACTAAAGAAAACCATTTATTGCAGCGTGTACACTCCACTTTGACTTTTCTCTTGTCTACATATTCTCCAAGTGTTGCTTCCACCACCTTGAACAAATCTGAATCTTGTGTCTTGTTAAGATCGTGTAGAATTTTGATTGCATGTTCAATCTCAGATCGATCTCAGACACCTTTTTTGGTGTTATTTGGTTGCATGATGGACTTTCACTATTTCCAATTGTTGTAATTTTATGTTGATGCTTTTTAGATTTCATATGAGAATTCTTGTAGTTACGGATAGTTTGACTTGTTGATGATATATCCCCGATCCATAATCAATTCCACAAGCCCCACAATGAAGTTTTATTTGAGGTTTTCCCTCTTTTAAACATTTTTTCAAACTAAGCTTCTCGAGGACAAACTTTTCCTTTAATTCATTCAGTTTGTCTTCCCATTTTTTCAATAAATTGATATCAATAACTACAACCTGCTCTACTGATTCGGAACTTTCAACAAATTTTGATTGTTTTTGCATGGGCTCATTCACATTCTCAAAATATTCAGCAGATCTTGATTGTATAAACATGGAATCCATCACATTCTCTCCAACAGTTGCAAATTTTTCTACCATCTCGCTTATATTGTTTTCAGTTGTACCAATATCCAAAGTTTCAAGTTTCCTCTTGATGCCTATAGTTGATGAAGAAACTTTCCAATTTTTCTCTTGCTTTGGGTTTAATGAATGCCCTTTACTGTTAACAAACTCAAATGGATATTCAACAACATCATCTTTCACCATTTCATGATGAACAATAGAAAATGTAGAATCCCTCGGACATCTAACTATACCAATGACATGATTCCCTTCACCAGTTACAATATCAATATCCAAATCATCCCCTGGATCCATCTGTAATTCCATCAATATGTATCATATTAGTACAATAAAATTATTTGAATCTAAAAAACAAATAAAAAAATTATTAAAAAAAAATACTATTGGTCACGAGTGATTTATTAGTATCTAACGACCTTCTTAAAATATTTTAAATGAAATGCAAGAGTATGTTTCAAAACACGCTTTGTCAAAAATGGATAGAACATGTGGCTTACATGCAATATCAATAAAGAGAACATGAGTTCAAGAATATCTAAATGAGAAATGAAAGCAATTACTAAATTGATCTTACATGTGGCCAATGACTAAGAGCTAAAAATGAAAATAGAAAACCTATTGTCAGACAGTTCATAAACTCTAGAAAGAACATTGATTTCTCATCTACTGCAGGAAGTAAAAGAGACTGGGGTGGCCCTTGAGTTTGCACTTAAATTCATATGGCCTGGTGTTAGATATATCTATACCAGCCATGAAAAGGGCAGGGGATATGTCTTTACCAACCATGAGATGCCTTAAATATGAATAGACCACATAACGCATGAAACATATAAATTTGAAAATAAATTGTTTAAATATGAAAAGGTTGATATTCTGATTTCAATTTTGCTGCATGTTATTCTAGGTGAATCAGATTGGCACAGTGACCAAATCCATCCAAGCAGCTCTTAATTCTAAAGATGTTGGTTGGGGTGTTATGGTTAGCCATCAAAGTGGAGAGACCGAGGACAATTTCATTGCAGATCTGGTTGTTGGTTTAGCTAGTGGAAATATTTTGGCAATATTTTAACTCTGACTCATGATGACAACTTACAAAATTACTATTAAAAAATAATAAAATAACCTATATGACTTTGAATCATTTATAATAAATGATTTATTTCGATAATAACAAAACTTAAATGAAAAAATACAATTACAAATTAGATTTTACAAATGAAATTATACCTTTTAGCACATAGCTTTTACAATTGGATTTGACATACACATGTTGGATACTATGACTTATATACTTAAATAACCTAAACAAACTTATTTGGATAATACCACAAGAATTGACATTTTATCCTTCCTTCCTACGATGTAACACTGCCAGCTCAGCAGAATGTGAACATGAAGCTTAAAATAGCTTCAACAATAACAAAACTTAAATGAAAAATACAATTACAAATTAGATTTTACAAATGAAATTATACCTTTTTAGCACATAGCTTTTACAATTGGATTTGACATACACATGTTGGATACTATGACTTATATACTTAAATAACCTAAACAAACTTATTTGGATAATACCACAAGAATTGACATTTTATCGTTAAACCTATTCAACATAATAAGCAATACATCTAAAATTATTTTGCCTAAAATACTTATTGACGTATAAAGACTGGAATATTATAACACTAACTTAAATCATGACTTTTCCATAATTGTGGAAATCAAGCCAAAGACTATCTTGGCGTGGACTGCCCTTTCTCACTTTTGAATAGAAAGTCGTGTGACAATTAGATATACACAACAGATCTTGACATCAATTTACATGGATGGTGAGGTCTCCACGTGGAGTGTAAATACTGTTGCAGGAAAATGGCAGTGATATTTGATGACAAAACGTTGCAAGGGAGTCTCGATGTAATGACGTGTTGAGTGGTGATTCTGAACTGAACAATCAACACGAAATGATGGATGCTCTGTTCTTTGAATCAATGATCCAACGTAGAGGTGGGTTGTGATGCAATAAATTGAGCTTAGGAACATACAAACATGTTGTCGGCATTGAATGGCCAAGGATCCTGGAGATCTGAGAAAGCTGAGAATCACAACCAATCAAATTTGCACTGAAGCAAACAATTTCAGTCGTCCTCTTCAATTCAGACAAGCTCTCACTCTTAATGAAAACTGGTGACTTGAAGTATAAACGTGGTATTTTTGAGTATTCTACATATGCATCATTGAATGTGGATAGGGATTTGAGTTGAAATACTTGAAATCATATGGCTCAAAACAATGCATGGCAGGAGTAAACTGTAGCAGTAAGATTTATTCTTTTGTGTAGATTGTGATTGAGAGAAAACTCAAACAAAACAGACCTCAATCCACAATGAATGTCACTGCATACAATATAGAACTAATGAATTTATATTTGAACTCTGATGTATTGAATATCTTGAGGTGAAGAAGTTCCTGCATATTTTGTTAGAAAGAAATATTCAGTGATTAAAATGAATTGATGTTGGCCATCTATTGGAATATGGGTAGGAAGAGCTGAAGCATTAAAGCTTGTCATTGGAAGGTGGCCAGAAATTGCCACTCAATTGGTCTCTCATTGACATATATAATTCCCATTATCTGTTGTGAAGGATTGGTGTTGTCTTAAACATGAAGGAACGACAAGAAATTATACTTATTTCAGAATATGATGATGTCCATGCTATAAATGAAAAATATGAATGGACCTCCTTTTCCCATGTATTAGAGCTAGACTCTTCAGTGTCTCCTCCAGAAAGGATTCTTTTAGGATCAACCAAAAGGATGTCTCGATGCTAATTGTTGTGAAGGCCGAAATTTGCAAAGGAAGACTCGGAATGTGAGAGATGATCAACGGCACAAAATAATTACTTGTGATACAAAAAGACTTATTGCAGCTTCACAAAGCCTGATATTTTCAAGGTGATTGGTATTGTTTCTGACAAGCAGAACTTGATCTTTGTTGAAAAGATACAGGTTCCTGAGGATCAAATTTTTTCCTATGTAATAAGCTTGTTCCAGATGGTGCTGCTATCACGGGTCAACACTCAGAGACTAAGATCAACTTCACTGCATTGAATGAGCGTTGTCTGCCTGTAGTGGGATTCTATGGAGATAAGAGGATGATGGTAGAAATATTTCAGAATAAAGGTCTGATAAAAGATGTGGTTCTTTCCAACTTACAAGATGGGAAGTTTGAGTCTGGACTTTATGTACAGGTCCTAGAGAAAATGCTTGTGATATTCTACTGGCATGAATGCGAGCATCTCAAGAATGCATCTCGAAAGGATGTGTCATGCAATTTTATTCGATACTTGGTTGAGCTCTGTGATAGCATACATGTTTGTGTTCGAGGGGAACCCCAGTTTGGAGCCTTAGCTACTGTTGCTACAACTGTAGCCTTGAAAAGGAAAAGAACAAAGAGGCTTCAGATTAATCATTTGAAATTTTGAAGAACACTGAGGATGGTTGCAATCTTTCTAATGGATTTAGTGTACAAAGAAACAGAGACATACAGATCCTACCACCTACAACTGTATCTACGGTAAGTGACAACTATATCTTCTCCGAAGGGTTTTATCGTTGTGTTCTTCTGACAAGAGACTACAATGTTTGAAGAGATCTCTTCATCGCTGTCAAAAGGGGCAATCTGAAGATCCTTTGAGATTTACACAGTCAGAATGCAATTGGGAGCTATATTACCCAGGTTACATTTGAGGGGAACACAGTCCTCCACATTACTGCAAGGGAAGGCCATGTGGAGCTCGTTAAATGGATTCTTCATAACGCTAAGAGCCTAAGTGGCCTTCCCTATTGACTGGGGCTCGTAATTCTGATAAGAATACGCCATTACACGAGGCTGCCAAGAAGGGTAATCAAGAGGTAGTCAGGATTCTTCTTAAACACAACAAGTATGTTGTGCACAGGCACAATCAGTTTGGAGAGACGCCATTGATAATAGATTCAGAGCATGGTCACGTGGATTCAGCCAAGCTGTTGTTACTGTTAGCGGCCACGCCGTTGTTTCTAGTTTTCTGGCCCAGGGAGAACCGTCAAACATGTTTGAATGCTGCAGCTTATGGAGGACATTTAGGTAAGATTTTCTGTCCTTCAGAAAATTGTGAGTGGATCTAAAAATTTGATGCTTCAAAGTTCAAATCCCTCATTGTCGAGATAACAATTTCACACGTTTGGTTTTAAATAGTGCTTTTTATTTCTGTCCTGAGGTGTTTTTAATAGCATCCATGGTTGTAATAATGAGTGTTTTTAATAGCAGACATGGTTGCAATAATGAGTCTATAATTGTTTTAAAAACATTCACATATAGGTGGGTCGTTGGTCCCGAGGTGGGAGGGGGCGCATGCTCCGAAGTACTACCTAGGGCGCTCGGAAACCTTAATTTGGCCCTGAATGTTTCAAAAGCAAGCAGACGTGAGGAATTGATGACTAATTCAGAAATGCTTAAAAGTTTACTAGAGAACTGGACGAAGTCATCTGATGTTGACTTCAACATGCCGAGCAACAAAGATTTCATGTGCCTTCTGAAAATTGTCCAGCCATCAGAGTATGACGATTACTGCAAGTGGAAGGAAAATCGCATTGTTCAAATGCAAGAGAACAGGAAAAAAACATCATTCTCAGAATTAGAAGGCAATCAAGAACGTGTCATTTCATGTTTTCTGAAAAATCTACCCAAGTTCTGCCCCAACATTGTTTATTTGCGGGACTCAATGTGCAAGAGAGGTGCCGGAAAGTCATGCCCGAACACTGCCAGTTTCCCTTTGGGATGTAGCACATCCAGCATTGAACAAGAGTCATATTGTTGCATAGATAAGCTGGATCAACTGCACCAGGAATTGTGTTTGGCTTTTTCAAACATGGAGAAAAATCTTAAGCCATTGTTTGTTGGGTCAGAGATCACGCTTACTGCTGGCAATAGGATTTTTAAATTTACAATTGGAAGGCCAGAGAAGCCGATAGGGCCCATAATATACAGAGAAAAAGTTGTACTTATGTTCTCAGACCCAATAGCTGGTGAAGACAAAGGAATATTCTTCCAAGAGAATCAGAAGGAAGGTTTGATATTTTCAGGAGATAGGTTATTGCTAAGGCTTTCCAGTGATGGTAAAGAGATCTGGGGACCGTGGAAGTCATGGATCATAAGAGTTCAAACATAGAAACTTGGCTGGGATCTGTGATTCTAGCAAGGTTAGTTAATCTAGAAAGAAATATTGGCTTCTTATCTTTCGTACTGAAGAACGGAGATGTTCGTCAACTAAGTAAATTGAGAAATTCCATTATAGAGGATCTTTTGATTGGTCGTGACCTGTGCTCTATTGAGAGATATCTACTGAAAGAGATGCATGGTCTCTGCAAGCAATTCCGACACCAGCCCTGCACAATCCAAAAAGATTACTGCAATGTCTTACGGCACCATCAGTTTGGCAGTGGAACAAGAGTAGTGCACAAGAGTAGTGGAACTCCTCTTTGGCAATTATCCCATCAATTTTCCGATCATCTCTTCTATGGGTTTACTTTATCTCAGACACTACTTTGCATGCATTCTCTTTTCTCAAAACATACTTCTTTTGCATATGAGGTAGCATATTCAGCAAGTCATCCTCTCTGGGTCCTGATGAAGGAAGCACATTTTGACATGACTGATTTCTTTTCCCAATTGACAAGACATGTTTGCACCCGAGGGTTTAGTGCTCTTATACCGGGAGAAATGGATATGATGTTTTCTTGTATTGAAAATATCATATTTGTTCAAATATGAGGTTTGTCCCCTGACGTTTAGTCATGAGTTACTTGTAGGAAAATAATGTCTTGTATTGCTTCTAAAAAGCAGTCTCCATCTTACTTGAGTATGTTGACAAGTCTTTACTTGAGTATATTTCATAAATAAAATTATGTATTCTTCTTCATCATTTTGTTTAGTTCTTTCTTCCTTTATGTGATTAAAGATCATTCTTAATTCTGTAGCAATTTCTGAGAGCCTTCACTTATATTACATGTTCCTCAGACTTGTCAATGGTCCTCTCAAGTGAACAATGGTTTTCAAATTTCTTCTCTGTACCTTAACAGGTTTAAGGGAAATGGAAGGGGGATCTAGGTGTTGTCATCTACTTTGATCTCATATATATCCCCTTCTCATCATGAACTGATCTTTTCCTTACATTTTATGTTTTTTGATTCAATATCCTACTTTTTTCTGATATATTGGTTCAAGTTACATTGACTTCATACATAATGTTTTTAATCCTTCATGTTGATATATTTGGTCAAATACTCTTGCATTTGGGCTGGTCACTACTAAACCTTGACCTACATTGTGTTTTCCCGTGCTCAAACTATCATTTCTATTCTTTCTTGCTTTTATATCGACACCTGAAATGTCAAGGAATTATGACTTTCAAATTAATTGTGTAAGTTGATTGAAAGGATCGACAATTTGAACCACACTTTGAGGTTCATCTTTAGGATGATTAATTGATACGAAAGCAGAAAAGGGTTTCTTATATAATTAAACCAAATTAATTTATAGCAACTTGTATGGATCAACAATCATCCGTACCACCAATAATTAATGTCACTATCCAATATTAAATAAATAAAAGATATGTTATTACTCTTGCCTACAATTATTAATGAAATCAACCAGGAGGCTTGAGTAGATGAATGATGGGTCTCCATGTGTCGCTAAGGTCAAGTTCATCATCTCGATTGAGATTGTTTGGATACTTGCTAATCTCGATAGCTTCTATACCTTTCTTTACATGTAGTGTTCCTTCCTCTCTAAAATTTTAGCCTTTTCCATACATATGCCCTAGGATGTCCTATGAGCGTGTTCTGCTAGACCTGAGATTTTAATGCAATCTCAGTGGATATCAGAAGGGTGCTCCTTTAACCATTGTTGAAATGGTCTACTTGTTATCCTAATATAAGGGCAGACACATGCAATCAATATGATGATGATTCAAAAAGTGTGGTTTGTAACATTGATATTTTCAAGCATTTTACACAATCAATCTAGAAGTTGTGGTTTCTTGACATTATGGATTGTGGAATCTTGAACACTTTAACCTACAATATTGTTAATATAGCTCACCTTCTTCATCTTGTCAATGCCATCCAACTTATCAATTACCATTCTATCTGCAAATGCTTTTTTACTTTATTCCTTCAATCTTCGCCATCTTTAAAATATTCTTGCACTTGATTCCTTCAATCTTCTCTATTTGTAAAACATTATTGTATGTGACTCCTTCAATCTTCTACCAAATGAATCTGGAGTACAATCATTCAAGGCATCCATACGTACAATCTTCACAGTTGTCTTCCACCAAAAGCATACAATTTAATGTGTGCATAGCACATATGAATGTCTCATGCATATCTGTGAACAATTCTCTCTACGTAAATGACAAGCATATACTATTTAATGTTCTAATCCGTAAGGAAGTATTCTGTTAACTTTTCAAACTAGGTTGACTGATTTAATCTTGAAAAATTATCGTTGTCTTTGAGCTCAAGGGCATGATTATAGGGCATATAAAGAAATTCAATACAATACCAATTTCACTCTAGCAAACTTATTAGATTATCCATTTTCAAAAATTGACAAGGAGAGATTCCATTGACCAATGAGTTTATATTAAAATATGCTTTTCCGTGATACAGATTTTAAATTTCTATGCACAATTCTTTAAACAATCTTCAATCACACCCCTTCACCCATATAGATAAGCATAAGAGGAAGAAACGAGTAGCCATGATAATGTGCCAATGGATAAAAACAAGTATCCTATATACTGTTCAGCCTTCACAGTCCTTAGTCAAGGAAAGAGTTTACTGTAAGCAGACTGGATAGCTTGACATAAATCTAATTCAAATAACAACCTATTACAGACATCACGTAGCTTATCAACAAATAGCTAGACATACACTAAAGAAGATATCATTAATGACAAGAAGCTTATCTAGTGAGGTACCACTGGCACCCAAAGCAGGGAAGACCTGTAAGACATGGACATGGACATGGACAATGGATCCAGAATAAACCCAAAACCAAGGAAAGATATCAGGTCAAGCCAAAGTTGACTATACAGTGATCTACTTTTAAACACATTTCTTTTTAGTACAGGATTAAGATAACACAAGAAATATTTATGAACTGTGACCAAAGTGCCAATTGAGACTTTGCAGCCTAGAGACTCGAATAGTTTTGGCCAAAAACATAAAATCTTCAAACAACATAATGTTCAAACAAGAGAGTATACCCAAATAAAAAGAGAGAATAAAAACAGACCCAATTTGAGAACCCACCTAGAATATCCTAATCAGAATCGTTAAGCAACCAGATTCAATGAAAAATGAGACTGTGTGCCAAAGACTGCGTGCCAAAGACTTCATACTGCAAGACATATCCAGTTTTCAAGAAACAATGCAGATGGGTTATAGGCAGATGACTTGCCTCCACAATACTCGTCAGATTTGGCAGGAATACAGATTTTAGATGACTCCTGCGTGCTCCTGCATACGACGCACCCACAGACACCCGCTCCTGCCACCTTCCTCTGAGAAACCCGCTCCCTCTACCTCTCCTCCCAACTCACACAGACCTTGCCTCTCCTCCCAGCTCAAGCAGACCCTGCCTCTCCTCCCAGCTCGTGCCTTTGTACCTATCCCCCAATACCTAATTCGCCATACTGGAAAAACTAAACCCTTCCACCCGCATAGCATACCGGTATATTGACCCTTTTTTGGTGATTTTTAATCCCCCAATATGAACGGACATGGTAGGATACCACCTAGTTTAGTGAACCCCGTGGGGTAGCTTAAATGAATATAGCACATCTCAATCATGTCTAGAAACATCATTACCCTCATTTGAATAAAACCTAATCCTATCCTCGACTCTTCACTTTTCATCTAGTCTAGAACCTCGTCTTGAACCAAACACTATACATTCGAATCTAATAACATCCACGGCCTCACCTTCATCATCTGATGTGATACCCTCTCCTCTATCTAAATAAAACATTACAAAATTGAAACCTATCACATCCATGACCTCATCCTCATCATCTGTCGTAAAACCCCCTCCTTTACCTAAAATCAACATTACAAAATCAAAACACACATCATCTAAGGTCTCAACTTTACCATCCATTTTGGGACCTCATCCTTTATCACAATCCAAATCCATCACATATACAGTTCTACCCTCATCATCTACTTTGGGACCCCATCCTTTATCTAAAGTCACAAAATCATGCACTTTAGACATTATTTATCCCAGTTTCATACTATTATTAAGAAGGTTCTTTAGTGAAGAAAGTACTAATTAACCCCATCTTTTTCCCATCTTGTGTTATTTTATTTCATCATTATTGACATCTTACACCCATATTCCCAGTCAACTTCTATCGTCCCATAATATTTTAGCCTCAAGTGGGGCATCAAAATTAGTACTAGGGCACCGTGCGTGCTCTAGTCCCTGAGGGGCACCCTGGTCTTTTTGTACTTTCCCGACTCTTTTTGGGATCCTTTGATCAATTTGAGATCTTAATATTTCTTATGGTCAACATCTTTAGGGTTAATTACAGAATTAGTTCTAGAGAACCATATAAATATAAATTTATGAGACCATAATGAGGAACCTAACACTATTCACTACTATCTTCCATCTAGAGTTACATCCATCTATTGCATTAGAGATTAATTTCATCCTCATAGATCCATCATCAAGGCACAAGGTTAGGATATTTGCATCACACTTCATAGGGGATGGATTCTATTATATTTCATGCACACATTCTGTTACATTTTCTACACATAGTTATTGCTCGTTATTTCACAAAGTGTGACTAACGAGAAGAGAAACCTGGGCATGTTCACACACACTTGCACATAGAACTACATCGGATCTCAGATGTAGCATAATTCTCAATTAGTAAGTCCACCATTGTGGTAGCTGAGGTCATTCCAACCCCTTCATACACATCTTTCTTGTTAAGGTTATTATGCTTGTTTTGTGGTCTTGCGAGTCTTTCTTTTATCTTGGATTATTGGTGACATCTAAAGGAGTATGGAGACTTTTATATGACACATAGAAAAGGTTCCGAGATCACATCCCACCCTCCAGAGATCAGTTTTAGATATTTTCATAGACCAAGGCACCCAGATTGCATGCAGAGCACTGTATGAACCCCGGTCCCTCTCCATGTGGTCCACCCAACTACATCCTCTAGATCCATCCTTTTCAATACATCTACACAATCGTTCCTTCTTCCAAATTTTCCAGTCATCAAGTTTAGACATTGTCCTATGAGAATCTTCTATTCAGCTGAGTTCTTTCCTCTTCCTTCTTACACATTAGGGTTAACATTTCCTTTTGCATAGTTACTTAGATCATTTACATACTTTATTTATTGTATTTATTTACTTTATTATATTTGTTCATAGCTGAGATTAATAATCCTCGCATACTATATATTTAATCAATTTTAATTAATCATTTTCATGAACCTGACTCAATTATTCATGCTTCTAGATTCTCCATTCATTGTTTATAACCCTAGTGTTTGGTCATCATGATTATATCCCTTAATGATTATATTCTTAAGCATCCTTATTTACTACATCAATTTCAATATCTCCTTACTACTTCTCGTCTTTATACGAACCATTATTTGCTACATTAAGCATTTGAATATGCCTTTTCTCAGCCCATTGCATATACATCTTTAGACATTGGCCCACCTTTGTATGTCACGATTGGCATCCAAAATACGGGTATCAAGTGTTACGAAATTTAGATAATGTTAGTGTGAAACAAATAAAGGTTGTAATTTGTTGTCAACCAAACAACTCAGAGATATTAGTGGGATTGTGTGAGTTGTCCAGTGATAAGCTTTGACTCCTAAATATTAGGATCAAGCTTTTGTATAAAAGATCACTATCTATTGAATAAAATTATCCGGGAGTTATTTTGATCAATTATTTTGTCTCCTGTGTATTTTGTCTCAGCATATATTTGTTTGATTGCTCTGGTTATTCTCCATCATCTGGTATCAGAGCGTGGCTATTCTAGAGAGGTGGATAGAGATTTGAGGAAGAAATGGAGAAATTTTCAGACAAAGACATGTAGCAGGTTTGCTACTTGAAGCTTAGCGACGAGTTATTAATGAAATTGGGCGATTCAAAATGTTATGGAAAGCTAACATCATGTAGAACAAAACCCAGAAATATTTTTTGATATTGATTTACAGGTTGAGAGCAGTTTTCATTGGAAAATAGACGAATTTTGAGTGACGGGATTGGTATATCTCAGGATCCGTTTTGTAAATGATTTGATAGATCTGCGTGGAGTTAGTAGAAACTTTTGCATGCTACACTGAGCAGAGAAGAGAGAAAACCCGCGTGAAAGGAGCAGTCTGAATTCATCTGCGTGGGAGGAGTGATTCAGGGACTCTGTGCGTGAAGGATTTTTTTTTACAAGAGCATCAACAAAAAAAAACGTGGATCCTTGGATCAGTTCTAAACTGCGTTAATGTTTTGTTTTTGTTTTATATAGTCTGTTTTAAATTACTTTATTTTACTTTAATAAAGATGTATTTATTTCTAATGTATAGCCTTCAGCTATATTAGAAATTAGAATAGAATATTGTCAAAATATCCATGTAAAATTTAAAAAGTAATTTGTTCTTATTACTTTTTAAATACATAGTATAAATCGGGAGCAATATCGGTTGAAACCGACTCCCATAAGAGTGCATTTTCAGTCGAAACCGACGCTCTAAGGTATAATGGACATTCCGCTAGACAAATTCAACGGATTAAACTTTCACACTTGGAAAGTTAAAATCCAAATGCAATTAATGCATAAAAACCTATGGGGGATTGTAAGCGGAAAAGAAACACAACCAACTGATGCTGCTAAATTACTAGAATGGCATAGCAGGGATGACAAGGAAAAATCCATTATTGGACTTGCTTTATCAGATACTGAATTACACTATGTGGATTTAGATAAATCATCACTAGAGATATGGGATCTTCTTAACAAAACATTTGGGTCAAAAGCAACAAATGCTAAATTTTCACTAAAATTGCAACTCTTTAAACTAAGGATGAGTGATAGTGTGACAATGTCAAGTCACATTAATGAACTAAGGTCCCTTTTGAGACAACTTGCAGAAGTAAAAGCTGTAATAGAAGATGAAGATGCTAAAGCCATACTTCTAAACAGTCTCCCACCAAAATACAGTAATGTTGTGTTCACTCTCGAATGATGCCCACACAAACACTAGAAGACATAATATCTGCACTTCTAAGTGAAGAAAAGAGAACTAAAGAAGACAATCAGGAAGAGTTTGCTCTCTATGTCAAGAAAAAATTTGCAAAAACCTACAGGAACAAAGAGGAAGTAGAATGCTTCTACTGTAAACAAAAGGGACATAAGTCTCCATTCTGCAAAATCAGAGCAAAAGATGTCATCAGTGGGAAACTCAAAATGGATGAGGCCAATGTAGTTGTTGAAGAATTAGAATATGAAGAAGAACCAACACCAGAAGAACCTGATTACAACTCCGATGACTTTCTATTCTAAATAAAGTAATTGGAGGTAGGAGGCAAAGGAGGAGGAGGAAAATCTGCATCTCTTGTTAATCACCAACAAAGAGAATGTTGCATTGTATTGGTGATATTTATTTTCTGTTGTGTGTTTCATTTCTGGAAATAAACTTGTTAAATCAAGTACATGATTGTATCACCTGCATTAGTCAGGATGTGATGGGGGTTAAAGGGATACTGGCATTAAATGACATGGTTTTTGGTAAACCAGTAAAACCAATTGGTTGTTGGTAAACCATGGATAAACCTTCATCTGGTTTTATGGTAACCATGGAAAAACCATACTTAGGTTTGTGAATCCTTGGAAAATCACACAGTCATTGTTAGATGCAGTATAGGATGAAACCTTCCCCATGTTCACACTAAGGGGGTGAATGTTACGAAATTTAGATAATGTTAGTGTGAAACAAATAAAGGTTGTAATTTGTTGTCAACCAAACAACTCAGAGATATTAGTGGGATTGTGTGAGTTGTCCAGTGATAAGCTTTGACTCCTAAATATTAGGATCAAGCTTTTGTATAAAAGATCACTATCTATTGAATAAAATCATCCGGGAGTTATTTTGATCAATTATTTTGTCTCCTGTGTATTTTTTCTCAGCACATATTTTTTTGATTGCTCTGGTTATTCTCCATCATCACGCGTTATTTAGTTTACATTCATTGCAAGGTTAATCTATGTCCCATGTCATTCATCAAACATTTAGGTCTTTCTATTTCTCATATTACTTCATCTTAGCTTTCACTAAGTGCATCCGAGAGTTCAGTTCATCCATGCCTTAGTCACATTACACTACCCATCACCCTTGGGCCTAAAACACTACACATTATATTTTTTATCGTGGATTTCCCAGTCCCATATAATTGTTTACTGGGTAGGCCATGGATTTATGCAATGCAAGTTGTAGTTGTATATCAAGGTCTATAAATTTCTATAGGAAATTACTAAATATACCGTTTTTCATTATTCTAAAACATTCAAATGTTATGACCATAATCTTAACACCATTACACATCATTCTCCATCTATAGATGAACCACCTCATTTCCACCACTTAATGGTACCATATGTATGATAGATGCTTTTCTTTTGTCCCACATGTTACTACTATTGCTATGATTCCTTATCGGTGCTTGTCTAGCCTATGGATGTCGCTCTATCATGTCCACCTTCATAGGTACCACCTACCTTAAGCACGTCCATCATTCACTTGTACACTCTTCATGAATGATTCCTATTAGGAACATATTCCATTTGACCCTACATGTGATGTCACACTATGTTCCCATGATGGTCTAGCTCATCTTGGTTTCACCTTTGAGGATCTTCATCCTTGTACTCATGACCCTCATATTTACTATGGATTTATCAGTATCACTGCCACTTATGGTTTGCGTATATTTCATCTTATGGTCTACCTATCGCATACCCCTCATCCTTCTCCACTCACATTAGTGGAATATTTGTTTACTTATATCAGAGTCACATTAGATCCTATTCATATAGATATTTCCTTTCATATGCCTTTCGGTCATGTTTTTATTTGCAATAGTTCTTTTCTTGGCTAATCGCAAATTCTCACTTGTTGGTATGCATAAGGTTTCCCACTTCCTCCATTCACTAATGAGAAATATGCTATGGGCATGTACAACTTACGCCTTAATGTCTCAATGTATGATCAACTGAAACTATTGCTTATAAGGTCACCAATGCTTATTCATATGACATTGACCCATAGGATGATGATCTTCTTGAAGACTTTATATGATCTCTTTATGTGCACACTTAGGTGGTATAGAAATTCAAATCCCCCACGTTGTATTAGCATAGTCAAAATCATCATTTTTACATTTTTAAACATTCATATCCTCACATTAGGCATACTCATCATACATTCTAGTAGCATTACTCGATGGTGCACTCTTGTGCTTCAGTTCACACTTGACTGTTGAGGGATTACCACACATGAACCCCACACACTACACCATAGGCATTCCACATTGCATTTCATCACACATCACACGTCATACACCATACACCATATGCTCTTCACTTTTGTCTACAACATTGTGCCATTTCCACATTCATACATCATACATTATACTAGTCTTCATCTTACGTGTTTCGCATCATACACTATTAGGCTATTTACACATATTTCCTCACATCCTATACATAGTCATATACCTTACATCATACATTGTGCGTCTTCATGTCATACATTTTCTACATACTATACTAGCCTTCATCATATACGAGTCTTGCATCATGTCATCTTACATGATCCATTATTAGTCTCCTACACATGTTACATTGCACACTATACATTACATTTCCTATATTCTACACATCTAGAATTACATTTTACCCATTTGCATTTTACACATTCTCCTCATCACATGGTCATCACTTATACTATATTTTATTCTATGCGCTGCACTCGTTAGCCTATGACACACTTTAGTTCCTTGGTCCATACTTGACTACTGAGGGTTTACAAATCAAATGGACCTTACATTCATCACACGCTTATCATTCAACCTTTCATCATGTGACATTCCTAGGCTAGTGAAATACGCTTTAGGCTAAATCATTAACTATTATATCATTTTTAGTGGTATACACTTTAGGTTACACTTTGCCACTCCTCATCTTGTAGTGATATACTTTGAGGGATAAATCATCATTCACTCATTCATCTCATAGTGATATATGTTTAGGCTATATAGTTAATTATACATTCCATATGGTCGTGATATACACTTTGGCTATAGGGGTCATGCACACATCATTTATAGGTCACATCGCATCACCACACATACACATTCATCACAACGTGTTAGAAACTACACACATTTCAACCATTTCTCGATGAAAAACTCTCATTTACAATACATTCTTGATTTATAATTGGGAAAACAAAATGAACCTCATTACATAAATTTTCATTCACTCATGGCACGCATGAATCCTATCATTCCATCTTTCATTCCACTCCATCCATCCACAACATATTACATTTTCTTGGGGACATTTACTTTTGTTTACTAGTGTTCTACATGATCACTTTGCTACACATGTTAGATTGATTTCTTATATGTCATTATCTATAACATCCACACATATGCATTCATGTATTTATTTAGTTTTGATCACAGATACACATCCTCTACATGTAGCATGGATGCTCGCTTTCTACCCTTCCTACACCGGTTCTTTGGGGAACTCACATTAATTTCTTCTAGGTGTTATTGTTTCATATTGTAATTATCACTTTATATTTTAATTGGTTATGCACACTTTACATATTGGTTATTTATTTAACATGCTAACGGATGTTCCATGTGCAACACTTGTTTCCATGACTACTTCTTTTACTTGTTTGTAATTGCATGTCATTGTTTTCTTCTCGTATGAAGGATATTTCATATGTTTGGTGTGCACAATTATCTATTTTTTTGGCCATGATGGACTTGGGTGTCTTTGCAATATCATGAGTGATTTCCCATGTTTGTGACCTGCTTTGTGTGGCTTACTTTTCTTCTTGTGTGTTTACACTACTTTGTTCGGTAGCTTTTACATTTTTGCGTAGATTACACATTATCTTTTTACATACATGTTTAATCATAATAAAACTTGTCTTTGGCTATCTATCCTTATTTCTCCATACCTTAGTTTCTACCAAGCACATTTCCTTTCCCTACAAGGTAGAGTTATAAAGTACTTGCGGTTGGTCCTATTTTGGGGCTAATTTCTCCTATCAACAATATCACATGCACCCCCACATAGGGGGCATCATTTGGGGTTTTTTATATACTAACACAAAGATTCCACCTTTGGTTCGGATTCAGTTATATACAATGAGTGGGTTCAAAATAGTTTACGAACCCCATACATAGCGGCTTTTACGGGACATGATGTCTTTAGCATTTTGGGAAGCATTTACAGGCTTGGAGGTTATAGTGGTTATTCCTCTCAACAAGATACTTCAGCTAGTGGCATTGGATCACCCAAAAAACTAGGATGATATAGAGACCTCTTCACACACAATTTAGGGAAGTAGTTAATGACCGTAGGACATAGAGTACTTCCTCCCTAAACTTGTTCAAAGCATATGGCATCGGTTTTCCCAAAACTCTCGCCAAGAGAGGATATCCTTCTACACTCTTTTTCTCGACATGGATCAGTGCACATGTTCCATTACATTTTTCGATTTAAATTTTGCATATTTTACATTTACATTCTTTCATCTACATACATCTTTTACATTGCATTTTTACACATACATACATATTTGAATAATTGATCATTTTTTCTTTGCACGTCCGGTCGTATGAGAAACAAGTCAAATGGGAGAAACAAAAATAACAACACCATCAACAACAACACTCTGTGACAATACACACTTTACTAACCATACAGTACATTACACACCGCAAGTAGCTACACATGTGTTCCACCTAGGTTCACTCTCATCACTTTTTCTTTACACATTTTTATCTTTAGTTTCCATGTTCCTCCATCATTTTTTCATTTCGTGCTTTGTCTAGTCCTTCGGAAAATTTATACTACACTCTTCATGGACATCAGGTATGCATCTATATCTACTTTATGTTACTGAGATTTTTGCTGACCAACATAAAGTGGGGAAAATGTAGTCACAAAATCATTCACTTTAGACATCAATTATCCTAGTTTCATACTCATCGTTATCACCAAATCACAAAGCACCCTTATGTTTACAAAAGTGAATATACTAGAGCTCACGGTGTGATTGGATAACATGGGTAATATCTCCAAGTTGTGGGACTTTCTACTTGAGATAGACCTCCAGAGAAAGCTGGTTCTTACTCCTAAACTACCTGCCACAATCTACTCTAATGCAGGGTAAACTAACTATTCTAATCTAACTTTCCAAGGGACCAAGGAGAGAGAATGCATAAAATCAAAGCCTACACTAAAGCGGTGATACACCAGAAAAGGGAGGGGGTGAGAGTAGTCTTCCAATGTGTGAAAAAGAAGTAAAATGCATACTAGAAGGGGTGATAACAGTTCTCCACAATCTAGAAAATGCATTCACAACAATATTTAATACATGAAAAATAATAATGAGTCCTTGCAAGAGCATAAAAATAGACACAATATTTTTGTAATAAATGTTGAAAGGGCAAGAGGAGTGCAAACAAACATAGCAGGGGAAGATGCATCCAAAACTTGTATTTTATTGCTTCATGATATGCACAGTTCAATCTATTACAAGATAAGGGCCTGGATCACCATGCAAGGATTCCACTACAAGGGCTTGTAGCACATTGGATTCACAAAGAAATTTTGACAGAGCTTTGCTACAACAAAACTACCCCCTTTACAATAAGCCCAACACTCCAATTTATAGAAAAAGAGAAGAGAGGGAGAAGGGGAAAATGGAAATCCAAAAATTTGTCCCTCAACTACCTATAAGAGGCATTAAATTGAGTGAAATTATTTTATGTTACTTGAAAAAGGCTACCCATACTGTCCAGGAGTGTCTGCTGCAACAGAGAAACAATGATGACCATGCCTCTTAATTGCATTACCAACTACTAAATAAAACACTATCATGAATCCGGCCACGTTTTATGAAAAATATTTATAAATTTCTCATCAAATCCCAAATTTCTTGATTTTTTTACATCATGCTCAGATCCACGATTCCAACGGTACCAATTTCATGTGATTTTGTTGAAAAATGCAAAAGTTATGGCCTTCTGAGTGCGAGCGGAAAGTACTATTTTGGGTCTGCCAGGGGTTTTCTGTCATTTGACGGGAATGAGCATTAATTGGTGGGGCTGGATATGTTTATGGTATTTTAATATATCTACCCTCATCAAAATTAATAAATTGGAGCTCATAGCTAGATTTGTTTCATGCTCATTCCAGAAAGTCCAATTTTATGAAAATCGGAGCTCAGAGTCAAAAGTTATGGTCGTTTGAAGTTTTGGAGTCAAACATTGACTTTTCCTTTGAATTGCGGGTATTATGGCAAAATCAGGTCCACGTGTTCGGATGTCCCAGAAAAATATCTCCATATCACCTGATTCGTGCTTCCTTGTCCTTGTCCCCGCACGCATCTCGCCATTGATGGAAATTTGTGAGGGTCGTTGACCTTCGCATTTGCCGCATCCCATGGTTCCTTTTGTGGCTTTTTCACCTTTTCACGTCCCACGTGTAATTTTTTCCTAACTGTCCCAAAAACTTTCATCCACATCTCCCACAATGCATTGACTTGTGGAAAAATCAGGTTTTCACGTCCCGCATGTACGTGTGTCCCAACTATCCCGCGGACCACCCAGGAGAGGAACTTCCACTTTTTTGGATTTTCTTTACCTACGGTGATTTTGACAATGCACGCCCCGCATGTCCTTGTTGAACTTATGCGGTCTGGGACACAAAAAGATGATTTAGCTGATTCCTTTGTATTTCAGCTCCAAACCTAGTATGACAAACCTTGGTACAACCCGCACTAGTATGATCCACAGCCTCTAGACCCGCAATGCATTAAAACAAGCCTACAACTTCATTTTTTGCATTTTTTCAATTTTATAAATTGTTGGATTTTTCATTGGATGGGGAAGTTATAGAGAAACCAAGGGACCCCAAAACATGATTTTGGGAATTGAATCAATCTACCTACTCGGGACTGAAGAATTTGATGCATGTTATCAAAATTACCTTGAGGGGTGAATTTTGGATAACAATTTTGACAACTCAACGGGGTTATCTACCTACTAGATGAAGTATGGCTAGCTTCCTATAGTGATCCATTGGGCATGGAGTGCATCTCGATGATCTCTCATATTATTTGAATTTTGAAAACCTACATCCTTGAGCCATTGATTTTTTTTTATTTGATTCTCCTGTTCTTTGTGAATTCTTTTTCGGGAGCTCGATGAACTGTAAACATGCACATACTAGAAGCAATAGACATGTGTGCTAGCACTTAGGGAAATGAAAACTATTCTAATAATAGTACAAGGTGCATAAGCACTTAGAGGAATGGAAATTCTAAATTAATATTTACAAGGATGAGAAACTCTCTTTTTAGTAGCAACGTTTGAGATAGATTCCATTGACCAGAATCTGCAACTCTTCACCATCCAACTTAGCCAACTGGAAGACATTTCTACCTTTGTATTCAATGATCATGTATGGACCACTCCATATGGAATTGAACTTGGAATTCTTTCCTTCCTTTGCACAATCAACATCCCATTTTAGTACCAAATATCTAAATTGCAATATCCTGGCCTTAGCTTTCTTGTCAAAACTCTTATTGATCAATGCTTGATCCTTTTCCATGGTCTGTATTGCATGTTCTTTTGTTTCTTCTAATTCCATCAGCTCTGCATACCTAATTTCCATAGGCTCAAACTTAGCTAGTTCCAACTATTTCATGAGTTCCAATGCTAGAAACTCAAGTGAAATAGGTAGAACTTCTTCTTTCCCGTATACAAGCTTGTATGGAGAGCTTCCTGTAGACCTCTTGCGTGTGATCCCATCTACCCATAGAGCTGATTTGAGCTTTGTGTGCCAAGTTCTCTAATTCTCATCAAGAGTTCTCCTGATGATTATTAGTAGGTTCTTGTTTGTAGAATCCACTTGACCATTACCTTGAGGGTAATAATTTGATGAAGTGCTTTGAGGTACACACAATTCTTGATAGCCCATTAAGTGATCTTTGTGCAAGGAATGCCAATGCATTGTATGCGATATGATAGTGGCAGGGGCACCAAACCGTGTGACTATCCTTTCATAGAAATCCAAGATGTTGGATTCATTTTCTTCCTTGAGTGCCACTACTTCAATCCATTTGGTGAAATAGTCTGTTGCTGTAAGTATCCACTTGTGGCCTTGACTTGAATTTGATTTGATAACCCTAATGAAGTCCAATCCACATTGCATGAATGGTTGATTTACTATAATCAAACGAAGGGGAAGCGCTACTAACCTTTCTTTCCCTATGAAGAATGCACATTTCTTGCATTTTTGGCCCATGAGTAGCAATCATTGAACATCGTAGGCCAATAGTAACCAGCCTTCATGATTTTGAGAGTGTTACTCCTAGAGCAAAGTGGCCTCCTGCTTTCCGTCCACGGAACTCGTGTAATATTTTCTCAACTTGACCTATTCCAATGCATCTCAATAGAACACCATTAATATACTTTTTGAACTGGAAGCCATTAATGACTACATACGGGATGGCTTGTAATCTAAAGTATCTCCTCTAAGCTTTGTTCTATTCTGGAGGGCACAAACCTATTTGGAGATAATGCACCATGTCTTCGGTCCAACATGGAATGGGTGCATCGTCAGTTGGATGTTCTTGATTTTTTAGTAACAGGATAACATCTTCTTCACCTTTTGATCTTTCAGGTTGTTTGGAAGTGAGGTGCTCACACAAACCTTTTCCATGAACCAACTTGGTCACTTTGATTTCAATATCATATTCCATCACCCGAGTGATCCAACCTACTTTCTTCTCATTCAAATCCTTGTTTAGGAGGAAGTCCTTGACACCAGCATGAGACACCAAAGAGTTTAATCTTATTGTTCGAAATCGAGTGTTTGAACTTCTTCAAACTCTTGATAAAAACAATGACATGCTTTTCAATGAAAGACTACTTTACTTATTAATCTTCTAGGATTTGACTAAAGAATGATATGGGCTGTTCTGAACCTTCTCTATTCATCTGTATCAAGATAGTTGCGATTGTATCTCGATCCTCCAAAAGCGAGACAACATGAATTCCTTTGAAAATTTTGGGTTGATAGGATTTGGAGCTCATGAAATTTCATCCTTGATGTTCTCAAAACTCTCTTTGCCTTCGCTTTCCATTTAAATGCAAGACTCTTCTTCAACAACATTTTTAAAGGCTTTACAAGAGAAGCAAAATTAGGCACAAATATGAAGACAAAGTTTATCCTTCCCAAGAAGCTTCTAGCCCACCTCTTTTGGGCTCCTTCTAGCCATTTGAGATCTTTAACTTTCTAGTGGTTGGCATTTTTAGGGTTAATTACAAAATTAGATCAAGAGAACCCTATAAATATATAGTTATGAGACCATAAAGAAGTACCTATCGCTATTCACTATTATCCTCCATCTAGAGTTACATCCATCTATTGCATTGGACGTCATTTGCATCCACATAGCTCCATCATCAAGGCACAAGTTAGGAAATCTACATCACACTTCGTAGGGGGAAGGATTCTATTCTATTTCATACACACTTCTATTACATTTTCTACACATAGTTAAATTCTCGCTATTTCACAAAGTATGACTAGCACAAGAGAAACCTAGGGATGTTTACACATACTTGCACATAGAACTACAATAGGTATGAGATGTAGCACAACACTCGATTAGTAATTCCACCATTGTGGCAGTAGAGGTCAGTTTGAAACCTTCATATGCATCTTTATTTTTAGGGTTTGATGTTTCTTTTGGGTTCTTGTAGGTATTTATTTCATCTTGGATTGTTATAGACATCCGAAGGAGCACATTGAATCTGATACAACACACAGTAAATCTTCTAGATCACCTCTGATCCCTATAGAAATTAGTTTCAAATATTTTTCAAAGACCATGGTGTTTAGATTACTGAGACTAGAGCGCACCCGTAAGTACCCTAGTCCCTTTTGGGCACTCCATTCTAGCCACATTCATCCTTCTCGATACTTCTACATAGTCCTTCCTACTTCCATATTTTCCACTCATCACTTTGTGAAATTGTCTTGTGAGCATCTTCTATTTCTAGTTCCCACTTCCCTTTAACACCTTTTGATACTTATTTTGATACTTTTGGTTACATTATAGACATTATTATAGTTTTGATTTAGTATGATGTTAGGTATTTGATCATGGATTATTGTTGATCCTGATTTGGTTATGATGCATGATGATTATTAGAGAAACTTATATGTGGATGATGATATACTATTTGACATGGATATATTATGAATGTTGTTCGGACATGTGATTTTTGGATATTGTGATTAGACCTAGAATTGGACATTATATGATGATGATATAGTTGTTGATATAAATTATAAGAGATATTGTTGATTTCCTTGATGTTGTTGTGATTCATAGGTATAGATGATTTTGTGATTATATTTGTATCATGTTGGATGTTGATATGGCCATCGGTTGAAGGAGGTATTTGTGTTTTGCAGGTTAAAATATCACAACAAACATCCGGGGATTGGAGACCAACAACTTTGGAATTCTAGATGAATTTAACAAGGTCACCATGGCAACATGTTTTGTGTGTGTGTGTGTGTTGTTTTTTGTTAGGGATTGCCATGGGGGAATTAACTTTGAATGTGACCAAGGGGCTTTGTGTAATTTATTAATGTGGTTCATTTTTACTATTATTGCATGTGTTTATTTTGTGTTGCAATTACCGCTTTTATTATTCTTTTAATTGTGAAAAAACTAATGTGAGTAATCATATTGTTAAAATAAATAAATCGATCAAATTTGGGATATAAGAAATCAATTATAGAATTTGTTGGCTTTTGTATTAAATATGTAAGAGATGTGTAAGTATGTGTAAGAGTTGTGTAAGTCAGATTTTGGAGTATGAAACACTCCACCTTCTTGGAAACTCGAATTTGTCCTTGGAGGCTATTTTTGGAGGCTTGTGGGACAAGTAAAACTTGTCCCATACCTCTTAATTTTATTTACCAACCATACCTATGGTTGGAGGGTTGATTTTAGACCTTTTTAATGCATTTTATTAATCATGTTGCAAGTTTTAATTGCACTCTTCTTACATTTTATTTAATTCAGTCCTTTGGGGTGTGGGCTTTTTGGAGTGTGTAAGTTTATTTTTCATATTTTCACCCACCTCTTTATTGTGCTTTGGAGAATGAAATTGGAATTTTGTGTTGGAGTTGAGGATGTGTGATGTGGAATCTTACATAGATCCACCTCATCCTCTTCTCTTCCCTCTTCTATAAAATTCAAACTCATTGCCTTGTTTTGGGTTGTTGAAACTTTGGAATGCTTCCTTGGGGTGAATTTTCTTGTTGATTGGAGCTCTTGCTTTGGAGGAACTTTTGGGAAGACTGTTACATGTTTGTGCTTGGCTGTTTGGATTGATTGCATTGGGATAGAGATTGCTGATTTTGGGACTGTATTTGACATTGAAAGCTTGTTGTGTTGGAACAAAAGCTACCATGGAGAGGTAGGAGCTTAGCTCTTCTTTTATGTTGTTATTTCTTTTTGTGTTTGTGTGAATGGTGTATGTTTTGTGTGTGTGTTGGTTGTTTGGGTAGATTGCCATATTAATCATGTAGGAGAAGGCTATGGGGTGTCCATGTGGGGAGTATAAGGGAATGCCGGTGGGTATCGATTTATTGTTGAGAGAGTTTGGGTTTGGGATCCACCATGGAAAAAAATAGCTTGCATTTCTTACTTATGGGGGACATAAGGAAATCTGTGGGGGCCATAAGGAAATGTGTGGTGAATTTTATTGGCGGTTTATTACACGTTGATACCCAATTCCCATTGGGAGGCATAAGCTGACTTCCCCATAGTCCTTGCTCCTTTGGATTGCATGATGAAGCCTAAGTTATGTCTTAATTTTTTTAATGCAGTTGTAAACTATTGTTTTGTTTGGATTGTGTTGATAATTTAAAATGTGCATGTTGAAAGAATGTTGTGTGTATGTTTTTGGAAGCCTGTTGTTGCCATGAGTTGAATCACACCTTCTATTACATTGTGGTTGGGGCTCGGGGGCCAATGAAGAAGGATGGATTCTCCTCTTCATTGGATGTCTTGGTTGGGTGGAGAGCGTTGCCTTTCCCCACTTTTGTTGTGATCAAAATTGAAAATGGAGGATCTTCATATTGTTGTTCTAGAGCAAAGGAAAAGAATACAATTTGACAGTCCCTTAAGATAATTCTTTGTAACCTTTCCCACTTTGAAGTGGATGAAATTGTAATATATTTTGTGAAGAAAATATGTTTGTAATTGGTTATGAAAGTTTTATATTCGAAATGTGAAAGATATTTATACTGTTCTATTCATTTGAAAGAAGGAAATAGAAATCTGTTATTTGCATTCAAACATTGAAAGATGTAAAGTTGTATAATTGAAGTCAATAAAGGATTGCAATACCTTTCTTCACATGCATTGTTGTTTTGAATTGGAACATCAAATTGTGATTGGAATCCTGTTTGGAAAGTGGAAAAGGAAGAAACACGTGAGAAGAAATTGTATTATTCTACCTTGTTTAAAATATATGATTTTGGAAAGGATAGAAAATGCATTCTTATTTTAATGTTTGATTGAAGAAGGAAAAACATTTAAGGCTAGCATGGAATGAATTCAATGTTTTATTGCATGGCAAAAGAGATAGTTTAATCTTTGTTTCTGGAAATGTATAAGTTCTTTTAATCCATTGTATACTTGTAAAATTTTTATCAAATATTAATCGAACGACCTGGAAGCTATAAAAGACAAATGCATTATTAAATTGAACTTAGTATGACCAAAATAACCCCAAACAGACTAAAAACTCTTAAGAAATCTTTAAGAAACCTTTCAATTGAACAAAGGCAAATTTTGCAGTCTTCTTTCTGTCAAATGTTGGAAAATTCGAAATGCAAACCAATTCAAAAAATTAACCCTTGCAATATATCCCAAAATTCATCCTAGAACAATTCTCCATGTCTGTTTGGCATGTGGAGTGAAGGAGAAGACCAAATTGAATAAATTTTATAAGTTAAAATTTACCAGTTTGCTTTTAAAAATCCCGCAAGCTGTTTTCTTAAAATTTACTCCTTAAAATTTATCAAAATATAAAATTAATGATTCATGTGCAAAGAGAGTGGTGAGAGCTTTCCAGAAAGTCCTCGTTTTCCCAAACTCGAACTTTCTATAAAAATTTATGGCCCTTTGAATTTTTCTCGCTTTAGCGGGAAAATTTGGGAAAATTTTCCCCTGGTGAGCCCGCACCGAAATTTTCCCTTTGAAAACTTATAAAACGTAGAAAAAAATTGGATTTTTTTGGGAAATTTTATACAACTTCCTCGGCCACCCACAATCGCAGACCCAATCGGGTACTTCCACGTGGCACGGCGGAGGCGGAGCCTGCAACTTTATCTCACTTTTGAAAACTTATTATTTGGAAAATTTGGTATAAACCTCTCTGGCCCCGCACTTCCACCCCTGCCTTAGAGAAATCCTTTCCGCGGTCACACAGGCCCGCGCATGCATTCTATCCCGTTCACCCTCCCCTTTGGCAAATTTCCACTAATATCTTTGGCACTCTGCCCTTCCCTCATTTTCTCCCCCTTCGGCTTGTTTGGCGCCATGTGTCCCTAGTAGACGCACACGGGGGCACGGGCGCAAAATGGGTTTTTCACCCTGCGTACGAAAAATTTGCAAAGTCTCCCGCAACCTCGCTAACCCACCCCTTTGGGAAAAATTTGACTCCCAAAGCCCGTCGGTCCATAACATGGGTTTTAGGAGTTAGGAGGACTTCTTTATATCATTAGAAAGGTGAGAAATTTTCCTATCCAATGGGAATGATTTAGGGAAATTTTGAACACGTTTAATGTGAGAAAAATTAAGTTGAAACTCTAATCCTGTTAGAGAGTGGGTATGGTGATAATTTACCCTCTGAACCTAATTGAAACTTCTAACCCTAAATGTGGACCTTTTGACCTCTAATAATTACTAATAAAAGAATAGTATGTTCTAGTGGAATAGAATTGTTCGGAACTTGTTAGTGAAAATTGTTTCCTTGCAACCTAGTAGTAGACTCTTCTAATCACAAAAAATTATTCCATAATTTTCCTAACTAACCCTAGGTTATTTCTTGGGTCTCAAGTGGGTTGTTTTAAGCGGGCATCACACTATTAAATTGATTTCTTTCCTCTTCCTTCTTGAACATTAGGGTTAGAATTTCCTTTTTACATAGTTACTTAGATCATTTACATACTTTCTTTACTATATTTATTTAATTTATTATAGATGTTAATAGCTTAGATTAACTATCCCCGCATAATATCTATTTATTCGATTTTAGTTAATCAATCTCAATATCATGTCACATAGTTGAACCCGATTTCATCCATAATCCATCCCTCCTCGTCCATTTTGGGACCTCATCCATCATCCAATTATATCAATCCCACATCCTTTCCCATCCTTGGATCATATCCTCTTTCTTATCAACCTCACAATGTCCCTATGATGTTTCAACACCATACGATACCTACGCATCCACCCCCATCAAAAAATAAGGTGTGTCATACCAAGTGTTCTTGTAAATCAAAATCAAAATCAAAATCTATTAATCCAAATCCCCGAAAGAGACTTACATTGATATCCTCGAGAGGCTTATGCAGGATTATCTTATCACATTACCACCCATCAAAACACCCAATCCACATACTCAGAAACCTTCCTGGTATGATCAAGATAAAACATGTTCCTACCATATAAGCCTAGGTCATAGCACTATAATTTATAAAGCGCTCAAATACATAATCCAATGACTCTTCCTCATCGAAGATATTCTCCAAGGAGAGGACCATACTAATCCATCATTGATATCACCTACACCATAAACTTTTTCATTGTCATCAAAAACATCTATAGGATAAGGGAGACATCCTAAATCTGGTATTAGCCAACCTTTTTGAACATCTCTCCAACACCTTCCATTGAAGGTCTCTCAATCTCATCAACATCTACACCCAAGTCACTTATATTGTCCTCACCAACATCTACAATCAGATATCGACAAATCTTTCTTATATGTTTTCTCATCACCTTCGACTGAAGTTCCTTCATCTCAAATCAATATCTTTTTTTCCTTCTATGTGAACCCAAAATCGTCATACATGAAGAAAAGGAAAAATCAAATATTAGTTATCTACCCCTTTAGGTCAATCATACTCTCATATCCCATCCAAAATTTCAATGGTTCCTTTGTCAAAGGTTTCGAATCCTTGTTTTTTACCATATACCCAATTAATCAAAATCAAAAATTTCATCATCCTAAATTGAAAGATATCATCCCTTTCAGTGCATGTTACCTCTATCTGCAGTGTCATGCTAGGTGGTCTCCTCTCCACTAAGACTTCAAAAATCTTACTGCACACACCCCCAAGTTAATCCCCATCAACCTTATCCTTTCAATCAAATCAAAATGTCATTATTCTAGAAAGGAGTAAACATGGAAGGTTTTCCTCCGACTAGATCGGTCCATATAACATGGGTCGGCCTCTGAATGCCTTGCACTTGCAGCCTTTCTATGTTAACACATTGACCATCTTGATAGCAATCGCGCATCAAATATCTTATCCAATCATCATCCAATAATTTGATCAACATAATGATTTGAAATTATGTGTTTATATGTTACCATCCTCAAAACCTTAAAGATAAGAAACAAATATTTGTTCATCGCATCTTTCACATGGAAAAAATCCTCCTTAGTAGGAACCCTACAATTATTATATCAACCAACCTTGTTTATCGACAAAATACATGTCATGGGCCACACATGTGTAGTACATGTACACATTTCTTCTCCCCTCCTTGAAATGGTCTATTAGATTTTTTATTCAGCTCAAAAGGAAGTCAAAATATTCATGGATGCATCTTATCAAAAATAATAGAATGGCCCCTTGAAGGATAGGTATTTTAAACATCAAAATCATATTGTCAAAAAATAAAGTAGACCAATACCTCGAAGGAAAACTACTCATCAAAATCACATATAGATTCCTCAAAGGATGGCTATCTATAAAAAAGCAAAGTTAAAACTTATAATTGTAGACCACTCCCTTGAAGGATGTCTACCCATGTAAAAAGGATTCCCACATCGATCGGTTTGTGTCAAAAGTAAAACAAGTGTATAGTTGGGGAATTTCTCTATGAAACTGTTGAAAAGGTGAATCGTCTTTTCCCACACAACCTACACATGTTAAACCCCTTCTCGTGTTCTAGGAAGGTACATAATATCACTTAATCTCTATATCCAAGATCCTAAGTGGGCTACCCACTATTAGTCATGTGTTAACATCTCGTTATAAGGCCAAATGTGCAAGAACATTCACTCTATTGATTCCCATCACATATGTATCAAATCCAATACAAAATCAAATCAATCCACGTTTTATTCTTAACCATGGTTAAGAAACATTTTGAAAAACATTAAAATCACTTTAAAATCAATATCAAATAACACATCATATCTAAAACATAACTTTAACAATTTTCAACCCTGCCACATTGACATCTATCAATATATCTATCATATTATTAACATATATCAATATTGATATAATCATGATCACATCTTAATATTACATTACTAAAATCACATCCAAATAACAATCAACACATGAATCATCATCATATTAGTGTATCATTTAACATAACTGAGTATCAAAAAATCTGTGTATCACTAGTCTACATCAAAACTAGGCTTCACAAAAAGCCTTATATATCAAAACATCACATTTACTCAGTAAAATTGAAATTTTTCAACCTGGAAGCCTCCTCAAGAACTATACCCCTAATCATTGTCAAAACACCTATCTAGTCCTCTATTAGGACCTTTTTCACCATTAATTCATCTATCTATAGTACATGAACCCTTTGGTACTCGTATCACTTGAATTCCCAGTCTCGTAAGACCACATTTATGGAAACATCAAATTATGGTCTTTTGACCTCATCAAATCATCATTTTATCATATTTTGCACCGTTAAGTCCTATGTCTATAGGACATGAACCCTTTGGTTCCCC
The DNA here is from genome assembly GCA_018340775.1 of Taxus wallichiana var. yunnanensis. Lineage (NCBI taxonomy): Eukaryota > Viridiplantae > Streptophyta > Pinopsida > Cupressales > Taxaceae > Taxus > Taxus wallichiana. The sequence goes on along the minus strand of CM031243.1, from coordinate 500,129,654 downwards.
TATCACTTGACTTTCTTGTCTTCTAAGTCCACCTTTATGGCAACATCAAATTATGGTCTTTTGACCTCACCAAATCATCATTTTATCATATTTTTCATATTTAAGTCATATGTATATAGGACACAAACCATTTGGTTCCCCTATCACTTGACTTCCGATCTTGTAAGCTTGCCTTTTTGGAAACATCAAATTATGGTCCTTTGACCTCATCAAATCATCATGTTATCATCTTTTGCGTCGTTATGTCATATGTCTATAGAACATGAACCCTTTAGTTCCCCTATCACTTTATTTTCGACGACGTACATCTTCTTCCAATACCTCATCCTGGGGCATCATCTCTCGTATTTACATCTCTTCCAAACTCGTGATCATTTCCCTTTTAGGTCATAAATCCCTAGTTTTAGGGGATCACCTAATCATATAAGTTTGTTCCTTTCACATCATTTTATTTCACATCTAGTTTTCGTCTCACGGCTTATCTAAAGCAATCAAAAAAGGGGGTAAATGTAGACACCTAAAATTATCACTACTAATCCCCATGTCCACGTCCGCTAGCACCCCTTTATTATCACATCACTATCATATTATACATTAAATCTTTATCCTAAGTCTTATTTTCCCCTATCATATTTACGTCCCTTAAATATTATTCTACAGCTGTAAAATCCTATTTTATCCTCTTCTAAACTACTCAAACCACTTACAAACCAAAATCAAATAAAACAAAAAAAAAATCAACACCCTTTTAACCATTTAACAACATCCCTAGCACATCTAGCCTCTTTTCAACCCACATTCTTCAATAGAAAACCAAATGATGAATCGCGATGATTTTGTTAATCATTGGTGATTTTTCTAATTCTTTGGAGATTCTGCTAATTACGACGATCATACCTAGTTTTGAGTAACCCTATATAAATGAGTTTTGGTCCTTCATTTTAGGTTAGCTAGTGAATTACGTCAAGTTGCTTGCTTTTTGAGACCTTGTGTTATGTCCCCTTTGTACCATAGCTCTCTTACAATTTCGAAAACATCATAACAAAGTATTCAAGACATCAACGATCTCTTCTTTTACTTTTGCAAGCCATTCAAATCAAATAAATGGTCTTCGGCATCGAAAATCTTCTTCTCTCCGGAAATGTCATCCTCTCTACTTTATTCATCAACTAGAACAAGGTAATTGACTTCCATTTTACATCATTATCATGTTTATTTATCATTTGATATCTTCAACCAATTTTATCTCATTTTTTGTCATCCTCCACACTTCTTCAAACAATCGTTGAGGATTCTCCTAATCGTCGACGATTCAGCCCAATAATTGGAGATCATCCTTAATTGTCGGTGATTCCTATCTATTAGACCATTTAACACATCAACTTTCCCTTCGACATCCGGTCTCAATCTTGATTACCAATCTTCATTTACAAGTGTCTATTTAGCCCTATCAATCTCCTTTGAGCCATCGCGGTAATTTATCGCTTATCTTAGCGAATGTATCATCCTGTTCACCTTTGTGAGTGCACATCCATTTACATCCTTACTCCTTTGAGAAATTTTGTGATTCCTAGACTCCCTTTGGATTAGGTTTCACCATCAAACCATCATATAGCCATTGACCGCATTAGTCCCTTTTTCTTTATATTGTTGGTTATATTGTCTTTTTATCATTTTATCTTATCATTATCATATTTATTTCTTTAATGTGGATTGATATCCTTGCAAGGAATTCCATTGATTTTGGGGCTGACCTTTTGCTAGGAAATCCTCCATATATCTATCTAATCCTATTTTTTTGAGTATTTATGCATTATAGGTAGCTTATGTTATTGGAAAAAGAAGTTGTTCATATGCTTGGATTTGTCGACATCATTCATGCATCAAGTATCATCATCCATCTCCATGGGTATCGGTAAACCCCTTTGTATTTCGAGTCAGTTTTGATGTTTTTCACTTTATTAATTTGGGTAGAAAAGTAAAAAAATATCCGAGCAGTTGTTTTTCTTCAAAATAGAAGTAACTAAAAATACTAATAAAAAACCATTGAAATTTAACAAAAATCCACTCATACCACAAAAGAAAACTCAAAATGTTAATAATGATAAAAACCTCAAAGAAAGAATAAAAACTAAAAATGTAACTTAGAATCACAAACTTCAAAACAATGACAAAACACCAATAAAATAAAAAAATAAAAAGACATTAAGATAGACCTATTCAATCCCCCTCCAAATCCAACATTACAAATGTTTCTTAGACGACGGTAGAAAGAATAAGATGTAAATTGTTGATGGGAAAACAAATGATTTAAATTCCATACTTGGCCTCGCTATCTCGGATGGTTCAATTTACTACCTTCACAATTTCACATCTTTTCTATTTGAATGATTTGGGTTGTTGATGTTAACTTCATTGTTTTTCATCAAACAACACAAAAAAATAATATAGGAAAAATTCTACACAACCCACAAAAGAAAATAACTCAATATCTATTGATAAAGATGTTAGATATGTGTCGACAAAGTTTAACTTTGGATCACTTTACAGTGCAGTTTGTACCTCACTTCTTAAAGGGGGGCTTAAGGGGATTCCCCTACTCTTGTCTCAGGGGGTCTAGGGGACGACATGTTATGGAGCCCCGAAGCAAAAATTAAGGATTCAATCCCTTGTTTCTAGAAAGACAAATTCAACTAAATTCTATTTTTAGAAAGGAAAATCCTAATGGCATTTTTCCACTCTATTTTTAGGAGGAGGGATCCTAACTGTATTTTACCAATTAGGTGTATATATATTTTTAGGATATCTAAAGTTTCTCATGACAAGTTTGCATGCAATCTGTTCATCTTGAGTTAATAAAGCTTGATATCTTGCACTATGGATGTTTTTCTAAGCACTCAGCTAATATTTTACCACGTAAATTTGGTGTTCATCTCTTACATGTTTGGTATTTTGTATATATTTCATTTATCTCTATCTTTGTAAATTGTTATTTTGTTATTCACATTTATACGTATTCATTTCTACATAGTCTATGATTTCGTAACAAAATATATAATCCACTAGAAAACCACATTGAGTATGGCCATATAATTCAATGACTAATTTTGTTTAGACTTTAACCATTTTATGCGTAAATCTTTCAAATTTTCAACCCCGATTTGAAAAGAAACAAAATTATGTGTTAAAAGTTGAAATGTTAGAATACTAATTCATAATCATAAAAAAACATATTGATATAAAATTATGAATGAATTAAAAGATTTGATACTCTTTAATATTTATTTTGAAAACAATATTGATTGTATTTAACTACAAAAACTGAATATTCTCCTTAATGCAATTCAATTATTATTCGGAGAAACATCCAATTTAATCCAACTTTTTTTATACCATATACAATAAGAACAAATTGATACTGCTAATTTATAAACATCTACATCCTCCAAATATTCTTTTTCCAATAAATAAAAAAAATAACATGAAATTTTAACAATAAATGACTAGGAAGCTCAATTGTTAATTCTAAATGTCTTTACCATATCGTCTCGCAACCAAGCCATGACCCCTTTACCCTTGTTTTCATACAACTTTTCCCGTGCTAAAAATATGGAAAACAAGATCTCTTCAAATGGGTATGGACACCCACCAAAACATAATAGAAAGGGCATTTTTGTGTGTTTCCATAAATTTAAATACCGAACTACAAAACAATTTTAAGCAAATCTATCCAATTGCCCCTTTTCTTTGATATTCGTATTATGTTAAAATAAGATATTAGAAAAAGGGCCATAGTTTTTCTTTCACCTTAAGTAAAAAGTCAATATATTATTAAATAGTTAAAAATATAAAATAGGTGAAATATTAGAGAAACAATTGTAGTTTTGTCTCTAAAATTTCCCTCAAAATTCCTCTACTTATAATAATAACATACCAAATATGTTACGAATTAATAATATCTAATGCGGAATAATTCCTCGAGAATCGCAATAATAATAAGTGTGAATAGAATTACAGAAATGAAAAATGCACAACACGAAGACAATAGATAACGTAGTTCACCCAATGTGGGTTACATCCACCAAGAACACTTGCTCGATTTTGTTACAAGCCAAAAATCTTCACAATTACAATAATCAGATCTTGTTTGGAGTTGTGCTCAACAAACCCTCCCGAATTCGCACACACTATTCACCTTCACAAAACACACTCATCTAAATCCTATTGTATGTCCATCTATTTATAAGTACATCAATAGGTAGCCAAAGAGGTGGTTTTACAAAACAATTGGTACCGAAAATCATGGGCCCAAAAATAGCCCATAACGGTTACCCATTACCCATGGGTTAATAAACCACCCATGAAAATTTGCTTTGGGGGCTTCACCCCGAACCCCCTTGACCTGCTCACCGGCAAGCGGGACTGCCATAAAAATATCCGAGTGTAACACATGGAAGGTTTACCAAACTCTAACATGAAAATAGGATCCATAAACATAACAAAAATAGCAACAAAACGGATTTCTTCAACCTTCACAATCAATCACACCCTTCTCACGTAAAGCTTAGTCCAAACTTCAAAAAAAAAAAAAAAAAAAAACCTAAATCCTTTCATAGTCCATAATATATGAAGCCTAAATTTCACTTGATTTAACTTTTATTGGAATTAAAGAGAAATGGTTTTGTGTGCATGTATACTTTGCTTAATGCTAAATCAAATGAAGCAAGAACTACCACCTAAAATAGTTCTACAATTTAGCAAAAACAAATCATAAACACCATCATGATAAGAATTAAACAAGGGTTAGATTCTAACAACAAATAAATGAATGGACCTAATTAAGCTCCATGGCTATAAAAATAGTTGTCCTTAATGTTCCAAGAACCTAAGAATGGGGGCTATTCAAAGTTGGACTACAAGACCCTTTTGACACCTCCCATATGACCCAAGCACTTTAAGAAAGAGGCTTAACTCTTCAAGATGATGAACTCTCAAAAGGGCAAGGTGTAAGCTCTTAGTCTCTTTGCTATATGCTTTGCATTTTCTCTCTAAGGAGTTTAGGTGTAAGTAAAAGGTAGGTGGAGGGCTCTTTATATAGCCCAAAGGATAAAGGATTCAACACATTCTCATGAATGTGGGATAAAAGTAAAACATGATTAGGAATGGATAAGGTTGCTTTATTAAAGGTAACCTTACTTTAGAAGGGTTTAATACATGTTTAGCAAGTCATGGGAGTTGGGGGGTATTTTAATTAATCAAAGGTGATTAATTAATAGGTAGGTGTAATCTTATGAAAGCCAATTAGAAGAATATTAGTGCGATTTAGGATATTATAAGGGGATTAAATCAATAAAATATTAATTTATTGGTTAAATGGAAGGGAAAACTAATTAATTAATAATAATTAATTAGTCTAGGTAGAATGGGTGATTTATTAACGGAAGGTCGTTAATTAGGGTATTTGTTGGATATGAAACTTAATTAATTAGCTTAGTGTACTTAATTAATGATGATATGAGGAAAATGAGTTCTTTTAACGATATGTCATTGATTTGCAAGAAAAGGGATAATTAGCGCAATTTAAGTATTTAAATTGCTTGGGCGTAATTATAGGTGTCTATATTTGCCCCTCTTTGGGGTGGCGTAAGTGATGTCACTTCAAAGATAGTAGACGATAAGAGATTTTGATGGGATAGAAGAAAAATTAGTAGGAGGAGAGATGCCCCTCGAGTGTTGATGGGGTGATGGAAGAACTCCATCGACGATTGAAAAAGGTGAGAAGTAGGTAAGAAGAATGGGGACGAGGCGGGATGCCCCAGGAGAGGGAGAATTAGGGGTGAAAGGGAAGTGGTGTAGAAGAAAGATGGATGAGGGGAGATAAGAGCTTAACCTCTAGCTACTTATTTGTTTGGAACAAATTTTATGTCATCATATTGCCATAGGAACTACATCATCGGTCCTTATGAAAAATATAAGCATACGAAAAGGTAGAATGACATAAAAAAGTCATACTACAAACAATTGTCCATTGCTGAAAGTACCAACTTCATGCAACATACAATAATGCAATGCAATACGAGAAGGAAACAAGCTCATATAACAAGCAAAAACAAGTATGAATACAAATATCAACCTAACAACGGTCAAGACAGTTGTACAAATGTTTTGTTATCGGTCTTTGAAGAGATCCACAAGTTTGTGATTGACGACAAGGGTTAAAAATGATGCCCCAAACAAGGATACATGAAAGGGGAAATGAAAATGGACACGAGGTCCATGAAAAGTGTTTTCAGGTGCAACGAAAAAAGCACCAGACAACCCAAAGTTCCCTAGAGTACGATTTAAGCAAGCAATTAGCTTTTGTGAATGGTTGTGAATCCGGTGATCGTGAGTCATTTTAATCAAGGAAGATGTGAGACAAACCAATAGGATATGGAGAAATACCATGCGTAAGACACAAGTTTCAATTTGTAAGAAGCAAGTTACCATTTTGTAGGGTGTTTTACTTTTTAGGAATTTAAAAAAAATTTCCTTGGTTTTGGATTTTTTTGATATAGTAAATGTTTGTATTTTTTGGCTTTTCTCAATAAGTGATAAACAATAGAAGAAAGGAGAAGAAGAAAAATAAGGGCCTAGGGCAAAGAAATTTCCTAGGTGGAAGAAAAGAGAAACAAACGACAAATAATGTCCTTGTTTAGTGGAAAATTAAGAAAAAATAATTATTTGAAAAATAATTATTTACGAGGGTGTGAAGAAGAATAAAAATCGCCAGGAAGCAATAAAATTTTCTGGGGGAGAAGAAAGGGGTATTGGACAAAAAATGCCCCAATACAGTGAAAAATAAGAGAAAAATAATTATTTAATTAAAAATAATTATTCCACAATGAACAGAGGAGAAAACGGTAAGCTAAGCGGGTGTCCCAAACCCTCCGATCGGTGAAAAAAAGTTAATATACCTGTGGGGTAAAAACATCGCAATCAATTCATTTTAACCACTCAGTTTAGAAAACTTACCATGAGGCTCTGACACTCAGGAGAAATGGTGATCGCACGTGATCGTTTGAGGCGTGTTGTAGATTGTAGATGATAGATTTGTAGACAATATCAAATGTTGTTTTCAAGTGTTATTTTGATGTATATGGATGAGATGATATGATGATATTGGTGTGGGGGATAGATTTTTTATTATGTGCAACCCCTCTTGCCCCCATTGATGATATAATATGTGATGATTAGCTTAGCATACATGCATGATGTAAAACTTAGCATTTTTTTATATATGATGTATAGATGATGCTAGATGTGATGATAGTGATGGTAATGTGATGTGAATGATAAAAAACATAGCACATGCAAGAAACATAGCCAAATGCTATAAATAACACCAGGAATTAATGCAATACACCATGAATCACCATGCCTTATTAACAAGTAACAAACATAACCAAATGTTTAAGAAAGAACATAATGAAATAACACAGTACATCATGATTTCCCAAGGTTCACTAGCATGTCGAGACACACCGCAATATGCACAAGCAAGAATGAATCTATTCTAAGCAAGAAAAGATATAACTATGACAAAGTACACCCAAGCAACAAACAACTCAAAAGAAAGCATGCAAAACACTATACAAGCAACAAGCAAAGCAAGAAAACAAGACAATGCAAGTAAATGTTTTTGTAAGATATGTTTTCATAAACCAATTTTCTATTGTTTAGGTTTTTGTGAAACAATTTTATATTGTTTTTGTGTTTTGTGAAACAATTTTCTATTGTTTTTGTGTTTTCTCAAAACAATGTTCTATTGTTTTTATTTTTTCCTCGAAACAATTTTATTGTTTTTGTGTTTATCTCAAAACAATGTTCTATTGTTTGTTTTTTCCTTGAAACAATTTTCTATTGTTTTTGTGTTTTCTCAAAACAATGTTCTATTGTTGTTTTCCTCAAAACTATTTTCTATTTTTTTTATGTTTTTCTCAAAACAATGTTCTATTGTTTTTGTTTTTTCCTCGAAACAATTTTCTATTGTTTTTGTGTTTTCTCAAAACAATGTTCTATTGTTTTTCTTTTTTTCCTTGAAACAATTTTCTATTGTTTTTGTGTTTTCTCAAAACAATGTTCTATTGTTTTTGTTTTTTCCTCGAAACAATTTTCGTTGTTTTTGTGTTTTTCTCAAAACAATGTTCTATTCTAATTAGAATTTTTCCTGAAACAATTTTCTATTGTTTTTGTGTTTCTCTCAAAACAATGTTCTATTGGACTTTTCAAAGAAACAATATTCTATTGTTTTTATGTTTTTCTCGAAACAATTTTCTATTGTTTTTGTTTTTTCCTCAAGAAACAATTTTCTATTGTTTTTGTGTTTTTCATCACCAAACAATGTTCTATTGTTTTTTTTTTTCCTCTAAAACAATTTTCTATTGTTTTTGTGTTCTCTCAAAACAATGTTCTATTGTTTTTGTTTTTTCCTCGAAACAATTTTCTATTGTTTTTGTGTTTTCTCAAAACAAGGTTCTATTGTTTTTGTTTTTTCCTCCAAACAATTTTCTATTGTTTTTGTGTTTTTCTCAAAAAAATGTATTATTGTTTTTGTTTTTTCCTCAAAACAATTTTCTATTGTTTTTGTGTTTTTCTCAAAACAATGTTCTATTGTTTTTGCATTTTTATAAAACAATTTTCTATTGTTTTTATGTTTTTCTTGAAACAATTTTCTATTGTTTTTGTTTTTTCCTCGAAACAATTTTCTTTTGTTTTTGTTTTTTCTCAAAACAATGTTCTATTGTTTTTGTTTTTACTCGAAAATAATTTCTATTGTTTTTGTGTTCTCTCAAAACAATGTTCTATTGTTTTTTTTTCCTCGAAACAATTTTCTATTGTTTTTGTTTTCTTAAAACAATGTTCTATTGTTTTTGTTTTTTTCTCGAAACAATTTCACCATTTTCGGCCGAATTTCGTCCCCCGACCTTTCTATTATTTTTGTGTTTTTCTCAAAACAATGTTCTATTGTTTTTGTTTTTCCTCGAAACAATTTTCTATTGTTTTTGTCTTTTCTCAAAAACAATGTTCTATTTTTTTTGCGTTTTAATAGAAACAATTTTCTATTGTTTTTATGTTTTTCTTGAAACAATTTTCTATTGTTTTTGTGTTTTCAATAGTTTTCCAAAGCTATGTGCGAGTAACCAAGAAAGCATGGATGCCCCCAGTCCGATCGCCGAGCCTAGGTGGGGAATATACAAGGGCGAGAAGCCACGCGCTTATGAAAAGAAGGTGAAGTCGTTGAGTTGCCCCTAGCATAAGATGGGAAATAACGACATACCACGTCTCTTACAGGACGAACACAAGAAGGCAAAGCCGGATCAAGGTGGACTAGAATAGTGTGCACAAGAAACTCGAAGGCAGAACTAGGTCCGGAGGACAAAGACAACTACCCTTCTAATATAGAATGCTTGTGAACAACGAATCCTCCACGGCGCGGGAAACTGGTCTTCACCCAAGGACTTGTCCAAAGTGCCACAATTGAGTGGTTTTCACTAGTGGACGACCTGTTTTCTCTTTTTCTTTTTCTATTTTTTTTTTAATGTTTTTGCATTTTTTTTATTTTTGTGCCATGTTCAAGCATAGAACTTCTTAAGATGCATGGCGTTGATTGGATCTCGAATCTCATCACCATTGGGGTGAGCCAGTTTGTATGCCCGAAGTGCCGTACTTAGCAACTATGACATAGGGTCCTAACCAGTGTGGTTCAAACTTCCCTTTCTTTTCTCGCTCTGCTCTGGTGTTGAACTGGTTCTCCTTCATAACTAAATCACCCACCTCAAACTGGCGAGGTATGATTCTCTTGTTGTAGTTGCGGGATATTCTATGTTGATATACCTTCAAGTGATTAAAAGCGTGAATGCGCCTCTCATCCAGGAGCTCTAACTCAGCCAATCTTGCCACTCGATAATCTTCATCCTTATCCAAATAGTCCCGAAGAGAAATTCACAGGGATGGGAGTTCGATCTCTAAAGGGATGATAGATTCTATCCCAAACACTAGGGAATATGGTGTCCCACCCGTAGGAGTGCGAATTGATGTTCGGTAGGCCCAGAGGGCTGGGTGGATTTGTAGGTGCCGGTTTCGACTAGTTTTGCTAACCATCTTCTCAATTATTCTTACCAAAGTCATGTTTGTTGCCTCACTTGTCCATTGCCCTGAGGGTAATATGGCATGGACCATTTCAATCTGATTTGGAACCGTTGGCAAAGACCTTTCATAGTTTTTTTCTTAAATGACTTCCCATTATCTGTGACAATGGTTGTAGGGATACCATATCGGAAAATAATGTGATTCATGATGAATTTAGAAATCTGTGCTCCTATGACATAGGTTAAAGGGACAACCTCCACCCATTTTGTAAAGTATTCTGTAGCTGTGATGATATGTGTATGACCATCAGATGAGGTAGGAGTAAGCTTCCCTATTAGATCAAGTCCCCATTTAGAGAATGGCCACGGGGTAGTGATTGGTTGCAATGGTTGCGATGGAGCATGGATGAAATTTCCATACTTTTGGCAAAGCACACATTTTCTAACATAATTACAACAATCAGTTTCCATGGTGGGCCAATAGTAACCTACTCTTAACAGTTTCTTAGCCAAGACCATTCCATTTGTATGTGCTCCGCATACTCCTTCGTGTACTTCTTTAATTACCTGGATTGACTCCATCACATCATCGCAATGATAACAGATTTGTCAGTAGCCATGACGATAAAGTGTACCTCCTAAAAGGGTGTAATGGGCTATCTGGCGAATCAGGCTTTGCTTTTCAGAATGGGAGATATTGGGAGGGAATGTATTGTCCTTAAGATAGGTGAAGATGGGTTCATACCATGGGGAATGGGGACCAACAACCTCACAAGCCAGGAAATATTCCGGCATGTCATACACGGGATGGCGTAGATTTTCTATGAAGAATGGCATATCATTTTTCCCTGGTGGAATACGAAGCATAGATCCCACCATTGCCATGGCATCCACCGATCTATTCTGCGCTCTTGGGATCTGCTCAAAGGTGATGCGCACAAAATACTCCTTTAGAGTTTCCACTAACTTTTTGTAAGGTATGAGATTGTCATCCTTAACTTTATACTCATCATTAACTTGTTTGATGATTAGCTACAAATCACCTATAACCTTAACATGATGAACATTCCACTTGATGGCTAGCTTCATCCCTGCAATGAGTGCTTCATATTCTGCAATGTTGTTCGTGCAAGGGAAGGCCAAGTGAGAAAGCTTGTGGTATAGGATCACCCGAAGGAGTAATAAGGACCACTCCTGCACCTAAACCATGAAACGTAAAAGATCCATCAAAATGTATCTGCCATACACAATGATTCTTCAATGTAGAGCAAAGATGCATCTAGCAGATCTAGACTCAAAGGTTCTGTGCTTTGCAAAGGTGCTTCGCTTATTGGGTCATTCGGCAAGTACTTGTCCTTTAACTGATTTTTGATGGACAAATTCTATATCAAACTCACTGAGTAGAATGATCCAATTAGCCATTCTACCTGTGAGGGTGGGTTTGGAAAACAAATACTTGAGTGGGTCGACCTTGGATATGAGCTTGGTCTTAGTATTTAGCAGGTAATGGTGAAGTTTCTAAAAGGTAAAAACAATAGCCAAGCAAGCCTTTTCAATCTGAGGATAATTAAGTTCATAGGTGATGAGGGTACGACTCAGATAGTACACCACTTTCTCTTTATGGCTAAGGTCGTATTGGGTGAGTAGCGCACCAATAGCATATTGCGTAGTGGAAATATAGAGCAAAAGTGGTTCTCCTAGAGTAGGAGGCATGAGGACAGGTGGATTAGCTAGGTATTGTTTAAGCAAAGCAAAGGCTTGTTGTTGCTCGGGTCCCCAGATGAAAGCGACGTCCTTCTTAAGAAAATGAGTGAATGAGTGACATTTATCTGCAAGCTGGGAGATAAAGTGGTGAATGGATTGAATTTTCCCTTGCAAGCTACGTAGTTGCTTGATATTCTCAGGTGGAGGCATTTCTGTGATGGCAGAAACTTTAGCAGGGTCTACCTCAATACCTCATCTTGACACGATGAAGCCTAATAGTTTCCCAGATAGCACACCAAAGACACACTTCTTTGGATTCAGCCTAACTTTGTATTCATGCAGGCATTCAAAGATATGCCGTAAAATGATAGGATGATCCTCTCTTGTTTTGGACTTTCCCAGGATGTCATCTACGTAGTCTTCCATGATGTCATGAATCATATCGTGAAATATTACTGTCATGGCCCACTGATAAGTTGCTCCCACATTCTTAAGGCCAAATGGCATCACCTGATAGCAGAAGGTGCCCCAAGGAGTTGTGAAAGTTGTTTTGTGTTGGTCCTCCTCAGCGATTTTAATCTGATTATAACCCGAAAAGCCATCCATGAGCGATAGCATTTCATATCCTGTTATTGAGTCAACAATCATATCAATGTTGGGTAACGGAAATTCATCTTTAGGGCAAGCCTTATTGATGTCTCTAAAATCCGTACAGATTCAGATACCGATAGGTTTCTTCTGGATAGGAACAATGTTCGATATCCATTCAGAATAATCAATTGGCCTGATGAATCCTATTGCAAGCAACCTTTCCAACTCTTCTTTAACTAACAAGGCCACTCTTGGGTGCATCTTTCGGAGCTTCTGTTTTATAGGCTTAGCGTCTGCGTGCATAACCAGGTTATGCACGACCAAAGTTGGATCTAAGCCAAGCATGTCTTTGTAAGACCATGCAAACACATCAATAAACTCTCGTAGTAGCATAGTGAACGTCTTTTGTTCTCTGGCTAAGAGTGATGCTCCCAATTTTACTATCTTGGGATATTCTTTGGTACAAATATTGACATCGATGGTTTCTTCAACTAACAATTTTTATAAATCCTCCATACTGCGTAGGATTGGGAGGTAGGTTGAGATCTTCATCCAAGGATGTCTCTACGAGATTTTCATCCTTGGCATGGTCACTTTGTTTGTCCTTTGATTTTCTTATTTGTTTGTCAGCCAGTGCCTCAAAGAGGTTTTCACTGTGTGACTTGGACTTTGATTTTTTCCGAGGCTTTTCTTTAGAACTCTTTCCCTCACTTTTATTTAAATTTTGCTAACCATTAAGTTCAGCCTCCTCGCCGAAGTAGGCACAGGTGTCTAAGTCGATAAAGAAACCCTTCTTGTGATCTCCAATGGGAATTGTATCCCTTATGCCCATGAACTCTGCAATAGCCTCATCATTCTCGAATAAATCTAGTGGCATGTGACGTTGTTGGTCCCATTCAACAAGGGAAGGGTACACAAGGTCAAGGGTCGGTTTGGTGGGGTTATGGTCAGGACAACATTGTTCATGAAAAGGTTTGTGGAGGCCAAATCCTCATATAGGCTACAATGGGAATCTGTATCACTGTCTAGGTACTCGGAGCTATCCTCATGCTCAGAACAAGTCACATCTTGATCATTGGGGTGTGCTCCATAAGGGAGAATCCCAATGCCATATCTTTCTGTTTTGAAATGTGGAAGAGGGATTGGTTCTCTTTGTCCTTGTTCATTCCTCCCACATCCTAGGCCTTTCAGAGCCCATAGAGTACATCATTCTACTAGATTTTTCATATTTCAGGGTTTGATAACAAGATGGTTGAGTGTCCTTAGGGACCCAAGTAGTAGGTGGATCAAGTAATTTTTCCTTAGCTAACAAGCCTCCAGGTAGGAACGACCCAATAGTGTGTTCCTCTCTAGGTCTCCTGAAGCGGTAGTTGGGTCGACCTCTAGTCTTGGGCGACAAGGAGAGGTCAGAAACCAAGAGTGCTTGTTGTACATTATACTCCCCATAACCATATTCCAGAATTTTCATCTCCCATGAATCAAATGGAGATGTGGAAGTGGACGCCCCATGAGTGTAAGAACTAAGAGAATTTGAATCTACTCAAAATTACATGGCCTCAGAATGAAGAGGGACAACTATATCTGTGGAGGGACATGCGTATGTACCCTTTCATGCAAATCTATTAAGAGCTCTACAATGAGCAAAGGGCTCTGAATCTCCTGGTATTGTAACCATATGTCCCTCATGCTTCAGCTTGATGCATTGATGAAATGTTGATGGCACAACCTACATGGCATGAATCCATGGTTGGCCTAGAAGCATATTATATGGAAGTTCCAAGTCTAGGACGTGAAAATTTGTCTAATGGCAAGTGGGGCCCACCTCCATGGGTAGCGTAATGGTGCCTACTGACTCTCTTTCTGCGTTGTCGTATGCGGTGATAGTGATGATATGGGACTCAAGATCTACCTTCGTATGTCCCAATTGTTTGACTAATTTAAGCGTGCAGATGTTCAATCCATATCCATTATCCATAAGCACCCGTTTGATTTTCATACAGGGTGACAACTACCTCAATGTATAAGGGAAGATTATGTTTAGGATTCTCGGTAGGGACCTCCCTATGGTTGAAAGTGAGATGCTCACTTGGTGCAATATTTTCCACCGCGGCTTGAAGGTACACAAGATCGACTTCTAAAGGCACTCCTAACCCCTGAAGAGTTTGATACAAAATGTCCTTATGCACATTGGATATCTTGAGAAGATCTAAGATTGAGATCTTAGCAGGTGTCTTCTCAAGTTGTTCTAAAAGGTTATATTTACTAGTTTGCGGGGTCAACAAAGAGGGTTCGGAATCACGAGGTGGGAACACCTTATTACCGTAGTGCAGATCATTTCCCTTGATCCGGATGGTATTGACATGGTTAGTAGGGGAGCGAATACATCCGATAAGTGAATCATAATGATTTTATCTCTCTTTGGTATATAAGTAATTCTTAGCTTTATAGGTTTGGGATGACTCTCCCGATCCGGTTTTTCCTTTTTGACTTATCATGCTTGGGGAATGGTTCCTTATAAATCCCCATTTTCTCATTAGGTGTTTGCATGTGGCCAGGGTTATCCACCTCTATCTCCCCATTATCAATGAGGTCTTGAATATAGTGGCGAAGCAAACATTTGTTTGTTTTATGACCTTTAACGTGATGCATTTCACAGTATTCATGCTCCTTATACCATGAAGGTTTAGGAGTGTTGTCATCAAATGGTTGCGTTGTAGGATAGGTCATCATGTGGGCCGCATCCAACTGTTTTAGTATGACGGACAATGGTTCATTGAGGGAGGTGAATGTTCGTCGCTTTGGTGGTGGTTGAATTGGGCCCTTGGTCAGTTTAAAAGGTTGACTAGTTTGGACCGTTTGAACACGTTTGGAATCAGTGATTCTCGTCTCCCACCACATTTTTGTTTTTGTTAAAGATCTTTGGCTTTTTAGTGGGTTTGACACTTTGGTTGTCTTTAGATTGGGTTTTGAGGGTGCCTTTGGCAATGAGAGCCTTTTCTATTTGAATCCATTTCTCAATAACCTCCTCAAAGGTGAGGACACAATGCATTTGGAGGTGGAAATCTATATTTGGGTTGAGATTAGGGACGAAAATACTAACCAGCTGCTTCTCAAGGAAAGCGCAAGGGAAGCGACTAGCTATCCCTCTCCATCGTTGGAGGAAGCTGGCGAAGGTCTCATTTAGGCGTTGTTTTGCACCACACAAGTCTTCCATGGTGATGTCACTCTCTATGTTAAACGAGAAATGACGCATGAATCTTTCGCCATTCGGCAAGGTGAAAATTGATCCTCGTGGTAAGTGCGTAAACCATTCCAATGCTTGACCTCCGAGACTCTTAGGAAAAATTCGATGAGGTAATTATCACTATAAGACACCTTTTGACATGCCATGTAGAAATCATTAACATGATCCCTTGGGTCTCCTTTCCTTTGTATTTGTCGAACTTTGGCATATCAAATTTCTTTGGAAAGGGTTGAAGGTTCATTGTCTTATCAAAAGGATAGGTGCATAGTTCTTCATATTGGTATTTCCTAATACTCCCTATATTTCTTTCTTGTGTGCTCACAAGCGTTGCTTTCATAGATTGCACTTCTTGTGTGAGTAATTGTTCTCTAGTGGGAGAAGCAGGGGACGTGTACATAATGATACCCCGTGTCTTCTTCTCCTTGGTTTTCTCGATGGAGTTCGTGGATCCTAAACTTAGGCCTTGACTTTTGAATGTTCTTGTTTGTTTCTTTTTGTACCTGGAAAGTAAGCAAAGCTAGTTGTCGGCTTAGGTTATTGAGTTGTTGTTGGATTGTGACTTGGTTTGTGTCTTCTTCTTCTAAAGGTTCTTCCTCTTCGTATTATGGAGGTTCTTCCCTTGTCTCATGTTCTATCTTGTTTCTTTGTGGCACTTTGATGAGGGGTATTCTATGCCCTACCACTTTATCATTTTCTGCATAAGAAGTGGAAGCATGCCCGCCTGTTAAAATATCTTCCATATTGATAAGGGGGCGTTCTTCCTTAGTAGTGTCATTTGTAGGTAATATTGGTTCATTCTCGGTGGGAAATTTGGCCCCTAATTCCATGACCCGTGCCAACACTCTATCTTTGTTTCTAAGGAGAAACTCATCTAGTAGAGTGGGGTCAAAATCAAAGTCTGCGTGTGGTGATTCTAATTCATTTCCACTATGATCAACCATTTCTTCTATTTCCTTTTCTACAGAAAATAGTGGTCCTAGATCGTGTCCAATAAATGGGTTTGACCCTTGTCTATTAGAGGTTTCCCAAGCTTGTGCCTGTTGTTCCTCATATGTTTGTTTCTTTAACCCTAGATGCGTATCTTGGGAGCCATGTTTTCATGATAAATTTCACTAAGGTAAGTTGTAGATTTGTTCAAAATTCAATGACTACCCCTAAGTAAAACATAAGATGTATATGTTAAGAGTAAATTAACAAGTGTGAGAATACCAATGTGATAGAGTGATAAAGTCACCAATGAAACAATCATTTGGTACCAAAACTTAATCAAATGAAGTACCTCCTAGACTACGTTTCAAAGTAATTTATGATGCCAGATGATTAACAAGATGTCTCCACTTATGCCAAGTTCAAAGGAATGAACAAGACGTAAGTAAATACACAAAGTTAAATGCGATCTCCCAATCAAGATATACGATGAGCAAGCTCAAGTCTGATTAAGACCTATATCTCAAAAAGTGCCAATTACGATTTGTGAATGACACAACAATATCACCAAGATATGTTAACCCACTTTGTAAGAAAGTGAAGTATTGATATCGAGGTGTTATTGATATAACATGCACAAATGGTAGTGCCTAGCACCTTTTGAAATCGAGGTAATAATAAAACTGAACAAAAAATCTCAAAGTATAGCTAGGAATAGTTAAGAATGTGTGCAGTATAACAGACAATATAGGTATTTATGTCGAGTTTACAAGAAACAAGACGTAAATATCGAAATTGTAATGATACGAGACAAACAAGCTAACTCTTCTATGGAAGTCCATGGTGATGAACCATGCCTAACTACAATGACGATCTTGACATGGGTATCAAGATCACAATGGCTACCAAATGACATGAAACATGCCTCCACTCACTTTAGACGTTTAACTAACCCAGCCGCAAACATGGATGGGCGTAAATGGACATAAAAGTGAGAGAAACAGTCGAATGGAAACACAAAGGTAATCACACCTCTTTTGATCAACAAAGTGTCAAAAGAATATGAAGGAAATAAATCAAGAAAAAATGATGAAAAATGCTAGCCTCACTTTGGCAGAGTTTCGCCTCGCCCTAAGGAAAGTAAAAACTAGGCAAAAGTAATACATCACACGTTTCTCAAAAAGAAGGTTCACAACTCAACACTATTTTAAAATGGTCAAAGTGGGCTCCTGGCCAAAGTATATTCTCCTAGGTGGTTCTCTCGCCCTAGGTGTTACAAAGTTGCCACGAGTGAGCGCAATTTACCCAAAAAGTCACACTGAATAGTTTGGGAGTATCTCGGCTTTACTTTACCCCCTTCAAGAATAGTAGGCAACTAGTACGTCTACATGCACTATCACCAAAGGGGTCGCACAAACAACCTGTAACTCTATCTCACAAAGGAATCACTAGTCAAGTAGGTAGTGCGGAGCACTTCCCATTTCCACAAGGTTCCTCTTGCGTGGACTACTTTGGGGTTCCCGAACCACCCCCATTGTTGTAGCTTAAGGTGTTATGCCAAAGGGGTTATGTTCCGATTGAGCGGAGAGGGACGTACCCTTTTCGAAACCCGCAATACTGATGTTTTGAATATGTTGTTCTTTTTATCTTGTTTAATTAGGTGTGGTTTGCTTGAACACCTTTTGGCAACCCGTATAACAATTGTATTAGTAGTTTTTATTTCGTTTTGATTCCTCCTTTCTTTGATAAGAGTTTTTAGGTCCTACACTCAAGCATTAGTTGTAAATCAAGAATTTCGCGTTTGTTACTCCGTCCAAGTTAATGCACCAAACTAAACACAAGAACCCGAAAAACCTCAATGAAATTGATACCGATGAAGATGTAGACGGATGAGGAAGCCGATGTAGACAAGACGGCGCACACGAGCAATTTGCACAATAGATCCGAGTAACCCGCAAAACACCGATGCTTGTGAGTAAAAGATGGCGTTAGAAGATATATGGGTGGACCGCCCGAGAAGCGGGTCCGGAAGCGATGAGCTTCCTGGCGGATGTCACCCACGTTTTCAATAAAGAAAAGGAGCATACATGATAAAGGATGTAAATAAAGACTAGATTTTCTGATTGCAGTAATAAAATAAAATCAATGTTAGCATGTAAAGTACGTAAAACAGGAACAGTGGAAATAATAATGGATTTGTGTTACCCGTGACCTTTACCGTCTGCAGAGAAATCGCGCGCCGATCGGGTCTAATCGGCGGCGACTGATGTGATCGGCGTCGACTGGGACTGATCGGCGGCCGATCGACAAGATCGATGGCACAATCAAGGCGATCAACGATCGGGACCGTATGCGATAGGATTGGAGGATTGGAAGGTGAATGTGGTCTGCTGGATGTGTCGAAGTTGGCGAGACACTGGAACAGGGTCACCAGATGATAGATGGTGATGCGACGCTGATATGACAGGGACAGAGTAACGGTGCTCCTCTCAGGGATTGATTTGGACAGGATCTGCCCTAATTTGATACAATTGATGCTAAGAAGATCTCTCTTTCTCTCAACCTGTATCTTTCGCTCTTCTGTTCGCTTTTTTCGCTCGTTCGTAATCTCTTCCGTTCTTCCGTAGTCTCTTCGCCTGTTAGAACTGAGTTCTGGGCTTGCTTTTATAATCGGCGCCGACCATATGGGGGTCGGCGCCGATCATGAGAAGACTCCCGAGATGGCCAAATTGATCGATTCGAGAAAGATAAGACTTATCCCGACTACGGGAAATATCCCGCTTAGGGAAGATTAAAAATGGATGCAATGCATGGGTAGAATAAATTTGGGGTGGATAAGTGATTAAGATGCATGGGAAGAAGCGTAATCAAATATTTAATATTTAATCACTCATGGATAAGATGTGATGGGATGAATTAAATTTGGAGTAAGCTATTAAATTGCAAATTGGATAATATCCCAAGGGGATAGTTGGTGACGTAAACGTGCCCCAAGTTACCTAGGCAAGTAAACGGATGGGAGGGACACTAAATTGAGTAACCAATTTTAGGTGTCTACATTTTGCCCCTTTTTGTCAAGTAACTTGCGATAAGCAAGGTTATGAGACAAAAACAAAGGGATGGAAAAAGAGAAGAAATTGTGGTGATGTGATCCCCCTCAAACTAGGGATGGGATGAATGATAGAACAGACGGTCCCGAGTTTGAAAGAGGTAGATGAAAAATGCAGGATGCCCCAGTCGGATGCCTGGAGTAGATCTGATCATTGAGGATGCATTAAAATAAACACCAGGGGCAGCAACCTAAGGAACTCACATTGGTAGGGAAAACTAGCCGGTCTCCTCATGAGACGACGTTAGTGCCTACAGACCCGCGAGTGGAAGGAGAACTGCAAAAAAAGCCAGCATCGAAAGAGAGACACATTGGTAGGGAAAACTAGCCGGTCTCCTCATGAGACGACGTTAGTGCCTACAGACCCGTTTAACTCTAAGCTGCCGAAAGATACGAGTGTCCTACGCAAAGGGAACAAACCCGAAATAGACAATGACATCTAAAAGATGTGCCAAAAGGCAAGATTCAGCACACAACAATGATCAGATAGACCAAAAAAGCCAAGTATCAACACTATGGCAAAAAGAGATGGAAAATCGGCGGCGACTAAAATAATCGGCGCCGACCAAAACAAGCGGCGTCGACCCAAAAAATCGGCGCCGACCAATCCAGACGCATATAAATATGCGAACGGAAAACGTAAACGATTTATTTTCAACGTGACGATTGATTCAGAGAGAGATAGATTTGAGATTTGAACGCAATGGAAGCCTCTGGGAGCGGACAGAAGCGCAGGAGGACACGACCTGGGGTAAGTGATTATAATCGAACCCCTTCGTCGTTATGATTTTGTTTTTTGTTTTTTTTTTTTTTTTTTTTTTTTTGTTTGATGGATACGAGGCCAGGGTCTGGTTTACGTCCGGCCAGGCAGTCGGCGCCGATTGGTATAATCGGCGTCGACTATTTTGGATCGGCGTCGATTGGTAATAATCGGCGCCGACTAAAATGAACGACGCCGATTTTATCAAATCGACGCCGACTGATGGAAGTTCATTGATTTGTATGATTTGGGAAGATGTGATTTATGAAAATAAGAGACTAATTATGCTTTTGATGTCGTGGATGCAGGCACGAGAGACCCTTCACATGAGGGATGCCATCCCGGAGCTATTAGAGACGATCCTGCCTGATGTGACAGATGCAGACTGGCAGCATTTAGAGCTGGCTGGGCTCGGGGGCTTTAGATATTATAGACGAGTGCCACGGGATGTGGAGCTTATGCGAGCATTGGTGCGACGGTGGGACAGCCACACGTGCACATTTTGGTTTAGGACGGGTGAGATGACTATCACCCATGAGGATGTATACAGGATCCTCCGATTACCGATTACGGGGGACCCGATTGAGATCACACCCCGAGAGCAGCAAAGAGAGGCCCCAAAAGATTGTACAGAGACAGAGCAGATGATGCGGAGATAGTATCTGGGGCAGTGAGGATATCCTCACAGTACAGACAGGATAGCCCTCGGAGCAGGCGGATAGCCCTGATTCAGATGGCTATATCTTATTTTGCCTCGCTGCACTCGGGGAGGTGGGAGATTCCCATCTACATCGCTAGCTGCGTGTGCGACATCTTGCAAAGATGCATGCAGATTTTTGCTTTCGCGATGCCCTGATAGCTCAGATTTACTATGAGCTATGGATGTACACTACCGGCCTGGGAGGACGTGGATTGACATTAGCTTTGTGCTCCATCATTCCGGGCGTATGAGCACATAGCAGTTGATTAGGCCATCCGGCTTAAGTGGATGCCGGCAAAGAAGTGGGGGTGTGGACTATGGATTTCGGAGATGGCGGGCTGACATGGCCGCCGGAGACACAGGTAGATCAGCTGAGTGGTACTCGGAGCGTTTTAGGACGCTTACACCAGATCAGGTTATCTGGAGACCATATCGGGCATTTCCGATATGGGTTGGTCAGGATGCCCACTTGGTAGCATTGAGACGGAGCCGAGTGGTCAGAGGTCGCAGACCAGACATGTGGGAGCGAGTCCCATTCATGCGGATACTGAGGCAGTTTGGTCTTGTACAGACAGTACCGGCCACATATACGCCATATAGGCGGGATGGCCGAGAGACAGATTTGCCGATTTTGATCCCGGCAGACCCACTGAGAGAGGCTCCACCCTCCGCAGACAGTGATGATGACGCGGGGGTGGATGAGGGCTACGCAGCGTGGTATGACACAGAGCTTCCACGACATCTCCCGCCCTCGATAGATGCTGGTGAGGAGGACATAGCTGCGACACTAGACAGACTAGAGGGAGAGCATGCCACACTGATACAGACACATCAGGTAGCTCTAGAGGAGATCAGGGCCTTGACAGAGGAGAGGGATTCCCTGATTGCGGAGAGAGACACCGCTCGCCAGGAGCGAGATACAGCGATCCAGCAGCGGGACCGCTATTTTCGGCACAGGGAGGCCCTCAGGGCCAAATACGGAGAGACCGGTGCCATATCAGAGTCTGGCACACAGGGCACGGCTCTAGGAGGGATACCACCAAAGCAGCGCCAGCAGCCCCAGCAGCACCAGAGCCTCGTTACGAGCACCGGGTACTGTGAGCCTTAGCACGTACCAGTCTCTCCTTGCTGAGGTGAGATATTATGAGGATGCCCTAGCGCAGCATGCCCCAGATGTGCCTCGGTATGGGGCGAGGAGGAGAGCAGGGACGGCTACAGCGAGCGGAGCCTCAGGCGGAGGGAGCACTGGGAGAGATCGAGGTGGGCCGAGACCTCCAGCAGCAGGTGCATCGAGCTCGAGGCGGCGGCCAGGAGAGACAGCCGGGTGGAGAGGAGGGTGGAGGAGATAGTGTCCTCCACGCTTCGGATTTTACTATATAGAGATTTGATAGACTTTTGTATTTGTATAGTGATGTAGCCTCGATTGGAAGGCATTGTATAGATGGCTCGATTGGAAGCCACCCATTTTTGTATAAACACATATGTATATATAGATCCATTATTTGTCATGTAATTGTACCCTTGCTTCTAATTTTGGTTTTGATATACATGGATAGATGGATATAGATAGATGTTATTGGATAGATATAGACTGATAGATGATAGAAATAGATGTGATTGGATAGATATAGACTGATAAATGATATATGTGATGTGGATAGAACTTTGATAGATGGACATGATGTAACTTGGAGGTACATGTGTCTGATGTTTGGATTAGATATGGATAGATATAATGTATCTTGGATGTGCATTTTGATGGATAGATTTAGATATAGATAGATGTAACGTACCTTAGATGTACGTACTTTTCGATATTTTGATGGATAGATAGATAAATGTGTTTGATACATGGATGTAATTATAATGAGAAATGAATAAAGATAGATGTTTTGATAGATGATAGAAGATAAATTGTGATTGAATTAACATGTGAAATGTCAATTTAACAGGATGCAAGACAGAGAGATGGAGAATACTCCTTGCAAGAGCCTAAGATGAAAGCGGGAACAACCGTGACCTAGAAGAGAAGACACTCGGAAAAGAAGGGAAATGATAAGTCGGACTTCCAACCGACCATAGATAAAATCCCGATAAGAAACCGAAAGACCAAGCATACAAGGTCCTATATAAGATTAAAATAAACCTGACACTAACTAGTCGCAAACCAGATCTAGGATAGAAACGGAAAGAAAAGTAAGTAAGTACCTTGTTGGAATTTACAAGGGACAGAATACATGTCCATAATAGGGAAAGAGGATTCTCCATATGATCGACCAAAAGGTCCCAAAACTCAGCTTCATAGTTTTGATAGAAAAGCAAACTGATCGATACGGGAAGTTTGCTTGATATGGAAAGACTGATCGATGCGGGAAGTCTTTCAGTGATGCTATAAACTGACTGGAAGGCTGATTGATTACAAGAAGCCTTGAGTATTTCTTTGAGAAACAGCCGTCCTTCAAGGGAGCGGTCTGTATTGTGAATTTTAATGATAGCCATCCTTCGAGGGTATGGTCTATTTTTTTAGAATTTTTGATTCACTTGATAATATATGGATAGCTGTCCTTCGAGGGATCACCATCTTTTGGATAAGCATCTTTTTTTTTTTTTTTTTTTTTTTTTTTGAAACTTTTTTGGAAGAAGCTGAGTTTAGACCTAGATAGATCAGATGGAGGGGAAGAGAACATGGAAGAACATGTACTCTTGCCCCGAGCAGATCCGATTAAGATAAGTACTTGGGACAGATGAAGTGGTGATTAAGGTATTCCTACCATGAGGAGGAACATATCCAAAAGAAACGTGCAATGAGTAGAGCCGCGATACTCATATTTAAGGTAAACGAGGCAATAGGCGGAGAACCACACAATTTCAAATCACCACGAAAGTAGATGACTGGTTACTAGGACGGATGAAAGATCTGAGTTGCGACTAGATTTGTGTAAGATAGATTTTAACAATAGAAGGGCCGTAAATGCAAGGCATTAAGAGGTTCCGCTTCAGGGATACCATCCATGGAGGATAAACGATAAGCCCCAGACCCATATTTATGAGTGATAATGTAGGGGCCCATCCAGTTGGGAGCAAACTTACCACGTTGACTCCTTTCGAGTGTAGTGACATTTTGATTTTCCTTAAGAACAAGGTCACCAATTTTGAAGTCACGGTGTTGCACATGCTTGTTATAAGCACGCTTGACACGCTCGAGATAGACTTGATGATGCTCAAGAGCGTTAAGACGCCGCTCATCTAATAATTCAAGTTGTGCTAGACGATTTTGACGATAATCCTCATCGGAGACAAATTCTCTGAGAGAAACACGGAGAGATGGGATTTGGACCTCTAAAGGAAGAACGGCCTCAGACCCATAGACGAGAGAGAAGGGAGTAGCACCAGTAGGAGTACGAATGCTAGTCCGATAAGCCCAGAGAGCGAAAGGGATATGTAGATGCCAATCCCTACCAGCTCGACTAGTTACCTTTGCGAGGATATTACGCAAAGTTTTATTGGAAGCTTCGGCTTGACCATTAGCTTGAGGATAGTATGGAGAAGAAAAACTGAGCTTGATATTGAAAGCGCTGCAGTAGATTCTCGCAAATCAGCATTTTGAAGGACTTACCATTATCTCGTGATTAGCTTGTGTGGAACGCCAAAGCGACAAATGATGTGTTGATAGACGAAATCAACTATGGGCTTAGCCTTTCACAAGAAAGAGGGATGGCTTCTACCCACTTAGTAAAGTACTCAAAGGGTGTAATGATAGAATTATGACGTTGTGAAGAACGGGATTGATGAGACCAATAAGATCAAGACCCCACTGCGAAAAAGGCCACAAATCCGCCGCAGGTTGCAAAGCCTGACTAGGGATGTGCGTGAGATTGGAATGTTGCTGACACTTGATGCACTTCTTAGTGTATTCACAACAATCTTGATTAAGAGAAGGCCAATAATATCCCAAACGTAAAATACGCTTGGCTACAGCTAAGCCACTAAAATGTCCACCACAGATACCGTCATGGACCTCCTGAATAGCTTTAGATGATTCATGGGTTTTGAGGCATCGAAGCAAAATACCATCAAAGCCGCGCTTGTAAAGAATCCCGCCTAGGATAGTGTAGCGATTGGCGCGTTGGACAAAAGACCTTCTACCATTGGGAGACAAATCTGGAGGAAGGACCGAATGAGATAGATAATCAACTATCTGTTGATACCACTCATCCTGAGTATGGGTTGTGACAGCATTGATTGACGTTAATTGCCCAAGATAAGATGGTTGATCCAATCGTTGCACAGCCACATAAAGACGCGAGTCTTCGGTAAAAGGCGGGATAAGGGAGGCTAAAGAAGCCATGGTATCCGCGAATCGATTTGCAGTACGCGGAATGGCTTGGATAGTGAACTTGTCGAAAGATTGGAGTTGGGCAAGAACGATGTCGCGATATTTTTGAAGGATATCATTCTTGCATTGATAGACACCCGTGACTTGGTTAACGATGAGTTCAGAATCACCAAAGATGTCAATATGGCGAGCGCCGAGATTAATGGCATTTTGAAGACCTAAGACAAGAGCTTCGTACTCAGCCATATTATTGGTGCACTCAAAGTTTAATTTGTGTGCGACTGGGATAGGCATACCCCAAGGAGGAATCATCACGAAACCCGCACCTCCCCCTTGCTGGCATTTGGATCCATCAAAGAAGAGTTTTACTTTAAATGGAGATAGACCAAAATCAATTTGTTGGATAAATTCATCGGGGAATTGAGCAAGGGGGTCACGAGTGTCCGGAAGAGGAGCATCAGCTAATTGATCTGCAATAACCTGACCCTTGATAGCCTTTTGCGGGATAAACTCGAGGTCAAATTCTGTCATGAGCATAAGCCAACGAGTGATGCGATCATTGTGATAAGGCTTTGCATGGATTGTCTTAAGTGGATTGACACTTGTGACGATGTAAGTTTTGTGATTAAGAAGATAATGACGAAGCTTAGAAGTTGCAAAGAAGAGAGCGCAACATAGTTTTTCAGCCTCGGAGTAACGTGTCTCATACTCATGGAGGGTGCGACTGATGTAATAGACAGCTTGTTCTTTACCACAAGTGTCCCGATGCGAGATCATGGCTCCCAGAGCATGGTCAGTCACAGAGATATAAAGATAGAAAGGCTCCCCCTCGCGTGGAGGTGTAAGCACGAGTGGAGAAAGAAGATAAGCTTTGAGATCATCAAAGGCCTTTTGGCAATGCTCATCCCATTCGAAATGAACATTCTTACGGAGAAGATGGTGAAAAGGTTGACAACGGTCCGACAATTGGGAAATAAAACGACGCACTGATTGAAGACGTCCTTGGAGACTGCGGAGTTGCTTTAAGTTAGACGGGGGAGGCATCTCAAGGATGGCTTTTATTTTTGCGGGGTCAACTTCAATACCCCTGATGGAAATGATAAACCCTAAAAGTTTACCAGTGAGGACGCCAAACACGCATTTAGATGGATTTAGACGAAGACAGAAGCGGATAAGCCTCTCAAAGAGAGGCGCAAGGATGAAAAGATGCTCCTGACGGCGCTTGGACTTGCCGAGGAGGTCGTCAACATAATCCTCTACAGTTTTGTGTAAGAGATCATGGAAGATGTAGGTCATTGCTCGTTGATAAGTTGCTCCGGCGTTCTTAAGACCGAAAGGCATGACACGATAGCAAAAGGTCCCCCAAGGAGTTATGAAGGAAGTCTTATGTTGGTCTTCTGGTGCGATGAGGATTTGATTATATCCAGAGAAACCATCCATAAGAGAAAGCATCTCATGACCCGCAGTTAAATCTACGAGTTGATCGATATTAGGAAGAGGAAAATCATCCTTGGGACAGGCAAGATTAAGATCCCGGAAGTCGGTACAAATTCGAATCTTCCCAGTAGCTTTAGTTACTGGTACTACATTGGACACCCATTGCGGATAATCGATGGGTTGGATGAAGTTAGCCGAGAGCAAGCGCTGTAATTCTTCTTTAACAAGAAGGGCTACTCTAGGGTGCATTTTACGCAATTTTTGCTTGACTGGTTTGATGTTGGGAAGGGTAACGATATTGTGGACCACAATATCGGGATCGAGCCCTGGCATATCTTCATATGACCAAGCAAAGGCTTGACGATGTTTGGAAAGGAAAGTGGTAAAGTCCCCTAATTCTTGTGGATTAAGGGATTGGCCGACCTTAATGATGCGAGGGTCTTCAGAAGTCCCTATATTAAGGTCGATAGTGGCCTCGTTGAGAAGGGTAGACGTGTCAGAAGGAATGGTTTTGGGAAGATATGAATCCTCTGCCCCTAGATAGGTGAGGACAGAATCGTCATCCGCACAGTGGATAGTGTTGATAGTGGGAGAGTCGTCTCCAACTATTTCAGGGAAGATTAATGGTATAGAAGTGGACCGATTGTTAGTCTCATAGACTAACGGCCCTAAGGAAATGGTATTGATCAAAAAAAAAAGTTAGGTGGGATGGAAATGTCGTCATCCACATCAAGTGATGCTTCTGATTTAGTGGGAGAAGATGGTTCCTTAGTAGGAAGAGGTTCATCAAGAATAGTGACGGTGGCTTTTGAAATGGGTTTAAATCCCAAACCAAATTTTTGATGTGGCATGAGAGTGGGAATGGATTTGAGGTCATGTATACCTTGTTCGTATTTTCCAAGGCCAAAACCTTTCCACGCGCATCGATATAGATAAGTTTTTGCAAACGTGGGATTCTGTAGATAATCAAACCCTGTTAGGTAAGGTTTGGCTCTAGGAGGAGAATCCGGGCGATAATGAGGTGTATCAAGACCACCGTAGATGAAATTGGTCTGTTGATTGGGCAGACCAATGGTGACGATGCGACCGAGACCTGTTTGATATTCAGGTTGTTTGTCTGGTCTACCATACTCATTAGGTTTGAGATGGGCATCGAAAGAAAAGAGAGGAAGCTCTCCTAGTGAGAAACGCTGCAATGTCTCTTCCAGATTTTGTAAATCCGGTAGTTTGGTTGCAGGTATAGAAGAAGATGAGGCCCTGTCCGGAGAACATGGATTTTCTTTTAAAGGGGCAGATCGTGTGGTCATGTCGCATTGTGCGGAAGGAAAAGGATCTCCTGGATGAGTATATATTTTGCCTTCATATTGATATTTTAGGCATCGATGGAGGGTGGATGGGACACAATGCATTGCGCGAATCCAGGAGCGTCCGAGGATCATGTTATAGTGGAACTTTCCTTCGACAATATAGAAGAGTTCATGAAGCAGCTTCTTACCTACTCGAATGGGTAAGACCACAGTTCCTAGAGTGACTGCTAGCTGATCGTTAAATGATCGAAGGGCGAAAGGTGGAGGTGACACCACATTCTTTGGTAACTTAAGTTGTTCGAATGTGTGGGAGGAGATGACGTTGAGAGCAGCTCCACTATCGATCATAACACGTTTTAGGGTAGTGTTATTGATTTGGACTGTGATGAAGAGGGGAGCTTCCAAATCCTCTGAAGAAAGAGGAGGAATTTCCGAATCCTCGAAAGAAATGGCGGTTGATGGTCCATTCAGTCCAACAACTAACTCGAAGGGTTGGGGCTCATCGGAATTTACTGCGATGCGACGCAGATTATCGATTAGAGCCTGGCGATGTTGTGGGGAGGATTGGATGAGGTCAAAAAGAGACATTTTGACCGGAGCCTGGGTGAGTTGTTTCATAACACTCTCCTCAACGGATACGGGAACTTGAGCCCGAGGTGCAGCACGAATGGAGACCTTGGGTCGTGGGGCTGATGAGGAAGGAGACACGCCTTCAGGGGCTGCAGAAATGACAACCCGTGGTCTAGATGTTGAAGATGAAGATGGGTTATCATAATGTTGGGTTCTAGTGGCGATATGGATTGTGTCAATTTGGGAAGGAGGGAGATCAAGTGGAGTGGAACCACTAGAGGTCTGAATGGATGGTTGAGGTTCGGATGAGGCTAGGGTGACAGGAGGTACTTGTTCCTCCTCCAGCAAGAGGTCACTTTCTTCCAGAAGGTTCTTGACAACGGCTTGAAGAGCTTTACATCCCTCAGTGTCATGACCTGGAGTACGGTGGTAAGCACAAATCAGATCAGAGTTAAACCAGGTAGGTTTCACTCCTTTGGGGTTATAAGGTTTAATCGGAGGAAGGGTTATAGATGCAGATTGGATAAGTTGATGAAGGATTTCGGTATAGAATCCGGTAGACGAAGAGGAGGATAGAGATGATGAAGATGGTTCTTTTACCTTAATCGACTGCCGAGGTAAGAGAACTTGCATGTTAGGTTTAACAGTCTGTTTAGGAATCCTCTTATTTGTTTGGACATTTGGAGGAGCAGTCTTGGGTGCTTGGGATGGGAGTAAATGAGACATGATTGACTTTGGTGGAGGAGGAGCCCCTAAAATAGACTTTGAAGGTGATGGAGATGTGATAAATTTTGTGGTCTTTGGAGACAAAGGGGGTTGTTTGGTTGAATTTACTGATGACTTAGATGATGTCGGTTTAGAAGAGGAAGAAGCCCCCAAAGTAGGTGAAATTGGAGGAAGATAGGGTGACTTGGTTTTTGGTAATGGTCCTGATAGAAGAGGTGATGTCTTTTTAGTAGGTAGGTCTATTTGTCGGGGTATTGATGAAGAATGTGTTGTGGATGAAGATGATGGCTTTGACGGGTGTGTAGAAGAACACGCCTTCTCAGCGGGCAAATCCAATCGTTTATGAGGCGTGGAGAGAGATTTTTGTGGAAGAGCACCAAGAGTCTTGATGGTCCGAAATATGGGCTTCCCTTTTTCAGGGATGGTGACAACTTCAACGGCATAAGGTGATTGCAACCTTTCCGGAGGAAGCAAATGGGGAGACACTGATGGTATGATGTTAGATTTTGGTTGTCTCGGTTTAGGTTCGGGAACCGAGCGTATAGATGTTGATGCTACTTCTTTTGATTTTTCCTGAATAGGTGAAGTAACATTAGTAATGGAAGAAGTAAGTGATGGAGAAGTTCCTTGCGAAGGGACTACCGTAGGAAAAGAGATAGGAAGAGTCAAAGTCGAAGACACTTCCGTCGAAGTTGGCACGATTATAGGTATGTTCACCAAGGACATAGTTGTAGCGGGAATGGGAGCAACAGAAGTAGATGTGTCCGAAGTGGAAACTCGAAGGGATGTGATTGCCTCGAGCATTGAAAGAACGTCTGATGATGAGACAGATGCGGAAGACACTGTCTCGGGTATGGATGGGAGATCGGACGAAGGAGCGGAGAGAGATGAATCCGTGCTTAGCAATGTAGGAATATTCAAAGGTGGGCTATCGGAAGATGGGGGATTTTCAGTGATTGGTGAAGTGGGAGAGGGTTCTGATTCGATTGCCGTGTTTGTAGATGACGTGGTTTCCGAAGCGGATTCTTCAGTAGAAATGACGTTGATAATGTGGGTGTTTGGTTTTTGAGATTCTGAAGAATTATGATTTGGGGCATGATTGGGGAAGGGTTGTTTAAAAACGTCCAGTGCTTGATTTGGGGGAGCATTTGGGTTATCCAGGATAAGCTCGCCTTTATCAATGAATTTTTGGACAAGGTTTTTGAAAGTCTGACATCGTTCAATGTCATGACCTTTGGTTCTGTGATAATGACAGAAATCGTTTTCCCTAAACCAGAATGGACGTTCTCGGCTTTCATCAATGTCCCTAATGGGGGGAAGTTCGATCATGCGAACTTCCAACATTTTTTCTAAGATAGAGGCATATGATTCCCCCAAGGGAGCAAAGGATCGAGATGATGAAGCCCCTTTTCGAGCAGACGAAGGGTCTCTTCGTGGTGGTTGATTAGGAGTACTATCAGTTCTTGATGTTTTTAATACGATAGTATTTGTGGACCCTTGATTCTTATCTTTAGGAGGGAAAGAATTTGGTTTGGTGAACCGAGAAAAATCGGGTTTAGACTTGGAACGAAGTTTTAGTTTTCCTTGTTCAATGGCACGAGATTCGAGTTTGCGTGCCATCGTGAAGGCTTCTTCGAAAGTATGAAAAGTTTGGATTCTTAACGTGGAAGAAATGTGACTAGCACAAGATCGGGTGAACAACTCGATCTGTTGAGATTGAGGGAGGGAGAAGGACAATTGGTTGATTATCCCTCTCCAACGAGCGACAAAGTCTGCAATAGACTCATCGTCGAATTGGCGAATGTTGTAAAGATCTGTGATTGAGATCTTATGGGCAATATTTATTGAAAAGTTTTCAACAAACATTTGGGCCAATTGAGAGAAAGAAAATAATGAATGTTGAGGAATATTATTGTACCAGTCCAAAGCGGGACCCGCTAGAGACATAGGAAAGGTACGGAGCATGAGCTCCTGATCTTGGACAATGAGATAGCAAGCATGTTTGAATGCTCGCAGATGTTGTTGGGGGTCTTCCCGACTATGAAATTTTGAAAATTTGGGAAGTTCCCATTGGGGAGGATAAGGCTTAAAAGCCACCGAAGGATGAATGGGTTCATTGCATACTTCTTCAAAGGAGTATGAAGGGCGGGCTCCTTTTGTGGAGGCTTCCAAGTCTGCAATTTTCTTGAAGAGAAATTGAACCACATCCGATTGGGGAGGAGGTACATTGGTTTGTCCTATATGAGAAGCAAGTAGTGGGTGTTGTTGAGGTGTCGATGGGGGATTCATCTGTTGTTGGATAGGATGATAAGAGGAATAACCAGGTGTTCTGGGTGACACCGGGTGGGGTATTTGCTGTGAGGCAGCTTGCGTATAGGCAGGCTGCGAGATAATAAGTGGTTGAGCAAATAAAGGTTGGGTGACGGATGGAGCCTGTGATTGGTGGACTCCTATGTTTGTTGATTGGATCGGGATAGATTGAGGAATATGAGTGTTGGTTGGATTGGTCATGTTGGGGAACAAGACCTGAAAGGGGCCTTCTACTGCCGAATTAGGTATCAAGGGTGCCGATACTAGAGGATGGGCGAATGTCACAGTCGCTGGAATATTGGAAGAAAGACCCCCTAGAGGACGAGAAGTAGGAGCCAACTGCCTATTCGGAGGGGGTTGACTCATGAAGAGGTATTGACCTTGAGAAACGATAGAGGGCATAGACGAATTGACGGCAATGTGCGGATGTGCAGACGCATTTACTATAGCAAGGGCAGAAGACCTCTCAGAAATGGGTTGTGGAATATTCGAGGTAACTGCAGTGTTAGGGATAGGTAAGACTAATTGAGAATTAGTCGACATGGTAGGTGGAAGAGAAAAGGGAGGCATAGGGACCTCGCCCTTCTCCGTGGCTCGAGGCAAGAGAGAGGATGAAAACTGTTCTACATAGGCCTGGGATGAACCACGAGGATAATCGTACACTTGTTGGATTGGTGGTCCTTGATCAGATATTCGAATGGACTTGTGTACTAGGTAGTCCATGAGGGCTACCGGATTGCGATCAAGGAGAGCCTGAAATTCAGGATCCCCGCGAGGAATAGACTCCGAGTCAGAAGATATTTCTGATGGACTAGGAGAAGCTGGACGTGATGGGATTGTTTTGGCTTGATGGAAAGGATTATACGACCATGAGGGGGAACCAACTAACAGCGGTCCCGAGGAAGATGGGAGGGGTGCCGAAACATCCACGCTGGTGGTGATTTCGGAGGAAGAAGGAACCTGTTGGGCCATTTTCCTAGATTGCGACCGGGTGATAACCGTCATAAACAAGCAAGAAAGAAGATTATCCTAACTAATGCACAAACAATTCAAGCAGCGCAAGTGATTATCTCCTTTAAATTTTGATGCTTTTAAGAAAAGAAAATGTTAGGGAAGGCTTTTTAGAACAGGAACTACTCAGATAGCCAAACTAAGGATGGTTTGGGTAATGTTTGGTGAGGAGTCCCGAAGGCACTTCAGTAAAAGACCGGTACGTGGCTTGATATAGGGGCCTACCCCCGCACTTCACACACCGCTGCGATAAGGGAGTCGGGTGCTTTGCCAATATATACCAAAATCTTTCGTGAATTTATAGCGCGGCCCGAGTACCGCGTAGGCTCTTCCTCTTGGATATCACTTCCAAGTAGGCGAGGCCAGGGAAGGAGTTTTGTTTAGATGCTTTATACCTAGTGATTTTGGCTTTGTGTGCAAGGGTGAAAAATAAAAATTAAATAGTGTCACTACCGATTTTGATCAATTTTCCAGCCTATTTAAAACTAGATGAAAAAGCATGCAGCAATGACAAAGAAAAGGTTCTTTTTAAGCACTTAAAACGAAATGTTTGATTTCGATGAAGACAATTCAAACAAGTTCTTTCCCAAATGCGATTAGGTTCTTTTTAAGCACCAAAAACTGAAGTGTTTGGATGTGATAGACAACCAACAAAGAAATCCTAAAAAGGAGAAAACACCGAAAAAGAGGAATACCTGTAGGTTTAGCTCTCCAAGGTGTGTGGACTTCAAAAAGCGCGTTGTTGAGCTCTTCCCCTCGAACAATCCCACGAACAAGCAAAGTGCTCCGCAAGAAAGGATCAAGCAAACAACAAACAAGATCCGGAAAGATACATCCAGATAATGGCGAAACGAAAAACTTCTATTTTAAGAAAATAGAAAAATTTCAAGATAATGATTTCGCCTAAGAGCAAGATTGAAATGATGAACAGAAATGCTCAAATAGGACTGATAGAAATCAGTGAAGAAAAGGAACAAAGTTCAAAACTAGGAAAGAAGTGAACTTACCAATAAGGGACTTTGGTTCAAGTCCCACCGGGCGTGCCAGAATGTAGATCAAGAATTTCGCGTTTGTTACCTGTCCAAGTTAATGCACCAAACTAAACACAAGAACCCTGAAAAACCTCAATGAAATTGATACCTGATGAAGATGTAGACGGATGAGGAAGCCGATGTAGACAAGACGGGCGCACACGAGCAATTTGCACAATAGATCCGAGTAACCTGCAAAACACCGATGCTTGACAGAAAAAGATGGCGTTAGAAGATATATGGGTGGACTGCCCGAGAAGCGGGTCCGGGAAGCGATGAGCTTCCTTGGCGGATGTCAGTCCACGTTTTCAATAAAGAAAAGGAGCATACATGATAAAGGATGTAAATAAAGACTAGATTTTCTGATTGCAGTAATAAAACAGAAACTGAACAGCAGACAGAAAGTACAGAAAACAGGGAACAGGAAATAATACTGGATTTGTGTTACCTGTGACCTTTTACCTGTCTGCAGAGAAATCGGCGTCGACTGGGTCTAATCGGCGGCGACTGATGTGATCGGCGTCGACTGGGACTGATCGGGCGTCGACTCGACAAGATCGTGTCAATCAAGGCGCATCAACGATCGGGGACTGTGCGATAGGATTGGAGGATTGGAAGGTGAATGTGGTCTGCTGGATGTGTCGAAGTTGGCGAGACACTGGAACAGGGTCACCAGATGATAGATGGTGATGCGACGCTGATATGACAGGGACAGAGTAACGGTGCTCCTCTCAGGGATTGATTTGGACAGGATCTGCCCTAATTTGATACAATTGATGCTAAGAAGATCTCTCTTTCTCTCAATCTGTATCTTTCGCTCTTCTGTTCGCTTTTTTCGCTCGTTCGTAATCTCTTCCGTTCTCTTCCGTAGTCTCTTCGGTGTTAGAACTGAGCTCTGGGCTTGCTTTTATAATCGGCGCCGCTCCTAGAAAATCGGCGCCGACCATATGGGTCGGCGCCGATCGCGGAGAAGACTCCCTAGATGGCCAAATTGATCGATTCGAGAAAGATAAGACTTATCCCGACTACGGGAAATATCCCGCTTAGGGAAGATTAAAAATGGATGCAATGCATGGGTAGAATAAATTTGGGGTGGATAAGTGATTAAGATGCATGGGAAGAAGCGTAATCAAATATTTAATATTTAATCACTCATGGATAAGATGTGATGGGATGAATTAAATTTGGAGTAAGCTATTAAATTGCAAATTGGATAATATCCCAAGGGGATAGTTGGTGACGTAAACGTGCCCCAGGTTACCTAGGCAAGTAAACGGATGGGAGGGACACTAAATTGAGTAACCAATTTTAGGTGTCTACATTAGTAGTTCTCTAAGAAAATCACATTATTTAAAAGAGGATTAAGAGTTGCTTTTGATTCTCAAGATCATCAAGGATGCAAGAGAAGAGAATACACAACAAATAATCCAACTAAAAAGTAAAGAAAATATTTTCAATCAATGAAGCATACAAAATTCTTGATAATTGTTCATTCCCTTAAACCAAAAGTGAAAGATGAGGTTTCCAATTTACCAAATATTATAAAATGAATACTAAAGTTGCTTTTGATTCTCAAGATCACCCTAAGGTGCAAGAGAAGAGCATACACAAACTTTATCCTAGGTATATAGAAAAGGAAAACTTTAAATCAAAGGACCATTGAAAAATAATTTGTAAAAGGTTCATTCCCTTAAACCAAAAGTGAAAGATGAAGTTTTCAATTTACCAAATGTTATAAAATGAAGAATAAAGTTTCTTTTGATTCTCAAGATCACCCTAAGGTGCAAGAGAATAGCATACACAAACTTTATCCCAACTATATAGAAATGAAAAACTTCAAATCATAGGACCATTGAAAAATGCTTTGTAAAGGTTCATTCCCTTAAGCAAAAAGAATAATCAAGTTTCCAAGTTTAATCTCAATGTTAACAAGATAGAGGTAAAATTTGTTTTTGATTCTCAAGATCACCAAAAGGTGCAAGAGAAGAGCATACACATGCTTTGGTCTAAATCAAGTAAAGCATGGAAATACAACATTCATCAAAATATTAGACATGTTAGAAAATGACCAGTTTTAAAATAAAAGGAAAACCTGTAATTTATTTAAGTATAAATCCTAAATTTATGTTTTCATTGCATATTTAACTTCAATACCTTTCCAACACAAAAATAATGGAGTCATTTTGAGTTCGGGAGTAAAAGTTATGGCCTTCGGAAGATGGGTTACTCATATGCTCTTATGCTCATGGGTATGCACTTGACATGCACTCAACAAA
The DNA here is from genome assembly GCA_018340775.1 of Taxus wallichiana var. yunnanensis. NCBI lineage: Eukaryota > Viridiplantae > Streptophyta > Pinopsida > Cupressales > Taxaceae > Taxus > Taxus wallichiana. Next base: position 500,093,485 of record CM031243.1, on the reverse strand, counting down.
TGTCAAAAACGTAAAAGATCCATCAAAATATATCTTCCATAATGACATGATTCTTCAATGTAGAGCAAAGATGCATCTAGCAGATCTAGACTCAAAGGTTCGTGCTTTGCAAAGGTGCTTTCGCTAGCTGGTCGGAAAGTACTTGTCCTTTAACCGAGTTTTGATGGACAAATTCTATATCAAACTCACCTTTGAGTAGAATGATCCAATTAGCCATTCTACCTATAAGGGCGGGTTTGGACAATAAATACTTGAGTGCGTCAACCTTGGATATGATCTTGGTCTTAGTATTTAACGAGGTAATGGTAAAGTTTGAAAGGTAAAAACAAACACCAAGCAAGCCTTTTCAATATGAGGATAATTAAGTTCATAGGTGATGAGGGTACGAATTAGATAGTACACCACTTTATCTTTATGGCTAAGGTCGTATTGGGCAAGTAGTGCACTAATAGCGTATTCCGTAGTGTAAATATAGAGCAAAAGTGGTTCTCCTAGAGTAGGAGGCATGAGGACAGTGGATTAGCTAGGTATTGTTTAAGTAAAGCAAAGGCTTTTTGCTCGGGTCCCTAAAGGAAAGCGACGTCCTTTTTAAGCAAATGGGTGAATGAGTGACATTTATCTGCAAGTTGGGAGATAAAGTGGTGAATGGCTTGAATTTTCCCTTGCAAGCTACGCAGTTGCTTGATATTCTCAGGTGGAGGCATTTCAGTGATGGCAGACACTTTAGCGGGATCTACCTCAATACCTCATCTCGACACAATGAAGCCCAATAGTTTCCTAGATAACACACCAAAGACACATTTCTTTGGATTCAATCTGACTTTGTATTCACGCAGGCGTTCAAAGATACGCTGCAAAATGATAGGATGATCCTCTCTTGTTTTGGACTTTCCCAGGATGTCGTCTACGTAGTCTTCCATGATGTCATGAATCATATCGTGAAAGATTACTGTCATGGCCCACTGATAAGTTGCTCCCACATTCTTAAGGCCAAATGGCATCACCGATAATAGAAGGTTCCCAAGGAATTTTGAAAGCTATTTTGTGTTGGTCTTCCTCGCCGATCTTAATTTGATTATAACCCAAAATCCATCCATAAGTGATAGCATTTCATACCCTGCGGTTAAGTCAACAATCATGTCAATGTTGGGCAATGGAAATTTATCTTTAGGGAAATACTTATTGATGTCTCTCAAATCCGTAAACATTCGGATACCGATAGGTTTCTTCGGGACAGAACAATGTTCGATATCCATTCAGAATAATCAATTGGCCTGATGAATCCTGCTACAAGCAACCTTTCCAACTCTTCTTTAACTAAGAAGGCCACTCTTGGGTGCATCTTTCGGAGCTTCGTTTGATACGCTTAGCGTTTGCATGCACAACCAGGTTATGCACGACCAAAGTTGGATCTAAGTCGGGCATGTCTTTGTAAGACCATGTGAACACATCAATAAACTCTCGCAGTAGCATAGTGAATGTCTTTTGTTCTCTGGCTGAAAGTGATGCTCCCAATTTTACTATCTTGGGATATTCTTTAGTACCAATATTAACATCGATGGTTTTTTCAACTAACAATTTTGATAAATCCTCCATACTCGTAGGATTGGGAGGTAGGTTGAGATCTTCATCCAAGGATGTCTCTACGAGATTTTCATCCTTGGCATGGTCACTTTGTTTGTCCTTTGATTTTCTTATTTTTTTGTCAAACAAGTGCCTCAAAGAGGTTTTCACTGTGTGACTTGGACTTTAATTTTTGCGGAAGCTTTTCTTTAGAACTCTTGCCCTCACTTTTCCTTAAATTTTGCTGACCATGAAGTTCAACCTCCTCGCCGAAGTAGGCACAGGTGTCTAAGTCAATAAAGAAACCCTTCTTGTGATCTCCAATGGGAATTGTATCCCTTATGCCCATGAACTCTGCAATAGCCTCGTCGTTCTCAAATAAATCTAGTGGCACATGACATTGTTGGTCCCATTCAATAAGGGAAGGGTACACAAGGTCAAGGGTCGGTTCGGTGGGGGTTATGGTCAGGACAACATTGTTCATGAAAAGGTTCGTGGAGGCCAGATCCTCATATAGGCTACAATGGGAATCCGTATCGTTGTCTAGGTACTCGGAGCTATCCTCATGCTCAGAAAAAGTCACATCTTGATTGTTGGGGTGTGCTCCATAAGGGTGAATCCCAATGCCATATCTTTTTGTTTTGAAATGTGGAAGAGGGACCGGTTCTCTTTGTCCTTGTTCATTCCTCCCACATCCTAGGCCTTTGTAGCCCATGGAGTACATCATTCTGCTAGATTTTTCATATTCCGGGGTTTGATAACAAGATGGCTGAGTGTCCTTAGGGACCCAAGTAGTAGGTGGATCAAGCAATTTTTCCTCAGCTAACAAGCCTCTAGGTAGGAATGACCCAATAGTGTGTTCCTCTCTAGGTCTCCTGAAGCGGTAGTTGGGTCGACCTCTAGTCTTGGGCGACAAGGAGAGGTCAGAAACAAAGAGTGTTTGTTGTACATTATACTCCCCACAGCCATATTCCAGAATTTTCATCTCCCATGAATCAAATGGAGATGTGGAAGTGGACACCCCATGAGTGCAAGACCTAAGAGAATCTGAATCCAATCGGGATTCCATAGCCTCAGACTAAAAAGGAATGGCCATATCCACGGAGGGACATGCGTATGTACCATTTCGTGTAAAGCTATTGAGATCTCTACAATGAGCAAAGGGCTCTGAGTCTCCTGGTATTGTTACCGTATGTCCCTCATGCTTCAGCTTGATGCATTGATGAAATGTTGATGGCACGACCTGCATGGCATGGATCCATGGTCGGCCTAGAAGCATATTATATGGAAGTTCCAAGTCTAGGACGTGAAACTTCATCTGATGGCAAGTGGGGCCCACCTCCATGGGCAGCGTAATGGTGCTTGCTGACTCTCTTTCCGCGTTGTCGTATGCGGTGATAGTGATGATATGGGACTCAAGATCTACCTCGTATGTCCCAATTGTTTGACTAATTTAAGCGTGCAGATGTTCAATCTAGATCCGTTATCCACAAGCACCCGTTTGATTTTCTGCGGGTGAAAACTACCTCAATGTATAAGGGAAGATTATGTTTAGGATTCTCGGTAGGGACCTCCCTATGGTTAGAAGTGAGATGCTCATTTGGTACAATATTTTCCACCTGCGGCTTGAAGGTACGCAGGATCGACTTCTAAAGGCACTCCCGACCCCTGAAGAGTTTGATACAGGATGTCCTTATGTACATTGGAAATCTTGAGAAGGTCTAAGATCGAAATCTTAGCGGACGTCTTCTCAAGTTGTTCTAAAAGGTTATACTTACCAGTATGCAGGGTCGATGGAGAGGGGTCTGGAATTACGAGGCGGGCGCACCTTGTTACCGCAACACAGTCCTTTCCCTTAATCCGGATAGTGTTGACACGGTCATCAGGGGAGCGAATACATCCGATAAGTGAATCGTAATGATTGTTATCTCTCTTGGTATACAAGTAATTCGGCTTTATAGGTTTGGGATGACTCTCCCCGATCCAGTTTTTCCTTTTCTAACTTATCATGCTTGGGGAATGGTTCCTTATAAATCCCCATTTTGTCGTTAGGTGTTTGCATGTGGCCAGGGTTATCCACCTCTATCTCCCCATTATCAATGAGGTCTTGAATATAATGGTGAAGTCACAAACATTTGTCTGCATTTTATGACCTTTAACTTGATGCATTTCACAAGTATTCATGCTCCTTATACCATGAAGGTTTAGGAGAGTTGTCATCAAATGGTTGGGTTGTAGGATAGGTAATCATGTGGGCCACATCCAACCTGCTTTTTAGTATGACTAAAAACTGTTCATTGAGAGAGGTGAATGTCTCGTAGCTTTGGTGGTGGTTGAATTGGGCCCTTGGTCAGTTTAAAAGGTTGACTAGTTTGGACCGTTTGAACATGTTTGCAATCAGTGATTCTGTCTCCCACCATGTCTTTGTTTTTGTTAAAGATCTTCGGCTTTTCAATGGGTTTGACACTTTGGTTGTTCTTTAGATTTGGTTTTGAGGGTGCCTTTGGAAATGAGACCCTTTTCTATTAGAATCCCTTTCTCGATAACCTCCTCAAAGGTGTAGACACAATGCATTTGGAGGTGGAAATCTATATCCTGGGTTGAGATTAGGGACGAAAATATTGACCAACTGCTTCTCAGGGAAAGCGCAAGGGAAGCGACTAGCTATCCCTCTCCATCGTTGGAGGAAGCTAGCGAAGGTCTCATTTGGGCGTTGTTTTGTGCCACACAAGTCTACCATGGTGATGTCACTCTCTATGTTATATGAGAAATGACACATGAATCTTTCCGCCAATTCTGGCTAGGTGAAAATTGATCCTCGTGGTAAGCGCATAAACCATTCCAATGCTTGACCTCCGAGACTCTTAGGAAAAAGTTTGATGAGGTAATTATCACTATAAGACACCTCTTGACATGCCATGTAGAAATCTTTAACATGATCCCTTGGGTCTCCCTTTCCTTTGTATTTTTCAAACTTTGGCATATCAAATTTCTTTGGAAAGGGTTGAAGGGTCATTGTCTTATCAAAAGGATAGGGGCATAGTTCTTCATATTGGTATTTCCTAATACTCCCTATATTTCTCTCTTGTATGTTCGCAAGAATTGCTTTCATAGATTGCACTTCTTGTGCGAGTAATTGTTCTCTAGTGGGAGAAGCAGGTACGTGTACATGATGATACCCCATGTATTCTTCTCCTTGGTTTTCTCGATGGATTTCGTGGATCCTAAACTTAGGCCTTGACTTTTGAACGTTCTTGTTTGTTTCTTTCTGTACCTGGAAAGTAAGCAAAGCTAGTTTTCGGCTTAGGTTATTGATTTGTTGTTGGATTGTGACTTGGTTTGTGTCTTCTTCTTCTAAAGGTTCTTCCTCTTCGTATTGTGGAGGTTCTTCCCCTGTCTCTTGTTCTATCTTGTTTCTTCGTGGCACTTTAATGAGGGGTATTCTATGCCCTACCACTTTATCATTTTTTGCGTAGAAGTGGAAGTATGTCCGCCTGTTAAAATATCTTCCATATTGATAAGGGGGCGTTCTTCCTTAGTAGTGTCATTTGTAGGTAATATTGGTTCATTCTCGGTGGGAAATTTGGCCCCTAATTCCATGACCCATGCCAAAACTCTATCTTTGTTTCTAAGGAGAAACTCATCTAGTAGAGTGGGGTCAAAATCAAAGTCTGCGTGTGGTGATTCTAATTCTTTTCCACTATGATCAACCATCTCTTGTTTCCTTTTCTACATAAAATAGTGGTCCTAGATCGTGTCCGATAAATGGCTTTGACCCTTGTCTATTAGAGGTTTCCCAAGCTTGTGCCTATTGTTCCTCATATGTTTGTTTCTTTAAACCTAGACGCGTCTTGGCTGCCATGTTTTCGTGATAAGTTTCACTAAAGTAAGTTGTAGATTTGTTCAAAATTCAATGACTACCCCTAAGTGAAATACAAGATGAAATTTCTAAGAGTATGAATGTGTCAACAATGTGAGAATAACAATATGATAGAGTGATAAATCACCCGTGATACAAGCATTTGGTATTAAAATTTAATCAAATGAAGTACTTCCTAGACTACGTTTCAAAGTAATTTGCGACGCCATATGATTAACAAGATGTCTCCACTTATGCAAAGCTCAAAGGAATGAACAAGACATAAGTAAATACATGAAGTTAAATGTGATCTCTCAATCAAGATATACGACGAGCAAGCTCAAGTCTGATTAAGACCTATATCTCAAAAAGTGCCAATTACGATTTGTGAATGACACAACAATATCACCAAGATATGTTAACCCACTTTGTAAGAAAGTGAAGTATTGATATCGAGGTGTTATTGATATAACACGCACAAATGGTAGTGCCTAGCACCTTTTGAAATCGAGGTAATAATAAAACCGAACCAAAAAAACTCAAAGTATAGCTAGGAATAGTTAAGAATGTGTGCAACGTAACTATACAATATAGGTATTTATGTCGAGTTTACAAGAAACAAGACGCAAATATAACAATTGTAATGATACGAGACAAACAAGATAACTCCTCTATGGAAGTCCGCAGTGATGAACTACGCCTAACTACAATGACGATATTGACGTGGGTATCAAGATCACAATGGCTACCAAATGACGTGAAAATACCTCCACTCACTTTAGACATTTAACTAACCCAGAAAAAAACATGGATGGGCGTCAATGGACATAAAAGTTAGAGAAATAGTCAAATGGCAACACAAAGGTAATCACACCTCTTTTTATCAACAAAGTGTCAAAAGAATATGAAGGAAATAAATCAAGAAAAAAATGAGAAAAATGCTAGCCTCACTTTGGCAGAGTTTCACCTCACCCTAAGGCAAGTAGAAACTAGGCGAAAGTAATACATCACACGTTTCTCAAAAAGAAGGTTCACAACTCAACACTATTTTAAAATGGTCAAAGTGGGCTCCTAGCCAAAGTATATTCTCCTAGGTGGTTCTCTCGCCCTAGGTGTTACAAAGTTGCCATGAGCGAGCGTGATTTACCCAAAAAGTCACACTGACTAGTTTGGGAGTATCTCGGCTTTACTTTACCCCCTTCAAGAATAGTAGGCAACTAGTGTGTCTACATGTACTATCATTGGGGTCGCCACAATGGACAACCTATAACACTATCTCACAAAGGAATCACTAGTCAAGTAGGTAGTGCAGAGCACTTCCCATTTCGTCCACAAGGTTCCCTCTTGCATGGACTACTTTGGGGTTCCTAGAACCACCCCCTTTATTGTAGCTTAAAGAGTTATGCCAAAGGGGTTATGTTCGATTGAGCGGAGAGGATGTACCTTTTCCGAAACACCGTAATACAAAGTGTTTTGAATATGTTGTTCTTTTTATCTTGTTTAATTAGGTGTGGTTTGCTTGAACACCTTTTGGCAACCTGTATAACAACTGTATTAGTAGTTTTTATTTTGTTTTGGTTCCTCCTTTCTTTGACAAACATTTTTAGGTCCTGCACTCAAGTGTTAGTAGTTCTCCAAGAAAATCACATTATTTAAAAGAGGATTAAGAGTTGCTTTTGATTCTCAAGATCATCCAAGGATGCAAGAGAAGAGCATACACAACAAATAATCCAACTAAAAAGTAAAGAAAATCTTTTCAATCAATGAACCATACAAAATTCTTGATAAATGTTCATTCCCTTAAACCAAAAGTGAAAGATGAAGTTTCCAATTTACCAAATGTTATAAAATAAATACTAAAGTTGTTTTTGATTCACAAGATCACCCTAAGGTGCAAGAGAAGAGCATACACAAACTTTATCCCAACTATATAGAAATGGAAAACTTTAAATCAAAGGACCATTGAAAAATGCTTTGTAAAAGGTTCATTCCCTTAAGCAAAAAGTGAAAGATGAAGTTTCCAATTTACCAAATGTTATAAAATGAAGACTAAATTTGCTTTTGATTCTCAAGATCACCCTAAGGTGTAAGAGAATCATACATACAAAAATTTATTCCAACTATATAGAAATGGAAAACTTCAAATCAAAGGACCATTGAAAAATGTTTTGTAAAAGGTTCATTCCCTTAAGCAAAATGAATAATCAAGTTTCCAAATTTAATCCCAATGTTAACAAGATAGAGATCAAAGTTGTTTTTTATTCTCAAGATCACCAAAAGGTGCAAGAGAATAGCATACACACGCTTTGTTCTAAATCGAGTAAGCATGGAAATACAACATTCATCAAAACATTAGACATGTTAGAAAATGACCAGTTTTAAAATAATAGAAAAACTTGTAATTTCTATAAGTATAAATCCCAAATTTATGTTTTCATTGCATATTTAACTTCAATACCTTTCCAATGCAAAACAAATGGAGTCATTTCGAGTTCGGGAGAAAAGTTATGGCCTTCGGAAGATGGGTTACACATATGCTCTTATGCTCATGGGTATGCACTTGACATGCACTCAAAAAATGTCAAAAAAAAAATGTCCCTTAATCTGTAAAATGGTCAAATTTTTCCAACCAAGATTCAATTTTGACAACAACCCATCACATTAATATATGAATAGAAGACTTAACGCTATCAAACATTAACATACATGCTCAAGAATTTAAGATTTTAAAGAAATTGGCAAAACTAGCATGTAGAATGATGAAAAAGTAAGCTCTAAAAATGAAAACATGATGAAATCTTGAAATTTTCTCACCAAGATTAAATTTTACAGCAACCCACCACATTAATATGTAAATAGAAGACTCAACACTATCAAACACTAACCTACATGCTCAAGAATTGAAAATTTTCAAGAAATTGACAAAACTAGCATGTAAAATGTTGAAAAAGTAAGCTCTAAAAATGAAAACATGATGAAATCTTGAAATTTTCTCACCAAGATTAAACTTTGATAAAGCAACCCACCATATGCAAACTCAACAAAATAAGTTAAAAAAAACAAGTTAGATCAACATGTGTAAAAGAGGGTTAGTAACCAAAAATAAAACTTAACTACAAAAACTTGAAATTAAGTGCAAAAGACAATGGAGTAACTCCCACCGGGCATGCCAAATGTGTGCATGGTTTTGTGCTTTTAGCTAAGTTAGATGAATGAGAACTAACACCTAAATAGTTCTATAACAAAGCTAATGACAAAATCTAAACACCATCAAAGATGAGAGCTAAACAAGATTAATACCTAGCATAATGCATTAACTTTGAATTAAACAATGCTAAAGTATTTAAATCTCTACTTCTCTAGATTACCAACAAATAAGTAAATGGACCTAAATAAGCTCCATGGAAATTAATATTTGGTTGTCCTTAATGTTCCAAGAACCTAGGAATGGGGGCTGATCAAAGTTAGGCTACAAGACCCTTTTGACACCTCCCATATGACCCAAGCACTTTAAGAAAGAGGCTTAACTATTCAAGATGATGAACTCTCAAGAAAACAAGGTGCAAACTCTTAGTCTCTTTGCTATATGCTTTGCATTTTCTCTCTAAGGAGTTTAGGTGTAGGTAAAAGGTAGGTGGAGGGCTCTTTATATAGCCCAAAGGATAAATGATTCAACACATTCTTATGAATGTGGGATAAAGGTAAAACATGATTAGGAATGGATAAGGTTGTTTTATTAAAGGTAACCTTACTTTAAAAGGGTTTAATACATGTTTAGGAAGTCATGGGAGTTGGGGGTATTTTAATTAATCAAAGGTGATTAATTAATAGGTAGGTGTAAGCTTATAGAAGCCATTTAGAAGAATATTAGTGCGATTTAGACTATTAGAAGGGGATTAAATCAATTAAATATTGATTTATTGGTTAAATGAAGGGAAGAATAATTAATTAATAATAATTAATTAATCTAGATAGAAGAGGTGATTTATTAATGGAAGGTTGTTAATTAGGTATTTGTTGGATAGGAAACTTAATTAATTAGCTTAGTGTAATTAATTAATGATGATATGAGGGAAAATGATTGCTTTTAATGATATGTCGTTGATTTATGAGAAAGGGGATAATTAGTGCAATTTAAGTATTTAAATTGCTTGGACATAATTATAGGTGTCTACATTTTCCCCTCTTTGGGGTGGCGTAAGTGATGCCACTTCAAAGATAGTAGACATAAGAGAGTTTGAAGGATAGAAGACAAATTAGTAGGAGGGAGAGATGCCCGCTCGAGTGTCGATGGGGTGATGGAAGAACTTGATCAACGATCGAAAAAAGTGAGAAGTAGGCGGAAGAATGGGGACGAGGCGGGATGCCATGAGGAGAGGGAGAATTAGGGGTGAAAGGGAAGTGGTGTAGAATAAATATTGATGAGGGGAGAGAAGAGCTTAACCTCTAGCCACTTATTTGTTTGGAACAAATTTGATGTCATCATATTGCCATAGGAACTACATCATTGGTCCTTACGAAAAATATAAGCATATGACAAAGGTAGAATGACATAAAAAGTCATACTACGAACAATTGTCCATTGCTGAAATTACTAACTCCATGCAACATACAATAATGCAATGCAATACGAGAGGAAACAAGCTCATATAACAGGGGAAAATAAGTACGAACGCACATATCCAATCCAACAACAACGGTCAAGATAGTTGTACAAATGTTTTGTTATCATTCTTTGAAGAGATCCACATGTTCGTGATTGATGACAAGGGTTAAAAATGATGCCCCAAGCAAGGATACATGAAAAGGGGAAATGAAAATGGACACGGGTCCATGAAAATCGTTTTGACAACGAAACAACACTAGGCAACCAAAAGTGCCCAGTAGACGAAGCAAGCAGCTAGCTTTTGTGAATGGCTGTAAATCCGCTGATTTGCGAGTCATATTAATCGGGGAAGATGTGAGACAAACCAACAGGATATGGAGAAAATACCATACACAAGACACAAGTTTCATCCATAAGAAGCAAGTTACCATTTTGTAGGGTGTTTTACTTTTTAGGAATTTTTTGAAAAATTTTGCCTTGTTTTTGGATTATTTTGATATAGTAAATGTTTGTATTGTTTTGGCTTTTTGAATCAGTGATAAACAATACAAGAAAGGAGAAGAATAAAAAGAAGGGCCTAGGGCAACATAAATTGCCCTAGGTGGAAGAAAAGAGAAACAAACGACAAATAATGTCCTTGTTTAGTGGAAAAATTAAGAAAAAATAATTATTTATGAGGGTGTGAAGAAGAATAAAAATCGCCAGGAGCAATAAAATTTTCCGGGGAGAAGAAAGGGGTATTAGACAAAAATGCCCCAATAAGGTGAAAAATAAGAGAAAAATAATTATTTAATTAAAAATAATTATTCCACAAATAAGAGGAGAAAGCAAGTGAGCCAAACGGGTGTCCCACCATTTCGATCGGTGAAAAACAGGTTAATATACCCCCAGGGGGTAAAAACATCGCAATCAGTTCATTTTAACCGCTCAGTTTAGAAAACTTACCATGAGGCTCTGACACTCAGGAGAAATGGTGATCGCACGTGATCGTCTAACGTGTGCTGTAGATTGTAGATGATAGATCTGTAGACAATATCAAATGCTGTTTTCAAGTGTTATTTTGATGTATAAGGACGGGATTATATGATGATATTGGTGTGGGGGATATATTTTTGATTATGCACAACCCCTCTTGCCCCCATTGATGATATAATATGTGATGATTAGCTTAGCATACATGCATGATGTAAAACATAGCATTTTTTTATATATGATGTATAGATGATGCTAGATGTGATGATAGTGATGGTAATGTGATGTGAATGATAAAAAACATAGCACATGCCGAAACACAACCAAATGCTATAAAGAATACCAGAATTAATGCAATACACCATGAATCACCATGCCTTATTAACAAGTAACAAAACATAACCAAATGTTTAAGAAAGAACATAATGAAATAACACAAGACATCATGATTTCCCAAGGTTCACTAGCATGTCGAGACACACCACAATATGCAAAAGCAAGAATGAATCTATTCTAAGCAAGAAAAGATATAACTATGACAAAGTACACCCAAGCAACAAACAACTCAAAAGCAAGAACGCAAAACACTATACAAGTAACAAGCAAAGCAAGAAAACAAGACAATGCAAGTACATTTTCTATTATTTTTGTGTTTTCTCAAAACTATGTTCTATTGTTTTTGTTTTTTCCTCGAAACAATTTTCTATTGTTTTTGTGTTTTCTCAAAACAATGTTCTTGTCTTTTTATAGAAACAATTTTCTATTGTTTTTTATGTTTTTCTCGAAACAATTTTCTATTGTTTTTGTGTTTTCAATGAAACAATTTTCTATTGTTTTTCTGTTTTTCTCAAAACAATGTTCTATTGTTTTTGTTTTTTTCTCGAAACAATTTTCTATTTTTTTTTGTTTTTCTCAAAACAATGTTCTATTGTTTTTGTTTTTCCTCGAAACAATTTTCTATTGTTTTTGTGTTTTCTCAAAACAATGTTCTACTGTTTTTGTTTTTTCCTCGAAACAATTTTCTATTGTTTTTGTGTTTTCTCAAAACAATATTCTATTGTTTTTGTTTTTTTATAGAAACAATTTTCTATTGTTTTTGTGTTTTTCTTGAAACAATTTTCTATTGTTTTTGTGTTTTCAATAGTTTTCCAAAGCTATGTGCAAGTAACCAAGAAAGCATGGATGCCCCCAGCGTTAGGTGGGGAATATACAAGGGTAGAAGCCACGCGCTTATGAACAAGAAGGTGAAGTCATTGAGTTGCCCCTAACGTAAGATGGGAAATAACGAAATACCATGTCCTCTATAGACGAATAGAAGAAGGCAAAGACGGATCAAGGCTGGACTAGATGGTGTGCACAAGGAAACTCGAAGGCAGAACTAGGTCCAAGACAAAGACAACTACCCTTCTAATATAGAATGCTTGTGAACAATGAATCCTCCCGAGGCACCGAAAACTAGTTTTCACCCAAGGACTTGTCCAAAGTGCCACAATTGCGTGGTTTTCACTAGTGGACGACTTGTTTTCTCTTTTTCTTTTTCTAATTTTTTTTTATGTTTTTATATTTTTTTTTTTTTTGTGCCATGTTCAAGCATAGAACTTCTTAAGATGCATGGTGTTCATTGGCTCTCGGAGCTCATCACCATTGGGGTGAGCCAGTTTGTATGCCCCGGTGTTGTACTTGGCAACTATGACATAGGGTCCTAATCAAGTGTGGTTCGAACTTCCCTTTCTTTTCTCACTCTGCTCTGGTGTTGAACTGGTTCTCCTTCATAACTAAATCACCCACCTCAGGGATGATTCTCTTGTTGTAGTTGTGGGAGAGTGGATATACCTTCAGGTGATTAAGAGCGTGAATGCGCCTCTCATCCAGGAGCTCTAACTCAGCCAATCTTGCCACTCGATAATCTTCATCCTTATCCAAATAGTCCCAAAGAGAAATTCGCAGGGATGGGAGTTCGATATCTAAAGGGATGATAGATTCTATCCCGAACACTAGGGAATATGGCATCGCACCCATAGGAGTGCGAATTGATGTTCGGTAGGCCCAGAGGGCTAGGTGGATTTGTAGGTGCCAGTTTCGACCGGTTTTGCTAACCATCTTCTCCATTATCCTTACCAAAGTCTTGTTTGTTGCCTCAGCTTGTCCATTACCCTGAGGGTAATATGGCATGGACCATTTCAATCTAATTTGGAACTGTTGGCATAGACCTTTCACAGTTTTGTTCTTAAATGACTTCCCATTATCTGTGACAATGGCTGTAGGGATACCATATTGGCAAATAATGTGATTCATGATGAATTTAGAAATTTGTGCTCCTGTGACATAGGTTAAAGGGATAGCCTCCACCCATTTTGTAAAGTATTTTGTAGTTGTGATGATATGTGTATAACCATCAGATGAGGTAAGAGTAAGCTTCCCTATTAGATCAAGTCCCCACTTGGAGAATGGCCATGGGGTAGTGATTGGTTGTAATGGTTGTGATGGAGCATGGATGAAATTTCCATACTTTTGGCAAAGCAAACATTTTCTAACATAATTACAACAATCAGTTTCCATGGTGGGCCAATATTAACCTACTCTTAAGCTGTTTCTTAGCCAAGACCATTTTGTTTGTATGTGCTCCGCATACTCCTTCGTGTACTTCTTTAATTTCTGGATTGACTCACGTCATATCCAGACAACGTAATGATTCCCGTCGTAGCCATGACGATAAAGTGTACCTCCTAAAAGGGTGTAACGGGCTATCTGGTGAATCAGGCTTTGCTTTTCAGAACGGGAGATATTGGGAGGGAATGTGTTGTCCTTAAGATAGGTGAAGATGGGTTCATACCATGGGGAATGGGGACCAACAACCTCACAAGCCAGGAAATATTCCGACATGTCATATGTGGGCTGGCGTAGATTTTCTATGAAGAATGGCATATCATTATTCCCTAGTGGAATACGAAGCATAGATCCCACCGTTGCCATGGCATCTACCGATCTGTTCTGTGCTCTTAGAATCTGCTCAAAGGTGATGCACACAAAATACTCCTTTAGAGTTTCCACTAAATTTTTGTAAGGTATGAGCTTGTCATCCTTAACTTTATACTCAACATTAACCTATTTGATGATTAGCTGCAAATCACCTACAACCTTAACATGTTGAATATTTCACTTGATGGCTAGCTTCATCCCTGCAATGAGTGCTTCATATTCCGCAATGTTGTTCGTGCAAGGGAAGGCCAGGCGGAAAGCTTGCGGTATAGGATCACCCGAAGGAGTAATAAGGACCACTCCTACACCTGAACCATGAAACGTAAAAGATCCATCAAAATGTATCTGCCATACGATAGATTCTTCAATGTAGAGAAAAGATGCATCTCGTAGATCTAGATTCAAAGGTTTCTGATTTGCAAAGGTGCTTTTGCTAGATGGTCGGCAAGTACTTGTCCTTTAACCGATTTTTGATGGATAAATTATTTATCAAACTCACTAAGTAGAATGATACAATTAGCCATTCTACTGTAGTAAGGCAGGTTTCGACAACAAATACTTGAGTGGGTCGACCTTGGATATGAGCTTGGTCTTAGTATTTAGCAGTAATGGCGAAGTTTCAAAGGTAAAAACAACAGCCAGGCAAGCCTTTTCAATCTGAGGATAATTAAGGTCATAGGTGATGACGGTATGACTCACATAGTACACCACTTTCTCTTTATGGCTAAGGTCGTATTGGGCGAGTAGCACACCAATAGCATATTCCGTAGTGGAAATATAGAGCAAAAGTGGTTCTCCGGGAGTAGGAAGCATGAGGACAGTGGATTAGCTAGGTATTGTTTAAGTAAAACAAAGGCTTGTTTTGCTCGGGTCCCCAAAGGAAAGCGACATCCTTTTTAAGCAAATGGGTGAATGAGTAACATTTATCTACAAGCTGGGAGATAAAGTGGCGAATGGCTTGAATTTTCCCTTCCAAGCTACGCAGTTGCTTGATATTCTCAGATGGATGTATTTCAGTGATGGTAGAAACTTTAGTGGGATCTACCTCAATACCTCGTCTCGACACAATGAAGTCCAATAGTTTCCCGGATAACACACCGAAGACACATTTCTTTGGATTCAATCTGACTTTGTATTCACACAGGTGTTCAAAGATACGCCGCAAAATGATAGGATGATCCTCTCTTGTTTTGGACTTTCCCAGGATGTCATCTACGTAGTCTTCCATGATGTCATGAATCATATCATGAAAGATTACTATCATGGCCCGCTGATAAGTTGCTCCCACATTCTTAAGGCCAAATGGCATCACCTGATAATGAAGGTGCCCCAAGGAGTTGTGAAAGCTATTTTGTGTTGGTCTTCCTCAGCGATCTTAATTTGATTATAACCTGAAAATCCATCCATGAGTGATAGCATTTCGTACCCTGCGGTTGAGTCAACAATCATGTCAATGTTGGGAAATGGAAAGTCATCTTTAGGGAAAGCTTTATTGATGTCCCTAAAATCTATGCAGATTCGGATACCGATAGGTTTCTTCTGGACAGGAACAATGTTCGATATCCATTCAGAATAATCAATTGGCTTGATGAATCCTGCTGCAAGTAACCTTTCCAACTCTTCTTTAACTAACAAGGCCACTCTTGGGTGCATCTTCGGAGCTTTTGTTTGATAGGCTTAAGATCACGCACTACAAAGTGTGTACGACTAAAGTTGGATCTAATTCGGGCATGTCTTTGTAAGACCATGCGAACACATCAATAAACTCTCGCAATAACATAGTGAACGTATTTTATTCTTTGGCCGAGAGTGATGCTCCCAATTTTACTATCTTAGGATATTCTTCGGTACCAATATTGACATCAATGGTTTCTTCAACTAAAAATTTGATAAATCCTCCATACGCGTAGGATCGGGAGGTAGGTTGAGATCTTCATCCAAGGATGTCTCTACGAGATTTTCATCCTTGGCATGGTCACTTTGTTTGTCCCTTTATTTTCTTTTTTTTTTGTCACCAATGTGCGTTAAAGAGGTTTTCACCTGTGTGACTTGGACTTTGATTTTTGCCGAGGCTTTTCTTTAGAACTCTTGCCCTCACTTTTTGTTAAATTTTGCTGACCATGAAGTTCATCCTCCCGCCGAAGTATGCGCAAGTGTCTAAGTCGATAAAGAAACCCTTCTTGTGATCTCCAATGGGAATTGTATCCCTTATGCCCATGAACTCTGCAATAGCCTCGTCGTTCTCAAATAAATCTAGTGGTATGTGACGTTGTTGGTCCCATTCAAGAAGGGAAGGGTATACAAGGTCAAGGGTCGGTTCGGTGGGGGTTATGGTCAGGACAACATTATTCATGAAAAGGTTCGTGGAGGCCAGATCCTCATATAGGCTGCAATGGGAATCCGTATCACCTGTCAGGTACTCGGAGCTATCCTCATGCTTAGAACAAGTCACATATTGATCGTTGGGGTGTGCTCCATAAAGGAGAATCCCAATGCCATATCTTTCTATTTTGAAATGTGGAAGAGGGACTGATTCTCTTTGTCCTTGTTCATTCCTCCCACATCCTATGCCTTTATAGCCCATGGAGTACATCATTCTGCTAGATTTTTCATATTCTGGGGTTTGATAACAAGATGGCTAAGTATCCTCAGGGACCCAAGTAGTAGGTGGATCAAGTAATTTTTCCTCAGCTAACAAGCCTTCAGGTAGGAATGACCCAATAGTGTGTTTCTCTCTAGGTCTCCTGAAGCGGTAGTTGGGTCGACCTCTAGTCTTGGGCGATAAGGAGAGGTCAGAAACCAAGAGTTCTTGTTGTACATTATACTTCCCACAGCCATATTCTAGAATTTTTATCTCCCATGAATAAAATGAAGATGTGGAAGTGGACGCCCCATGAGCGCAAGACCTAAGATAATTTTAATCTAGCCAGGATTCCATAGCCTCAAACCGAAAAGGAATGGCCATATCCCGCACTGAACCATGAAACGTAAAATATCCATCAAAATTAATCTCGCCATATGACAGATTCTTCAATGTAGAGAAAAGATGCATCGGCAGATCTAGACTCAAAGGTTACGTGCTTTGCAAAGGTGCTTCGCTATTTGGTCGGCAAGTACTTGTCCTTTAACCGATTTTGATGGAAAAATTCTATATCAAACTCACTTGAGTAGAATGATCTAATTAGCCATTCTACCCGTGAGGGTGGGTTTGGACAACAAATAATTGAGTGGGTCGACCTTGGATATGAGCTTGGTCTTAGTATTTAGTAGGTAATGGCAAAGTTTCGAAAGTTAAAAACAATGACAAAAGCAAGCCTTTTCAATCTAAGGATAATTAAGTTCATAGGTGATGAGGGTACGACTGAGATAGTACACCGCTTTATCTTTATGGCTAAGGTTGTATTGGGTGAGTAGCACACCAATAGCGTATTGCGTAGTAGAAATATAGAGAAAAAGTGGTTCTCTTGGAGTAGGAGGCATGAGGACAGGTGGATTAGCTAGGTATTGTTTAAGTAAAGAAAAGGCTTGCTGTTGCTCGGGTCCCCAAAGGAAAGTGACGTCCTTTTTAAGCAAATGGGTGAATGAGTGACATTTATCTGCAAGCTGGGAGATAAAGCGGTGAATGGCTTGAATTTTCCCTTGCAAGCTACGCAGTTGCTTGATATTCTCAGGTGGAGGCATTTCAGTGATGGCAGACACTTTAGCTCAACATGTGTAAAAGAGGGTTAGTAACCAAAAATAAAACTTAACTACAAAAAATTGAAATTAAGTGCAAAGGACAATGGAGTAAGTCCCACCAGGTGTGCCAAATGTGTGCATGGTTTTGTGCTTTTAGCTAAGTTAGATGAATGAGAACTAACACCTAAATAGTTCTATAACAAAGCTAATGACAAAATCTAAACACCATCAAAGATGAGAGCTAAACAAGATTAATACCTAGCATAATGCATTAACTTTGAATTAAACAATGCTAAAGTATTTAAATCTCTACTTCTCTAGATTACCAACAAATAAGTAAATGGACCTAAATAAGCTCCATGGCAATCAATATTTGGTTGTCCTTGATATCTCCAAGAACTTAGGAATGGGGGCTTATCAAAGTTGGGCTACAAGACCCTTTTTGACACCTCCCATATGACCTAACTTTAGGCTAGAATATGAAGCTTAGCTCCTCAAGATGATGAACTCTCAAGAAAACAAGGTGCAAGCTCTTAGTCTCTTTGCTATATGCTTTGCATTTGCTCTCTTAGGAGTTTAGGTGTAAGTAAAAAGGTAGGTGGAGGGCTCTTTATATAGCCCAAAGGATAACGGATTCAACACTTTCTCATGAACGTGGGATAAAGGTAAAACATGATTACGAATGGATAAGGTTGCTTTATTAAAGGTAACCTTACTTTACAAGGGTTTAATACATGTTTAGCAAGTCATGGGAGTTGGGGTATTTTAATTAATCAAAGGTGATTAATTAATAGGTAGGTGTAATCTTATGAAGCCAATTAGAAGAATATTAGTGCGATTTAGGCTATTATAAGGGATTAAATCAATTAAATATTGATTTATTGGTTAAATGGAAGGAAAGCTAATTAATTAATAATAATTAATTAGTCAGGTAGAAGGGTGATTTATTAACGGAAGGTCGTTAATTAGGTATTTGTTGGATAGGAAAATTAATTAATTAGTTTAGTGTAATTAATTAATGATGATATGAGGTAAAATGAGTTCTTTTAACGATATGTCGTTGATTTGCGAGAAAGGGATAATTAGCGCAATTTAAGTATTTAAATTGCTTGGGCGTAATTATAGGTGTCTACTGAGTTTGCATAAAGAAATAACTATAAAAATAAATAATATATAAAATTCATTTAATGAACAATTAACTAAAAAGTTTAACATCTTCTCGGATTTGTCAATTACTCATGGAAGCTGTTTGAAAATTAATACATTGTTAATTATCCTGGGTGTGTTATGCTTTGGTATATGGCGAGTTATGAGTGGCATCTCCAACTAGTGTGACGGTTCTGCCCTTCAACCTTCCCTTCAATTTATTTTTTTCTTTTTACCTTCATTGGTATCGAAAGAGCAGCGCAATGATCTAGGAGAGGAAACATGGAGGTCTATATGTGCAGTTGTTGGAATAACGATGCGGTAAAAAATGACCCAAAAAAATGAGGAGATCTGTCTTAGAGGCACTTTGTTTTAGCATTTTCTCGTAGACCTCGTGGGAGGATCTAATAGTGTGGTGGAAGTTTTGAGAACCTACGTAGAAGACCATATCCCCTATATGTAGTTGTTTCTTATGTTTTGCGTCTATATGGCTTGTTGTTCCATCATGGCTCATCTTTGCCTAGATGTTGAAAGTGACTTCGTGGAGATCCAAAAGATGCCTTGATTTAACAATGATTGTGGATCCCTTATTTGGCACCTTCGTTCCTCTTTTGAGAATAATTTGGGACACCATGTTTTCCTCAGCTTTGAAAAAAATAGGCCTCTGTGCTTTCATTCGCCAACATCAAAGTCAATTGGAAGGAGACCTCGATGTGCACATCTTTACTATAGATTTACGGGTTAGAAAAGGAGGAGGTGAAGATTGACGAGTACATGTTGAGGATTAGCAGAGAGCGTGTGAAAGAAGAGACTTAAAATGATTATGTGTGACATTAAGTGGAGAGGTCCAAAGTGGGAGATATATGAGGTAATTCAAAGCATGCCGATAATGTAAACATGGATCACATTTGTGTAAGGTTGGAGAATGGGTTCGCTTAGAGTGAATGTGCCCAAGATCAAGATTGACGCTTCTAATGCCTCTAATGTCAAAAATGTAGACATCAATAGATGGCCATAGATTATTAACTAAAGTCCGAAGGATATACGGAGGTTAGAGGAAAACTCGGCGTCTCTCTCGTACACTTACATGGGGTCACATCATTATTATGGTGACATTTTTGTTAGTGTGTCTTTTTATGATGTGTGGTTTTTTGTGCAATGTTTTTTTAATAAAAATGGTGAGCATTATGTTTCATTTTGGTATCTCCATGAAGAACATTGTGAGTAGAAAAAGCGCTAGATTAGAACTTAGTTCTTGGAAAAGGGTTTGTGGAAATTTGAGAAACCACCGAAGTGTATAGTTGATACCTCTTGTCACCTCCAAGTTCGTGGTCAACCTACGGATAGAAAATCATAGGGTTCATGGTAACTGGAAAACTTCAAACCACCAAAAGTGTTAGCAGAAAAATATATTCATGTTTCTTCTAAGTTTGTGGTTTTCCGCAAGGAAAACCAAGGTGTCATCAAGACCATAAAGCCAAAAAGATGGCATGAAACCTCAAAGGTGAGCAAAGTTACATGGAGAGTGTAAAAACTTGTTACTGAGTTGTTTGAAATGATGTGGGGTCCACTATCTAGAAATATGATATTTAAAAACAATGTATTAAGGGGGAATGTTAGAAAATACATAAATTCTTAATTATCCGGGTTGGTTATGCTTTGGTATGTGGCGCTTATCCCCGCCTTCATGGCATATCCAACTAATCGATGATTCCCCTTCAACCGTCTCTTCTTCGCGCTATATATGCATGATTATTAAATAGTCGATCAAACCATTCAATTATTTTTTCTTTTTTTTTCCTTGAAAACCTCACCTAGAGCAATTTTCTTAAATATTGAATAGTTAAATTACACCTTGCTCCACACATAATTCTAGTCGAAGGAAAATAACCTAACTATATATGTTAAGCACGCTAATAGATAATATCATTTAAAGAAAAAGTCAACGTTTATTTATGATGGATGAGAAAAATAAAAGAAAAAATGAATAAATGCCGGCAGCTCTAGTGCTAACCCAATGTCCACCAATATTTTAGGAAATATGTTCCACTAATCCACAAGAAAACCTCATTGATTTGTTCACTCAATAAACGTGAATTATGAGTTATTCATTCAAGGAAATAATTCGAGCATATAATATAAAATAAACAAAATTAAGGAATACCCAAATTACATCAAAAAAATTTCATTATGTCAATAACCTTGCAAAATCTTCATGAGTAGGCTTGTTGAGTTGTAGAAGAAATTGAACTTGGTACTTGTGGGGCTTCATCAAGACAAAGACATTTAAATAAAAAAATTAACATGGTAATACAAAGAAGTATTGCCATCTACTAGACTCATATGTTGGAATCGGTTGTAGGTGTAGGGGAAATAGAGGAAGCAACTCTTGTTCCTTTTCATACACATTGTTGAATCCTAGAAATAGATCTATTCCCTTTTCCTCTTCCTCTTCCAAATATGACGATGGATTACAGGATGTAGTATTAGAAGAATAAAAATTGCATGGTAATATTCCTCTTCCTCTTCCACTTACCTCTTGATAATATAGTTGTATGATTGCAATAGCCTATCCTAACCGATAATATATTCTGAAAGTTCCTTCTATGGTGGATCTTGAATACCCACTTCAATCCTACCCATCCACAATGCATTGCAATTTCTATCGATTTGATCCCTTCTCCTAGGTTGTCTTTCTCCCTAACTCGTGCTATTTTCTACCTCTAAAATACCGTAAGTTTTATGCAAAATCTCTTGTTTATTGTAATTCTCTACTCGTAACATCCAAATCTCTAGTGTTTTAAATATGCAAACGGGGCTTGGGATTTTTTCATGATTTTCAATCTATAGAATCAAACCTAAGAGATACTAATAACTTTGGAAACTAGTAAATAATAAGGAAAATGTCACATTAATGTCATGGAAGGGAAAAGATAATATGGAATCATATAAAACCCAATTTCGATGCAACATCAAAGCAAAGCATTGACATTATGGTTGAGAAAGAAAAGGACACTACATATGTGGTGCCGGTGAGGCCAAAGTTCATGAAATGGAAATTGACAAAAGTATTAGCGGAAATTTTTAAAAAGGCCTACAATACGAAACAATGGAAAGTGGATAAAACAAACATGTCAAAAGACACAAATTTAACAAATTTCTCACCGCCTATTTACTCAAAATAATCCTCAAAATATAGATCTATGACCTAATATACGTATTTATTAATAACCATAGTTCATGAACTACAAGCCTAGCTAGAATAACTAGCAATTGCACATGAAATTTAAGATGGAAATCATGAAGGGGATTCACGAGGATGTGAAACTAGAGGATCCAAAACAATGGAAGAGGAAGAGAGGTGTTGAATAAGAGGTTTGAGAGAGGTGCATTTTTGTGTGAATGTAAGTTATGGTTAAGGGGTACAAAAATGGGAAAAGTCCAATAGGTTCTAGGTTTGAAACCCAACTACCTAAATACAAAAACTTGTTCTTTGTTCGCGGCTTGGGAGAAACGGCACCCATTTATTTTATCCATGCGCACTATCCTTTTTTTTGTGTGAGTGTAATTAGTTGTCGTTAAAGGGGTACAAAAATAAAGAAAAATCCAATAGGTTCTAGGTTTGAAACCTAACCATCATAATACAAAAAACCTTGTTCTTTGTTCACGGATTGGGGAGAAATGGAAACAATTTATTTTATCCATGGGCACTACCTATATTTTGATTCGTAAACATAGTATTCATAAAAGACCAAATCATAATACAAAATCCAAAAGTTCATAAAATTATATAAATCCTACACCAAACAACTTGTTATATACAAAATTTACATGTTTAGACCAACATCTCATGCTCAACTCAAGCACTACACACATGTAAATTCTCATTCTTAGTCCGCCCCAAAAATAACACACATTTCCCACCACTACTACAAGGAGGGGTGTTTTGAGACAATACTTGACCAAATTGTCTCAAATAGAGACAATAAAAAAGTTGTGTATTGTCTCTATTATTGTCTCAAAGCGGGTGTCTCTAATATTGTCTCTAATTATTGTCTCTCTAGAGAAAATATATATTGATACATATTTTGTCTCTCTAGAGACAATACTAATTTCAATTTTTATTGTCTCTCTAGAGACGATACGAATTTAAAGAATGAAAAATATGAATTTCAAGAATAAATAATAACCAAATATTATATAGTGCAGTCAATGGCTACATATCATCTATGATGTCAGAGTGGACTAGTAATTAATATTATAAATTAAGAACAATTTGATTTGAATCTTGTGCCCAACAAATGGGTCAAACATTTTATTAATATCAAATAAAATAAAATACAAAAGGGTGTCTAAATGTTGTTAACCCTTGAAATACAATGATAAAATACAAAAGGGTGCCTAAATGTCGTTAACCCTTGACATACAATATTCACACCACCTCTCCACCACCAGCTTCAAGTGATCCATTTGCTTCCCTAGTGTTACTTCAACGTTCTTTTTCTTAACTTTTATTTTGAGCAACTGCCTCTCGCCGACAGTTGTCATCTTCATGTTCTTCGCTTTGATTGTCTCAACTTTGATACAATTCTCTACTATCATTAGTAGCGAAGGTGCATTGGGTTATGAGATATTAATAACACGTATTTTACTTCAATTCTTCCAAAAGTATTCACAAATTACATTTAAACCAGGACAATAATTAAAACCTCACACAAAACTAATAAGCTAAGTTACGCACTCATATACCTATATGATAAAATCCATGTTTTGTTGTCATTCCCAACACATAAATATCCAGGTGATCATCTGTACTCGCCAACCAAGAAAAACATTTATTTCTT
This sequence comes from Taxus wallichiana var. yunnanensis, assembly GCA_018340775.1. Classification (NCBI taxonomy): domain Eukaryota; kingdom Viridiplantae; phylum Streptophyta; class Pinopsida; order Cupressales; family Taxaceae; genus Taxus; species Taxus wallichiana. The sequence continues at coordinate 500,069,838 of CM031243.1, read as the reverse complement.
TGTTCATAGTCCTTGCAGAAAAACATTGTTAAAATGGTAGTGAGAAATAAGAGAAGTGTACTGCTAAAAACATATCTCTAGTAACTAGAGAGTATCCATATCAGACAAATGCGTTTAGGGTGTTAAATAAGGATGTTAAAAATGGCATATACTCGACACTTTTGGTTCTGATAATAAGTCCCTAAAATAACAAACAAAATCATCAACCTTCTTGAAATAATCATTGTACACATTTTATAGCAATCTATACTAAGAAGAGAATAAGACTAAATACCTACCAAAAATTCATCCAGAGGCATACATAAAAATGGAGAGGATCATGCATGAAACTCTAGCCAATAACATGTGGATCTATACATGCAGCAAGAAAATATTAACTGCAAGTAATGTGACAAAAAAATTAGTAATGCACTTAACTGATCCTCCAACAATTAATTTACTAGCATAAATGCATTCAAATTGAAATTTTACACTGCTACATTATTGCATATAAACTTTCCTTGTCAGTTTGTTTCCATATAGAACGCATGAAAAACACTATGTCTATCTTTTTAGTGAATTACTTTAGTCCAAGAATGTCTTTTAGCTGCTGAAGAGATACAATTACAGCTGCTCCAACCATAAACCCTATTAGAGTTGCATGTGGCAGAAAGTCTATGATGAACCCCAACCTGCAATATAATCATAAATAATGTGATACATACTATTAGTGATCAAAACCAAGAGTGGGATTTCACAAAACAACTTATAATATGACTTTGAAAAAAACAAATATAGTTACATACTAACTATTGCACATGTAAGCCTCCTGGTCAATCGTTTGCACTAACATACATGAGCACATTGATTGAGTTTCAGCCCTAAGCAACTGAAATTCTGAAGGTGAGAAAGAAAATGTGCAATGAACAGTAAGTCTGGAATGTGAGGTAAATATAGAAGATTTGAAAAGGCCCCAATTGAGCCCAAAAGAAATCCTTTGATGCATCATAGTCTATACATGGGCAGAAAATTAGAAAAATCAGACATTGAACCACTTCAATGTCTAAGGTGGTAGCAATCAAAAAGCATTACAGGGACATCCTAGAGATTCCTGGAAGCGGAGGCCTCATGGAAGCTGGTTTTGGCAATCAATAAGTTGGCACCAACAACTAATTTCAGAAAAACTTTTTCCTCATATGAGGAACAAAAACTTTGTCTGTTACTTTTACTACTGAGTGACAATTTCTTAGAAGAGAAATTGCAAGACCTGTACAGGAAGGACACCATTAGCAGTATAATCCTAATACTTAACAATTATAATTACCCATACTTAACATTGTATTAATAGATACTACAAATTTCTCATTGCAGTCATTAATTTCTTAGCTAAATCTATTGTTTAGTTCAACATTGACTACCAATTAAGTATCGAAGTAAGGTTGCTGCTACAAACCGCTAATAGAAGGCACTGTCTCTACTTTTGACTTCGAAGAAGTTGGGAAAACCTGATAGCCTGGAACTTAAGATGAGGGTGAAGGATCGCAGCCTACACACGAGATCATGGAGAAGCCTAATTATGAATGGTAAGCTTGTTGATTGGTGTTCTCTCTTGGGATAGGATTGATTATTAAGAAAAATCTACCCTTTTGATTACAATCCGAGTGGGAGTCTTATTTGTCTAATGAACGATTTAGTAACAGCCCAGTATCCTCCATTCCTTTAGTTTAGTGCTTGTCTCCATGAAGGGAGAAGAAGGTGTAGGAACTTGTATCCCTCTTCCCAGGGTCACAAGTAGTGATGTTCAACATGGAAAGAGAAGGAATGGGATCACAGAACGTTCTCCACTTTGTCATGGAGTTGAAGCCTCTCACCCTCGCATAACATTGAGCAAAAAAATAGTCCTTGTTGCTTTATGTGTCCTATGGGTATGATACTGATTAGATATTTGGAAGAATTGATTGGTTTGGTCCATGATCTTAATAACAAAGAAGCTCTAGAGAGTTTTTGGGTGGAACAAATGCCAAGGTATGAATTTTTATCTTCCTAATAACAAGAAAAATCATCCATATCATTAGCCATCAAAAGCATTGCTCGACATGGAAAGAGAAGGAATGGGATCACAGTACCTTCTCCACTCTGTCATGGAGCTTAAGCCTCTCACCCTCACCTAACTCAACAGATGTCCAGGTATGAATTTTTTTTAGCATGTTAACTAGAAAAATCATCCAAATCATTTATCATCAAAATCATCCCTAGAAGGCATTCAAAATATATTTTAAATGGTTATTTCCTCAGAAGAGCCACATCACCCCCTTGCATTGTATTATTTTTTCTGTGACAATTTTCAATCAACCTTTAGGTCACGGCAGGTACATGATGGGAGTAGAAATATGATATGAATTTAGTTAGTACTAGAACAAGGGTCTTGAATCCTTGAAGGAAGTGAGTTGAGAGCAGTTGTATAATGTTTACCCATGCCAGGCAGGAATCCCTTACTACATTCACTTTAATTTCTTGAGTAACCTTAGGAGAAGAATTTCAATCTGGATCTCTTGGTTGCATACACGTAGTGTTATTGGCATTTGGAAGTTGAGAACAAGATAAATAGCAGCAGTAATAGTTCAGTATTCTCTATTCTTCTGTCTCATATGCCTTTGTGTACCCACTCGCAAGTGGTCAACAAGAGATCACTAGGACATGCCTCATGGACTATGAAGACAAATTAGATCACGATCTTGTCATCTTCATTCATTTTTGTACCTCCCCTTATAGCCTTGCATTTTATGCTCCGAACTCATTATAGAATTGTTGATAAGATTGAATGAATTAGTTGAAGTTCATAATTCCTCGATAACAAATTCTTGGTTCAGTTTAGATTTCTGTTATAGAAATTAGACAAACACTATAAGAAGGTAGAAGCTTCCAATGAAAATACTTTAAGCAGAAACAAAAGTCTAAGAATTAATTTGAAATGAAAATAGATGAGCCTCCAACAGGAGAAACTCAGTTGAATAGTATGTAAAAGTGTTTATGGAGTTGTTTTATCATGTGCAAACATTTCTACATGACAAGAACCTAAAGATATTGTTTCTTTAAATGCCTTAATCATTCAAATGTAAATGAAATAAGAATATTGAAAATTGTTTCTTTAAAATAAAGTAAAATATTTGCTTTTTTTGAAAAATACCTGAAAACACAACCAATTCAAAAATGAATGTCTTTCTCTAGCATCAAGTTTTTCTGCAGCCACATTTGCATGCCACGATGACCTGCTTTGTTAAAATATTCATATTTATTAGGATAAAATACTATGACATTACAAGAAGTTGTACTATCAATATTATTAAAAAGTCTAAACTACCATGTAAAGAATAAAATATTGGGCTTTTACAGCTAGCAAAAATTAACTATTGGTATAATATAGAAATAACAATTGCACCTTACAATTTTTTTCATGGTGGTCAGAAACTTGTGATAACAATTGTGATAGCTAAGTCAATTATAATCATTATAAAAAGTTTTATATGATGATTGACAATTGTAGAACATATGTGATGTTTAAGCACAACAATTTATTACTACTAAAAAATAATTATTCTTCTTGTTGTTGTGTGTGCATTAGATACATAAGAGGCTATCCATATCTTCTCCACACTAGACACCAGTTGAACAAAGTTAATCAGTTCTATAAATCCAAGGAAAACGACTATCTTGAAAGAGGAGAGACATTAAATTGACAGATGCTCATACTGGTATACTTAAAAGCTACTCTCAGACAGAGGGCCAAACAAACTTGAATGTGGTTGAAAATTCATACTTCAACAACTCTAACAAGGTGACAATTTTGTTTTTTCAAAATATTTAAATTAATTGGCTAACAATATAATTATTTCCCTATTTTAAAATCCTAGAGTTGAGATATGTCTTATATACTCTCAACTATTTCTTGATAGATTTAATGAGTTGTCTTGTGTTCATGATCATACACGGGCTATTTATATTTCGATGAAATTGAAGAACTATTTATTTAACAACTTGTAGATGACAACAAAATAAAGGCTTTGAAATATCTCAAGCCAAAGTAATTGAAAGAGAGTAATATAATCACATTTTTGATAGGTAAATAATTCTTTCTTATCAAACTTAGACTATAGTTGATAACTAAGCTTTATTTTTGCATAATAAATTATAATGAAATCTCATTCTCATCAAGAATCTTGTACTATTTGCTTGAAAAATAATTCCAAGGAATAATTATCATAATAGTACATTGCATGAGCTTTCAAAGTACTAAAGTATATTTTAGTATATTGTTCTTTTTTGTGGGGATTTTCACAGGATGCTTCTTATTGTTGTTTGTAGGATACATTATTATGGCACACATAGCTGGCACCTACAAGAATAACATAGACCCTACATACATGGAAACAATTTACCCTATTTTTAGGTTTGATAATTAATTCTTCTTGACCATCCTTTTGTAACTTTGTTGATTGTAGAGTTCTCTCACATGAAGAATTTGATAGTTTTCTAAAAAGAGAAATTGACATGACACCCAATAAAGTTCAAATTTCAAACTTATGTCATAAGAATCAATTCTTGAGTTTCTACACTGAAATTTATATCTCAGAGATACTTCTTTTTCTTCCTCTAACAAGTGCAATTTTACTTTTATTGTTGGCAGCCTTTTGACACTATTAAATCTGCATATATTCTTATATGGCTGCAATATCTTCATGTGGCGAAGCCAATGAATCAATCATATCTTTATCTTTGAATTTGCATGTAACAGAGAGCTGAAATAGCAAGATGTATTTTTGATCTACACCAGTTTTATGACTATAGTAGTTGGCACCATGGTTGCCCATCTGGATTTGAGAGCAAAGGGGTTTTCACCGCTTGATGTGGATGCTATTCTTGGCTTCCTCCCACTAGTAACTACATTTACCTTTCCCTTTCTTTCAATATCACTCATTTATTTAATCAAGGCAGAGAATTTTCTATTTTTGTTTCTGTGAATTATAACGGATATGACATGGAATTTCTTCTATTTCCTTTCTTCATCAATAGTAACACCATTCTCATTTTAACAAACTTTTTCGAGAAACTGGCAGGCCTCCATAATAGTGTTAATATGCCCACTTAATATTATTTATCAGTCAACAAGATTTTCCTTCCTTCGTGTTATAAGAAATATTATTTTGTCACCCCTATACAAGGTATGCATTACATTTTTATCACCGTCTTCACTGTAATAAAAATTATGTCTCAATAATTGCTTTCATTATCAGCACCACAAACTCTTCTCACAAGTTAGATTTGTTGTTACTTTGTATTAAGGTGGTGGTGGTGGATTTTTTCATGGCCGATCAGCTAACCAGCAAGGTAAATTCTCAACATAAAATAGACCTCTTTGCCACAAAATAGATTAGCTACATAGCTTCCAGTTTTGTAGGAAATAACTCGTTGGTTCCCATGAATAATTAGTTCCGTTTGGCTTAAGATTTTTCTACTGACTAGTTTTGCAGGAGCCCCTGCTGAGGCAGTTGGAGTATGTAATATGTTATTATCCAACTGGAAGTTTTAAAACTGATAATTATGGTAGTTGCACCAATAAAAAACATTACAGAGACCTGGTATATGTTGTATCCTTTCTTCGAATAATACTGGAGAGCCATGCAGGTACTGATTCCTAAATGCCCACAACTTTATTAGAGTTTAGTATCTGTTTACCAACTATGCTAATGATTTCAATGATCTATGTGAACAGTGTGCAAGGAGATGATTTGACAAAGGAGATTTGAATCACATAGCAAACTTGGGAAAGTATGTGTCAGCAATGGTAGCTGCAGGGGCACGGTTGACCTATGAGAAACAACAAAACATGTGGTGGCTTTCACTGGTTTTCATCACATCAACCATTGCGACTGTATATCAACTCTATTGGGACTTTGTGAAGGATTGGAGACTCCTTTTCCCTCGTTCAAAAACCCTAGCTCAGAGATGAACTCATTCTCAAACATAAATTCATTTACTTCATATCAATGGTATTTCATAAGATTGTGTTTGTAAACAAGTAGAAGCTAGATAATTTCCTTTTATCTTGAAATCTTTAACGTGATTTTTTCATGAAGACCATAAATTTATTTCTTTATTGTAGATGTTGAACTTCATCTTTAGACTTGCATGGTTACAAACAGTGGCACACTCTAGTTTTGAGAGTGTTGATTACAGGGTGACAAGCTTCTTTCTAGCATCTCTTGAAGTCATTTGGAGGGGACACTGGAATTTCTATAGGTAAATAATGACAGATTTTATTTTCTTTCAATATTTCAAGGAATCTTGATGGAATCATTGTCCCATTTGTCATTTGAGTCAAGTACTTGCATTAACATTTCTATCACAACCTTTGTTAGTACTTGTGTTAATGAAAAAATAGACAAAAAACCGATTCAGGAGGCACTCTTAAAAGACACAAAATTCACAAGAAATCTCGAAGAACTATTGGGTACTTTTTAAAGTTGCTTCTAACAGACAGCGTATTGTTATTCTTTCAGCAAGATTAATATTCTTTCATGCTTTATAAGTGCAGTAATCTTGTCAAGGAACAGTGAATGGTTCCACCAACTACAGTTTGGAGTTCCACCGGGTCTATCTTAAAACACTAGCGCATAAAAATCTCTACATTTTTTTCGATCTCAAAGATTGTGAAGAAAATGTACCCACAAGATCATTCTCAATATATTTTAATCAACTGGGTGTTTTTACATATCAGAAAAAACCTACAAATCATTCTAACTCCATTATTTTCAATGACAAGTAATCAAATTGCAGCCCCATATGTAAAATAAATTACTAATCAAATAGCAGAGTTTCAAGTTTGATCACTTACCCACCAAGAGCCAGCAGAAAAATTAGCCAGAAAATGGAACAAGTCATTTCAGGGCGGTTCTTTTCTGCACCAACACGAAGATAATCAGAAACAATCAAAGAACTCATATATATACATTGTCATGGAGATTAGCAACATAAAATGAAAAACTAAACTCAGAACATGGGGCGTGAGTGTGAGTGCAACATATATACCTTTCTAAAAATAAGCAACAGGGGCCATGGCAAATGTAGCAACAACTAGTGTGTAAGCTACAAACACAAATGGGTTCATTACTTTGTCCACAAAAACTCTGACAATGATTTTCATCCCTGCATAACATGCATAACTACAATTTGAGAAATGTGGGACTTCAATTCGCTCACCCTCTCCATATATAGTTTCTAGATATCTAATTCCTAGTTGAACAGAGAAGAGCAAACCAGAGTAACGGGATACCAAAATTCAAAATAAATCTGCAAGGATTTGTGCAATGAAGTTTGACCAGGACGATGAAATGCACGTAATCATGCCAGTGATAGTGTAATAGGATCCATCCATTGAAGAAAATAATAGTGCCTCAGCTCCTCCACCTGCACCCTGTTCGCAGTGTAATGAAGTTCCTGTGCGGAAACAAAAACCCTCCTCGCGTCGTGCCTGTTCATATTCCTGGTGCCCTGAGAATTCGAAAGGGGAACCACATTTTTGTTCTTTGCCTTGGATTTTTTGCAGAAGAGGCTTCCTTTTTGGAGTAGGATGAGTGGTGCTTTGCAGGGCTGTTGGAGGAGGAAAGCAACATCTGAGAGGTGATATCGATCTGTCTCGATATATGTATCCCTGGCCCTACTTTCAAATCTTGCAAAAAAATTCTAATATAAAGCTAAACCACACCTTGGCTTGTCACATTTTAACATGTTCTTCATTTGAATGTTGTTCGAATCATCAAGTAAGAATTTAATAGACCACTTATCTCCCACCATTATAGGGATTGAGAGTCTGCTCTTAATTGCTGGATTTTCCTAATAATAATTTCTTAGGATCCATTCCTATCGATTTCCTCAACTATTTGAATCCCTGACATCTCATTCTGCGAAGCAATAAATTTTCCAAAGAGGGTTCTTGATGGTCCGTCAAGGGTGAGGGTACCTGAAAGTGCTAGATCGGTTTGATAACTCTTTGTCTGGATCCATTCTTACAGATATTGGGTAGTATCTGAGCCTTGCTTATCTGGAATTTGGAGGCAACTGTCTGGAAGGAAGGATTAATCCCTCCATTTCTAGTCTGATGTGTTTGACATACTGGAAACTTGCAAGAAACGAGCTCACCGGAAAAATCCCTCCCGGCCTCAGCAGGCACCGAATGGAATGGATTTACTTGGGCTACAACCACCTGATCGAGGAAATTCCTGCAGAAATTAGAGAAATGGCTTCTCTCATTCATCCCGACCTGGTGTATAATAACCTCACTAGAAAAATCCCTGCCTCTTTGGGAAATCTCACGCAGATTAAAGTATCTATTCTGTTTGAGAACAAGCTCCTAGGTTTGATTTTGGCATCGCTGTACAATCTCGGAGAATGACCTCCATTACCATGATTCACAAAGTTATAAAGAGTAGACACCATGTTTCCAATATTTACATCCTTTCCCTCTCCCAATCGAAGCCCTAAAATGATTTTTTTCTCTATTCCCCCAAACTTCATTAAAAGTCAATTTACTATTAAATTAAATAAAAAGAAGTCAGAGACAATAAAATAAATTAGAAACAAATTCAAAGTTTTGTCTCTAATTATCATCTCAAAATATGCCCTCATGTAATAGTGCACTCATCTTGCACTCCACAAAATGCAGCTTGAATTTATCCCCCAATGAATATCTTGACACTAGCTTTTTCGCTCAAAAATTAATCTTGACAGATATTTAATCTGAAGGATCCCTCTCATTCCTTGATCCTTTGATATAGGCATTCCCTCTCTAGGAAAAAAAATTCATACCCTATATTTAATGACATCTGTAATAAGGATGCTCAAACTCCCACCATCGAAGTAACCAAATTCACATTGTATCTAGTAAGAGCTTGGGCTAGATTTATTTTGTGTGTCACTATTAGATCATTTTCATCTCTCTTGTAGACATCATGTGACTTCTCTTCATTAAAAAATATTAGGTCTCCTATAATAACATTAGGTTGCTCATTTCTATGGGGGTTCACCTAGTAAAAGTATGGTATATCACGTTTGTTTGAAGGGTATTAAATAATACCCTTAATGTTAGTTTTTACCTCCAATTATTCAATTGATAATACCCCCTCCCATTATATTATTAGAATGAAAATACCCCATATTTTTCCATGTACCTTACTTAACCATTTTTCTATTGCAATTTTGTTTACCCATTTTTTATTTCTACCCTAATATATCAAATAGAAAATATTTCCACTTGTATCCTAATATATAAAATAGAAAATATATCATGTTTTCTGCTTTCGAGTATTATTTTCTTAATATTTTTCTCTAGAATGATATTTCAAAGTTATTCAAGATATATTATCAATTGTGTTAATCTTAAAATTTAATGATTTATCAATAGTTATTCAAATAATTAAGATGGTGAAATAATATCATTTACATTGAAAAACATACACAATCCTAGTTTTCTACAATAATATTATTTGTTGGTTAAAAATCACTTAATTTAAATATTTTCTTATTCAAATAGATATTATAATTTCATGAAAACACTTCTTTTCCAATTTTAAGGTATTTATTTTTAAAAACTAGGGGTCAAATATTTTAGTTTAATATTAAAATAAACCCCATCTCTTCTTTGGCCCACCTCTCTAACCTACCCCCAATACCTAATTCAAAATATTAGTAAATTAAACCCTTTCACCCCCTAATGTTTATTGGTATATTGACTTTGATTTTATCAATTTTAATTACCTCAATATGAATGCACGTGCTAGGATATTTCCTAGCTAATGAACCCCTAGTGCTCATTTCCTTTCTTTGAGAATGTTATCTTGGTCCCTTTTTTCCAACCGGGAGATTAGCCTCAATGGTCAACTTTTCCTCAATAGGAAAAGCTTTGCGACAACGAGGCAGAAAATAGAGTCACCAATCATATAGAGGCCACTATGCATATTTAGATAATAAAAAAGAATTCGATAAACATCAACCAATGGAGAAACTATGCTATGGATTTACATGCATTTAATCCATGGAATTCATAACAATAATTACTAGGTTCGAGATATTTGGATGCTTACCGAATGGGGATTAAATCCAAAATTCAAGAAAGTAAAATCAATTTATATAACATTAACATGTTAATTCCTATGTTGAACAGATAAAAATAGGTGGATGGTGGGTTTCCATCGAAATGAAATTACTATATTTCAAGAAAGAAAAGTATTAAGAAATGTCATGTGGGTTTTGTAACTATTTTTAGAACCAACACCAAATGAACTTATATTCTTTAATGGAAATTATAACACTCGAACCATTTCCTTTATATGCTACCTACTAGAGAACAATATACCTATTTAATCTCTTCTTTGTCAAGGTATCTAATAAAACATAGGACAACACGGGATGAGTTAAGCTCTATTTTTATACTAGATCGATACCATTTGTGTCTAATGTTTCTATGGGAATTACTTCCTTCTTTTAAAAATTTGTTGATTAACCATAAGTTTTCACATAACACTCTCCCAACCGGTGAAAATTCATGGTTTCCAAGGGTATCCTCTTTTACAAGTAATGTTGCAAAACACCTTTGGATTATAAGGTTTTTTTTTAGTGATTGGTGCTTTCATGGTGGACTTTAACTTGGTATCATATTTTTGGGATTTCCAACTCTGTGAATTAATTGTTCTTGTTGAAATTAATTGTTCTTGTTGAAATTAGTCATCCGATTAAAACCCTCAAACGAAATCTCATCTATGAATTCAACATGTTGAAATCATTTATTTGATCTTTTGTCATCATTGTAGAGCCTATATAATCAAGCATCAAATAATAATTCACCCACATAATCAAAACAAAAGAAACTAGTTAGAAATGGTGGTGTTGTTGGAATAGATTTAGGAAGAGGCACAATGTCTCATCGCCAACCTACTTAACATGAATCTCTAATTTTCATTAACCGATTAATAGCTAATAAATCTTTATTTACCACCCCACCTCCTCTTGTGAAAACAACCAGACATACATTTAGAAAGAACAACAATAACCCATCAAAATCTCAACATATATCTTGCTAAGCATGCATAAATAATAGCCAAATATTTAGGGATTTTGTAGTTATCATTTAGGGAATTTTGTTTTGTATTAGACAACACATTATATGATATGTATACGTGTTGTTAACGTTGTCTATCTGTAGGTTGAAGAGTAGAGATAGGTTACTTTAAGTTTGAGTTTGAATAAGACTTTGTTTACTATTATTTTATAAATATTGTATTCTCTTATTTAGTAGAGTAGAATAAGATATAGACCAAAATAGTATTTTCATTTATGTGTTCTATTTAAGAGTGCTAATCATTTTCATTGTATCGAGTAGTGTTGGTTAAGTATTTTTGTAGAGAATTATCAGAATTTTAAGATAGAGAGATGGCTACATTTGTTGCAGGAGATCCTCACAGGATGGTAGAATGATTTGATGGCATTGGATATAATCTTTGGAAGCTCAAAATGAAGATTTTACTGCTAACAAGGATCTACTCAATATAGTTGAAGGGACTGAGACTAAATCCACCTATGATGCATATATGATCGGTAATTGAGTCAAAGGAAGGTAGGGCTCGTTCCTATATACTTTTAAGTTTGAGTGATAATGTTCTTTTACATGTAAGTGAGGCAAAATCAACAAAGGAAGCTTGGGATAAATTAATCAATTTTTATGAAACAAATGATGTTAGCACAAGATTATATCTTAGAATAATATTTTTCAGCTAAAGATGTAGGAAACACAAAAGATATTATATTTCACAAATCAATTTAAATCTCTCAAAAATCAATTAGCAGCATATGGATCAATGATTGTAGAAGAAGATGGTGTTATGTCACTTCTTGGGAGTTTTCCAGAATCCTATTCTAGACTGGTAGGAGTACTAAGCACCCAAGCTAATTTGGATTTGACAAAAGTAATAGCAGAACTACTTCAAGAAGAAATCAGAATGAAGGATGGGGACCTGAATGATGAGAATCCTACAACACTATTTTCAGCAAGATATAAGGGAAAAGTAAAAAGGAAGAGTGACAAAAATCTCATCCCTCCCATTCCAATGTCTCAAAGAATGGTAAAGACACAAAGGAGGAGAAAAATAAGGGAAATTTCTTTCATTGTGGAGCTCCTGGGAATTTTAAGAAACAATGTCGAAAGTGGTTAGCATGGGTAGAAGAGGTAAAGAAAAGAAAGGTTGCTGAAGCTAACATGACCTCAAGAAATGACCAAGAAAATTTGTTTTTGGTTGTCACAACCCCAAGTTCTGATGTTTCAAATTGTTGGTATTTAGATTCAGGAGCAACTCAGCATATGACACCTAAGAGAGGTTGGTTTATGGCATATAAAGAAGCACCCAAAAGTAAGACTGTCAATCTTGGAGATGATAGGAAATGTGAGATGATTGGAATTGGAGATATCCCATTGCAAATGTCCAGATGGTGGATACAAGAAAATTCAAAATGTATGGTATGTACTTGCTCTAGTAAAAATTCTTTTATTAGTGAGAAAAATTACCAATGTTGGGATAATTACACAATTTGACAACAAGGAATGTGTCCTAAAGAATTTTGAAGGAGTAATTGTTCCAAAGGGAATCAGAGATGGCAATGTATACAAGTTATGTGCAGCAGTACCTACTATGGTGTTAACAACAACATATAATGAAATATATTATTCAACTCTTTGGCATCATAGATTCGGACATCCAAATACTCACTCGCTTCAAATATTAAAATTAGATCAGCTTGTGGAAGATTTTAATTTTAATCTACTAGTTGATTTGGGAATGTGTGAAGGTTGTTGTTTAGGAAAGCAACATAGATTCCCCTTCCCAAAGAAAGGAGAAACACGAGCTAAGGAGAAAATACAATTTATACATTCGGATATTTTTTTGTGCAATGCAAATAATGTCACACAAAGGTTCAAGGTATTTTATTACCTTTTTGACAATTCCTCTATAATTACCTTTGTTTATTTTATCAAAAATAAATCATGTGCATTAGAAATGTTTAAGATTGTTAAAGCATTTGGTGAGAAGCAGTCAGGAAAACCTTTGAAATGACTTAGATGTGATAATGGGGGTGAATATACCTCAAATGTTTTCAAAATTGTATGTGCAAAAGAAGGTATCAAACTTGAGTATATTTTTCCTCATTCACCGCAACAGAATGGTGTTGCTGAAAGAAGGAATAGGACTCTTGTTGAAAGTGCTAGATGCATGCTTAAGAGTAGTGGATTATCTAATGTCTTTTGGGCTGAAGCAGGTCTCAGTGTAGCATATATACAAAATAGGTTGTCAACTACTTGCATTGTATAATAAGACACCTTATGAGGCATGCAATGGAAGCAATCCAAGTGTTAATGATTTTAAAAAATTGATTGCATAGCATATGCACATATACCGAAGCTAGATGAAAAAATCAAGAAGTGTATAATGGTTAGATACGGTTTGAATTCAAAGGGATATTGAATTTATGTTCCTATAACACACAATATTCTAGTAAGAAGAGACGCCATTTTTGACGAAAATTTGGTTTTCCAAAATCAACAGAGATGTAAAATGCTAAGGATTAAGAAAGAAGGCCTTATGATCTCAGATCGATGAAGAATTTGAGCATGAGAATTCTACTCCAGCAAGACCATTACAAGTTGCAGCCACAAGGCCCATCGAGAGATGTACAAGGATAGAAACAACTTTGTAGATCAACAAGACCACGAAAGCCCACTCAAAAAGCATCTGAATCATATGTAATTAATCTAGAGGTTGATGAACCAATCAATGTTCAAGAAGCACTTCAAATTATTCATGCAACTGATTGGAGGAAAGCAATGGATGTTGAAAATGAATCGCTCATAAAAAAAGACTTTGAAACTCACAATTCTTCCACCTAGAAGGAGAGTGGTTGGGTGTAAGTGGTTATTCAAACAAAATTATAAGTCTTATGGGTAAATAGACCGCTACAAGGCTCGTTTGGTGGAAAAAGGTTACACCCAAATTATAGGTTTGGATTATCATGACAGTTTTTCTCCTATAGTCAAGATAACATCCATCAGGATTTTGTTAGCAATGGAAGCAACCCTTGATCTTCATGTACATCAGCTAGATATAAAAACAACATTTTTAAATGGATTCTTAAAGGAAGAAGTTTACATGGAACAACCAGAAGGATACATACAAGAAGGAAAGGAGCAGTTAGTATGCAAGCTTTAGAAAACATTGTATGGACTAAAATAGTCTTCAAGAGCATGGTATGAGCATATTGATGGGTTTCTCCAAAATGAAGGATATGTAAGTTGCAATGCTGATTAAAATTTCTACATAAAGCATATTGGTGAGTCTCTAGTCATTTTATCCTCATATGTTGATGACACCATCATTATGAGTAATTGTTTTAAGATGTTAGGCGTGTTTAAGTCTCGATTAGTGCGGAATTTGAGATGACCTGAACATGGTGAGATTCATTATTGCTTGGGCATTCAAATTTTAAGAGAGAGGGAGAAGAGGAAAATCCATCTTAGCCAAGAGAGGTACATTAGGAACATTCTTAAGAAATTTCTGATGGAAAATTGTAAGCCAATAAGTACTCCAATGGAAGTAGGAAATGAACTTTCACTCGACATGTGTCCCAAAACACAAGACGAAGAAAGTTATATGAATATGGTTCCATATCAGAATGTTGTTGGGATCCTAATGTATGCAATGGTTTCTAGCTTGAGACTGATATTACACATGTTGTAAGCATTGTGAGCCAATATTCTAGGAATCCTGGACCACAACATTGGGTAGCAGTTAAAAGAATTTTTAGATATCTTCAAGGAACAGCTAAACATGGAATAAGATTCAGTGGGAGTTAAGAAAAATCTCTACAACTTACAAGGTATTGTTTACATTGGGCGAGGGGCGTTGATAGTAAGAGATCAACTTCAAGGTTTTGTTTTATCCTTAGTGGAGGTGCAATTTCGTGGGCAAGTAAGAAACAATGAACTGTTTCTCTCTCCAGTGCAGAAGTAGAATATATAACAGCATGTCAAGCTGAAAAATAATTGATTTGGTTGAGAATATTGTTGTAGTACGTCGAGGTTACTCAGTCCCAACCGACAATATTTAAAGTGTGACAGCCAAAGTGTCATAGCCATGATGAAGAATTCGAAATATCATGGGAGAGTTAAACATATAGGGATACAATACCATTTCATCCGTGAACAAATTGAGAACAACACTATAAAAATGGAGAATTGTGCAACTGAAATGATGGTGGAAGATGCATTGCAAAGGCATTACTAAGAAATAAGTTTGAGTTTTGCAAAAAGGATTCGATGTGATACAACCTAGTTGACAAATATTTGGCTAAGTGGGAGTGTAGGCATGCAAAAATAGTAGCCAAATATTTAGGGATTCTATAGTTAGCATTTAGGGAATTTTGTTTTCTATTAGACAACACAAGTAGATGATATGTATACGTGTTGTTAATGTTGTCTATATATATATGGTGGTCTATATAAATCAGTATTGTCAATCACACCCCTTATCAACATCAACTACAAAAATAATAAATGTCTTTCTAAATCTAATAACATATATCATTCCGATTCGGTGTTCACATTGTATTGTACACATACACAATACAATTGCTAGTATGTAAAACAACTACATAATAACACATCATATACCTAATACACCTAATAAACTCCTTCACTTGGAAAGATGTCGGACGACTATATTGAGTGACGGGAATGAAACCTGCCTAGATTGATTGCTTTCCATACGTATACCAAGTTTCATTGCCATTTCGAGTTCTTCCACAACCACTCTCATAGTGGGTCTATTTTTGCCTCTCGTTCCACGCATCTGCAAGCGATGCCTACAACTTTCCAAACGGATGCTTCATTATATTTTCCATCCAAAGAAGAGTCCATAAGATCCTCCAGTTTGCGAGATGAAATCAATTGCAGTGCCTGTAAAACAAATATGTTTAGACTTGGTTTTATATTTTATTTTAATTCTTGTTAATGAGCATAGCAAGCTATTTAAAACTGGGCAAGCTACCCTTTCGACAATATTATCTCGAGGTGGTGCACCAGAAAGAATTTCCAATAGAACCACTCCAAAACTATAGACGTCGCTCTTTTCGGTCAATGTTGATGATTGAACATATCTGGTAAAAATACCAAAGTTTAGTGGGCTATCAAAGATCAGAAAAATGCCATAATTATTATTAGTAGAAAACAACTTGCTAAAAGAGCAAAGTATGATAAATACTGGGGATCAATGTACCCGAGGGTGCCCCTGACAAGTGTGCTCGTATGGCTCTTGGAAAACTCCACCAACTTAGCAGAAAGATTCACATCCAAAAGTATATTGCTGCTCTTTATATCTCTGTGTATGATTGCAGGGCTACAATCTCGATGGAGGTAAAGCAAGCCTAAAAAGATTTGATGTTAATCAACAGTGATATTATCCTTTTAGGGTAGTTGAAATATATAGAAAAGAATAAACTGTTACATCCGAAAACAAAATTACCCTCAGCTGTTTGTAGAGCAATCGTGAGTCTGGTATGCCAATCAAGTGGATTCTGCATTTTGCCTGCAGAGATGGTAGGATTATCACCGAAATGTAAGGCAGCAACTTGTTTAAAATCAATAATAATAATTTATTGGGGAAAATACTGTGCATTATATTCGTAGTTACCAAATACGGTCGTAGTTTAGATTTTTACCGTATTTTTGGGTTTTGCGGTGTCCACCTTATGGAACTCCGAAATTTTCGGGATTTGATTTTAAAAAATTAGAAAAAGCAGAAACTCAGGAAACCAAACTCGTAAAAGCCAAAAAGTGAGGAATTACAGGGAATTTAGGGCATTTGTTTAGAATTTTCTATTTTTATAGTATCCGGCACCATACTAATTAAGGGCAGTTAGAGAGTGAAAGTGCATAGTGAGCACCATATTAATTAATTACCATATTTTTATATATACAATTTACCGTATTTTTTCCGTATTTATCGTATTTTTTCTATGGACCGGTTTTTTTTCCATATTTTGTGTCCACCGTTTAATACTCACCGTACGAAAGTTGCTACTATGAAATTTATATTTATAGAAATAAATTATAAAAATCATAATTACATCGAAAAAAACCTTAAGGAAATCACATTTTGGAGTTTTTATGCAGAATCAGTATTTTTATTTTTGGGTTAGTATTGAATAAACAATACCAGATAGATGATTCTTCAACGTTCCCCGGGCATATATTCGTATACCAATGCCAGTATAGCTGGTTGTCTGCAATAGCCTACAAGGTTTACGATATTTTTATGATGGATCCTGGAAAGAAGAGCTATCTGCACACACAGAAGAACACAAATAATAAATAATAAGGGAGAGGTTTACGTGAAAAAAAAACAATTTATAAATGGATTCCTGATAGACACACCCTTCGGTTTGGAATTCTGGCAGTTCTTAGTTAGAATGAACAGAAAAAGAGAACAAATAATTAATGTTTTGATATTTTCACAGTTCATGAGAAGGAGAACAAGATTTTGGATTTGAAACTGTCCAAGAATCTGTTATCCGACATGTTTTGATTTGATCATTTTTTACGATGAATCATGGGTGTTGATTCTAAACGTATGAGGAAATTTTTTTGCACAGTTTCAATCCAGAATCTTTATCGTCAGCACGATTAATATTCAGTGGCAAATTAGATCCCATTCAAGGGAAGTAAGGAAGATGCTTATATAAAATTCCAGAGAGTTAGCAGTTATATACCTCATTTTTGAATTGTGGCAGTCCTTGGTCGGAGTTGATTGAAAGTTTTTGACTGCAACAACACATCCTGAAAGTTCACCTTTGCATACGTCTCCAAAACCCCCACTACCAATGATGTTTGCGTAGTTATTTGTACCAGATTTGATTTCTTCTTCTGTATATTCGATGGCCAGTCTGAAATGCTTATTTTCATCTTCTTCTCCTACACAATGTTTTCAAAATTGTTAAATTGCTAATGAGAAAGTAAAAGTAGCTGATATGAATGACTATTCCAGTAGAGATTTCAATAGCACCTGTAGGGCCATCTGTGATGTGTAGTTGCGATGTATGTGTGTGTCTCCAGACTCTAACCACTACAAAAACCGCAACCATTATAATAAATAGCGTTGAACAGCCAATCAGTATTCGCATGATATCCAGTGGTTTCGTAGCAATTTGTAGCTTGCGTGGTAGTAATGCTCTCCTTTCTTCCGTTTGGTTTGTGGAAGCGCTCAGAAAGCCTGCAAACCATACACAATTTCATGAGAATAATGAGGCTCAGAGTGAAATTAGATCAGAATAATTAACTACTTACCTTCTGGCTCCGAAAGAGTGGACATAAGTAATCCACTAGAAAATATCATCGTTATCAAGACGAATCCCTTAAAATCCATGGCCATCTGAGACAGTAAAAAACATTTTGTTGTCTTTATATAAAACGTTTATAATCAGAAAATTGCCAAAAACTGTATCATACTGAAAAAGAAAAGAATATTATCCTTACCTTGAGTAGGAATTGAATACAGTCGGCAAACCCGCTTTGTAAGGAGAGTGTTAAGGAGAGTTTAAATAGGGTACGTATGTCGAAAATAAAACCTGGTAGACCGCTCTCGAGAAAGGTCAAAATAATACGGCGGCTCAAAAATAAAACTCCAGACAAAATATTATCCTAGAACTCGGCAGGAGTCGGCACTCACTGAGTTGGCACATCCGCTTATGCTATACCCCACATGGCGCGAGATGTCAAAATTATACGGCGCTCGCTACTTATTCCCGAGGTCCGAAAAAACGGCAGTCGAAAAAAAGGAGTCTTTCATGGCCTAATGGTGAAGAACATGTGCTCTTGAAATAGAGGTCACAAGTTCAAATCCTGCAGGGGGTAGGGTATGTACGCCTTGTTTGTAGCAAAGTTAGTTGCCTCCCGCATGTGAGTACAAGGTAGTCCCATATGCTATAAGCCGCTTGTAGACCCAAAAACAGGCCGCCCGGCATCGTGGATTGTAAAAACCATTATTATTATTATTATTATTATCAATTAAAACGACACGTATGTATGTTACCTCAAGATATAGGGCCAATGGATGAAAATAATCACCTTTTGCGATCATTTTATTATAAATATGGCTTCAAATTTATTTCACTCACTAGAAGATTTATTTATTTATTTTAAAGAATTTCGGCTTTGTTAAGGATTTTTCCTATTTTCACTTGCCATATTTTGCTTAGCTGTGTATATGTAGCTTTTCTATAGGTCTTGATCGGTCATATCATAGTGTCTTCCCGGCTATTTTCGTGTAGTTAAGGTGGTGCATAGCTTATAAATGGCCAACTCTACTCCCATTGCAATATCTGTTGCAACTAGTGGAAATGGCTCCCAAACGCGCAAGGAAGTTTGTGTTGAAAGTTTATGTCGAGGTATGAACTCGAATCCCCGGATGTTATTATTTTTGATGAATGTTTAGATCATGTGGTTAGGTGGTATCAGAACAATTGCCTTATTGCTTATTTACGTGGTTGCATACCCTCGAAGCCTTCCGCAAAACTAGATGAAAACCCATTGGAAGTCTAACGATAACCTGGTTTTAGGTGTTTGTAACCTCACCAAGGGGTTTTATTTGTTTTCCTTTCATGGGCCTTCTCAACTCCAAGCCCTTTTGCTTAAGGCGGCGTGTTGGCACTTAGGCAATACCTTGCTTATGCTTTCACCATGAACCCGGGATTTTAATCCCCCGCCACCAAGTCTCGTTAAAATCTCATTTTGGATTGAACTTCCTGGCCTTCCTGTTCATCTATGGTCCTTCTTATCAGAGATTTTGAAACCCATTGGCAGGGTGATTTTCCATGAATAAGAGCATTTTTTTCACTTTCCCTAACAAGCATGTGTGTGTTGAAGTGGACCTTGCAAAAGATCTGCAGGACCATCTGGATATTCAAGTTGGGTCCCTGCATATCTCTCAAAAGGTGGTTTATTTCAACCTCCCCAACACATGTTTTTGTTGTTAAGCCCTGAGACCATCACATTCAAGACTATCCTCTTTTGGCTTGCTCAAGCTAGCACCAACGCAACCCACCGGTTCTAAGCCCAAAGTAGACCCTCCGGTGATGGTTGACCTGTAGTTGGGAATAAGAAGAGCTCTAGTATGAAACCTTTTATTGAGGTTCCGCCCACCACCTCTTCCCCTCCTTCGTCAGGGGATGAACTAGGAGTAGAGCCACCCTTCCCGTCGGTTTCCATTCCTTCCAAACTCTCGCAGAGCCAAGTTACTCCGTCGATTCAAAGAAATTGGGAATTTCGCATCAACCTCTCTTCCTCTCGTGACACTCACGCAGTCCACCCCGAGAGGTTTTATGTAGTGGGCAAGGAGATAATGGGGCCAAGCGTTGCTCCATTCATGTTGAGCATTCTGATTCAGACCAGCTTCTTCTTGCCAATAAGTTTTCCATTCTCAACTCCAAGGATGGAATTCATGACGGCAAGGGGAATATGACATGTCTGATTTTTCATGAATTTCATGTCATGGAATGTTTGGGGTCTAAAAGAGCCCTCACGAAAATTCTCTGTTCATTTATCTTGCTAGCTTATTGACAATTTAGATATTATTTGTTTATAGGAAATTAAAATTTCTTTGTTTTTGCTTCAGAATACTCTAACTTTCATTGCCTCAGATTTTACGCATTTTCACACACAACATATTGATGGCAGAGGTGGTGCTATCATTTCCATTGCACCAAAATTTTCAGCATTAATCACTACCTTGGGCCAAGATCCTAGTAATAGGGTTGTTTGGGTGATTATGAGTATTAATGATCTTTCTTTTGGTATTATTAATGTTTATGCCCTTAATGGAAATTCTGAAAGAACAACTTTATGGAAATGGTTAGGTGATAACTTATTGTTTGCTTAATGCATAGTGTGTGGCGACTTTAATATGGTGGAGCATCCGGATGATAAATGTGGCGCCCTTCCTATGCGTTGGTGTATTAGCGAGCGTGCGGCCTAGTATTACTTTGAAACTTGTTGGGGTCTTTCTAATCCTTTGCTCAAATGGCGACAAGAATTTAAAGCGCAAGCTTGGTTCACTTAGAACAATCTTCAAGAAGGATATGATCGGGTTTTAAAAAGACTTGACTGTGCACTTCTTTCTAAGGAGCCCTTTTTTTATTTTGACATGCAATGCTCCTCCATTGTCAAGGTGTGGTCCAATGTGCTTTTGTCAGACCACCATCCGATCACATTTAAGGTTGTTTGGTAGGGGGCCTCCCAAGGTGCCCAATAATCAATTCCATCTTAATGTCTCTCTGTTGTGTCATCTTGGAGTGGTCCCGCTCATTGCAAAAATTTGGAACATGGCACCATATATACCTTTTATTGCTAATTATATTTCTTTTTTTGGGAGGTAGCGATTCAACGCACCACTTGATTCCTCTGCGCCAATTCGGTAAACAGGTGGCCCATGTCCGTAAATGAGCCGATTTGTCTCTACACAAATAATTTAGAAGGATTTCTTTGCTTCTCGAAAATAATCCTTTGGGCATTCATCTTCAGCTCCAAGTTGTTGATATTCGACATAATCTCAAGCTCATTGAATCTCATTTTGACTGTGGTGCACAAATATGATCGAGTATCCATTGGCTTAGGGTGGAAGAAAAAGGCTCTAAAAGACTTTCCAAATCCCTCTGGGTTAAGCATGCTCATCAACAGATCAAAGCTATCTATGATTCACACCAACAGCTCATTGAGCTCCGAGAGATCACTCGTGATTTTTTCAAGCACTATCGTCGGCTTTTAAATTTGGGAGTATTTGATTGAGCGAGCTGATGCCTTCTAGAGATGTATTGATGTGGTGCCCAATAAATTTTCACCTAGAGATTGTGCTCGCTATGGCACACCTCTCACCTTAGAGGAGCTCTGTGTGACCTTACTATGTCTTACGGATGACAAGTCACTAGGTCCTGGATGATTTCTGTGCGATTTCTATAAAGCGACTTGGTCCGTTGTGGAACCTTATGACCACGAGCAGATGCATAATTGGTGGCCCATCACCCTGGTGAATGTTTCTTATAAATTCTTGCCAAGGCATTAGCTCTTTGCATTGTTGATCTTCTATCAAAAATTATTCATCCTAAACAAACTAGTTTTGTGAAAGACCAGTACATTTTGAATAATCTTATTGTTGTTTGAAAAGACATGGAATGGGCTCGTGATTCTTTTTAAGCAACCTAGAAATTCCTCAAAATCGACATCGAGAAGGCTTATGATCGTATAGAATGGCCTTTCATCCTTGTGATGCTCAAATCCCTTGGCTTTGATGAATTCTTCATATCGACCATCAACACTTTTTTTATAATGCTTCAGCCTGGCTGACCATCAATTGTCACCAGTCCACTGTGTTCAACCTTTTCCTCTCTATTAGGCAGGGGATGTCCTCGGCACTGCTCTATTTGTTCTCGTTGTTGATGCGATGGGATATTTAATTTCTCATCAGGTTACTTAAGGTCACTTTCAAGGGATTGTCCTTCCCGATCATTCGATGCAACTTATCAATGGTCACTTACGATGATTCCTTTCTTACTATTGATGAATCTCGAGTAGAATGTTTCTAGGGTTTTGCGTACCCTAACACAATTTTTTTGGCTTATGGATCCAGTATTCATTTGGAAAAAACTTTGTGCTACGGACATAGTTGTCTACCTCTCTCGGTTTTTGAAGTCCTACTCTTGGAAATGGATTAGTTGTGGTGAGTTAAATTTTTGGGCATTCCCTTCACCTTTGATAGTGACTCGGCGACGTTATGACAGTATGTTATTAATAGGGTGGAGCAAAAATTTACTAGGTGGTATTCCAAACCCTTATCTTTGGATAGTAAATTCTAAGTCTGCAATAATATTCTTTCTTCCACTCATGTCTACTACTCGTGTTCGTTGCCCTTCTCATAATTCATCTTCCATTTGCCAAGCTGCTACAGGACTTTCTATGGTGAAAAATTTCTGGCTCAACTTGGTTTTTATAGAGTAGCTTGGGAAGTTTGTTGTCTTCCTCATGATCAAGGTGGTATGGGAGTCATCGACGTCTATCGGAAAAGCATTGCATTATGCTCTAAGTGGGTGATTCTATGCTTGTTGGGAAATCAAGATTGGAAAATATTACTTGGATTTACATTGAGTCTCGTAGCTCCGCACAACTAGAAGTGTTGGAATAATATAGGGCTACATACTCTTATTATCACCTCGTCCCCTATCAAAATTACAAGTGCCTTTGTTACTAAAAGTATCTACAAAGCCTTTGAGTTGGTTAAGCCTTTCATGTGCTAGGTTGGCGATGGTTTTCATACGGGGCTCTCTTTTAATTCTCATGTAATCTTTCGTGGTCTCACATCATCACCGATGGAACTCTTTAGCTTGTGCAAAATTTGGGCATCAAAGCTCTCCGGCTTTATTGCAAGGGCATTCATACCATATAGCAGTTGGTTAACCATAGAGACTAGATTTATTGGCCTGAGCTCAAGACAAATTTCAATCTTTCCAATTCATACCTCCCATCTATTTACAAAATTCAAGAGCTCCTGTTGGATGTTATTCTCTACAAATTGGGGCTTAAACCTCCGGAAGCTTGGTGGCAAGATTAAAGATGGAATCAGGAAATTAATTTCCTTCATTACAACACTAGAACCATCTATCAGTTATTGAGCCCACTCTCACTCACCATTGACAAGCTCAATGCTCAATGGGGGTCGCAATCCACGCATTCCACTTCACTTTTCCGGTTTTATTGTACCTGAAATTCTCTTCTTGAGCCCAAATTTAATCATTTCCTTTAATTTTTGGTTTACCAAGGTCTATCTGTTGGAGAACGACTTAGTCATATTGGCATCCCTAATCCTAAATATCCTTTTTTTCTCTACATAAGTCGTTTAAACACCTCTTTTGGTCTTCACTTTGTCAGTACTCGGGTGATATGGACTTGGATCCATTCTTTATTTCATCCTTACCACCCTAAATTATTTCATCATTGGCGTCTAGCCTTATTTGGTGATTTTATCCTTTGGCCTCATAACATCGACACGCTTTGGCAATTGTTTCGTGCTTGTATTTTTTTCATATTTGGAAAGCTCACAATGCCTTAATTTTCAAGCAAGATCAATCTGTTGTTTTTTCCACTAATAAAAAAGAGGTCATTTTGTCTGCTATGCACATACATGATTTTGCTATGTACCTTTGGATATGATAATATAATATATATGGGTTGATGGATATTCCGACATGTGGCACACATCCCCTTAGTTATATGTATGGGTTCACATGGGATATGATAATATAATGTATATGGGTTGATGGAGATGCCGACATGTGGCACACATCCCCTTAGTTAGTTATATGGGCTCACATAGGAATTAATTATATTGGGTAATGGGTCAGCCTACATTGGGATTAGGTGTTACCCATCCTATTTAAAGGATGTGAGTATCATTATGAGGAGGTCATGAATGTATGTATGAGTTGATTCTTCTACTTGGTAGAGGTATATTAGAGGTGTCCCCCTCGAAGTGGATTCCCATCTTAGGATATTGTGGAGTTACTCCTTCCTTAAGGAGCATTGTATGGTGTTTCCCTACCTTAAGGGTATTATTCTAAATATATTGCATATTAGGGCATCTTGGCCCCCATATATCTTGTGTTGTATTATCTTCTACAATTTATTGATTTATTATATGCAAAGTTCTTATCAAGTGGTATCATAGTGACCACCCATGTTCGAATCCCACTCGGTTGGTTACGCCGTATAGCCGGTGCCCGTGGGGTGCCTAAACATTAGTGAAGGGCTCGTACATATGGGAGTGCGGGCGCAAACCCAGCCCGATTCGGGCTCTACGTAAGCGTTATGGGATGTTATGATCCTCATGTGTGGATTTCACTAACACCTCGAGGTTTTAGTGTAACGGTTCATTACATTTGGTATCGGAGCGAGGTAATTTTACATTACTTTTTTCTTGCTAAGTGTGATATCTTATAATGTAATTTTCTTTCTCTTGTACCATAATTTCATGAATTTATTTTGCACATTAATATTAATTGTTCCCAATGTCTCTAACCAAGGACATCCGAGAACAATATTCATACCATCCACATCTAAAGCATACAAATCTCAATGTAAAACATATTTATCCATAGAAAGCTTTGAATCTTCAAAAACTTGAATATGCTTACCATCCATTTGAGATTCCTTGATATGCTTTGTTTGCACATGTAGATTTTGAGCTACATCCATATTGATGAAGTTATATTTGTTGCTAGGGTTTATGGAAACAATTAACTTTTTTCTTTGAATGCACCCTTCAAACTGAAATATTGAAGCTTCCTTCCTTGGAGATGCACTATCATGTGTAGCAGCTTCATCATCAACATTTTCTTCTTCTTCTTCTTCTTCTTCTTCTTCTTCTTCTTCTTTTTAACAAAATTGTGTTTCTTTTTTGTTTCCCATCTAGCTAAGAAAATATCCTCCATTTCATCCCAATCCCAATCCAATAGATCTATATCCAAATAAGAATACCAATGTTGCGCTTTCCCACCAAGATAAATATAAAAACGAACCCATACTAAACATTTTTCAAAATACATTTGTTTAAATTGTATCCACCATTTTTTTGCATCAATTTCCCCATTACCATAGAAAATTGGTATATCCATGATGCATAAAAATTAGGGTTTCACAAACTTACTCCTTTGACCAATATTTGACCTGATGATTTTCGTCAATCATTCAGCTTCAAATCTGAAACCACAAAGAAGTAACCCTTACTAAAATTTTGAGAGATTCGAAAATGTAAGAAATTCTAAAAAATTCATCAAATTGCGGCCTGTGGAGAAAAATAGTGAAACACAATAAGACTGAAATAACTCTGTCAAAATAGATCCACCAATTCTGAAATTTCAGTGGTATCACCGTTTAATATATTACCAACAACCCAAAAAAATTATTTCATAATTCGTCATTATTAAGAAGATACAGACAAAACCTTAGAATTAGGGTTTCAACCCTAAAACAAACACAACATTTGCAAAACAACTCCAAAAAATCTGAAATTTGGAGGGAAGATCACTTGAACTATGTATCCACTCCCCACAAAAAATATATAAAAAATTCCAAGTCAATCTCAAGATATAGACGAATCACCAACATTAGGGTTTCATCCCACAAATTACCCAGATCATTGCTCTGATACCACTTAATAAGAAATTTGTATATAATAAATCGATAAATTGCAAAAGATAATAAAACACAAGAGATATGGTGGGCCAAGATGCCCTAATATTCAATATATTCAAAATAATACCCTTAAGGTAGGGCAACACCATACAATGCTCCTTAAGGAAGGAGTAACTCCATAATATCCCAAGATGGGAATCCACTTGAGGGGGACACCTCCAATAGATTTCTAACAAGTAGAAGAATAAAATCATACATCCATGACCTCCTCATAATGATACTCACATCCTTTAAATAAGATGGGTAACACCTAATCCCAATGTAGGCTAACCCATTACCCAATATAATTAATTCCTATGTGCGCCACATGTCAAAGCATC
This sequence comes from Taxus wallichiana var. yunnanensis, assembly GCA_018340775.1. Lineage (NCBI taxonomy): Eukaryota > Viridiplantae > Streptophyta > Pinopsida > Cupressales > Taxaceae > Taxus > Taxus wallichiana. The sequence continues at coordinate 500,043,153 of CM031243.1, read as the reverse complement.
TCCATCAACCCATATACATTATATTATCATATCCCATGTGAACCCATACATATAACTAAGGGGATGTGTGCCACATGTCAAAATCTCCATCAACCCATATATATTATATTATAATATCACAAGGTACATAGCAGATTCAAGCTCAAGATGTTCAGATTTCCATAGAGTTTTCTCATCTTTAAGAGCTTCGGATCATTGGGGAGTGCACCTTCCACTATGAGTCGGGTCCCGTCGAATCCTCTACCGACATCACCTCGGCCATCTTCCCCGACGGCTGCCACCCATAGGACTCGCATCGTAGAAGCCTCTCACGCAGCCACCGATTCTACCTCCCCCGGGGCCACCCTTCGGCCCCGGCCCCTCTCTCTGGACTGGCTGGCTAGATCCCATCTCCGAAGGGGAAGGGCATTGTCAGTTCTTTACTGTGGGGCTTGTTGGTACCCAAATTGATTCTCCCTCAGAAGCTAAGCAACATCACAGGTTTGGCAGGAAGCTGAGAGACAAGTAGAGCATGTAGTGTGTCATTTTGTAGCCGAGGATGAAATGCATCTTGCTCTTTATCACTTAGATGTGGAGAACTGGGTAGCACCCTCAAGGGGATTTGACATATCCTCACTACTTTATGGTTGTGCCTTTCAACCGGGGTGAGAGATATGGAGATGTCCTTCCTTGTGAAGTATTAAGAATACCTTGAAGAAAATATGATCAATGCAAAAAAACCTAACTCTCACGAGTTGTCACTCTAGATAATGGAGATATTTTCTAAGCAAGGTTCATGCCACTAAAGACAATGAAAACCTGATTGTTTCTACATGTTTTGGTAGTAAAAATTATGCATTTGTATACACACATGACAAACAGGGGTAGTATGGGTATGATTGGTTTTTTTAAATGAATTTTTGGTGGGAGGTGAAGTAGGATAAAGTTGATTATACCAAATCTTTGGAGGGACTTTACAATAATGAGAAACTTCACAATAGAAATCTTCAGAACAATCAAGACGTTCCTTCAACCAGAAGGTGTGCTTCAATGGAGGCCCAAATCAGCACGTTTTCACATAATCTTTAAGACTCCAATATGAAGGCTCAAATTAGAAGACTCAATTAAACACTATAGTTTCTGATTAACCACACCTAAGGTACACCCGAAGACTTACAAAAATCTTTATCAACAAATGATAGTGAATTGATTTTAAATTTGTTTATCTCATCCAAGATGAAGGCTCTTCTTGAAATGAAATTGTAAATACCATTAAACTATCATAGGGACGAGATCCTATGTGATTTCACAAAAATTCAAGATAAGATTGCAATAGGAATGAATAAAACTATTTGTAGACATTCTGAAACAAATCAGACACTAATTGCTCAGAGTTAACACAGAATAACTCAAATTTGATTTGACTTATCGGCAGGGGAAAGTTTTTAGCACAATCCCAGAGCCTGTCAATGGCTTTACACTCATAACCACCTTGACATGATCAAGTTTAACAGAAAATAGATATATAGGTTTCTCATACAGTCCCTTAAAAAGACGGGCTCTATCAAGATTTTCTCTTATCAAATCAATTCTTACCTCTAACACTCCAAATTCCAACCTTCAACCCTTTTCACGGAAATATCATGCCTATTTATAACATTTTGCAACAGATCCTTTTCCCCCCAAAAAATCCAAACATTGAGTGTACCAGTGCTCGCCATGATCTCGATCGTGATTCCCATAATCAGATCTATAAAAAAATTAGGTTCTCAAGGGGTAAATTTCTTCAAACATCTCTTGCATTCAAATCCTTCTTTTGGTAGATCACTTTTCCCTTTACTCGCCAACCACTTTCGCCCCTAATCATGTCGATTTGGTTCTTTGCATGCCCGAGGAGAAAAAATGGAATATCGATTGAGCCTAGAGGTCAGATTTCATCCTAATGGTAAAAGATGTCCCGGATTTTCCTCACCAAACCAAGATACCAACAAGTATTTTGTGTGCAAAAGGAAAGATAAATTGGGTCGAATCGATAGTTATATTGCATATTAATGGTAAGAGACGTTTACAGACCTTCCCCACTAAACTAGGATACCGCATTAACGTTCCTCTTTATTTTTCGTGCACGAGACTCCAAGAAATGATAAAAATCCATAAGAATACGCATCCCCAGGATATTTGGAGTGAAAATGGTAGATAATAAGATACATATGCACAGGTTTGGACCGTGCACGTGGGAGATCCAACTTAGAGCGGGCTGTAGGTTCCCCTTTTCCTTTTACAACTTTTGGAAAAATGTAAAAGTTTCACATTTTGCTCTACACCTCCACCCTTGAAAAATGATTCTGACACGTGTCCTAAGGTGGGTCCTAAAGTAACCGCGGTTAAATTTTGCTATTTCACCTTCTTTTTTTTTTGGAAAAGGGAAAATTTTCCAAGTTTTCCCCATAGCTCCGCCCTTCCGCTTCTAGTCTCTGATGTGGGTCCCAGCGGAACCACGCTTCCTTTTTCACTTTTAACTCCTTTCTCCACAAAAGGAAAATTTTCTAAATTTCCCCCGAAATTTCGCACCTCGCCATTGATTGGAGAAAATTTTGACTTATCCTTTGTCGGGCTTGCGGGCCATTTTGATGTTTTAATCCTTTTGATGACAAGAGGAAAAAAATCCAAGTTGCCTCCGATGGTCCGCTTCCCCGCCCCTTTGACTTTTCAAACTGCCATGCGTCACAATGGCGCATCTTGAGATGGTCCCCAAAAGTTGAGACCTTGAATGAGCATTGTAACGCCCGCAAAAACAACGTTCCAAGAACTCACTTCAAACAAACGCTTAACGTGAAAATGTGACTAATTTTATTTTATTTTTAAGAGGGAAGTTATGGTACAAGAATGATGCAAGGGTGCTCTACCTTTATGGTTCGTTAAATTACTTACATTACTTAACTTAGATTGAAGATTGAGCAACCAAGTCTAGTTATTAGGTACATTTTCACAAAAACTTGTAGGGTACATTAATCAACAGTCATAAGGAAGGTAACATGGTTTAATTCATTTAAATAAGTGTCTTCTACTCTTTCCATTAAGCTCAATCCTAATAAGGTTAACCTTATACTCAACTATTAAATTCATTTCTTTAATAATTTAAAGAACCCTTTTTTAATACAATCCTACACAACTAAGGTCCTAAGGACACCACACCACTAGGTAATTAAAAGACCCCACTCACCCATCTACACATACCCTTAAGGTTTGAAAATAAATATTTAAAATTACTTTATTCTTTAAAAAGATAGGGTCAATTCTCCACCCTTAGATCAAAACCATCTTAGCCACTGGATCCTAGGGTTCCCAACTTAGCCCTAAAATCCTTATGAAAGTCTATTAAAACCTTTTCTTATTCTAACCTTCTCATTTGGTTCAATTTCTTTTGTTAAATTTGCAGGTTGGAGAGAAAGAAGCCATGAGAACAAAAAGGGAAGAAACCATGGAGGATTCTTCAAGAAGATTTAGTTTAGATTTAGCTTAGTTAGCCTTTTATTTATGTAATTTATTTCTTTCAAGGATTGGGAGGAGTTTCCTCCTCCAATCTAGTTTTTATTTCAAGATTTTAGTGTATTGGGTTTTAAATTTGGGGCAAAACCCTACCCCCTTTGATATAAATGAAGAAATTCTTTTAGATTCACCATTAGAGAGTTTTGATGTCACACCCCTATGTATTCATCTTTATTTACTTGCTGGAAGCATTATATTTAATTTTTTTACACTTAGGAATTAGAGAAAATGGTTACATTTTATGCACAGGCACAGATCCGTGGAATTCTGTCATAAGTGATAGGACCGCCACCCCGTGGGGTGACAAACATAGGAATGCCACCACAGCTAAGTGTAACACAGGGACCGCCGCCGCCTGTGGTGGCGGGTCCTGTTTCCGAAAAATAGAACCTTAAAGCTGAGATTTTTACAAAAACTTAAAGTTGCTAAAGGGTGTAAAAATGCATCCTTGATTTGTTTTTATTTATTTCAAGTTCCAGATTTGATATTTATTGCTCATTTATTCATTTCTTAGCTAAATCTATTCATTTTATGTGTTTTCTTTTCTATTAACTTCATCTACTTACAAGAATAATTTCTCTTTGTTTAACTAAGCCTTTCTTTTCATTACAAGCAAAAAGGAATATAAATCTATTTCATTCTTTAGTCATTTTCTACTATAAAAACAACATTTCTACATACCATGCAATCTAACTTATTTTCTCTTCCATTTTACTACAATGTTCATTCCTTCAAAATAACCATATTCACTTTGTTTTCTATAAAATGATATTTTGCAACAAAACAACTTATAACAATCTCTACATTTTCTTCTTTCTCATATTTACAATACAATAACTACTTAATGCAAATATACTTTCTTTTCCATTGTATAGTGGATCAATCTTTCAATACATTCAAGATTTCAACAATGTGAAAATGCTTTCTTTCCTACTTGCAAACTAACTTTACAATAACATTCTTCCTTCTTTCTTTTCCCATTTATTTATTTCACATGCAATGCAATAACAATAACAACAATAGGATAGCAACTTTCTTTAACAATGCCATTACAAATTTCCTCCACTTGAAATGGGAGTCTCTACAAAATATAATGAAAGAGTGAACAACATTGATACAATTTCTTACACTCTAAGTGGGTAAAATAAAAGGTAGTTTTCACATGGTCACCAACAAGACTCCAAGCTCCAAGCACCAACAAGATAGCTCCTCCAAGAATTTTCTTGATTCACAACAAAATAAGGGGAGAGGCAACGCTCTCCTCCCAACCAAGATACCCAATGGAGAAGAGAATCCATCCTCTCCATTGGCCCCAGCCCCAACCACATTACAATGGGAGAAAATTCAACTCATGGCAACTACTAGCTTCCACAAAACTTAACATATAATTTCACATTCATTCCATATTCATTCAAACACAAACAACAACTCAACAAGAGGAAAAACAACCAAAATAACAAAGTCACAAGGCTTATCAAGAAAGCCAAAAGAGTAAGACCTATGGGGAGGCCACTTATGCCTCCCAATGGGAATGGGTGCCACCTAAAAGGCCTCCAATGCAAAAACAAAAACCCTAACAACTCTTATGCCTCCCTCAAGTACCCCTTATCCCTCCATCCACTCTTATGCCTCCCTCAACTCTTATGGCTCCCTCAAAGTAAGAACAAGAAGAAATTGCAAGAATTTCTCATACTAGGTGGGCACCCAACCCAAACTCCCTCCTCAAGAACATGATCTCTTATGCCTCCCTCAAATAAACTCCCCATAGTCTCCTCCCACTTCCAACTTAGGCATTCTACCCATACCCAACAAGCATTTCAAAAAAACAACAACATTCAACAAACATATACACACATACATGTAACAATAACATAATATAAACAAAGGTGAAGCTCCTACCTTTCCATGGTAGAGCTTGTTCCAAGTATGAAGTTCCAAACTCCTCCAAAGATCAAGCAAGCATCCACAAGCTCCAAAAATCAACAAGTATCCACAAGCTCCAAAGAAAATCCACAAACTCCCTCAAAAATCCTCCCACTCTCCAAAAATTCAAGAGACTAAAAATGATCATCCAACCCCAAAACAAGCAACAAGAATTCAATAAATAGAGAAAGGAGAGGGAGGGGTGATGTGGCTCCAAGTAGGATGCCACCTCATTTCCTCTCCACTCCACATCACTTGGTCAACCTCATATTCCAATGCACAATTAATGAGTGGTTGGAGGAATGACAAGCACCTTACACACTCCATCTAAGCCCACTCCCTCAAAGGACAAAATTAAATATTTGAAAGGAAGTGCAATTAACATTTTACCTTTTTATCCCCCAAAACACCTAAAAGAGCCTAAATTTGACCTCCCAACCCATAGGTAGGGTTGGCATGGGCTTTTAAGAGGTGTGGGACAAGTTTGACTTGTCCCACAAGCTTCCAAATTTGGCCTCTAAGGCCAAATTCGAGTTTCCCATGTGGGGTAGAGTGTGCTACACTCAAAACTCAAACACACATCACTCAACACAAAATCCAAAGTAAATCAAGCCTAATAAATGAACTCCTTTTTGGTCACATCTTTTAATTAGTTTAAAACAAATTCAAATTAACTTAATTAAGACACTACAACCCATGACTAATAAAGGGGTAAACACCAATCCAAAAATATAAATAATAAAACAAGTAAAATTTCACTTACTAAGAGGAAACACATAATAGAAAGGGAAAATTAAAACAAAACAACACATGACCCCTAGGTCACAATTTTCCCCTAACCAAATAATTCTAACACACACAATTACATGTTGCCACGGTGACCCTAGTTGGATTCTTCTCAAATTCGATGTGGTTGGTCTCCACTCCCCGATATTGTTGTGAATATAATATACCTACAAAAAGAGAATACCTCCTTCGGCCTCGTGGCCACATTAAAACATTCATGCCAAATATACAATATAATCTAAAATCAACTATACATGAATTACTATCATCTATGCAAATATGATATCACTTACAATTTATAGCACATTTCTATTCCACATTTCATCTATGTCAAAACGATCATCACATTAATCCAATTATCAAGATCTACCCAATATGACTAAATATATCACATGTCAGAATTAAAGATAAATAACCATGTCAAAAGTATACCAATATCATCATCAAATGTCTCCAGTAGACCATATGCATCATATAAGGATCAAATCAATAACAGTTCAATGTCTATGATATCTACTAGCATGCTAAATCAAAGAAGCTATAATAAATCCATAAGTGAAGTAACCAGTATCGAAAACAATAAATCAAAATGGTGTCGAAGGAAATGGGCACTACAAGCGCGGGCTCACCACGTGTCCTAGCCTAGAATTTTTTTTTGAAGGCTTAAAGCTTAGCAGAAGGCGCCATGTGTCAGGGTCCGAGGAAATCTCTTTTGGCCGTTGAAAAGTCCAAGAAAAATGCAAAGTGAGCAGAGGCCTCCAAGTGTCCTCCAGTGCTTCTTTAAAATAAAATTCAAGGGCTGGTCCTCAAACATGCATGGTCCCTCCACGTGTCCCAGGCCTCTCAAAACCTTTTGAAAAAAGACTAAGTATGGGAAGACCGGTGAAAGCCTCCACGTGTCTTTATGGCGTAATTTCAAAATGGTTCCCAAGAGTGGCGACCCTGAATAAGTGCGGGCTCACCATGTGTTCCTCTTCTACCAAACTGTACCAATTGCATAAAAATTTGTTTAAGTCTGGGAAAAGTAGCGGAAACCTCCACATGTCCTCCGGTGCAACTCCAAGGCCAAACCAAAAACAAATCTTCAAATGAGCTCCATTCTTCCACATAGATAGGTTTTATAAGTTTAGGAGATTCATAGAATTTTTAGAGTGCCCCACTAAGCCACGTCCAACCAAAAGAGGCCACATTTCCTATTGATGCAGGGATGCAAATTTGACCGGGAGAAATGTCCGTAAAACCGTAAAATGTAGAAAAATAACCATTTGAGCTCCAGAGATGAAATTTTCTCCAAGGATGGAGAAATTAGAAATGTTACAATGATCAAATACATTCCTCTAAGCCACATCCATTCATTTTTCTTCAAGTATTTAGAGAAAAAATGACAAGGACAACAAATCCCAACTGTGAAAAATGGAAAGAACGAGACATCCCGAGTTTTTACACCCAAATACAGACCTTTTCAGATGAATAGAGAAATGAGGAAAAAAATTTTGATCTATATGTGATCCCTAGTCCAGAAAGGACTGATTACATAAACAAAAGGAAGGTGGAGGATTTTCAGGCACAATACGGGAAGATAAAATGTGACAGAGACCATAAATTGATAGATTTTTGTGGCAAACGGGTAAAAAAATCGAGCACCAACATCGGCTCCGACTGGGGATGGACACTCCTGTGAGTGCTAAAAGAACAAAGGTATACCAAGTGCTAAAAATATCCATTGGGAAAAGGAGTCAGCTTGTAAAGCATAAAACCAGAACCATCCCCCAAAAATGAACTGACAAACCAAGCAAAAAGCAGCACCAGGACCAAAACGAGCAAAAACACAAAAGATAGAAAACAAACCAACAAACTATACACTGGACAGGTGATGCTCACTTTGATTCTAGGGAATTAATCCAAGAAATGCTTCAAATTCCTGCCATTAACAGGAAATTCGAGAAATTCCCCATCCAAGTCCTTTAGGAAGAAGGTATGTTCACCAATTCTAATATTAATGGAGTAAGGGCCCATCCATAATGATTCAAATTTGCCATGCTTTCCCTTATCTTCATGCTGTTATCCCATAACAACATGAGATCTCCAACATTCAAAGCCCTTGGGGTGACCTTGTCGAACAACTTCTTGACTTTTCTTTGAACTTTACATGCCTTTGGTGGGATGCCCTTCTTTCTTAATCAAGTTCAATAATCACAGTTAATCACGGGCACCATATGGACTTACTTCTTGATCTTCCAGATTTTTAATGACCTAATATGAGGATAATTGCATATGCGGGGGTAGCAGGCCACGAGTTCCATATACCAACTCAAATGGACTCTTTCCGGTGGCTCTTTTAACTTGAGTAATTCAGTCACTTAGACAAAAACTTCAACTGCTCACCCCATTTTCTCTTGTTCAGCTCCAAGGTTCTTCTAATAATCTTCAGAAAATTTTTATTATTGGACTCACTTATCTGCGTTTCACTGGGATTGTAATTAGAAGCATATGTCAAATTGATCCCATATTCTTTGCACATTTCCACCAAGGGTTTAGCTCTAAAGCTCATGGCATTGTCAGCAACAATTTTGACTGGCACCCCAAACCTGCAAATGATATGGTTCAACATGAAGTCCATGACAATTTGGTGTGTTTCTCTTTTGGTGGGGATTTCCTCCACCCACTTGGTGAAGTAATCAGTGGCTACAAGAATCCACTTATGGCCAGCACTTGAAGGGTCTGAAATCTCACCAATGAAATCTATCCCCATTGCTTGAATGGGGCTTCGATTGATCAAAGTACAAAGGAAGGAAGCTGAAGCTTTCAGTCTTCCAGAGAAGTGCTAGCAACTCTCACATCTTATAACCAAAAGAGTTGTATCCTTGAAGAGAGTTGGCCACCAATAACTAGCCCTCATGATCTTGTGTGTTGTGACTCTTCTAGTAAAATGCCCCCACAAACTCCTCCATGGAGATCAACAATTATCTTGGGGGCTTCATCTTCAGTAATGCACCTTAAGAGGACTCCCTCAGGGTTCTTCCAAGCTAACCCATAATCAATAATGACATATTTCTGGGAAGCCAACTTAAGGGCTCTTTTCTTGTTCTTGCTCAAATGGTCGGGGTAGTATAGATTTACGAGATAAAAATTACATCTTTGTACCACTTAGAACAAATCAATTTTTCAAAAACATCTACCCTTCCTTCTTCTACCTCATTTACCTCAATAGTTTGCAAGTTTCTCTCGGCTATAAGCTTAGCCAAGCCTAAAACTCTCACCAACTTCTTGGTTTGGATATCCATCTCATATTCTTGCAACTTGTTCACCCATCTGCATATTTTTCTTGAGACTTCCATATTTGATAAGATGTCTTTCACCATAGTGTGGGGAACATAAGAAACAATTTTAGAGCTCAAAATGTAAGGCACGAAGATCTTTGTTTCTTTTTCTAAGGAAAATCCTTTCTTCTCCATAATAGTATATTTCATATCGGTCCCCTGCAGATCCTTATTGAAAAAGGAAATTGGCCTCTCGGCCCCTTCATCATCTTTCGCAACAAGACAGATGCAATAGTGTTCTCGAAGCAAAAGAAAACATTTGGAAAGGCTTCTTATAACTGGAGCTGCTAAAATGGGGACATGATTTAATGCCTCCTTGATCCCATTGAAATCTTGAATGGCATTCTCCGCCCATTTGATGGCCTGGTCCTTCTTCAGCATGCTAGTGATTGGAATAGTCAACTCAGCAAAGTTTGATATGAATCTCCGATAAAGTTTATCTACCCAAAGAAGGATTGAATCCCCTTCTTGGTTTTGGAATTGGGACCTTATCGATGGCTTCTACCCTTTCTAGATTAATCAATACCCCTTCTTGTGACACAATGTGACCGAGAAATTTTGCCATCTATACTCGAAATGGAACTTCTTTGGATTGAGTAAAATGCCATATTCTCTACATCTTATCAGCATTTTCTCCAAGTGCCGCAAATGATCACTTCTCTTTCTCGGAGAACACGGTTACATCATCTTAGTAGACAACAATAAAATCATTGATGTAACCAACAAAAGTAGCATCCATTTCTCTTTGAAAGGTTTATCTAGCATTCATCGATCAAGGGCATCCCGACATATACATAAGTCCCCCAAGGAGTGGTAAAGTTTGTTTTAATTCTTTTCGATTCCTTCACCACAAATTGGTTATAACTTGAGAGAAACCATCCAGGGGTAGAAAGTAGCTCAGAATCGGTCACTAACTTCAACATGTTTTCCATGTTTGGTAAAGGATAATTATCCTTCATTGATGTTTTTTTCAGATTCTGAAGTCCACACATGTAATGTCTCTGCTAAAACAACCCACTTGAAACCCAAGAAACAACCTAGGATTAGTTAGGAAAATTATGGAATAATTTTTTTTTGTTTAAAAGAGTCTACAACTAGGTTACAAGGAAACAACTATCACTAACAAGTTCTAGAACAATTCTAATCCATTAGAACATAATTTTCTTTTATTAACAATTATTAGAGGTCACAAGGTCCAAAATTTAGGGTTAGAAGGTTCAATTAGGTTTAGAGGGTAAATCTTCACCATACCCACTCTCTAATAGGCTTAAAGTTTCAACTTGATTTTCTCAAATTTAATGCATTCAAAAATTCCCTAAATCATTCCCATTGGGTAGGAAATTTCCTCACCTTTCCATTGATATAAATAAGTCCTCCTAACTCCTCATATTTCTATAGTAATGGGCTGACGGACCTTGGGGTGAAAATTTTCCCCAAGAGCGGGCTGCGAGCCCAAGGGTGAAAATTTGCCCAAAAGGTGGGTTGGTGGGATGAGGGGAGACTTTTGGAACATTTTTCCATGCGGGGTGAAAAACTAATTTTACGCCCGCGCACTGCGGGTCCGTAATTCCACAAGGGACATGTGGCAAAAAGCCAACATGCGCTGCTGCAAGTCCATGCAAGCCACAAGGGACACGTGGCATCACCTTAGCCAACACGGGAAAAGCTGGAGTGGTAGGGAGAAATTTTGTTAAACACGCCAAAGGGATAATAGGGTAAGATTTACTCGCACCTCTGCCGATGCCTCGTGACGCCACATGGCATCACTTGATTGGTCACGGGCCGGCAGGATGACGAAGAAAACATGGAAAATTTTCCCAAAATTTTCTAAAACTCAAAAAGGAAAAAGGGACTCACACCGCCTGCCGATGCCTCATGATGCCATGTGGCATCACCTAATTGGTTGCAGGCTGGTGGGGTGGAGGGGAAAGCTTGGAAAAAAATTCCAAAAATTTTCGGATGCGTTAAGTTTAAAAAGGGGTCTGCCCCTCCTCCAACACCCCATGGTACCACGTGGTAGCCTCGATTAGATGCGGCCCGGTGGGGCGGTGGGGAAACTATAGTAAATTTTCCGGGCCCAAATTTTTCCCTTAGAGCTTAGGAAATTTTTCTCAAAAATTTTCCTAAACTCTAAGGGAAAAATCTGGGCCCACGGGCCCGCCAAGGAAAGTTTTCCCAGTTTTGATGCCAAGGAAGAAAAAATTCATAAGGCCATAACTTTTGATAGAGAGCTTAGTTTTCAGTAAATGAGGACTTTTTAGAAATATCTCGACCTCCTCTTTATATAGAGATCATTAATTTTTTATTTTGATAAATTTTAAGGGGTCAATTTTAAGAAAACGTCCTGCAGGCTTTTACAAAGTGCGAACTGGTAAATTTTAACTTGTAAGATTTATTCAATCTTATCTTCTTCCTCTCTCAACATGTCAAATGGACATGGAATTTTTTTCTTAGGAGGAATTAGGATAATTTTATGAGGTATATTTTTTTGATTGAATTCCAATTCGAAATTTACAAATTTGACAACGACTGTGGAAACTTTGAACTCGGTTTTACCAGATTTTGAAGTATTTCCATTAGGTGTTTTTGTCTACTTGAATTTGTTTAGGGCCTAATACTTCAATTTAATCATTTAATTTTTATTTTATTGTTGTAGGTTCGAACTGTGCATTTTTGTTTAGATAATTGCCAGTTTGAAATAACAAAACAAAGGGCAAATTTTTAAAGGATCTATTTAATTACTTTCCATCTCCCAAGTGTGGAAATTCATTCTAATCCTAGCCTAATACATTTAGTTGATTCAATCAAACCATTTGAAAGCCAAAATACAATTCTGATTTCCAGTCTTAACATTTTTCAAGGAGAATAGAGCATTATATTTTTCCTCACACGCATTTCTTCTTTTCAATAGAGATTTCAAACACAATAGATGATCAATTTCAATACAACAATACAGATTGAAAAAGGTAATGCAATCCTTTATTGATTCCAAAATGCAACATTACAACCTTTCTTCTTTTATTCCTTCTAAAACATATATTATATACGAGAACATAATGATACATATATTATACACCACATTAAATAAATAATGAAAGGGTAAGTGCACCACATAAAATACACATGCAAAAATTAAACAAAATAGACCAAATAAAAGAAAAACATAAAATCCCTTGGTCACATTTAAAGGTGATTCCCCCCCATGGGAATTTCTAACAAAAAAAACAAACACACACAACAAATACTAGTTGCCATGGTGACCTTGTTGAATTCATCTAGAATTCCAATGTGGTTAGTCTCAATCCACGATGTTTGTTGTGATATTTTAACCTGCAAAACACACATACCTCCTTTGGCCTCGTGGCCATATTGAAACATCCAAATGAATATAATTATAATTTCAAGATCATCAATATATATGTGAATCACAAAAATTATCACGACAATCAACAATATCACTCACAATTTCATTAACAACTATATCATCATCAATTTTAATCCAATTTTCATTTTCTAGGTCTAATCAAAATATCCAATTATTAAAATTCCAAACAACATCCATCATATAACCATGTCCAACAAGATATATCGTCAATATATAAAATGTCTCTAATAATCATCATGCATCATAACTGAATCAAGTCAACAATAATCCATGATCTAACATTCAACATCATACTATAATAAAGTCCATAATCATGTCCGTAATATAATCAATAGTATCATGATTAGTATCAACCATGTGTCAAAGGGAAGTGGGCACTACATCCCCCTCCCATTAGACTCGACTTCCTCTTAGAAGTCACAGGAGAAAATGTGGAAAGCCCCGAACTCATAGTAAAGTAGCATCCTCCCATGTAGCTGCGCTCTCATCATATCCGTCCCACTGCACCTGAACCTGATCAACCTCTCTCGCCTCGAAGGCCCGGTGGTCCTGCGATGCGGGATGCGAATGGGCTCCACCATCACTGTCTCGATCTTGCACTGCAATGATGTTCAATCTAACATAAGAGAAGGATCTCGCAACATGTATCCCGAGAACTAAAACATGAAACACATCATGTACGTGAGACAAGCTAGGTGGAAATGCTAGACAAGTAGACAAAAGGGCCGATACGCTCCAAGATCTCAAAAGGACACACAAATCTAGGAGCTAACTTAGAGCCTTTTCCATAACGGACAAGGCTATTGTGTGGCTTTGACACGAAGGAACACCTTAATGATTACATCAAAACTATGGTCGGTCCTATGCTGATCTACGTACTTCTTCTTCGTCTTGTGCCTTCGTAGTCTCTATTTGATCAAAACCACCTACTACTCCATGTCCTACAACAAATCTCATTCAAGGAAACCTTGTCCTCTAGTCTATCCCAACTAAGAGGTGCCCTACACTCCCTACCATACAAATCTCCGAAAAGGAGCCATGCCTATAGAACTCGAAAAACTATTATTGTAGGCAAACTCCACTAAGTACAGAGTTACTCCTCTCATCTGATCGCTAATCCATCACATACATCCCGAGCATGTCCTCTAAAATCTGATTCACCCACTTAGTCTGTCCATCCGTCTCTGGGTGATATGTTGTGTTGAAGTTAATCTTTGTCCCGAGGGCATGTTGCATGGTGGTCCAAAAATGGGAAGTGTACAAAGGATCACGGTCACTAATGATCTTTCGTGGAATCTCGTGCAACTGATGATCTCATCCAAATATACCCGTGCCACTGCTATAGCTGGATAAGTGGTCTTCACCAAAGAAAAATGAGCCACTTTTGTCAATTTATCAACCATGACCATGATGGTGTCATGTTGATATCTCGACAAAGGTATCCCAATAATGAAGTCAATGGAAATGGTGTCCCATTTCCACTCCAGTATAGCATGAGGAAAGAGAAGGCCACTTGGATGCTAATGTTTGGCCTTCACTTTCAATATATCTATCATATTATTAACATATATCAATATTGATACAATCATGATCACATCTTAATATTACATTAATAAAATCACATCCAAATAACAATCAACACACGAATCATCATCATATTAGTGTATCATTTAACATCATCGGAGTATCAAAAATACGTGTATCACTAGTCTACATCAAAACTAGGCTTCACAAAAAGCCTTATATATCAAAACATCACATTTACTCAGTAAAATTGAAATTTTTCAACTGGAAGCCTCCTCAAGAACTATACCCCTAATCGTTGTCAAAACACCTATCTAGTCCTCTATCGGGGCCTTTTTCACCATTAATTCATCTATCTATAGGAAACAAACCCTTTGGTACTCATATCACTTGAATTCCCAGTCTCGTAAGACCACCTTTATGGAAACATCAAATTATGGTCTTTTGACCTCATCAAATCATCATTTTATCATATTTTGCACCGTTAAGTCCTATGTCTATAGGACATGAACCCTTTGGTTCCCCTATCACTTGACTTTTTGGTCTTGTAAGTCCACCTTTATGGCAACATCAAATTATGGACTTTTGACCTCACCAAATCATCATTTTCTCATATTTTTCACCGTTAAGTCATATGTATATAGGAAATAAACCATTTGGTTCCCCTATCAGTTGACTTCCGATCTTGTAAGCTTGCCTTTTTGGAAACATCAAATTATGGTCCTTTGACCTCATCAAACCATCATTTTATCATCTTTTGCGTTATTATGTCATATGTCTATAGGACATGAACCCTTTAGTTCCCCTATCACTTTATTTTTGACGGTGTACATCTTCTTCCGATACCTCATCCTGGGGCATCATCTCTCATATTTACATCTCTTGCAAACTTGTGATCAATTCCCTTTTAGGTCATAAATCCCTAGTTTTAGGGTGATCACCTAATCATATAAGTTTGTGCCTTTCACATCATTGTCTTTCATATCTTGTATTCGTCTCATGGCTTATCTAAAGCAATCGAAAAAAGGGGGTAAATGTAGACACCTAAAATTAGCACTGCTAATCCCCATGTCCACGTCCACTAGCACCCCTTTATTATCACATCACTATCATATTATACATTAAATCTTTATCCCGAGTCTTATTTTTCCCCTATCATATTTACGTCCCTTAAATATTTTTCTACGATTGTAAAACACTATTTTATCCTCTTCTAAACTACTCAAACCACTTACAAACCAAAATCAAATAAAACAAAAAAATTCAACACCCTTTTAACCATATAACAACATACCTAACACATCTAGCCTCTTTTCAACCCACATTCTTCAATAGAAAACCAAATGATGAATCGCCAATGATTCGCTAATCGTTGGTGATTTTGCTAATTCTTGGAGATTCTCGCTAACTACCGACGATCATACGGTTTTGAGTAACCCTATATAAATGAGTTATGGTCCTTCATTTCGGTTAGCTAGTGAATTACCTCAAGTTTCTCGCTCTTGGAGACTTTGTGTTATGTCCCCTTTGTACCATAGCTCTCTTACAATTCCTGAAAACATCATAACAATATTCAAGACATCAACGATCTCTTCTTTTAATTTTGGAGGCCATTCAAATCAAATAAATGGTCTTCTGGCATCGACGATCTTCTTCTCTCCGGAAATTTCATCCTCTCATCTTTATTCATCAACTAGAACAAGGTAAGTGCCTTCCCTTTTACATCATTATCCTGTTTATTTATCATTTGATAGCTTCAACCAATTTTATCTCATTTTTGTCATCCTCCACACTTCTTTATCAATCGTTGAGGATTCTCCTAATCGTCGACGATTCAGCCCAATCATTGGAGATCGGCCTTAATCGTCAGTGATTCCTATCTATTAGACCATTTAACACATCAACTTTCCCTTCTAACATCCAGGTCTCAATCTTGATTACCAATCTTCATTTACAAGTGTCTATTTAGCCTTATCAATCTCCTTTGAGCCATCGCGTAATTTATCAGTTATCTTAACTGAATGTATCATCCTGTTCACCTTTGTGAGTGCACATCCATTTACATCCTTACTCCTTTGAGAAATTTTGTGATTCCTAGAATCCCTTTGGATTAGGTTTCACCATCAAACCATCATATAGCCATGGACCGCATCAGTCCCTTTTCCTTTATATTGTTGGTTATATTGTCTTTTTATCATTTTATCTTATCATTATCATATTGATTTCTTGAATGTGGATTGACATCCTTGCAAGGAATTCCATTGACTTTTGGGGACTGACCTTTGCTAGGAAATCCTCCATATATCTATCTAATCCTATTTTTTTGAGTATATATGCATTACGGGTAGCTTATCTTATTGGAAAAAGAAGTTGTTCATACGCTTGGATCTGTCGACATCATTCATCCATCTCCACAGTGTATCATCGTAAACCCCTCTGTCTTTCGAGGTCGGTTTTGATTTTTTTTCACTTTATTAATTTGGGTAGAAAAGTAAAAAATATCTCGAACAGTTGTTTTACTTCAAAATAGAAGTAACTAAAAATACTAATAAAAAACCATTGAAATTTAACAAAAATCCACTCATACCACAAAAGAAAACTCAAAATGTTAATAAAGATAAAAACCTCAAAGAAAGAATAAAAACTAAAAAATGTAACTTATAATCACAAACTTCAAAGCAATGACAAAACACCAATAAAATACAAAAAAAAAAAAAGACATTAAGATAGACCTATTCAATCCCCCTCCAAATCCAACATTACAAATGTTTCCTTAGTCGACGGTAGAAAGAATAAGATGTAAATTGTTGATGGGAAAACAAATGATTTAAATTCCATACTTGGCACTCGTTATCCGGATGGTTCGGTTTACTACCTTCACAATTTCACATCTTTTCTATTTGAATGATTTGGGTTGTTGATGTTAACTTCATTGTTTTTCATCAAAGCAGAACACAAAAAAAATAGCAGGAAAAATTCTACACAACCCACAAAAGAAAATAACTCAATATCTATTGATAAAGATGTTAGATATGTGTCAACAAAGTTAAACTTTGGATCCCTTTGCGGTGCAGTTTGTACCTCACTTATTAAAAGGGGGATTAAGGGGGATTTCCCCTACTCTTGTCGCAGGGGTCTAGGGGATGACATGTTTGGAGCCCTGTGATGGGGTTCGGGGTCGGAGCCCTCGAAGCAAAAATTAAGGAGTCAATCCCTTGTTTCTAGAAAGACAAATTCACTGAATTCTATTTTTAGAAAGGAAAATCCTAATGGCAATATTCCACTCTATTTTTAGGAGGAGGGATCTTAACTGTACGTTACCAATTAGGTGTATATATATTTTTAGGATATCTAAAGCTTCTCATGACAAGTTTGCAAGCAATATGTTCATCTTGAGTTAATAAAGCTTGATATCTTGCACTATGGATGTTTTTCTAAGCACTCGGCTAAGATTTTACCACGTAAATTTGGTGTTCATCTCTTACATGTTTGTTATTTTGTATATATTTCATTTATCTCTATCTTTGAAGCTGTTATTTCGTTATTCACATTTCTACGTATTCATTTCTACATAGTCTATGATTTCCTAACAAAATATATAATCCACTAGAAAGCCACGTTGAGTATGGCCATATAATTCAATGACTAATTTTGTTGGACTTTAACCATTTTATGCGTAAATCTTTCAAATTTTCAACCCTAATTTGAAAAGAAACAAACTTATGTGTTAAAAGTTGAAATGTTAGAATACTAATTCATAATCATAAAAAACATATTGATATAAAATTATGAATGAATTAAAACATTTGATACTCTTTTATATTTATTTTGAAAACAATCTTGATTGTATTTAACTACAAAAACTCAATATTCTCCTTCTTTGCAGTTCAATTATTATTCGAAGAAACATCCAATTTAATCCAACTTTTTTATACCATATACAATAAGAACAAATTGATACTACTAATTTATAAACATCTACATCCTCCAAATATTCTTTTTCCAATAAATAAAAAAATAAGATGAAATCCTAACAATAAATGACTAGGAAGCTCAATTGTTAATTCTAAATGTCTTTACCACAACAAAGCCATGACCACTTTACCCTTGTTTTCATACAACTTTTTCCCGTGCTAAAAATATGGAAAACAAGATCTCTTCAAATGGGTATGGACACCCACCAAAACATAATAGAAAGGGCATTTTTGTGTGTTGCCATAAATTTAAATACCTAAACTACAAAACAATTTTAAGCAAAGCTATCCAATTGGCCCCTTTTCTTTGATATTCGTATTATCTTAAAATAAGATATTAGAAAAGGGCCATAGTTTTTCTTTCACCTTAAATAAAAAGTCAATATATTATTAAATAGTTAAAAAAAATAAAATAGGTGAAATATTAGAGAAACAATTGTAGTTTTGTCTCTAAAATTTCCCTCAAAATGCCTCTACTTATAATAATAACATACCAAATATGTTAGGAATTAATAATATTTAACGCGGAATAATTTCTCTAATCGCAATAATAAGAAGTATGAATAGAATTACAGAAATGAAAAATGCACAACACGAAGACAATATTTAACGTGGTTCACCCAATGTGGGCTACATCCACCAAGAACACTTGCTCAGATTTTATTACAAGCCAACAGTCTTCACAATTACAATAATCAGATCTTGTTTGGAGCTGCGCTCAACAAACCCTCCCGAATTCGCACACACTATTCACCTTCACAAAACACACTCATATAAATCCTATTGTATGTCCATCTATTTATAAGTACATCAATAGGTAGCCGAAGAGGCGGTTTTACAAAACAATGGGTACCGAAAAACCATGGGCCCAAAAATAGCCCATAACGGTTACCCATTACCCATGGGTTAATAAACCACCCATGAAAATTTGCTTTGGGGGCTTCACCCCGAACCCCCTTGACCCGCTCACCGGTGAGCGGGACCGCCGTAAAAATATCCGAGTGTAACACATGGAAGGTGTACCAAACTCTAACATGAAAACAGGCTCCATAAACATAACAAAATAGGAACAAAACGGATTTCTTCAACCTTCACAATCAATCACACCCTTCTCACGTAAAGCTTAGTCCAAACTTCAAAAAAAAAAATCACCTAAATCCTTTCATAGTCCATGATATATGAAGCCTAAATTTCACCTGATTTAACTTTTATTGGAATTAAAGAGAAATGGTTTGCATAAAGAAATAACTATAAAAATAAATAATATATAAAATTCATTTAATGAACAATTAACTGAAAAGTTTAACATCTTCTGGATTTGTCAATTACTCATGGAAACTGTTTGAAAATTAATACATTGTTAATTATCTGGGTGTGTTACGCTTTGGTATATGGCAGTTATGCGTGGCATCTCCAACTAGTCGACGGTTCCCCTTCAACCGTCCCTTCAATTTCTTTTTTCTTTTTATCTTCATTGGTATCAGAGCGGCGCAATGATCTAGGAGAGGAAACATGGAGGTCTTGATGTGTAGTTGTTGGAATAACGACTGCAGTCAAAAAAACGACCAAAAAAATGTGGAGATCTGTCTTGGAGCATCTGTTTTAGCATTTTCTGTAGGCCTCGTGGGAGGATCTAATAGTGTGGTGGAAGTTTTGAGAACCTGCGTAGAAGACCCTACCGCCTATATGTAGTTGTTTCCTATGTTTGCGTCTATATGGCTTCTTGTTCCATCATGGCTCGTCTTTGCCTAGATGTTGAAAGTGACTTCGTGGAGATCCAAAAGATGCCTTGATTTAACAATGATTGTGGATCCCTTATTTGGCACCTCCGATCCTCTTTCGAGAATAATTTGGGACACCATGGATTCCTCAGCTTTGTAAAATAGGCCTGTGTTTTTATTCGCCAACATCAAAGTCAATTGGAAGGAGACCTCCGATGTGCACATCTTTACTGCAGATTTACCCGGGTTAGACAGGGAGGAGGTGAAGATTGATGAGTACACGGAGAGCGTGTGAAAGAAGAGACTGAAAATGATGATGTGTGACATTAAGTGGAGAGGTCCAGTGGGAGATATACGAGGTAATTCAGCATGCCAGATAATGTAAACATGGATCACATTTGTGCAAGGTTGGAGAATGGGTTGCTTAGAGTGAATGTGCCCAAGATCAAGATTGACGCTTCTAATGCCTCTAATGTCAAAAATGTAGACATCAATAGATGGCCATAGATTATTAACTGAAGTCTGAAGGATATACAGAGGTTAGAGGAAAATTGGCGTTCTCCCGTCAGTCATTTACGATGGGGTCACATCATTATTATGGTGACGTTTTTTGTTAGTGTGTCTTTTTATGATGTGTGGTTTTTTGTGTTTAGTGTGTTTTTCAATAAAAATGGTGAGCATTATTTTTCATTTTGGTATCTCGTGATGAAGAACATTGTGAGGAGAAAAAGCACTAAATTAGAACTTGGTTCTTGGAAAAGGGTTTGTGGAAATCCGAGAAACCATCAAGTGTATAGTTGATACCTCTTGTCACCTCCAAGTTCGTGGTCAACCTACAGATAGAAAACCATAGGGGTTCGTGGTAATCCGGGAAACTTGAAACCACGAAGGTGTTAGTAGAAAAATGTACTCATGTTTCTTTTAAGTTTGTGCTATTCTGCAGGGAAAACCAAGGTGTCACCAAGACCGTAAAGCCACAAAATGGCATGCCACCTCAAAGGTGAGCAAGTTACATGGAGAGTGTAAAAACTTGTTACAGTGTTTGAAATGATGTGGGCTCCACTATCTGGAAATACGATGTGATATTTAAAAACAATGTATTAAGGGGGGAATGTTAGAAAATTCATAAATTCTTTAATTATCTGGGTTGGTTATGCTTTGGTATGTGGCAGTTATGCCTACCTTCATGGCATCTCCAACTAGTCGACAATTCCCCTTCAACCATCTCTTCTGCGCTATATATGCATGATTATTGAACAGTTGATCAAACCATTCAATTATTTTTTTTTTTTTTTTCCCCTTCGAAAACCTCACCTAGAGCAATTTTCTTAAATATTGAATAGTTAAATTACACCTTGCTCCACACATAATTCCAGTAGAAGGGAAAATAACTAACTATATATATATTAAGCATGCCAATAGATAATATCATTTAAAGAAAAAGTCAACGTTTATTTATGATGGATGAGAAAAATAAAAGAAAAACAGAATACATGCCCGCAGCTCTAGTGCTAACCCAATGTCCACCAATATTTTAGGAAATATGTTCCACTAATCCACAAGAAAACCTCATTGATTTGTTCAGCTCAATAAACGTGAATTATGAGTTATTCATTCAAGGAAATAATTCGAGCATATAATATAAAATAAACAAAATTAAGGAATACCCACATTACATCAAACATTTTTCATTATGTCAATAACCTTGCAAAATCTTCATGAGTAGACTTGTTGAGTTGTAGAAGAAATTGGACTTGGTACTTGTCGGGATTACAAGATGTAGTATTAGAAGAATAAAAATCTCATGGTAATATAGGATCTATTTCCTCTTCCTCTTACCTCATGATAATATAGTTGTATGATTGCAATAGCCTAGCCTAACTGATAATATATTCTGAAAGTTCCTTCTATGGTGGATCTTGAATACCCACTTCAATCCTACCCATCCACAATGCACTGCAATTTCTATCTGATTTGATCCCTTCTCCTAGGTTGTCTTTCTCCCTAACTGTGTTATTTTCTACCTCTAAAATACCTGTAAGTTTTATGCAAAAGCTCTTGATTAGTGTGTTTCTCTACTCAGAACATCCAAATCTCTAGTGTTTTAAATATGCAAACAGGGCTTGGGATTTTTCATGATTTTCAATCTATAGAGTCAAACCTAAGAGATACTAATAAGTTTGGAAACTAGTAAATAATAAGGAAAATGTCACATTAATGTCATGGAAGGGAAAAGATAATACGGAATCATATAAAACCCAATTTAGATGCAACATCAGCAAAGCGTTGACATTATGGTTTAGAAAGAAAAGGACACTACATATGTGGTGGCACTGAGGCCAAAATTCATGAAATGGAAATTGTCAAAAGTATTAGCGGAAATTTTTTAAAAAGGCCTACAATACGAAACAATGGAAAGTGGATAAAACAAACATGTCAAAAGACACAAATTTAACGAATTTCTCACCGCCTATTTAATCAAAATAAACCTCAAAATATAGATCTATGACCTAATATACGTATTTATTAATAACCATAGTTAATGAACTACAAGCCTAGCTAGAATAACTAGCAATTGCACATGAAATTTAAGATGGAAATCATGAAGGAGATTCATGAGGATGTGAAACTAGAAGATCCAAAATAATGGAAGAGGAAGAGAGGTGTTGAATAAGGGATTTGAGGGAGGTGCATTTTTTTGTGAGTGTAATTTGTGGTTAAAGGGGTACAAAAATGGGAAAAATCCAATAGGTTCTAGGTTTGAAACCCAACCCCCTGAATACAAAAAACCTTGTTCTTTGTTCGCGACTTGGGTAGAAATGGCACCCATTTATTTTATCTACACGCACTATCCTTTTTTGTGTGAGTGTAAGTTGTGGTTAAAGGGGTACAAAAATTAAGAAAAATCCAGTAAGTTCTAGGTTTGAAACCCAACCATCTGAATACAAAAAACCTTGTTCTTTGTTCGCAGATTGGGGAGAAATGGCAGCCATTTATTTTATCCATGGGCACTACCTATAGTTTGATTGGTAAACATAGTATTGAGAATAGACGAAATCAGAATACAAACTCTAAAAGTTCATAAAATTATATAAATCCTACACTAAACAACTTGTTATCTACAAAATTTACATGTTTAGACCAGCATGTCATGCTCAACTCGAGCACTACACACATGTAAATTCTCATTCTTAGTCTGCCCCAAAAATAACACGCATTTCCCACTCATCTTGCACTCCACAAAATGCGGCTGAATTTAGCCCCCAATGAATATCTTGACACTAGCTTTCTTGTTCAAAAATTAATCTTTGACAGATATTTAATCGAAGGTTTCCTCTCATTCCTTGATCCTTTGATATAGGCATTCCCTCTCTAGGAAAAAAATTCATACCCTAGATTTAATGACATCTCGTAATAAGGATGCTCAAACTCCCACCATCGGGAGTAACCAAATTCACATTGTATCCAAGAAGAGCTTGGGCTAGATTTATTTTGTGTGTCACTATTAGATCATTTTCATCTCTCTTGTAGACATCATGTGACTTCTCTTCATTAAAAAATATTAGGTCTCCTATAATAACATTAGGTTGTTCATTTCTATGGGGGTTCACCTAGTAAAAATATGGTATATCACGTTCGTTCGAAGGGTATTAAATAATACCCTTAATGTTAGTTTTTACCTCCAATTATGCAATTGACAATACCCCCTCCCATTATATTATTAGAATGAAAATACCCCATATTTTTCCATGTACCTTACTTATCTATTTTTCTATTGCAATTTTGTTTACCCATTTTTTATTTCTACCCTAATATATCAAATAGAAAATATTTCCATTTGTATCATAATATATAAAATAGAAAATATATCATGTTTTCTCGCTTTCGATTATTATTTTCTTAATATTTTTCTCTAGAATGATATTTCAAAGTTATTCAAGATATATTATCAATTGCGTTAATCTTAAAATTCAATGATTTATCAATAGTTATTCAAATAATTAAGATGGTGAAATAATATCATTTACATTGAAAAACATACACAAACCTAGTTTTCTACAATATTATTATTGTTGGTTAAAAATCGAGTTAATTTCAATATTTTCTTAGTCAAATAGATATTATAATTTCATAAAAACACTCCTTTTTCAATTTTAAGGTTTTTTTAAAAAAACTAGGGGTGGAATATTTTAGTTTAATATTAAAATAAACCCCACCTCTTCCTTGGCCCACCTCTCTAACCTACCCCCAATACCTAATTCAAAATAATAGTAAATTAAACCCTTTCACCCCTTGATGTTTATTGGTATATTGGTTTTGATTTTATCAAATTTAATTACCCCAATATGAATGCACGTGCTAGGATATTTCCTAGCTAATAAACCCCTAGTGCTCATTTCCTTTCTCCGAGAATGTTATCCTCGGTACCTTTTTCCAACGGGATTAGCCTCAATGGTCAACTTTTCCTCAATAGGAAATTTTTTTGACAACAAGGCAAAAAGAGATTCACCAATCATATAGAGGCCACTATGCATATTTAGAGAATAAAAAGAATTCGATAAACATCAACCAATGGAGAAAGTATGCTATGGAGTAACATTCATTTAATCCATGGAATTCATAACAATAATTACTAGGTTCAGATATTTGGATGCTTACCGAATGGGGATTAAATCCAAAATTTAAAAAAGTAAAATCCAATTTATATAACATTAACATGTTAATTCCTATGTTGAGCAATGATAAAAACAGTGGATGGTGGGTTTCCATCGAAATGAAATTACTATATTTTAGGAAAGAAAATGATTAAGAAATGTCATGTGGGTTTTTGTTGTTAGTGTAGGTTATTATTTATCCTTTTATTTATTTATTAGGATACTTCTTACACTTGTGTTAGCCCTACACTTGTTGGGTTAGCTTGCTTAGGTGTACTAGTTGTGTGGAGTTAGCTTCTCAGTTGTGTCGAGTTAGCATACTAGTCTTTTGGAGTTCACTTAACTACCAAGTATCTCAGTTAGTGGGAGTTCTTCACCACCGATTTAGGTAGTAGTTACACTTCCCTCCTCGTATATGTACATATTTCTTATTTACTAATTCAAGTCATTCTATTGTAATGTATTGAGCATTATGGATTATGATGGATTTCCATATATTGTATTTTAGCTCTTTTGCTTTGCAAATCTAATGTGGTGTGCTATTATCATCTGAGATCGCGGCTTGGAACAATATTCTTATCGTTCCTTTCATGGTATCAGAGCGATAGATGATGTAGACATAGCAATTTTCTACAACATGAATTTTTATGTGAAACCAAGTGCGGCATTGGATTTGGAAGGTGCCAAAACCCTAGAATCGACTATAAAATCGACCATGTTTTGAGACACTGGGTGCATTCTTTTATCCATTGGATATAAGCGTGTACCTTTCGGATGCATTCTTTTACCCTCTGGGTATTTCGGTTTTGGATGTAGTATTTTATCCACTAGACGTAGATCTATACCCTCTGGGTGCATTCTTTTATCCATTGGATAAAAACGTGTACCTTCCAGATGCATTCTTTTACCCTTTGGATATTTCGAGTTTTGGATGCAGTCTTTTATCCACTAGATGCAAATATGTACCCTCTAGGTGCATTCTTTTATCCATTGGATATAAGCGTGTACCTTTCAGATGCATTCTTTTACCCTTTGGATATTTCGGTTTTGGATGCAGTCTTTTATCCACTAGACACAAATTTGTACCCTCTGGGTGCATTCTTTTATCCATTGGATATAAGTGTGTACCCTCTGGACGCAATGATTTACCCTCTGGACATTTTAGGTTTTGGGCGTAGGCTTTTATCCTTTGGTCGCAAGCATGTATCATGTGGATGCACTCTTTTACCCTTTGGACATTTGGGTGTCACATGTACCTTTTAAAAAGATCAGCATTAAAATATTATTTTAATAGCAAAACCTTGTAGAGCTCATAACTTTTGATCCGTAGCTCGGATTAAGGTGATCTTTGTTTTGAAATTGTGTATTTTTCAAGATCTACACATTGGTGAAATTTTTATACACATATTTCAAATGTAAAAGGTACTATTACTCATTGTAATATTTACATGCACTCAATTATAAAGTGTCAAATTCGGGAGGGTGTTGTGATCACTTGTGGACGCAATTTCGGTTGAGCCCGATGTCCTAAACTTTTGGGTATTGCATTATTATATCTATGGGTGTATACATTTATATCTCTCTTGTTTATTGAGATATTTTGGATCTGTATTTTCAACACTTTTTTGACATGGTGACAGTCTCTCTTATGGGGGAGCTATTCTGGTGGAGCCCAGTGTTAGTTTGTCAGTGTTCGAGTAGTTAATTTTGGCAACTCATACAGATCTGTGGTATCACTCTACTCATTCAGCAGTATGGGAGGGTGTGGTGTTGATATTGCTTCTTCGAGTTTCGTGTTCTTGCCTTGTTACCTTGGCTTTTCTTGGATCGTGGCACTCCTATTTATTTGGATCTCGTGTCCTTTCCTTGTTGCCTTGGTTGTTCTTGGATCGTGGCACACCTATTTGTAGCAGATTGATAAAATTATGTTTGATGTTTTTTTCATTTTCAACATCACTCCATTGATAGTCTCCTTGCATGGAGCTATTTTGGTGAAGCCCAGTGTCAATTTTTTTTTAGTTATATGATCAAGCAGTGGATTTAGACCATAGTGTGCACCACACTTCTTCAACAGATTGTATGAGTTTTGGAGCCGAGCTTCTGAGGATATCTTGCAGTAGGATTTTTCTCTCTCTACTTTGTTATTACTGGTTTTGGGTACCTTGCGGTGTCTAATTTTCCCAGTTATTGTATGTGGGTACCTCATCAGGCCTTGTTTCCGGGACCCACCTTCTTTTCCACCCACCTAAGCTATGCTTACGGGAGGGTGTTAGTGTAGGTTATTATTTATCCTTTTATTTATTTATTAGGATAATTCTTACACTTGTGTTAGCCCTACACTTGTTGGGTTAGATTTCTTAGGTGTACTAGTTGTGTGGAGTTAGCTTCTCAGTTGTGTCAAGTTAGCTTACTAGTCTTTTGGAGTTAACTTTACTACAAGTATCAGTTAGTGGGAGTTCTTCACCACTGATTTAGGTAGTAGTTACACTTCCCTCCTCCTATATGTACATATTTCTTATTGAATAATTCAAGTCATTCTATTGTAATGTATTGAGCATTATGGATTATGATGGATTTCCATATATGGTATTTTAGCTCTTATGCTTTGCAAATCTAATGTGGTGTACTATTATCATCTGAGATCACGGCTTGGAACAATATTCTTATCGTTCCTTTCATTTGTAACTATTTTTAGAACTAACACCAAATGACCTTATATTCTTTAATGGAAATTATAACACTCAAACCATTTCCTTTATATGCTACCCTCTTTGGAGAACAATATACCTATAAAGAAGCTCTTATTTGTCAAGGTATCTAATCATACATAGGACAACACAGCTGAGTTAAGTTCTATTTCTCTACTAGGTCATATTCCATTTGTGTCTAATGTTTCTAAGGGAATTACTTCCTTCTTTTAAAAATTTGTTGATTAACCATAAGTTTTCACATAACACTCTCCCTACCAATGAAAATTCATGGTTTCCAAGGGTATCCTCTTTTACTGATAATGTTGTAAAACACCTTTGGATTATAAGGTATTTTTTAGTGATTGGTGCTTTCATGGTGGACTTTAAGCTGGGTATCATATTTTTGGGATTTCCAACCACTGTGAATTAATTGTTCTTGTTGAAATTAGTCATCCGATTAAAACCCTCAAACGAAATCTCATCTATGAATTCAACATGTTGAAATCATTTATTTGATCTTGTGTCATCATTGTAGAGCCTATATAATCAAACATCAAATAATCATTCACCCACATATTCAAAAGAAAAGAAACTAGTTATAAATGGTGGTGTTGTTGGAATAGAATTAGGAAGAGGCACAATGTCTCACCGCCAACCTACTTAACATGAATCTCTAATTTTCATTGACTGATTGATATTTAATACATCTTTATTTACCATCCCCACCTCCTCTTGTGAAAATCACCAGACATACATTTAGACAGAACAACAATAACCCATCAAAATCTCAACATATATATTGCTAGGCATGCATAAATAATAGCCAAATATTTAGGGATTTTGTAGTTAGCATTTAGGGAATTTTGTTTTGTATTAGACAACACATTAGATGATATGTATATGTGTTGTTAATGTTGTCTATCTGTAGGTTGAAGAGTAGAGATAGGGTACTTTAAGTTTGAGTTTGAATAAGAATTTGTTTACTGTTATTTTATAAATATTGTATTCTCTGATTTAGTAGAGTAGAATAAGAAATAGACCAAAATAATATTTACATTTATGTGTTCTATTTAAGAGTGCTAATTATTTTCATTGTATCAGTCTTTGTTGGTTAAGTGTTTTTGTAGAGAAGTATCAGAATTTTAAGATAGAGAGATGGCTACATTTTTGCAGGAGATCCTCATAGGATGGTAGAACGATTTGATGGTGTTGGATATAATCTTTGGAAGCTCAAAATGAAGATGTTACTACTGAACAAGGATTTACTAAATATTGTTGAAGGGATCGAGACTAAACCCACCTACAATGCAGATATGATTAGTAAGTGGGAGTCAAAGGAAGGTAGGGCTCATTCCTATATACTTTTAAGTTTGAGTGATAATGTTCTTTTACATGTAAGTGAGGAAAAATCAACAAAGGAAGCTTGGGATCAATTAATCAAGTTATATGAATCAAATGATGTTAGCACAAGATTATATCTTAGAAGAATATTTTTTCAGTTAAAGATGTAGGAAACACAAAAGATATTAAATTTCACAAATCAATTTAAATCTCTCAAAAATCAATTAGCAGCATATGGATCAATGATTGTAGAAGAAGATGGTGTTATGTCACTTGTTGAGAGTTTTCCAAAATCCTATTTTGGACTGGTAGGAGCACTAAGCACCCAAGATAATTTGGATTTGACAAAAGTAATAGCAGCACTACTTCAAGAAGAAATCAGAAGGAAGGATGGGGGCCTGAATGATGAGAATCCTACAGCACTATTTTCAGTAGGATATAAGGGAAAAGTAAAAAGGAAGAGTGATAAAAAATATCATCCCTCCATTTCCAATGTCTCAAAGAATGGTAAAGACACAAAGGAGGAAAAAATAAGGGAAATTTATTTCATTGTGGAGCTTCGGGAATTTTAAGAAACAATGTGGAAAGTGGTTAGCATGGGTAGAAGAGGTAAAGAAAAGCAAGGTTGCTAAAGCTAACATGACCTCAAGAAATGACCAAGAAATTTTTTTACGAGTTGTCACAACCCCAAGTTATATTGTTTCAAATTAATGGTATTTAGATTTAGGAGCAACTCGGCATATGACACTTGAGAGAGGTTGGTTTATGGCATATAAAGAAGCACCCAAAATTAAGATTTCATCAATCTTGGAGATGATATAAAATGTGAGACGATTGGAATTGGAGGTATCCCATTTCAAATGTTAGATGGTGGATACAAGAAAATTAAAAATGTATGGTATGTACTTGCTCTAGTAAAAACTCTTTTATTAGTGAGAAATATTACCAATGTTGGGATAATTACACAATTTGACAACAAGGAATGTGTCCTAAAGGAGGTTTAAGGAGTAATTGTTCCAAAGGGAATCCGAGATGGCAATGTATACAAGTTATGTGCAGCAGTAAGACATTTTGGTGTTAACAACAACATATAATGAAATATATGATTTAGCTCTTTGGTATCATAGATTCGGACATGCAAATACTCACTTGCTTCAAATATTAAAATTAGATCAGCTTGTGGAAGATTTTAATTTTAATCTACTAGTTGAGTTGGGAATGTGTGAAGGTTGTTGTTTAGAAAAGCAACATGGATTCCCCTTCCCAAAGAAAGGAGAAACATGAGCTAAGGAGAAAATACAATTTATACATTCGGATATTTGTTGTGCAATGCAAATAATGTCACACAAAGGTTCAAGGTATTTTATTACCTTTATTGACAATTCCTCTAGAATTACCTTTGTTTATTTTATCAAAAATAAATCATGTGCATTAGAAATGTTTAAGATTTTTAAAGCAGTTGGTGATAAGCAATTAGGAAAACCTTTGAAATGACTTAGATGTGATAATGGGGGTGAATATACCTCAAATGTTTTCAAAATTTTCTGTACAAAAGAAGGTATCAAACTTGAGTATATTTTTCCTCATTCACCACAACAGAATCGTGTCACTGAGAGAAGGAATAGGACTCTTGTTGAAAGTGCTAGATGCATGCTTAAGAGTAGTGGATTATCTAATGTCTTTTGGGCTGAAGCAGTCTCCAGTGTAGCATATATACAAAATAGGTTGTCAACTACTGCAAATTGCATAATAAGACACCTTATGAGGCATGGCATGGAAGCAAGCCAAGTGTCAATGATTTAAAAACAATTGATTGCATAGCATATGCACATATACCAAAAGCTAGATGAAAAAATCAAGAAGTGTATAATGGTTAAATACGGTTTGAATTAAAATGGATATTGAATTTATGATCCTATAACACACAATATTCTAGTAAGAAGAGACGTCATTTTTGATGAAAATTCAGTTTTCTAGAAATCAACAGAGATGTAAAATGCTAAGGATTAAGAAACAAGGCCTTATGATCTCAGATCGATGAAGAATTTGAGCATGAGAATTCTACTCCAGCAAGACCATTACAAGTTACTGACCCACAAGGCCCATCGGAGATGTACAAGGAGAGAATCAACTTTGTAGATCAACAAGACTACAAAATTCCACTTAAAAGGCATCTAAATCATATGCAATTAATGTAGAGGTTGATGAACCACTTAGTGTTCAAGAAGCACTTCAAATTATTTATGCAACAGATTGGAGAAAAGTAATGGATGTTGAATATGAATCATTCATAACAAAAAGAATTTGAAACTCACAATTCTTCCACCTGGAAGGAGAGTGGTTGGATGCAAGTGGTTATTCAAGAAAAATTCCAAGTTTGTGCTTTCAAATAGACCGCTACAAGGCTCGTTTGGTGGAAAAGGTTACACCCAAATTATAGGTTTGGATTATCATGACACGTTTTTCTCCTATAGTTAAGATAACATCCATCAGGATTCTGTTAGCAGTGGAAGCAACCCTTGATCTTCATGTACATTAGCTAGATATAAAAACTACATTTTATAATGGATTCTTGAAGGAAGAAGTTAACATGGAACAACCGAGAAGGCTACATACAAGAATGAAAGGATCAATTAGTATGCAATCTTTAGAAAACATTGGATGGTGAAACACTATTCAAGAGCATGGTATGAGTGTATTGATGGGTTTCTCCAAAATGAAGGATATGTAAGTTTCAATGTTGATTCAAATTTATACATAAAGCATATTGGTGAGTCTCTAGACATTTTATCCTTATATGTTGATGACACCATCATTACGAGTAATTGTTTTAAGATGTTAGGCATGTTTAAGTCTCAATTAGCTACGGAATTTGAGATGAGTGATCATGGTGAGATTCATTATTGCTTGGGCATTCAAATTTTAAGAGATAGGGAGAAGAGGAAAATCCATCTTAGCCAAGAGAGGTACATTAGGAACATTCTTAAGAAATTTGTGATGGAAAATTGTAAGCCAGTAAGTACTCCAATAGAAGTAGGAAATGAACTTTCACTCGACATGTGTCCCAAAACACAAGAGGAAGAAAGTTATATGAATATGGTTCCATATCACAATGTTGTTGGGATCCTAATGTATTCAATGGTTTCTAGCAGACCTGATATTGCACGTGTTGTAAGCATTATGAGCCAATATTCTAGTAATCCAGACCACAACATTGGGTAGCGAGTTAAAGAATTTTTAGATATTTTCAAGGAACACCTAAACATGGAATAAGATTCGGTAGGAGTTCGAAAAATCTCTAGAACTTACAGGGTATTGTTTTGCAGATTGGGGAGGGGCGTTGATAGTAAGAGATCAACTTTAGGGTTCTGTTTTATCCTTAGTGGAGGTTAGTTTCATGGGCTAGTAAGAAACAATGAACTGTTTTCTCTCCGAGTGTAAAAGAAGAATATATAGCAGCATGTCAAGCTGAAAAATAATTGATTTGGTTGAGAATATTGTTGTAGTACGTCAAGGTTACTCATTCCCAACTGAAAATATTTAAAGTGTGATGACCAAAGTTGCATAGCCATGATGAAGAATTCGAAATACCATGGGAGAGTTAAACATATGGGGATACAATACCATTTCATCCGTGAACAAATTGAGAACAACACTATAAAAATGGGAGAACGGTGCAACTGAAATGATGGTGGAAGATGCATTGGCAAAGGCATTACTAAGAAATAAGTTTGAGTTTTGCAAAGAAGGATTCGATGTGATACAACCTGGTTGACAAATATTTGGCTAAGTGGGAGTGTCAGGCATGCAGAAATAGTAGCCAAATATTTAGGGATTCTATAGTTAGC
Source organism: Taxus wallichiana var. yunnanensis (assembly GCA_018340775.1). Classification (NCBI taxonomy): domain Eukaryota; kingdom Viridiplantae; phylum Streptophyta; class Pinopsida; order Cupressales; family Taxaceae; genus Taxus; species Taxus wallichiana. The sequence goes on along the minus strand of CM031243.1, from coordinate 500,010,458 downwards.
ATTTAGGGAATTTTGTTTTCTATTAGACAACACATTAGATGATATGTATACGTGTTGTTAATGTTGTCTATATATAGGTTGAAGAGTAGAGATAGGGTACTTTAAGTTTGAGTTTGAATAAGACTCTATTTATTGTTATTTTATAAATATTGTATTCTACGATTTAGTAGAGTCGAATAATAAATAGACCAAAACAATATTTGCATTTCTATGTTCTATTTAAGAGTGCTAATCATTTTCATATACGGCATACCATAACAAGTTTGTTGCAAGTTAGCAGAGAACATAATCAAACCTTATATCTACACATAGCAATTGGAATGAAAAGAATAATTCAACTTTGTATTTTTATACCTTATTTCCGGGAATCTTGGTGAAGCTTGTCTAAAGTCCAGCGAATCAAGCCTAAGTTTTGTATTGAATCCACTTTAATTAATTAGAAGCCCAAATCATTAAAAATAAATTTTGAATAGAAATCTTAACCAAACCCCTTGATAGAAAGAGGTGTTATACTCATGGATCTAAGCGTGTGGATTCAATTGATTAGACGAAAGAGAAAATACATAAAAAACAGTCGAGATCTAGGACATAAGTTCAAACCGGGTCTTGCCTTGCCTTCTTGAACTATCATCTGTTGTGAGAATGAGGTTTCCTTTTCCTTAACGTATGCCTTCTTTTTAAAATCATAATGTCCCTTTTCAGAGGCATGTCTATTGTCCATTGATGTAGAGAAAATGTACAAACGTAGGTCAAGAATTCTCACCACATGTCTAATATTTGTATAGAAATTGGAGCAGACCCTCATTTCAACCATTTCTACAACCATTCCAAGTAGTGCGGGTCATGTTGTAGTGCCCACTTCCCTTCGACATTTATTACTGTTGATTTCTATACTATTGACTATGCTTATGGACATTTTGTATTATTCTGACTTAGCATGATGTTAGATGTTAGAGATACTGAGACTATTGTTGGTTTTCGATTCTTAGTATGATGTGTGTGGACTTTTAGAGACATTTTGATATGGATGATGATATGTTATTGACATGGTTATATATATTTTTGACATGCAATATTTTTATCACACTGAGTAGGCCTTGATAATTGAACTAATGTTGTGATCATTTTGACATGGATGAAATGTAGAATAGAGATGTTGTTAGAAATTGTAAATGATATCGTAATTTCCTAGATGATGATTTGATTCATATGTAGATGATTGTGGATTTAAATTACATATTTTATCTTCGATTTTTATACAGATTACACGAGGCTAAAGGAGGTATTATACATTTTGTAGGTAAATATATTACAAACAAACAACGGGGGGATTAAAGACCAACCACATTGGAATGCTAAGTGAATTCAACAAGGGTCACCATGGAAACATTTATTTTTGTGTATGTGTGTTTTAATTATTGTTAGGGGGTTACCATAGAGGGATTACCTCTAATTGTGACCAAGGGGGCTATGTGTTGTCTTTTATTTTAGTTTCCTTTATTTAATTTTTGTATGCGATTTTAAAGTGATGTATTTTCATTTATTAATTCTTGTTTGTGTCTAGATTAGTAAATTAATTATTTTACTAAACTATATTATGAATAGGTGAAAATATTTTCATTTATTAGACTAGATGGCTTTTAGGTTTTGTGTTGTAGTTGAGTACTTGAAATCTTGAGTGTTGTACACTCTACCCCTTCATATAAATTCGAATTTGGCCTAATTTTGAAAGCTTGTGGGACAAGTTAAATTTGTCTCACACCTCTTAAATTTCTATACCAACCCTACATATGGGTTGGGGGGTCAAAAATAGACCCCATTAGGTGTTTTGGGAAGACAAAAATCTGAAATTTTAATGCCAGTTCCTTCATGTAATTAAAGTTTGTCCTTAAGGGGTGTGGGCTTAGATTGTGTCTATAAGTAAATTGTCATTCCTCTCACCTACCAATTTATGGTGCGTTGGGGTTGAGGTTTTCTTTTGAGGTGGAGTTGAGAATGAATGATGTGGCATCCTACATGAAGCCACATCACCCTCCTCTCTCCATTTTCTATTTATTCAAGTTCATTGGCTTGTTTGGGGGTTACTTCATTCTTTTGTGCTCTTGCATTTTGGAGGAGTTAGAGGATTTTGGAGTGCTTGTTGTCTTTGTTAGAGCTTATGGATTATTTCTTGGGCTTAAGAAGCTTAGAGATTGATTCTTGTAAAAAGTTCTACTATGGAAATGTAGGAGCTTTACTCTTGCTTAATGTTCTTCTTTTACTTTGTGTGTATGTGTTTGTTTTGAATGTTTGAATATGCTTGTTGGGTGCTTGGGTAGATTGCCTAAGTATGGTGTAGGAGGTGACTATGGGAAGAATTCATGTAGCGATGCATAAGATTTTATTTCATGTTTTGGAGGGAGTTTGGGTTAAGTGCCCCACCTTGGACAAGGAATGCTTACATTTCTTACTTGTTTCTTTTAGGAGGGAGGCATAAGAGTATGTGGGAGGAATAAGAGGTACTTGACGGAGGCATAAGAGTGTGTAGGGGTTTGGAGATATATATTGGAGGTTTTTAAGGTGGGCACCCATTTCCCATTGGGAGGCATAAGTAGCCTCCCCATATGTTCTTGTTCCTTTGGCTTTTCATTTAGAAGCCTTATATATTTTTTTGTTTTTCCTTCTTTTGTTTGTATTTTGAGTTGATGGTGATTTAGAATGGTTGTGAAATACTTTGTTTTGTGTTGTGGAAGCTTGTTTTGTCCATGTGTTGGATCCACCTTTCATTGCAATGTGGTTAGGGCTCGACGACCAATGAAGAGAATGGCTTCTCCCCCTCATTGGATTCTTTGGTTGGGTGGAGAGTATTTCCTCTCCCCAATATTTATTGTGAATCAAGCAAATCATGAAGGAGATATATTGTTTGTGATGTGAAGATTGAAGGTTTGTTAGAGTCCTTAAGAAATCCCTTCTTGTGAGAATCATTTTTGTTATTCCCACTCAAGGTGGAAGATTTGTAATATTGTGTTTTATTTTACAGAAAATGTTGTATTGTAAGCTGAAATTTCATTTGAAAAGCTCATGGAAGAGTTGTAAAATTTCCTCTTTATTTAAGTTACATTGTGAAAGAAATGGACCAAAATGTAAACCATGCTTAAAATTTTAACTTTAGTTTATATTGTGATAAAAGAAGTTCTTTGTTTTAAAAGAAATGAGCTATCCTCAAGAGGAAAAGAAAGTTTACTTTAATTATTGTAGTTGTATTATTGAAGAATGAGAAAGAAGGAATATAGAAGTTGTAAGATGTTTAAAATGTATGCATAGTAAAATTGAATAAAGAGTAAATTTGGTATAGTTATTTTGAACATATAAGTTGTAGAGAAAATTAAAGAGACAACAAATTTGAAGTATATTGTTTTAATTGAAATGTTGTATTTTGTATTTAGGAAAATAACAATATTAGAAGTAGATTTATATCCTTTTTAGTATTGGTCTTGTAAGAAAAATTATTGAACAAAATGAAAATGATCTTGTAGTTATTGTTGCTATCATTGGAATAGATAATGCCTTAAAATGAGTAGTTTTAACTATAGAAAGAAAAAATGGAACTAAATCTTACAAATAGGCATTTTAGGCACTTAAACTTAGGCTCAGAATGAATTTTAGAACACTCTGGTAACTTTTATTTTTTTAGAAATCTTAAATTTTTAGGTTTTGTTTCTAAGGAATAGAGCAGCCGCCTGTGTAGATCGGTCGTCTCATGACCATTGCTCGGGCATGGTGGCGGTCTCGGAACCACTTTGCTCCGTGCAAGGCGGTAGTTCGTGAATCATCATCCAGGTGGGGCGGCGGTCCCGGGACCGCCACAAACCTACCTCTCTGTGGCGATTTTGTCACTTACGGCGGAAGAATCATGGATCCACACCTGTGTAATTTCTAACTTGTAATAACTAAATTTTAAGCATGTAAAATTTACAAGGAAACCTCTAGCAATCAAATAATGGCTATATCTCATTGTTTAAAGCAATAAAACCTCCAAATGGTGGATTCAAAGTACTCAAACTTGTATTTATAAATGGGAGTAGGATTTTCCCCAAATGGAGCACTCCAAATACAAATAGTTGGTAATAAAATCAGATTTGAAAAGGAAATCCCTTCAATCCTTGAATGAAATACATTTCAATATTAAACCTACAATCTAAACAAAACTACCCTAAGCTTGATCTTGAAGAATTTATCCATAGTTTCTCCCTTCCTTGCTTCCATGGCTTCCTTTGCTCCAACCTGCAATCAAACAAAGGAAAAATACCAAATGAGGAGAATAGAATAAAGGAAAGGTTTTAATAAGAATTCATAAGGAAATTTAGGGCTAGTTTGGAACCCTAGGATCTAGTGGCCACAATTGAATTGATCTAAGGGTGGAGGATCAACCCTACTTTTGTTTGGTAGGAATGTATTCATAAATTTTTAATTAAATTTTAAGGTATGTGTGGATGGGTGAATGGGGCCATTTAATTACCGTGGTGTGCATAATCTCTAATCTAGTTCCTAGCATGTTTTAGAAAAATAATGAAATGGACCCTTAAGTTATTAAATAATGGAATTATAGTAACTAAATATAAGGTAAAGTTTTAGGGTGTGAATGTTAGTTGTGGAGGAATAAAACATTAAACCAAGTAAATTTAAATTATGGCATCTTCATAGTTGAATGTTGTAACGACCGAAATCATACACACGAGCAACACAAGAAAAGACAGGATAATTTTTTTTTTTTTTTGACTTGCCGACACATAACGTGATGCAACATGTCGTCACCAAGGATACAACTGACTCTTTGAACAACTCGATACAAGGATGGCCATAAAGGGAGCACGGAAACGTTCACATCTATCAAGGACAAATACACTTTTTTTTCTTTTTCTTTTTTGACAAGACAACATAGAAGTCCAATGACAGAACACTCTAACAAATAGGGCAAGCCACAGTAAGAATGATTGAAGGTTACTTATTTTGATATAACACCCTTTAACTCATGACTTATGTTTTCAGAAAGATTCAATATATGATTCGCACAAATTCATCTTACCAACTGAGTTAATTTCTTATACACTGTAGAGAAGTTCACTAAAAGTCTTCACTTTACGACAATTAGTTGTTTAGTTCCATTATTTAATAAGGGACTAATTTAATTCCACAAGGCTATCTGTCCATACTTACATTACTAAAAATTGCTCATTACCTTGCTACAACAAGAATTCGTGTTCAACAAAATCAAGATGAACTTACAAAGTATCCTGGGAAAGAGTTAAGGAGATAAGGTCGAGTTAAATTCCTCTTTAAGACGTCATTAGCTATTACCAAGGTTTAATTGGAGCTTGGGGTTTTATACGTAATTATTAACGCTTTTACTTAGGCTTCACCGAAAGAGCTTATCAAAAGGGAACTACTTACTTTCAAATAGGCTGAGAGATAAATTGAGTGGTTTCTAAATTTTCTTCTCTTACTTGTTAAATCTTATTAGAAGCTAACCATAGTTTTCCTTTAAGCTTGTTTTAAGCGTTCACCAAAAAAAAGAGTAGTGTTCACTAGTTTAGCTAGGGATATCAAGTTATATACTGTTACTTAACAAGGGATAGTTTCATCTTTGATCACTTACGGAATTACATGCTCTCAAGTTGGTCTCCTCTACACCAATTTAATTGCAATATAACTTTTAGTTTAACTTCTTTAAGTATTGAACAAACCATCTTATTTTACCTATATATCACAATTACTAAGTCTTAGAAAGATTTAACTTAACATTTAATCGTAGGGATAAAGTTTAACAATACTCATTTACGAACACAAAAAAAAAAAAAGTTACACCACTCTTAGAATATCGATAATCCACTGAGGTCACTCAACAAGTGGTAAACAAATTTTCTTATATTTTCAATGATATACAGACAATTCAAGGTTCCAAAGTTAAGACGACATAATCCACGATACAAAATACTAAGACATTGATCCTCTTCTAAATTTTCCATTAGATGTTGTCAATAGTTGACAATATAAAAACAAACAACAACTTACAAGCACCATAATGATTATCATCTATGCAAGTACAACAACCACTTCTTTCATACTTGAGCTCGGAAAATCAACCTGCAAAAACATGTTAGCTTTTGTCAGTTCAAAAGAACTGGCATGAGCATGCATTCCCCTTTCCTAGATATTTCATCAAAATTAATTGAACGACTAGAGCATGGTTTCCATTCCAAGACATAAGCAAGAGTAATTTGTATGAATGTAAACAAAATAGATATCTAGTTAACAAAAGGCACACTGCAGGACATAAGGAGGCCAAAATTGTACATTTTCTATCCAAGGTTACTCTTACTCCATACATTCTAAATTATAACAAATTTCCCACATAATACATTTTTTTTTTTTCCTTAAGTAAGATAGCGATAGCAGCTTCACATTCACAAAACAGAATAAAGGAATCGTACGACAACCACCCGATATGGAATAGTAAATTCTACTGATAATGCAAAAAGGAGGTAACTAATTTTATTATTCCGAACATCCCTACTCAGACCAAGAGTGTCACACAAGCCCACAAACTCTCATGCCACCTATGAGGGGTTATGGCCACTCAAGGACCCAATTCAAAGATCATGTAAAAAGGAATGCATTGCACATGCGTACACCTTAAAGAATGCAGCTGATGTTTTTTTTTTTTTATTTATTTTTATATATATATATATTCAAGGTTAAACAATGTCCACATACGATAAGTTGAAACTTTGAAAGCACTATTAAGCCGCAAGTACCAACTCCGCACATCCCTCAACAAAAAAACCCTTCATTCCCAACATAATAAATATTTCAATGTTATACACTGTTAACTTACTTGCTGAAATAACGAAGAAAGGTCTCATAAGACATTGTTGTTTTGGGGTAATTGTAATTTCCCTTTCACAGGTCCCCAAAAGCATCTCAAGCCACAGAATTAGTTCATGTTAACCACATCCAACATATACATCATTGTTTATTACTCGGAAGGGGGTAAAACTCTATTCATACACTCACTACCGTGGATGCATCCGACAAGGAAAGGCTTTTCTTACAATAAAGAAAAATTTAAGAAAACTTACACAGTTGTGTCAGGCGCATAGGATATCCCATGTACAAAATGAGAGTGCCTCGAGTACTATAAGTATTCTCTCCAAAGGTTTGAGTAAGGTTTTTCCTGTAACAATCCCTCAATTTTTCCGTCACAAAGCAGTCGGTGGACCTTTCATAAGACCAGTTAGGGAGATAAGTCAAATGTAGGACTAACAATGTTATCCCTTGGCTAGGGTACTAAAATTTTAGGGTAAGCAAGTTAGATTTGGCCAAGAAAACGTTCGGATAAGACATTGTCGAAAACCCACTTTCTAGTCACAGCCGGTCACAAACGACGAGCATAACACATAGTTTGCTAAAGCTTCTAAAAGAATAGAAAATTATGATGTTCCAGCCTTGCAGTCGACCTCCCAAGTTTGAAATTGGGATGAGATTATACCAAAATTAGATTGCTTAAAAGAAAAGGATGAGCAAGGGTCTCTCTAGTATCATTTCCAAGACAAAATTAATACCAGATCTGATAACATCAAAAGGCAATAAAAACACAACTTCTCATGAGGTAAATATTTTTATTCATTTATTATTATTATTATTTTTATTTTTTTTTTTTAAGGAGGACAAAACTTAAGCAAACAATAACTCATTGCCACGCTGAAGATGGTCCATTACCAGGTCGAAAAAGGACAAAACTACTCTTACAGGCATAACATAGATGTATCCAGTAAAACTCCATGCACATTTTATCCAGAGAAAACTACAATCTTGCGGGAAAGGCATACCACAACCACACAACATTTCAATTGATATTTTCTCACGCAAAGCTATCCCAAAACAAATACAGCACACATTTACCAGGAGAACAAGCAATAATCATGCAATCAATATAAAAGAAATAGCTGGAAAAGGGAAAAAAACAGCTCATGCCTGTTCCTCCTGGTTCAACATCGCCCCTCCTGCCTCTTCCATGAGTTGCATCGTAAAACAAGTAAAGTCTCAATAGAGAATCTTTGTAATAAATTTCATCAGGTCTCCTGCTTGTTGGAAGCGCTCAAAAAGGCTTCTACTATACTGCAACATGCCTGCTGCCTGGCTAACTCCCTAGCATTCAGAAACTCTTCGAGACGACCATTGGGGAATCGACCCAGCAACCTCGGCCCCTGACCTGACTGTGACATGCACTCGAATGCTTCCACCTCTGTCTCTCTGTCAAACAGTAGCTTGGCGCCATGGCCGTAAATTCTTACCAAAACTTTCTTGACAGAATCTTCGTCCACAATTTTCTTGACATAATCTTCTTCCGCTAGTTGCCAATGACATTCATAAACCCTATTAGTCATCGATCCCTTCAAAGGCTTCAGGAATATTTGCTTAGGGTTTACTGCACCTCCTTCCCATTGGCTTGCAAGATTGTGTGCAGAAGAAAATATGCTTCTTCTGGTATATCAACTTCATCATTGTTATTTCCACCGATCATTCTCTTTTTTTTTTTTGGAATTTCTGTTTGATGAGCTCAAAAAAAAAAATTAAAAATAAAAATTTATGATGTGCTCAATTTTGAATCCAAGTTCTGTTTAGCATTAAAACCTGCTTGTACTCAACTTTTAATTCCAGTTTTATTTGCGCGGTAGCATTATTCGTAATATATTCTAGCGCATCAAAGAATATGCATGAGAAAGTAGATGAAGCGAAGAATATGCCAGAGAGAGCAGACAAAGCTAACGTTTGGGAGAGAAGCCATTCATCGGGAACCCTAACTTACACGGATCGAATCTCGCAATTTGCCACGTAGACACATTGCAGTCGAGGTGTCTCTTTGAGAGACCTATTTTTAAGGATGCCCTGACACTTGCCATCTACTGACCCCAGCGTTTCCTGATATGTATACCAGCTACTACTAAAATGTACTCTTTAAATACAGCCAACGATCCTAATCTCTGCACACTTCAATATATTTAATTGCCTCTGAATTACACCTTTACACGCAATGGCATTTGGATATTTGTGCACCATTTCTCGATTTTTCATCAAGGTTATTTCATTGTTGTTCTCGATTTTCTGCAAACTGTGCAAGACTTGGTGTGGATGAGAGCTCGCATCCGCGTTTTCTACTTTGACTGAAACACAGACACAGGCTTAGAGGTTCACATTTTGATTGCTACAGGCTTGTTGGTAGCATCGCGGCATGTTTTCTACACCACCACTGCACTGGTGTCTGCACCAATTTCCTCGTCTATTACAAAATGTTAAAAGCAGTTGCAACTAGATACTTCCTCACCCAATTTGTAACGTTGAGACATCAAATTGTAAAACTTATCAACTTTTCAAACATCATCTCTTTTGTTCTTCTCCCTGGTTTTTACGCCGAATGCGTACAACAGAAATCTGAGAACCTTAATGGAGAACTAATGGTACTAGCACTGTTGAACAGGAGAACGGTGGAACAGCAAACCCGTCGATGTCATCAATACGCATTAAAGATCATTAAAGGAATGACCAGAATTTTCACCCAACTTCCAACTGACATCAACACAAGGGTCTTTTTGTATTATTTAATTTCAAGGCACCCACGCATGAGGTAAGGTTACTTGCCAGGGAGAACAAAAGTTGTAGATAAAACATTAAGTTGTGCATTTATTATGGGCCCTTCAACATAAAAAATAGTCCCCTCCTACAAAGGTACCACCACCAAACCTCTCTCCCCTTCCACGTAAACCAAGGCTGGAAATGACTACTAACATGCCAATCTTAGCTAAAAAAAAAAAACTTTAGGTACCAAAAAAAAATGCCCAAATGCCTTGAAAAGGTTTTAATATTCCATTAGAACTTTTAACAAAAAAGTCATTACGCATTCCACTGATCAAAATCATGATAAGCTCACTAGACGAAAGTTAGAAATGACCCTCGGCAACAAAAGAGCACTTACGACAGAACGAGATGGCGAGACAAAGTGAAAGAAGGGAAGAAACTATTCCAAAATAACTCCGCAATAAGGTCAAAGTCACCTGACGATAAAAAGGGAGCTCAAATAAACGTTCAATGAAAAACAATAGGGGCAAGGTGGCAGAAACAGAAGTCAATGCCCAACGGGGCATTACATTCTCCTCCCCTTAAGAAAGCATCGTCCTCGATGCGACATAACACAGAGGAAAAGAAATGGTTCGCAACCAAGAACAGGTAAAGGAGAAATTACACCCTATGGTTTAAAATTTTAGTGATTAATGCACGGTCACAAAGTAGCCTTAGGAACATTTGGTAGAAATTTTAACTTTCAATGTTCTGTGAAGATTGGCAGTTCCTTCTTATTTATTATTTTCATTAGTCTCTTTCCGTTAACATTATTCTTAGTTTAATTTCTTTTAAAATTTCATCATTGAAGAGTTTTGGTTTATTCCTTATTGTGGGTGCCCAACATGAACTGCTAACACAACACCCTATCAGTTCACAAGACACTACAGATTCACAAGCACGCAAGTATATACTTCATGATTGTATTACACCACAAAAGGTTACTCAAATACGGAATAGAATAGGCACAGTCCACATAACATAGTACTCGTCACACATCAATGACTGACATACAAAATACTCAACCAAAAGAGTACTACAATCCACTAGACATTTCCTCAATTTTCATCAATAAAATTTAAAAAAAAAAAAAAACTCACATAACACCAAACCATGCTATAGGTACATAGTGTCCACAAGGGAAACAATGACATATTCACAACATCACAACACATATCCACCTGACATGAGTAACACATACATCAAAAGACCACTACCAAACATCACAATAACTCAACATATGTCCCAGAACATCAACCATACACACAAATATCATATGCCTCCCTCAAACTCTTATGCCTCCCTCAAGTCTATTATGCCTCCCTCAAACTCTTATGCCTCCCTCAAGTCTCTTATGCCTCCCTCAAACTCTTATGCCTCCCTCAAGGAGGTCGGTTGACCCTATGGTCCAAGACACATAGAGTTCGAACACTCCTAACCCAAGTGACATAATAACGCGTGGTTCAACAACCCGCTAGTTATCTATAACTCCTTGGGGCGTACCCCTATACAACGAAGCGGGTCCATAGGTCCAACCATTCCATGGGGCATCCCATGACCCTATTCCACACATCACGACGATAAACCAGCACAACAATCCAATCAAAGTGCCAAGTGGCAAAGTACAAGCCTTGGGCGAGGCGGTAAAAATTCCAAATTTAAAAGAAGACCCAAAATCAAGCAAAATAAATGGCCAAATAGCCATAGTTAGTATCAAAATCCCCATGTTAGTGCCACAAACCAAGGAAATGCCCAAAATTGTAAAGCATGGCAATCAAGAAAAGTTGCTGGTCCTTACAAAATAAAGTAAAAAAAGCTCAATTTACGAATAAAATCAACTTATAATAATGTCACATTACGATAACTGTGTGGCCTTATCTAGCCACCAAAGGGGTACTCAACGAGTTGCTAGCACTTGGAACATCGAGCCTCAGCTCGTAAAATACGTATCAATAATACAACTGTCATCACCTCTATCTGAATCATCCCGCCACCACTTCGACAAGGCTAAACATAGTCATAGTTGCACTTAGGTTGCGTACATACAACCACATAGGGAGAGAGGAAAGAATCACATGTTATCTACTAAACCGAGTTTTGGCTCGAGTTATTGACCCATGGTACACCATTCCTCACTCTCAACATACACTTCTACCGATTACCCTCAGGGTCGGTTAGCGTAAGGTTCACAACATAACATGTAACTACATCACTAACACAAAGGTGGTACATATGGTACATATACAAGGTAGATCACAATCATACATTCACCGAGTGTAACACACCACTTTACCACATTATTCTCGCACCCAAAGCGCAATCACCATACGATAGGGTTCATACACTCACCGTATGACCCCAATCACAACATGAAGCATTACATATTACACACATCATACATATGATGAACATAGTACATCTCAATATAACATCCATTGCTACATAACAAGGTGGTACACACATTTCTTCAAAACATGGTAAGAACATCATGATACAACTCATTTCTTTTAACATCAATCTAGTCATACAACACATTGACACACCTACATACCACAATATGCCACAAGGCTCCAACACTACGTCATCCACATTATAATTCTTTTCACACATCACAAATAGTAATTCACACGTGAAATCTTCATAGAATCCACAAGAAGGAGAGAGAATACTCCCATCCCCAACATATCAACATGATCACAAACACGCACAAAGTGACATACACATCATGTGCGTTCACAATATCACAATTACGACATGGATCACATCACGCTTAAGGCACATTACTCTTCCAATATCTACCACCATCATGCAACATCATTATCATGAAACAATATCATGTAACACCATCACCATCATGTAACATCACCATACAACACCAATCCGGCCCATAGGTTTGAGAGCATGAACCTCGCTCTGATACCAAGTGTAACGACCCATAAATCACACACACGAACAACACAGTAAAAGACAGGATAAATTTTTTTTTTTGACTTGCCTGACACATAACGTGATGCAACATGTCGTCACCAAGGATACAACTGACTCTTTGAACAACTCGATACAAGGATGGCCATAAAGGGAGCACGGAAACGTTCACATCTATCAAGGACAAATACACTTTTTTTTTTTTTTTTTTTGACAAGACAACATAGAAGTCCAATCACGAACATCTAACAAATAGGGCAAGCCACAGTAAGAATGATTGAAGGTTACTTATTTTGATATAACACCCTTTAACTCATGAGTTATGTTTTTAGAAAGATTCAATATATGATTCGCACAAATTCATCTTACCAACTAAGTTAATTTCTTATACACTGTAGAGAAGTTCACTAAAGTCTTCACTTTACGAAAATTAGTTGTTTAGTTCCATTATTTAATAAGGGACTAATTTAATTCCACAAGGCTATCGTCCATACTTACATTACTAAAAATTGCTCATTACCTTGCTACAACAAGAATTCGTGTTCAAAAAAATCAAGATGAACTTACAAAGTATCCAAAACGGGAAAAAGTTAAGGAGATAAGGTCGAGTTAAATTCCTCTTTAAGACGTCATTAGCTATTACCAAGGTTTAATTGGAGCTTGGGGTTTTATACGTAATTATTAACACTTTTACTTAGGCTTCACCGAAAGAGCTTATCAAAAGGGAACTACTTACTTTCAAATAGGCTGAGAGATAAATTGAGTGGTTTCTAAATTTTCTTCTCTTACTTGTTAAATCTTATTAGAAGCTAACCATTGTTTTCCTTTAAGCTTGTTTTAAGCGTTCACCAAAAAAAGAGTAGTGTTCACTAGTTTAGCTAGGGATATCAAGTTATATACTGTTACTTAACAAGGGATAGTTTCATCTTTGATCACTTATGGAATTACATGCTCTCAAGTTGGTCACCTCTACACCAATTTATTTGCAATATAACTTTTAGTTTAACTTCTTTAAGTATTGAACAAACCATTTTATTTTACCTATATCTCACAATTACTAAGTCTTAGAAAGATTTAACTTAACATTTAATCATAGGGATAAAGTTTAACAATACTCATTTACGAACACAAAAAAAAATTTACACCACTCTTAGAATATCGATAATCCTTTGAGGTCACTCAACAAGTGGTAAAAAATTTTCTTATATTTTCAATGATATACGAGACAATTCAAGGTTCCAAATTTAAGACGACATAATCCACGATACAAAATACTAAGACATTGATCCTCTTCTAAATTTTCCATTAGATGTTGTCAATAGTTGACAATATAAAAAAAAACAACGATACAAGCACCATAATGATTATCATCTATGCAGTACAACAACCACTTCTTTCATACTTGAGCTCGGAAAATCAACCCGCAAAACATGTTAGCTTTTGTCAGTTCAAAAGAACTGGCATGAGCATGCATTCCCCTTTCCTAGATATTTCATCAAAATTAATTGAACGACTAGAGCATGGTTTCCATTCCAAGACATAAGCAAGAGTAATTTGTATGAATGTAAACAAAATAGATATCTAGTTAACAAAAGGCACACTGCAGGACATAAGAAGGCCAAAATTGTGCATTTTCTATCCAAGGTTACTCTTACACCATACATTCTAAATTATAACAAATTTCCCACATAATACACCTTTTTTTTTCCTTAAGTAAGATAGCGATAGCAGCTTCACATTCACAAAACAGAATAAAGGAATCGTATGACAACCACCCGATATGGAATAGTAAATTCTACCGATAATGCAAAAAAGAGGTAACTAATTTTATTATTCCGAACATCCCTACTCAAACCAAGAGTGTCACACAAGCCCACAAAACTCTCAAGCCACATATGAGGGGTTATGGCCACTCAAGGACCCAATTCAAAGATCATGTAAAAGGAATAAATTGCACATGCGTACACCTTAAAGAATGCAAATGTTTTTTTTTTTATTTTATAGCTGATTTTTTATATATATATATATATATATATATATATATATATTCAAGGTTAAACAATGTCCATATACGATAAGTTGAAACTTTGAAAGCACTATTAAGCCGCAAGTATCGAACTCCACACATCCCTCAACAAAAAAACCCTTCATTCCCAACATAATAAATATTTCAATGTTATACACTATTAACTTACTTGCTGAAATAACGAAGAAAGGTCTCATAAGACATTGTTGTTTTGGGGTAATTGTAATTTCCCTTTCATAGGTCCCCGAAAGCATCTCAAGCCACGTGAATTAATTCATGTTAACCACATCCAACATATACATCATTGTTTATTACTCGGAAGGGGGTAAAACTCTATTCATACACTCACTACCGTGGATGCATCCGACAAGGAAAGGCTTTTCTTACAATAAAGAAAAATTTAAGAAAACTTACACAGTTGTGTCAGGCGCATAGGATATCCCATGTACAAAATGAGAGTGCCTCGAGTACTGTAAGTATTCTCTCCAAAGGTTTGAGTAAGGTTTTCCTTATAACAATCCCTCCAATTTTCCATCACAAAGAAGTCGGTGGACCTTTCATAAGACCAGTTAGGGAGATAAGTCAAATGTAGGACTAACAATGTTATCCCTTGGCTAGGGTACTAAAATTTTAGGGTAAGCAAGTTAGATTTGGCCAAGAAAAACGTTCGGATAAGACATTGTCGAAAACCCACTTTCTAGTCACAACCGGTCACAAACGACGAGCATAACACATAGTTTGCTAAAGCTTCTAAAAGAATAGAAAATTATGATGTTCCAGCCTTGCATTCAACCTCCCAAGTTTGAAATTGGGATGAGATTATACCAAAATTAGATTGCTTAAAAGAAAACGATGAGCAAGGGTCTCTCTAGTATCATTTCCAAGACAAAATTAATACCAGATCTGATAACATCAAAAGGGAATAAAAACACAACTTCTCATGAGGTAAATATTTTTATTCATTTATTATTATTATTATTATTATTATTTTAAAGGAGGACAAAACTTAAGCAAACAATAACTCATTGACACGTTGAAGATGGTCCATTACCAGGTCGAAAAAGGACAAAACTACTCTTACGGGCATAACACAGATGTATCCAGTAAAACTCCACGCACATTTTATCCAGAGAAAACTACAATCTTGCGGGAAAGGCGTACCACAACCACACAAGCAATTTCAATTGATATTTTCTCACACAAAGCTATCCCAAAACAAATACAGCACACATTTACCTGGAGAACAAGCAATAATCATGCAATCAATATAAAAGAAATAGATGGAAAAGGGAAAAAAACAGCTCATGCATGTTCCTCCTGGTTCAACATCGCCCCTCCTGCCTCTTCCATGAGTTGCATCGTAAAACAAGTAAAGTCTCAATAGAGAATCTTTGTAATAAATTTCATCAGGTCTCCTGCTTGTTGGAAGCGCTCAAAAAGGCTTCTACTATACTGCAACATGCCTGCTGCCTGGCTAACTCCCTGAAGCATTCAAAACTCTTGAGACAACCATTGGTGAATCGACTATGGGTATTTAACCTCGGCCGGTGAAAAGTTAAATTTGGATATTGACCGTGACATGCACTCGATTGCTTCCACCTCTTAAATCTCTTTATCAAATAGCAGCTTGGCGCCATGGCCGTAAATTCTTACCGATAAACTTTCTCCCATTAGAAATCTTCGTCCATGAATTTTCTCGGACATAATCTTCTTCCGCTAGTTGCCAATGACATTCATAAACCTATTTCTTTTATGATCCCTTCAAAGGCTTCTAGGAATATTTGCTTTTTTAATGCACCTCCTTCCCATAAGCTTAAACCATTTTTAAGATTGTGCAAGAAGAAAATATGCTTCTTGGGGAAAGTATATCAACTTCATCATTGTTATTTCCACCCCGATCATTCTCATTTTTTTTTTTTGGAATTTTGTTTAATGAGCTCAAAAAAAATTAATTTTTTTTTTTTTCATGATGTGCTCAATTTTGAATCCAAGTTCGTTTAGCATTAAAAACTCAAGAGGCTTGTACTCAACTTTTAATTCCAAATAACTTTTTATTTACGCGGTGCATTGGATTGAAGCATTATTCGTAATATATTCTAGCACATCAAAGAATATGCACGAGAAAGTAGATGAAGCGAAGAATATGCCAGAGAGAGCAGACAAAGCTAACGTTTGGGAGAGAAGCCATTCATCGGGAACCCTAACTTACATGGATCGAATCTCGCAATTTGCCACGTAGACACATTGCAACTCGAGGTGTCTCTTTGAGAGACCTATTTTTAAGGATGCAAGGCCACGACACTTGCCATCTCTGACCCCAATGCGTTTCTAATATGTATACCAGCTACTACCAAATGTACTCTTTAAATACAGCCAACGATCCTAATCTCTGCACACTTCAATATATTTAATTGCCTGAATTACACCTTTACACGCAATGGCATTTGGATATTTGTGCACCATTTCTTGATTTTTCATCAAGGTTATTTCATTGTTGTTCTCGATTTTCTACAAACTGTGCAAGACTTGGTGTGGATGAGAGCTCGCATCCGCGTTTTCTACTTTGACTGAAACACAGACACAGGCTTAGAGGTTCACATTTTGATTGCTACAGGCTTGTTGGTAGCATCGCGGCATGTTTTCTACACCACCACTTTGCACTGATGTCTGCACCAATTTCCTCATCTATTACAAAATGTTAAAAGTAGTTGCAACTAGATACTTCCTCACCCAATTTGTAACGTTGAGACATCAAATTGTAAAACTTATCAACTTTTCAAACATCATCTCTTTTGTTCTTCTCCCTGGTTTTTATGCCGAATGCGCATGCAATGCAGAAATCGAGAACCTTAATGGAGAAGTAATGGTACTAGCACTTGTTGAACAGGAGAACGATGGAACAAGAAACCCGTCGATGTCGTCAATACGCATTAAAGATCATTAAAGGAATGACCAGAATTTTCACCCAACTTCCAACCGACATCAACACAAGGGTCTTTTTGTATTATTTAATTTCAAGTCACCCACGCATGAGGTAAGGTTACTTTTGGGGAGAACAAAAGTTGTAGATAAAACATTAACTTTTGCATTTATTATGGGCCCTTCAACATAAAAAATAGTCCCCTCCTACAAAGGTACCACCACCAAACCTCTCTCCCCTTCCACGTAAACCAAGGTGAATTGACTACTAACATGCCAATCTTAGCTAAAAACAAAAAACTTTAGGTACCTAAAAAAAAATGCCCAAATGCCTTGAAAAGGTTTTAATATTCCATTAGAACTTTTAACAAAAAATTCATTACGCATTCCACCGATCAAAATCATGATAAGCTCACTAGACGAAAGTTAGAAATGACCCTCGGCAACAAAAGAGCACTTACGACAGAACGAGATGGCGAGACAAAGTGAAAGAAGGGAAGAAACTATTCCAAAATAACTCCGCAATAAGGTCAAAGTCACCTGACGATAAAAAGGGAGCTCAAATAAACGTTCAATGAAAAACAATAGGGGCAAGGTGGCAGAAACAGAAGTCAATGCCCAACGGGGCATTACAAATGTAATAAATTGACCTTAAAGAAAATTTACAAATATTTAATCTTTAAACTTAGACTTGGTTCACCCCCTGTAAAGTAAATATTATTGGTGAAAATAAATTTAATGCATGCTAAGGGTTGACACCCTTGTAATCTTTCAACTTAAACCAAAAAAAAATAGCTGTAATTTTTGGGATTAGTGTTAGGTTTTAACGTGTTCCTGGAACGTCATTTTTTGAGGGTGTTACACATGTGGAATAATGATGGTGTTCCCTCTTTTAAATTGAATTAAACCCAGATACTTCAGGATATTTCTCAAAAGGAATTTAGAAGAATGAAATCCATAACCATTGAAACACTTACAATTGACCGAGACAAAATGAAAACCATACACATGAGCAGATAAAGAACCAAATTTCTTTTGTTTTTAATTCCATTGAAGCGTGAATATAATTACGCTAAAAACTAGAAAATGTCAAGATAAGGAATAATGATTGTTTAAATGGTTGTTGATTAAAAGGATTTACATCATTGGATGTTGTCAGTGGGGGCTCTTTCTCAACGAGAAAATGCCTTTCGGCATAACATGATGATGAGCCAATTTTTAATGAGTTCTTCATTGGGAGGAGGGGACAAAAAGCCTAAGAGAAAATTTTGATCAAATTCTTCACTAGAAGTGAAACAAATAATCTCTTACCTCATTCATATAATAGAAAATGTTTGCTTTTTCCTTTTTGAAAACTTCAACCAATGATTAATTTATTCGGTCTACAACGTGTACCAAAGCAACAAGATAACTTTAAAGGAGAAAAGCCCCTATATAGATCACTATATTTTCCTACGTTGGCTTTATTCCTACAAGGTTTCTAACACAAAGCACAACCTCCCAAAGTAGCTAATGGTGTGTAGAAACAAATAGATTACAAATTTGAGGATGCAAAATTGAAGGGAAAAATTGACATCAAATCCATCTTCGAGTGCTTTAATCATGACTCATGAAAAGAAATAGAACTGTTAAGACTACAAAACAACCCTTCCAAAATGGCGGTTGAGATCCTTCCATGGTATATACATGTCTAGAGTTGTCCCTTGTCATTGATAAGCATTAATATATCAGAATGTCATAACCGTATATACGCGTAGTATTACATAAAAATTTGTTTACGCTTTATTTTTACCTCTCTTGTGCTACTAATAAAAAATTAGCAATAAAATTTTAAAAATAGAAAAGGTAGAGAGGATGGAACTTATAGACAAAAGTGTAATTTTTTTGTCTAACATATGTCTCTAAACACCTACTCTTGTAGTAGTGGATACTTTCTTATTTTTACTAATAGGATCATTACACCATATATCCAAGTTTTCTTTTGGCCTTTCAAACCGAACTCCAATGTCTGTTATTTTCTTTAAGCCACCACAAACATCCATATCTTCATTCAATTCTTTTGGGGCCTCTTCAAGTTTAAATTCATATTTAATTCCATCACTTGTAAAAATTTCATGTGAAGAAAAATGATAATCCATGTTTTTCCCTCTAGCTAATTTCCATATTCATATTTGTATGTGGTTTTACCTGGGTTGCAAAAGACCATGCTTTATCAACCCTTTCCTTATCTTCCACTACTTGAGAACCAAACACCATAGAGGGCGAGGTATCCATTCTCTCACTACCTTGTTCGGGAATCCAATTGGGGTCACCTCTATCATTAATCCATATTTTAGATTTCTCAAGATGCTCATTTTATAAAGCCAACAACAAAACTAGGGCCACAATTGAATTCACATGTAACGCACCAAAAATACCAACACAAGGACAACACAGTGAAATACCGGATAACTTTTTTTGACTTACTTGAAGATGATACGACACTACACAAGTTCTCTAGGGAATACAATCAACTAAAGACATGCTTTCCACAACACGGACCCACATTGGTTACAGATAAACATGAGGCACACACTTAGGACACAATGGTTCATCTAAAGTATGCAATTTTACAACAAGGTTTTCCCACAGAAGGTTTCTTTAGAATCATGTTTTAGCTGTAACTATTCTTACATTCTTTACTTTTCGCAGAGGAATCATAATAGGAGAATCTGAAAGTCATGTCTCCTTTGAAGAATTTTCCCCTACCTTGATAATGTTAATAAACAGTGTAAACCAATTATTGGATGGTAAGAGGTTGCTTCATTAACTTGATTAACTGGTTCATTGGTTAGGAGGCAGTTTGTTTATCAAGGCTCTTAACTTCATCAAACCTGTTTTTTCAACGTTGTGCTTTTAAACATATATGTTTTACCCCTTTTAAGCGGTCATATTTTTATTTTATTTTATTTTTACAGTACATGACTATCTAAGACTTGGATTCTTCATTAAGATCTTATTAGTGGTTAAAAAGGATTTCATTGGGGCAAGAGTCTAACCAGAATTGTTAAAGGTTTCACTTGGGCTTCACTTGAAGAGATAGACATTAGTATACTGTTTACTTTTTCAACGGGCAAGATGTCGAAGAGTTTCTTAGTCAAGTTCCTTCTATTTATTATAATCTTATTATCTTCCAAGAATTCAATCATTGATTTCACCTTAAGACCGTTCTAAGGATTTACCACAATAAGAGATTGTTGATTAGTTTGCGCGGGATCACAAGGTATATTTGTTTCTCTTGTTTTCTTTTTGCTAGGTTCCAAAACATAGTCCTTTACCAATCGACACAAGACCAAAGTAACTAGAGCAATGCAAGATGATTCAAGTTCGGATAATTAGAATTAGGTTTGACAATTCAAGGATAAATCATATTCTGAAAAGTGAAAATTCAACAAAGGATACGCATGTCAAACAAGCTCATTTAATCTTATTGACAATAATGTTTCTCAAATTGACTTTCAAACGATAACAACAACCTACATGAGAACAATACAAAATTATAACACAATGCCTTCTAGATAGTCTCCACAATTTCCATACCAATGCTGTAAAGTAAAAGAAAAACATTCGTACAACAGCAGTTCCTAAGAAGGCTGGAATCCACTTTCTACACGTGTTTCTTTTTTCTCTCTCTTTTTTTTTCTTTTCTACTCAGGAAATCCTCCTGCACATTTGTTAGCACATGTCAGTTCGCAAGAACTGAGCACGATAAAAGCTATAACATTAAGACATTATGTTGTTATCTAACTGTTTCAAGGAAGAAAAGTACCGTTGAAGAAGAAAACAATAATTCAAGAGTCTAAACAAGAGCAATTAAAGAGCTGTCCAAAAGCATAAAATGTCTAAATAAAAGGGATGGCACTAACTCTATTCAATTATCATTTTCACATAGGAGCAGTTAATAAACATCATAGTGAATTTCACCCATATCACAATAATGACCGTCATTAACAAGATAACATTTCGAAACAAAAACAATTACAGGAAGAGAATTAATTTCAAACGTGATCTATCCCTATTTGTTTAAGTTAGTTCACCAAGCCAAGGATTCACTATGCCACTTTGGAAGATCCCAAACAATCAATCGACATGAGAATATCTAAACCAACATGACTTATTAATATTAACATGATGTGCCTATAATGAGTTAATTTTATGTCGATCTGAGAATAAATAAAAATTGAAAGAAAAGGGATGAAACGCACAAATGACCTCGTATGGGTTACATCCTTTCCTAACAATCCTTCTATTAAACTTTCTTCTAATCAAGAGAATGTCTTAAGAAAAGGACAAACTTGGCAAGACCAAACATAACCATTATAAATCTTATAAGAGGTTTACTCAATCATTCACAAGAACACAACACAGGATATATAGCTTCCAAAGGATCTCGTCAACAACAAGTCAACTTTAACCTTTTTGGTCAACGCATAACCATTCTACTACAATGACAAAGCAAAGGAGGTCGTATCACAACGATCATAACAAAAACCGATCACCAATGAGTTTCCAAACACACCAACCTCTAAGTCACAGGAGAATGAAATTTAAACATCTTTACGGAGAAAAACGTAGAGTAATTTCTTACGCATAAAACCAACATCCCAATTTTTAAGATTTGAAAACTTCCTCACTATGATCCAAGTAGATCTTGTATCCTCCAACATGTGTGAAACAAAATCAAGGTACGAAAAGAGTATTTCCTCGACATTTTAAGCTATCTAAAAGAAGCTGTGAGTAACGTCTAAAGAAGGCATTCCATAGGATCAGCTACATTCCTCAAACATACAACAATCACCAAGGGAGAGAAGGTGGTTCCAAAGAAAACAATCTCCAAACGGTGAACATGAATTGATATCAAATTATGAAGATCAACCAAGACGCTGCGAATAAAAGTATTTCTTGAGCGATTTAAAAAAATAACAAAAGCAACTAACCTAGTTAAGAGTAATATCAACTTGGCTCAATTCGATAATCGGTCAAGCTAAGCACACACCAAGCCAACCGGGAAGGGTTACTAGAAACTAAAACAACTAAAAGAAAAGAATAGAGACGGGAAAAGCATCATTCACCTATACACAATGCACTCGCAGATTACTCAATCCCTAATTCGCAAATACCCGACATAACCGGGACTACGGATCTCGAACCGAAACAAGAATAAGAACAAAACAGAACTATAAGGTTGAGTCCAACAACAATGTTTGATAAAACATTCGAATCGTGAGACCAACATAAGGAACTAGGGGTGTTCATTACGGGACCCCCACCTCTTTTGTTTTATTAGACTTAAGAACAAAGTTCACCCAACTAATATTTATTAAAACCCGAAACAATATAAAGGCTTCAACCAACGCAATCATTTCTAATGCCAAAAAGGAAATAAAAATGAGCAAGGGAAGTGGAAAACAAACAACATACCATCACACGAGACATTTATAGGAAGATAAGAGTTATTTAATGAATCGGTTAAATAACAACATAAGAATCAATGGTATAGAGAATATCGTGCCGATTAAGCTCCCCATGATCGATAACAAGATGGACGGGGCTCGAATAAGCAGCAACCGAAGCCTAACTCCATTCTCTTCAAGCTCGTTGGGCACCCAAACATCGAACATCTTCATGTTGGCATAGGTAGGAGTTCACAGCCAGGGTGGGTGGTCTAAAATACTTGCCATTTTGGCAATTGAACTTAATCCTTCGTCATTCATCCAAACACCTCCACCATCTCCATATGCATCTGATTGTTTCTAATTTGGACCTCCTAACCTTGGTGCTCTCATATTAGGAGCAGCCCTAGTTTGAGACAAAGCAAAATAAGATGGCTTTATAACCAAAAACAATCTCTTGGTACAGACTCCATATCCATAAAACAGTCCCTAGACTTAGCATCCTCAATTAAGGCTGACCAGTCACTAGATTGCTTCAATGCAGCTGCTTTGTGAGCTCGTGCCAGTGCCACATTCATGCGGCGAATATCATCTACAAAGCCAACCCCATGATTTGAAGCTTGGACACAAGATATACTGATTACATCACGCTCCTGGCTCTGGTAGGCATCTACCGTGATGATCGATAAACCTTTTCCTTCATTAGATTGAGGACAACATCAAACACTCGGTGCAACCCTCGTGTTATGGGTCCAGACTTCAGCCCCAACGACATTGCATTCAAGGTCTGTAAGAACAGCAAATACTTCAAAGAGTAAACCTGGCCTATCAATCCCTTTCTGTTACATGGAAAACATCCATAAACTTTCCACCGTCAGAAGATATGTACGCCTTAGAAAAAGTGAGATCCAAATCGGTTAGCACTTGCACAACTTCCAAAAGAATGCCATGCTTATTGGAACTATTAACCTTCACCAATGTAGCATTCGCACAAGTTACGAATCGACAATTATCCCGCTACCTTCATCTCCCAACACATTTTCTCCAACGTTGCATAGATCTCCGAAAGTTTTTTCTTGCAAGCAAAAACCGTGCTTCATGAATATTATGATATGAAACAGGGCCACCTATGAGGTTCTCTTCCATGAGTTACATCGAACAGCAAGAAGATCTCAAAAGAGAATCTTTGTAAATAAATTTCATCAAGTCTCCTGGTAACAATCACACTGTCACTTAATCGATTTTGATAAAAATATCTTGTAGGAGAATCTCAAATTTGAGGGTGCAGAGATATAGTAATGCGAAACAACAAAGCCGTACAACCTGCTTGGTGGAGGCGCTCAAAAGACTTCGACCAAACTGTAACCTTCTCCCGCCTAGCTAACTCTTGTTACGAGTTGTTTGCTGTGGATTTCCGACCAGGACACACCTCGTGGCACCCAATGAACATGGAGGTAACACGTTTACTTCCCATTTTGCAGCTTCATCTATAACCACCATATCTAACCCATGGCTAGGCGTTGGCAAACTTCCGGTCAAGATTAGAAAGCAGTGGTGGTGCACGCAAACTCACCTCACTTGTAAAACTTGCCTCAAGATTTGGTCAAGCTTCTTCCATGTTAGACTCACCACCTAGACAGAAGCGACTCTCCAAAATGAAAGAGCAAGACAGCACAACTAAAACTTTACCTCGTTCTCCAACTATAGTCTGCAAGATTTTGCAACAAGCTGTTCACGACCGTGGTCGCGTGTAAACGAGAATAGCAGGCAGCACCATCGGTTCCTTGGGCTCGCCTCTGCAGCACTTTGTCGCAGCTAGCTAGCTCACTTTGGGCCACGGGTTTTACGAGATACATTTACTTCTCTTCTGTAGCTATTGCGTGCAGCCAAATACCTCCTCACGGCACTCCTAAAGAATTCCAGTTCAACGCTCCATGGATACTGCTGCACAAGATGATTCTCGAGACCCACACCCACTGCGCGTATGAAGGAGGATCCCAGAAGAGATTTTGGTGAAGAAAATGGGACTCCACCCACTCCCGTCTCCCTCACGCAAGGACAGACGTGACAATCATGCAGCAGACGGGGGTAGGGTGGTTGGCAAGAGGCCACGGTGGCAGAGGAGGCAGGTGGGAAGGATGATCCGATGCCCAGTTGGGCATTACATTCTCCTCCCCTTAAGAAAGCTTCGTCCTCGATGCGACATTACACAGAGGAAAGGAGATGGTATGCAACAAGGGATAGATACAGAAGAAAACACACCCTATGGTTTGAAATTTTAGTTGATTAAGGCACGGTCACAAGGTAGCCTTAGGAACATTTGGTAGGATTTTTAACTCTCAATGTTCTGTGAAGATTGGCAGTTCTTTCTTGTTCATCATTTCATTAGTCTCTTCCCATTATCACTATTCTTAGTTTAATTTCTTTTAAAATTTCATCATTACAGAGTCTTGGTTTATTCTTTATTGTGGGTGCCCAACATGAGTGCCGACACAACACGCTATCGGAGTTCACAAGCACACAAGTAAATACTTCAAGATTGTATTACACCACAAAAGGTTACTCAAATACGGAATGGATTAGGCAGTCCACATAGTACACGTCACACATCAATGATGGTGACATACCAAATACTCAAACAAAAGAGTACTACAATCCACGGACATTTCCTCAATTTGCATCAATGAAAGACTCACATAACAACAAACCATTCTACAGTGTACATAGTGTTCACAAGGGAATCAATGATATGTCCACAACATCACAACACATATCCATCTGACATGAGAATTCATATACATCAAAAGGCTACTACCAAAACATCACAATAACTCAACACATACCTGTAACATCAACCATACAGACAAATATCATAAGCCTCCCTTAAGTCTCTTATGCCTCCCTCAAACTCTTATGCCTCCCTCAAGTCTCTTATGCCTCCCTCAAACTCTTGTGCCTCCCTCAAGTCTCGTATGCCTCCTCAAACTCTTATGCCTCCCTCAAGTCTCTTATGCCTCCCTCAAGTCTCTTATGCCTCCCTCAAACTCTTATGCCTCCCTCAAGTCTCTTATGCCTCCCTCAAACTCTTATGCCTCCCTCAAGGAGGCCGGTTGTCTCTCTGTGCCCAAGGCACATCGAGTTTGGACACTCCTAACCCAAGTGACATAATAACGCGTGGTTCAACAACCCGCTAGTTATATGTACCCCTTCGGGGCGTACCCCATACAACGAAGCGGGTTCATAGGTCCAACCAATCCATGGTGCATCCCATGACCCTATTCCACACATCACGACATTAGAACCAGCACAACAATCCAGTCAAAGTGCCAAGTGGCAAAGTACAAGCCTTGGGCAAGGCGGTAAAAATTCCAAATTTAAAAGAAGACCCCAATTCAAGCTAAAATAAATGACCAAATGGCCAAAGTTAGTATCAAATCCCCATGTTAGTGCCACAACCAAGGAAATGCCCAAAATTGTAAAGCATTGGAATCAAGAAAAGATGCTGGTCCTTGCAAAATAAAATAAAAGCTCAATTTACGAATAAAATCAACTTATAATAATGTCACATTACGATAACTGTGTGGCCTTATCGGCCACCAAAGGGGTACTCAACGAGTTTTGGCACTCGGAACATCGAGCCTCAGCTCGTAAAATATATATATCAATCCCGCCACTATTCGACAAGGCTAAACATAGTCATAGATACACTAAGGTTGCATACATACAACCACATAGGGAGAGAGGAAAGAGTCACATGTAATCTACTAAACCGAGTTTTGGCTCGAGTTATTGACCCATGGTACACCATTCCTCACTCTCAACATACACTTCTACCGATTTCCCTCAGGATCGGTTAGCGTAAGGTTCACAACATAACATATAACTACATTACTAACACCATGGTGGTACACACATAGCTACCATAACGTCTCACGTATGGTAGGTATACGGGGTAGATCACAATCATACATTCACAGGGTGCAATACATCACTTTACCACATTCTGCACCCAAGGTGCAATCACAATACGATAGGGTTCATACACTCACCGTATGACCCAAAATCACAACATGAAGCATTACCTGTTTGCACAGTCATACATACGATGAACATAGTACATCACAACATAACATACATTGCAACATAACAAGGTGGTACACACGTTTCTTCAGAACATGGTAGAAACATCATGATACAACTCGTTTCTTTTAACATCAACTAGTCATACAACACATTGATACACCTACATAGCACAATATGTCACAATGCTCCAACACTACGTCATCCACATTAGAATTTTTCTTTCACACATCACAAACAATAATTTACACGTGAATTCTTCCTAGAATCCACAAGAAGGAGAGAGAATACTCTCATCCCCAACACATCAACATGATGACAAATACGCACTGAGTGACATACACATCATGTGCGTTCACAATATCACAATTACGACAATAATCACATCATGCTTAAAGCACATTACTCTTCCAATATAAATCATCATCATGCAACATCATCATCATCATGCAGTATTATCATGTAACACCACCACCACCATGCAACATCACCATACAACACCAATCCGGCCCAAAGGTTCGAGAGCATGAACCTACGCTCTGATACCAAAATGTAACGCACCAAAAATACCAACACAAGGACAACACAGTGAAATACCGGATAACTTTTTTTTGACTTACTTGAAGATGATACGACACTACACAAGTTCTCTAGGGAATACAATCAACTAAAGACATGCTTTCCACAACACGGACCCACATTGGTTACAGATAAACATGAGGCACACACTTAGGACACAATGGTTCATCTAAAGTATGCAATTTTACAACAAGGTTTTCCCACAGAAGGTTTCTTTAGAATCATGTTTTAGCTGTAAGTGTTCTTACATTCTTTACTTTTCGCAGAGGAATCATAATAGGAGAATCTGAAAGTCATGTCTCCTTTGAAGAATTTTCCCCTACCTTGATAATGTTAATAAACAGTGTAAACCAATTATTGGATGGTAAGAGGTTGCTTCATTAACTTGATTAACTGGTTCATTGGTTAGGAGGCAGTTTGTTTATCAAGGCTCTTAACTTCATCAAACTGTTTTCAACGTTGTGCTTTTAAACATATATGTTTTACCCCTTTTAAGCGGTCATATTTTTATTTTATTTTATTTTTACAGTACATGACTGTCTAAGACTTGGATTCTTCATTAAGATCTTATTAGTGGTTAAAAAGGATTTCATTGGGGCAAGAGTCTAACCAGAATTGTTAAAGGTTTCACTTGGGCTTCACTTGAAGAGATAGACATAAGTATACTGTTTACTTTTTCAATGGGCAAGATAGGTCGAAGAGTTTCTTAGTCAAGTTCCTTCTATTTATTATAATCTTATTATCTTCCAAGAATTCAATCATTGATTTCACCTTAAGACCGTTCTGAGGATTTACCACAATAAGAGATTGTTGATTAGTTTACGCGGGATCACAAGGTATATTTGTTTCTCTTGTTTTCTTTTGCTAGGTTCCAAAACATAGTCCTTTACCAATCGACACAAGACCAAGGTAACTAGAGCGATGCAAGATGATTCAAGTTCGGATAATTAGAATTAGGTTTGACAATTCAAGGATAAATCATATTCTGAAAAGTGAAAATTCAACAAAGGATACGCATGTCAAACAAGCTCATTTAATCTTATTGACAATAATGTTTCTCAAATTGACTTTCAAACGATAACAACAACCTACATGAGAACAATACAAAATTATAACACAATGCCTTCTAGATAGTCTCCACAATTTCCATACCAATCTTTGTAAAGTAAAAGAAAAACATTACAACAACAGTTCCTAAGAAGGCTGGAATCCACTTTCTACACGTGTTTCTTTTTCTCTCTCTCTTTTTTTTTTCTTTTCTACTCAGGAAATCCTCCTGCACATTTGTTAGCACATGTCAGTTCGCAAGAACTGAGCACGATAAAAGCTATAACATTAAGACATTATGTTGTTATCTAACTGTTTCAAGGAAGAAAAGTACCGTTGAAGAAGAAAACAATAATTCAAGAGTCTAAACAAGAGCAATTAAAGAGCTGTCCAAAAGCATAAAATGTCTAAATAAAAGGGATGGCACTAACTCTATTCAATTATCATTTTCACATAGGAGCAGTTAATAAACATCATAGTGAATTTCACCCATATCACAATAATGACCGTCATTAACAAGATAACATTTCGAAACAAAAACAATTACAGGAAGAGAATTAATTTCAAACGTGATCTATCCCTATTTGTTTAAGTTAGTTCACCAAGCCAAGGATTCACTATGCCACTGGAAGATCCCAAACAATCAATCGACATGAGAATATCTAAACCAACATGACTTATTAATATTAAGATGATGTGCCTATAACAGTTAATTTTATGTCGATCTGAGAATAAATAAAAATGGAAAGAAAAGGGATGAAACGCACAAATGACCTCATATGGGTTACATCCTATCCTAACAATCCTTCTATTAAACTTTCTTCTAATCAAGAGAATGTCTTAAGAAAAGGACAAACTTGGCAAGACCAAACATAACCATTATAAATCTTATAAGAGGGTTATTCACAAGAACACAACACGGGATACATAGCTTCCAAAGGATCGTCGTCAACAACAAGTCAACTTTAACCTTTTTGGTCAACGCATAACCATTCTACTACAATGACAAAGAAGGAGGTCGTATCACAACGATCATAACAAAAACCAGTCGACCCAATGAGTTTCCAAACACACCAACCTCTAAGTCACGGGGAGAATGAAATTTAAACATCTTTACGGAGAAAAAAACATAGAGTAATTTCTTACGCATAAAACCAACATCCCAATTTTTAAGATTTGAAAACTTCCTCACTATGATCCAAAGTAGATCTCGTATCCTCCAACATGTGTGAAACAAAATCAAGGTACGAAAAGAGTATTTCCTCGACATTTTAAGCTATCTAAAAGAAGCTGTGAGTAACGTCTAAAGAAGGCATTCCATAGGATCAGCTACATTCCTCAAACATACAACAATACCAAGGGAGAGAAGGTGGTTCCAAAGAAAACAATCTCCAAACGGTGAACATGAATTGATATCAAATTATGAAGATCAACCATGACGCTGACGAATAATAAAAGTATTTCTTGAGCGATTTAAAAAAAAAAAAAAACAAAAGCAACTAACCTAGTTAAGAGTAATATCAACTTGGCTCAATTCGATAATCGGTCAAGCTAAGCACACACCAAGCCAACCGGGAAGGGTTACTAGAAACTAAAACAACTAAAAGAAAAGAATAGAGACAGAAAAGCATCATTCACCTATACACAATGCACTCGCAGTACTCAATCCCTAATTCGCAAATACCCAACATAACCGGGACTACGGATCTCGAACCGAAACAAGAATAAGAACAAAACAGAACTATAAGATTGAGTCCAACAACAATGTTTGATAAAACATTCGAATTGTGAGACCAACATAAGGAACAAGGGGTGTTCATTACGGGACCCCCACCTCTTTTGTTTTATTAGACTTAAGAACAAAGTTCACCCAACTAATATTTATTAAAACCGAAACAATATAAAGGCTTCAACCAACGCAATCATTTCTAATGCCAAAAGGAAATACAAATGAGCAAGGGAAGTGGAAAACAAACAAAGATACCATCACACGAGACATTTATAGGAAGATTAGAGTTATTTAATGAATCGGTTAAATAACAGCATAAGAATCAATGGTATAGAGAATATCGTGCCTGATTAAGCTCCCGCAATCGATAACAAGATGGACGGGGCCTGCAACAGCAACCGAAGCCTAATTCCATTTTCTTCAAGCTCGTTGGGTGCCCAAACATCGAACATCTTCATGTTGGCACAGGTAGGAGTTCACAGCTAGGGTGGGTGGTCTAAAATACTTGCCATCATTCTCCCAACACCGCTCCAAGATCAGCCCTAGAACTTCTGTAGGCCCCATTTTGGCAATTGAACTTAATCCTTCGTCATTCATCCAAACACCTCCACCATCTCCATATGCATCTGATTGTTTCTAATTTGGACCTCCTAACCTTGGTGCTCTCATATTAGGAGCAGCCCTAGTTTGAGACAAAGCAAAAGAAGATGGCTTTATAACCAAAAACAATCTCTTGGTACAGACTCCATATCCATAAAACAGTCCCTAGACTTAGCATCCTCAATTAAGGCTGACCAGTCACTAGATTGCTTCAATGCAGCTGCTTTGTGAGCTCGTGCCAGTGCCACATTCATGCGGCGAATATCATCTACAAATCCAACCCCATGATTTGAAGCTTGGACACAAGATATACTGATTACATCACGCTCCTGGCTCGTGTAGGCATCTACCGTGATGATCGATAAACCTTTTCCTTCATTAGATTAAGGACAAGCATCAAACACTCGGTGCAACCTCTTGTGTTATGGGTCCAAACTTCAGCCCCAACGACATTGCATTCAAGGTCTGTAAGAACAGCAAATACTTCAAAGAGTAAACCTGGCCTATCAATCCCTTTCTGTTACATGGAAAACATCCATAAACTTTCCACCGTCAGAAGATATGTACGCCTTAGAAAAAGTGAGATCCAAATCGGTTAGCACTTGTACAACTTCCAAAAGAATGCCATGCTTATTGGCACTATTAACCTTCACCAATGTAGCATTCGCACAAGTTCTGAATCTGACAATTATCCTGCTACCTTCATCTCCCAATACATTTTCTCCAACGTTGCATAGATCTCCTGAAAGTTTTCTTGCAAGGCAAACCGTGCTTCATGAATATTATGATATGAAACAGGTCCACCTCTATGAGGTTCTCTTCCATGAGTTACATCGAACAGCAAGAAGATCTCAAAAGAGAATCTTTGTAAATAAATTTCATCAAGTCTCCTGGTAACAGTCACACTGTCACTTAATCGATTTTGATAAAAATATCTTGTAGGAGAATCTCGAATTTGAGGGTGCAGAGATATAGAACAGAAACAACAAAGCTGTACAACCTGCTTGGTGGAGGCGCTCAAAAGACTTTGACCAAACTGCAACCTTCTGCCGCCTGGCTACTCTTGTTACGGGCTGTTTGCTGTGGATTTCCGACCAGGACACACCTCGTGGCACCCAATGAACGTGGAGGTAACACGTCTACTTCCCCAGCTGCGGCTTCATCTATAACCACCATATCTAACCCATGGCTAGGCGCTGGAAAACTTCCGGTCAGTATTAGAAACAGTGGTGCACGCAAACTCAGCCTCACTTGCAAAACTTGCCTCAAGATTTGGTCAAGCTTCTTCCATGTTAGACTCACCACCTGGACAGAAGCGACTCTCCAAAATGAAAGGGCAAGATAGCACAACTAAAACTTTACCTCATTCTCCAACTACAGCTGCAAGATTTTGCAACAACTGTTCACGACTGTGGTCACGTGTAAACCAAAATAGCAGGTACAGCACCATCGGTTCCTTGGGCTCGCCCCAGCAGTTTGTCACACCTAGCTCACTTTGGGCCACGGGTTTTCGAGATACGTTTACTTCTCTTCCTGTAGCTATTGCGTGCAGCCAAATACCTCCTAACGGCACTCCTAGCAGAATTCCAGTTCAACGCTCCATGGATACGGCAGCTGCACAAAACATGATTCTCGAGACCCACACCCACTGCGCATTGAAGGAGGATCCGAGAAGAGATTTTGGTGAAGGCGGGACTCCACCCACTCCCCGTCTCCCTCACGCAAGGACAGACGTGATGTGATAGCCATGCTAAGAAGGTAGGTAGGGTGGTTGGCGAGGAGGCCACAGTGGAAGAGGAGGGAGGTGGGAAGGAGGATCCGATGCCCGACTGGGCATTACATTCTCCTCCCCTTAAGAAAGCATCGTCCTCGATGCGACATTACACTGAGAGGAAAGGAGATGGTATGCAACAAGGATTGATACTGAGAAGAAAACACACCCTATGGTTTGAAATTTTAGTTGATTAAGGCACGGTCACAAGGTAGCCTTAGGAACATTTGGTAGAATTTTTAACTTTCAATGTTCTGTGAAGATTGGCAGTTCTTTCTTGTTCATCATTTCATTAGTCTCTTCCCATTATCACTATTCTTAGTTTAATTTCTTTTAAAATTTCATCATTGCAGAGTCTTGGTTTATTCTTTATTGTGGGTGCCCAACATGAACTGCTAACACAACACCCTATTAGGTTCACAAGACACTACAGATTCACAAGCACACAAGTAAATACTTCAAGATTGTATTACACCACAAAAGGTTACTCAAATACGGAATGGATTAGGCACAGTCCACATAGTACACGTCACACATCAATGACTGACATACCAAATACTCAAACAAAAGAGTACTACAATCCACCAGACATTTCCTCAATTTGCATCAATGAAAGACTCACATAACAACAAACCATTCTACAGGTACATAGTGTTCACAAGGGAATCAATGATATGTCCACAACATCACAACACATATCCATCGACATGAGAATTCATATACATCAAAAGGCTACTACCAAAACATAACAATAACTCAACACATACCAGTAACATCAACCATACGAGACAAATATCATAAGCCTCCCTTGAGTCTCTTATGCCTCCCTCAAACTCTTATGCCTCCCTCAAGTCTCTTATGCCTCCCTCAAACTCTTGTGCCTCCCTCAAGTCTCTTATGCCTCCCTCAAACTCTTATGCCTCCCTCAAGTCTCTTATGCCTCCCTCAAGTCTCTTATGCCTCCCTCAAACTCTTATGCCTCCCTCAAGGAGGCCGGTTGTCTCTCTGTGCCCCAGGCACATCGAGTTTGGACACTCCTAACCCAAGTGACATAATAACGCGTGGTTCAACAACCCGCTAGTTATATGTACCCCTTGGGGCGTACCCCCATACAACGAAGCGGGTGCATAGGTCCAACCAATCCATGGTGCATCCCATGACCCTATTCCACACATCACGACATTAGAACCAGCACAACAATCCAGTCAAAGTGCCAAGTGGCAAAGTACAAGCCTTGGGCAAGGCGGTAAAAATTCCAAATTTAAAAGAAGACCCCAATTCAAGCTAAAATAAATGACCAAATGGCCAAAGTTAGTATCAAATCCCCATGTTAGTGCCACAACCAAGGAAATGCCCAAATTTTTAAAGCATTGCAATCAAGAAAAGATCTTTGGTCCTTAAAATAACATAAAAGCTCAATTTACGAATAAAATCAACTTATAATAATGTCACATTACGATAACTGTGTGGCCTTATCTGGCCACCAAAGGGGTACTCAACGAGTTGCTGGCACTCGGAACATCGAGCCTCAGCTCGTAAAATATATATATCAATCCCGCCACCCTTCGACAAGGCTAAACATAGTCATAGATACACTAAGGTTTCATACATAAAACCACATAGGGAGAGAGGAAAGAGTCACATGTAATCTACTAAACCGAGTTTTGGCTCGAGTTATTGACCCATGGTACACCATTCCTCACTCTCAACATACACTTCTACCGATTTCCCTCAGGATCGGTTAGCGTAAGGTTCACAACATAACATATAACTACATTACTAACACCATGGTGGTACACACATAGCTACCATAACGTCTCACGTATGGTAGGTATATGGGGTAGATCACAATTATACATTCACAGGGTGCAATACATCACTTTACCACATTCTGCACCCAAGGTGCAATCACAATACAATAGGGTTCATACACTCACCGTATGACCCAAAATCACAACATGAAGCATTACTGTTTCAGACTGATCCATACATACGATGAACATAGTACATCACAACATAACATACATTGCAACATAACAAGGTGGTACACACGTTTCTTCAGAACATGGTAGAAACATCATAATACAACTCGTTTCTTTTAACATCAACTAGTCATACAACACATTGATACACCTACATAGCACAATATGTGACAATGCTCCAACACTACGTCATCCACATTAGAATTTTTCTTTCACACATCACAAAAGATAATTTACACGTGAATTCTTCCTAGAATCCACAAGAAGGAGAGAGAATACTCTCATCCCCAACACATCAACATGATGACAAATACGCACTGAGTGACATACACATCACGTGCGTTCACAATATCACAATTACGACAATAATCACATCATGCTTAAAGCACATTACTCTTCCAATATAAATCATCATCATGCAACATCATCATCATCATGCAAGATTATCATGTAACACCACCACCACCATGCAACATCACCATACAACACCAATCCGGCCCAAAGGTTCGAGAGCATGAACCTACGCTCACGATACCAAAATTTAACGCACCAAAAATACCAACACAAGGACAACATAGTGAAATACCGGATAACTTTTTTTTTTGACTTACTTGAAGATGATACGACACTGCACAAGTTCTCTAGGGAATACAATCAACTAAAGACATGCTTTCCACAACACGGACCCACATTGGTTACAGATAAACATGAGGCACACACTTAGGACACAATGGTTCATCTAAAGTATGCAATTTTACAACAAGGTTTTCCCACATAATGTTTCTTTAGAATCATGTTTTAGCTGTAAGTGTTCTTACATTCTTTAATTTTCACAGAGGAATCATAATAGGAGAATCAAAGTCATGTCTCCTTTGAAGAATTTTCCCCTACCTTGATAATGTTAATAAACAGTGTAAACCAATTATTGGATGGTAAGAGGTTGCTTCATTAACTTGATTAACTGGTTCATTGGTTAGGAGGCAGTTTGTTTATCAAGGCTCTTAACTTCATCAAACTGTTTTCAACGTTGTGCTTTTAAACATATATGTTTTACCCCTTTTAAGCGGTCATATTTTTATTTTATTTTATTTTTACAGTACATGACTGTCTAAGACTTGGATTCTTCATTAAGATCTTATTAGTGGTTAAAAAGGATTTCATGGGGGCAAGAGTCTAACTGGAATTGTTAAAGGTTTCACTTGGGCTTCACTTGAAGAGATAGACATAAGTATACTATTTACTTTTTCAATGGGCAAGATAGGTCGAAGAGTTTCTTAGTCAAGTTCCTTCTATTTATTATAATCTTATTATCTTCCAAGAATTCAATCATTGATTTCACCTTAAGACCGTTCTAAGGATTCACCACAATAAGAGATTGTTGATTTGTTTACGCGGGATCACAAGGTATATTTGTTTCTCTTGTTTTCTTTTTGCTAGGTTCCAAAACATAGTCCTTTACCAATCGACACAAGACCAAGGTAACTAGAGCGATGCAAGAAGATTCAAGTTTTAGATAATTATAATTAGGTTTGACAATTCAAGGATAAATCATATTCTGAAAAGTGAAAATTCAACAAAGGATACGCATGTCAAACAAGCTCATTTAATCTTATTGACAATAATGTTTCTCAAATTGACTTTCAAACGATAACAACAACCTACATGAGAACAATACAAAATTATAACACAATGCCTTCTAGATAGTCTCCACAATTTCCATACCAATGCTGTAAAGTAAAAGAAAAACATTCGTATAACAGCGGTTCCTAAGAAGGCTGGAATCCACTTTCTACACGTGTTTCTTTTTCTCTCTCTCTTTTTTTTTCTTTTCTACTCAGGAAATCCTCCTGCACATTTGTTAGCACATGTCAGTTCGCAAGAACTGAGCACGATAAAAGCTATAACATTAAGACATTATAGTGAATTTCACCCATATCACAATAATGACCGTCATTAACAAGATAACATTTGAAACAAAAACAATTACGGGAAGAGAATTAATTTCAAACGTGATCTATCCCTATTTGTTTAAGTTAGTTCACCAAGCCAAGGATTCACTATGCCATTGGAAGATCCCAAACAATCAATCGACATGAGAATATCTAAACCAACATGACTTATTAATATTAAGATGATGTGCCTATAACAGTTAATTTTATGTCAGTACAGAATAAATAAAAATGGAAAGAAAAGGGATGAAACGCACAAATGACCTCGTATGGGTTACATCCTATCCTAACAATCCTTCTATTAAACTTTCTTCTAATCAAGAGAATGTCTTAAGAAAAAGGACAAACTTGGCAAGACCAAACATAACCATTATAAATCTTACAAGAGGGTTACTCAATCATTCACAAGAACACAACACAGGATACATAGCTTCCAAAGGATCTGTCGTCAACAACAAGTCAACTTTAACCTTTTTGGTCAACGCATAACCATTCTACTACAATGACAGCAAGGAGGTCGTATCACAACGATCATAACAAAAACCAGTCAGCCAATGAGTTTCCAAACACACCAACCTCTAAGTCACAGGAGAATGAAATTTAAACATCTTTACGGAGAAAAACGTAGAGTAATTTCTTACGCATAAAACCAACATCCCAATTTTTAAGATTTGAAAACTTCCTCACTATGATCCAGTAGATCTCGTATCCTCCAACATGTGTGAAACAAAATCAAGGTACGAAAAGAGTATTTCTCTCGACATTTTAAGCTATCTAAAAGAAGCTGTGAGTAACGTCTAAAGAAGGCATTCCATAGGATCAGCTACATTCCTCAAACATACACAAACAGTCACCAAGGGAGAGAAGGTGGTTCCAAAGAAAACAATCTCCAAGCGGTGAACATGAATTGATATCAAATTATGAAGATCAACCATGACGCTTGACGAATAAAAGTATTTCTTGAGCGATTTAAAAAAATAACAAAAGCAACTAACCTAGTTAAGAGTAATATCAACTTGGCTCAATTCAATAATTAGTCAAGCTAAGCACACACCAAGCCAACCGGGAAGGGTTACTAGAAACTAAAACAACTAAAAGAATAGAATAGAGACAGGAAAAGCATCATTCACCTATACATAATGCACTCGCAGTACTCAATCCCTAATTCGCAAATACCCGACATAACCCAGGACTACAGATCTCGAACCGAAACAAGAATAAGAACAAAACAGGAACTATAAGGTTGAGTCCAACAACAATGTTTGATAAAACATTCGAATCGTGAGACCAACATAAGGAACTAGGGGGTGTTCATTACAGGACCCCCACCTCTTTTGTTTTATTAGACTTAAGAACAAAGTTCACCCAACTAATATTTATTAAAACCCAGAAACAATATAAAGGCTTCAACCAACGCAATCATTTCTAATGCCAAAAAGGAAATACAAATGAGCAAGGGAAGTGGAAAACAAACAGCATACCATCACACGAGACATTTATAGGAAGATTAGAGTTATTTAATGAATCAGTTAAATAACAACATAAGAATCAATGGTATAGAGAATATCGTGCCTGATTAAGCTCCCGCAGTCGATAACAAGATGGACGGGGCCTGCAACAGCAACCGAAGCCTAACTCCATTTTCTTCAAGCTCGTTGGGCACCCAAACATCGAACATCTTCATGTTGGCACAGGTAGGAGTTCACAGCTAGGGTGGGTGGTCTAAAATACTTGCCATCATTCTCCCAACACCGCTCCAAGATCAGCCCTAGAACTTCTGTAGGCCCCATTTTGGCAATTGAACTTAATCCTTCGTCATTCATCCAAACACCTCCACCATCTCCATATGCATCTGATTGTTTCTAATTTGGACCTCCTAACCTTGGTGCTCTCATATTAGGAGCAGCCCTAGTTTGAGACAAAGCAAAAGAAGATGGCTTTATAACCAAAAACAATCTCTTGGTACAGACTCCATATCCATAAAACAGTCCCTAGACTTAGCATCCTCAATTAAGGCTGACCAGTCACTAGATTGCTTCAATGCAGCTGCTTTGCGAGCTCGTGCCAGTGCCACATTCATGCGGCGAATATCATCTACAAAGCCAACCCCATGATTTGAAGCTTGGACACAAGATATACTGATTACATCACGCCCGGCTCGGTAGGCATCTACCGTGATGATCGATAAACCTTTTCCTTCATTAGATTGAGGATAGCATCAAACACTCGGTGCAACCCTCGTGTTATGGGTCCAGACTTCAGCCCCAACGACATTGCATTCAAGGTCTGTAAGAACAGCAAATACTTCAAAGAGTAAACCTGGCCTATCAATCCCTTTCTATTACATGGAAAACATCCATAAACTTTCCACCATCGAAGATATGTACGCCTTAGAAAATAGTGAGATCCAAATCGGTTAGCACTTGTACAACTTCCAAAAGAATGCCATGCTTATTGGCACTATTAACCTTCACCAATGTAGCATTTGCACAAGTTCTGAATCTGACAATTATCCTGCTACCTTCATCTCCAAATACATTTTCTCCAACGTTGCATAGATCTCCGAAAGTTTTTCTTGCAAGGCAAACCGTGCTTCATGAATATTATGATATGAAACAGGTCCGCCTCTATGAGGTTCTCTTCCATGAGTTACATCGAACAGCAAGAAGATCTCAAAAGAGAATCTTTGTAAATAAATTTCATCAGGTCTCCTGGTAACAGTCACACTGTCACTTAATCGATTTTGATAAAAATATCTTGTAGGAGAATCTCGAATTTGAGGGTGCAGAGATACAGAACAGAAACAACAAAGCTGTACAACCTGCTTGGTGGAGGCGCTCAAAAGACTTCGACCAAACTGCAACCTTCTGCCGCCTGGCTAACTCTTGTTACGGGCTGTTTGCTGTGGATTTCTGACCAGGACACACCTCGTGGCACCCAATGAACGTGGAGGTAACACGTCTACTTCCCTAGCTGCGGCTTCATCTATAACCACCATATCTAACCCATGGCTAGGCGTTGGTAAACTTCCAGTCAGTATTAGAAACAGTGGTGCACGCAAACTCAGCCTCACTTGCAAAACTTTCCTCAAGATTTGGTCAAGCTTCTTCCATGTTAGACTCACCACCTGGACAGAAGCGACTCTCCAAAATGAAAGGGCAAGACAACACAACTAAAACTTTACCTCGTTCTCCAACTACAGCTGCAAGATTTTGCAACAACTGATCACGACTGTGGTCACGTGTAAACCAGAATAGCAGGTACAGCACCATCGGTTCCTTGGGCTCGCCCTGCAGCTGTCGCACCTAGCTCACTTTGGGCCACGGGTTTTCTGAGATACGTTTACTTCTCTTCTTGTAGCTGCTGCGTGCAGCCAAATACCTCCTCACGGCACTCCTAGCAGAATTCCGTTCAACGCTCCATGGATACAGCCTGCACAGCATGATTCTTGAGACCCACACCCACCTGCGCATTGAAGGAGGATCCCAGAAGAGATTTTGGTGAAGAAAATGGGACTCCACCCACTCCCGTCTCCCTCACGCAAGGACAGACGTGACAGTCATGCAGACGGCAGGTAGGGTGGTTGGCAGGAGGCCACGGTGGCAGAGGAGGCAGGTGGGAAGAGAGGATCCGATGCCCAGCTGGGCATTACATCACATTTGTATCATTATTAAA
This sequence comes from Taxus wallichiana var. yunnanensis, assembly GCA_018340775.1. NCBI lineage: Eukaryota > Viridiplantae > Streptophyta > Pinopsida > Cupressales > Taxaceae > Taxus > Taxus wallichiana. The sequence continues at coordinate 499,970,090 of CM031243.1, read as the reverse complement.
GTTTGAACGAGATCCAAATAAATATGGATTATTAGTGTTTCCTTCACTCGAACTCCCATTGTCATTGTGATCAACATCAAGCTTATATCCCATGCCAACCGTAAGCTTTTCGTAACCACTTCCTATCATATTTGGAAAGGCCTCCCTCATCCACTTGAAACTCAACATCCATTTATTCAAAGATCGCAAAGTTCAGCGAGAAGGATGACACCATATCTTCTCTAGCTTCCACACCCTTTCGATGTCATTCCTCAAATGGCCAAGATTTGAGGATCCATGTACAAGGTTTAGTTTGTCCTTTTTCCGTAGCTACCAACTCAGGGCTCTTTCCACCATAAAATTTGTTAATCTTTGCAACAATTTGGCCTTACCTAGTAATGAAAATAGCTAAAGGAACTAATGGTGAGGATGATTCTCCTCTTACATCGCTACTATGTCTTGGAATTTAATTCTCAAGAAATTGTATCTTTTTGTGTGGAGTTTTCAAAGGCTTTTCAAATTGAGATTCATGAGGTTATAGGTGCAAGTTTATGAGGCCACAAATTGTAATATTTAGTTCAATATAAAAATATTTGCACCTTGTATTTTTTACTAATGTCACAATTTGTTTTCAATAAAACAACAAGATTTAATCGAATTAATGATAACTTATATAAGTTGAGAAATGTTACTATTACCTAATAACATATGCAAAGATTGCATGTAACATGTCATAGCACTTTAAACAGATGATAAACACATTCAATATCTAATAACACATGCACAATTCTTGTTTATTTAGGGAATATTAATGTCAATGTAGTTCCCTTTTCTTACAATTCAAGCCTACAATGAATTTTAGAAGAGAACTTAATATTTGAGTGTGGACGAATTGTTGAGAGGGTACTTGAGGAGGATACCCAATTTAATTGAATGAAAATTAATTATACAAATTAGATATTATTATTACGCCAAATGTGTTACCCTTATGGGAAAGGGTTTTGCAGACATTCATGGGATTGTGTCAAATTTGACCGCCTAAATAACGGTTTTGCTATTTTTAAGAATTTTACATATTTGTTATTTTTAACAAATTATTATTTTTCTAACAATTTTGTTTTTCTGATTTTGCATGTTTCTTTGGCTTTACTATTTTTAAATTTTATTTATAGCTTTTGCATGCATTAACCTTTGCTTTTGCTATTTTTAACATTTTTATTTTTTTCTTTTCTAACAATTTGTTTTTCTGATTTTGCATGTTGCGTTGACTTTGCTATTTTTAAATTTTATTTTATAGCTTTTGCATGCATTAACCTTTAAATATTGGTCACTAACACTATAATTTCATTATTCGGGCTCTCCAAATTCAAGTCAATCCCCGCATTAAATCGAATTATGCAGTACGCATTTGAATTCATAGTCAATTGGCTAAATTCCTTTGATCTCATGCACCTTAAAAGTGATTGTATATGATTTTGGATACTTAATATAAATATTTCTATTTTCGTTATTTTCTTTTGAAAGTATCCCTCTCGGTTCAGAATATTGGAGAATTGAGGTTGGAATTAGTGCTTTACTGGTTTGTGAATTAGAGATTCGATTTAAACTTTTTAAAATGATATTAAGGTCATATTTATAGGTTGTCATTGTTAGATTTTGGATCACCGACCTAGGTCTTGTGGGCCTTGGTCATTTGCACTTTCTACCACTTGTATCAGTCTCTGTATCCACAAACACAGTCATACTGCGCCCGAGACTCAAGTGTGGGGTAATATGGATGGAGCATAGTTAAGTCCTTGTAGTGTTTCAAGCTCTTTACAAGAGCAAACCTCAATTCCTCTGCATTTTGAACCACCTGGGTATTCATATTAGAAACCACGGATGTTGAACCACTCCTTCCCCATTCTTGGGCTTGTACGAAAACCAAGCTCCCTGAATTTCCATATCCAATTTTCGGTACAAGAGATAGATTGTATGAAGCCAACCTTTCAACATGCACTAGTCTGGCACCATACTCTATCTGTAGCATAGGTGAATATTCAGGGACATGCTCTACTTTGGGTATGAATGGTCTAGCACCATAGTCCATCTGTAACTTAGGAGCATATTCAGGGACATGCTTTGTTTTGGGTACACGACTAGTCTCACGCCATACCCTATCTATTGCTATTTTGTTTATGATTGGTTCTCTAGTGGCCTCAACTCTTTAGTTGTATTTCGAGCAACTGTGATCTTAGGTCGTAGAGTAGAAAGATATTAGCAGGAATCTCTAGCACCACTTGCTATAAAACAACTATAAGATAATCCCTTTCTTCCAAAGAGAATACAAAATTTTAAAGACTAAGGTTTTTTGGATGGTATCCATACCTGTGCAGCTTTCAAGCATGTAATTTGAAACGTGGATCCACTGTTGAGAATAATGTTATCTTTGTAGATTTTGTTTCCATGGAGAGACTCCAATTCTGATACTGGCCACTGCATGAGCCAACTTTTGGAGATATTGTCTAACCAGATTGCTCTTGGAATGGCCTTTGAAATAAAAAATCAACAAACAGTATTGAATAAAACCTTAAGGTTGGAAAATAGACAGAAAAATTATTAAGTATTAAGCCTTGAGTCTCACCTGAACACCAAACCAGCCCTGTGCAACATCATCTTGTACACTGTCTGATTCGTTGATCCATCCCCACAAGATTCTCCTCTTCTTATCATAATCAAAGAAGGTCTTGGCTGCATAAAATTTTCCATAATCATATCTCAATATATAGTTATTTTCTGCACTTGTATTGTCTAGAACATATCCATCCATGTTGGTGAAGTAGGTTCCAATTGTATAAGAGTCAAATTTATTGTCTTGAAGGGATATCTTCAAGACATGTTTAACGTCGACTCCAAAGAATTACATAATTATCCAGTTTAAGATTTCCAGAGAGAGTATATATCCGACAAAGAATCAAACTACATTACTATTATCACTCAACCCTTTGTAAATACTACACTCTATTTTGATAGCACCTCCGCTTTACTACATTACTCAACACTTCTTCTATCCTAGGCGGCAATTTTGTTCAAGGGGTATCAAATTTACTCATGTTTACCGGATATAAAATTACCCTAAAAAAGCTACCATTCATGATATAATTCTTCTCATGTTAAGTTCAAATAAATAGTCTCGCAAAATGATACCACTCATGATATGAAATTTGAAAATGTATATGTACGAATTTGTAATAAGTTTGAAATGAAGAGATGAAACCTTTAAATGAAGAGGATCGTCTATATATCTACAATTACAAAATTACACTTTTCAACATACATGTTCGATTTTTCCTTTTTATTGTTACCTGTTTCTTTATGTTAACCAACAACAACACATTTTTAATGTCTTCATCTACACACAAATACCTACAATTTTAAAACGTCGAGAAAGAACCATGCATTTTATAGTTGTTTCCATCCAAAGCTTTGTACATTATATCACTTTTTTGCATTTTGAATAGTTTTACGGGTTACACCTCATGTTTGCACTTTTTAAATGAAGTGACTCATCTATATTTCTACACATACAAAATCAATAAACCATAGTTTAAACAAACACAACTACAAAAGTAAAAACTATCCCTATAACACAAATAACATATACCATTTTTTGTTTGCAAAATGCCTCAAAGAAATGTGGTCTCATGGAATGCTATGATTGTAAGATATGCACAAAATAGCTCTAACAATGATGCACTCAAATTCATTTTCTGTCTTGTTTTAGTTTCATGTTTTAGAGAGATAATATGTTAAAGCACTTAGTCATTCTTTCAATCTACTTTGACAACAACAGTTCACATTCACAACATTCTTGAGAGTGAGTATTAGCAAACTTACATGTCTCACTTGCATTTGTATTCATTATATTTTCCATCCAAAGAAGAGTCCATAAGATCCTCCAGTTTGCGAGATGAAATCAATTGCAGTGCCTGTAAAACAAATATGTTTAGACTTGGTTTTATAGTTTATTTTAATTCTTGTTAATGAGCATAGCAAGCTATTTAAAACTGGGCAAGCTACCCTTTCGACAATATTATCTCGAGGTGGTGCACCAGAAAGAATTTCCAATAGAACCACTCCAAAACTATAGACGTCGCTCTTTTCGGTCAATGTTGATGATTGAACATATCTGGTGCTCTTTATATCTCTGTGTATGATTGCAGGGCTACAATCTCGATGGAGGTAAAGCAAGCGTAAAAAGATTTGATGTTAATCAACAGTGATATTATCATTTTTAGGGTAGTTGAAATATATAGAAAAGAATAAACTGTTACATCCGAAAACAAAATTACCCTCAGCTGTTTGTAGAGCAATCGTGAGTCTGGTATGCCAATCAAGTGGATTCTGCATTTTGCCTGCAGAGATGGTAGGATTATCACCGAAATGTAAGGCAGCAACTTGTTTAAAATCAATAATAATAATTACAGGGAATTACAGGAAATTTGTTTAGAATTTTCTTTTTTATAGTAGCCCGCACCATATTAATTAAGGGCAGTTAGAGAGTGAAAGTGCATAGTGAGCACCATATTAATTAATTACCATATTTTTTATATGTACAAATTATCGTATTTTTTCCGTATTTATCGTATTTTTTCTATGGACCATTTTTTTCCATATTTTGTGTCCACCGTTTAATACTCTCCGTACGAAAGTTGCTACTATGATTATATTTATAGAAATAAATTATAAAAAATCATAATTACATTAAAAAAACCTTAAAGAAATCACATTTTGGAGTATTTATGCAGAAGCAGTATTTTTATTTTTGGGTTAGTATTGAATAAACAATACCAGATAGATGATTCTTCAACGTTCCCCGGGCATATATTCGTATACCAATGCCAGTATAGCTGGTTGTCTGCAATAGCCTACAAGGTTTACGATATTTTTATGATGAATCCTGGAAAGAAGAGCTAACTGCACACACAGAAGAACACAAATAATAAATAATAAGGGAGAGGTTTACGTGAAAAAAAAAACAATTTATAAATGGATTCCTGATAGACACACCCTTCGGTTTGGAATTCTGGCAGTCCTTAGTTAGAATGAACAGAAAAAGAGAACAAATAATTAATGTTTTGATATTTTCACAGTTCATGAGAAGGAGAACAAGATTTTGGATTTGAAACTGTCCAAGAATCTGTTATCCGACATGTTTTGATTTGATCATTTTTTTACGATGAATCATGGGTGTTGATTCTAAACGTATGAGGAAATTTTTTTGCACAGTTTCAATCCAGAATCTTTATCGTCAGCACGATTAATATTCAGTGGCAAAGTAGACCCCATTCAAGGGAAGTAAGGAAGCTGCTTATATAAAATTCCAGAGAGTTAGCAGTTATATACCTCATTTTTTAATTGTGGCAGTCCTTGGTCGGAGTTGATTGAAAGTTTTTGACTGCAACAACACATCCTGAAAGTTCACCTTTGCATACGTCTCCAAAACCCCCACTACCAATGATGTTTGCGTAGTTATTTGTACCAGATTTGATTTCTTCTTCTGTATATTCGATGGCCAGTCTGAAATGCTTATTTTCATCTTCTTCTCCTACACAATGTTTTCAAAATTGTTAAATTGCTAATGAGAAAGTAAAAGTAGCTGATATGAATGACTATTCCAGTAGAGATTTCAATAGCACCTGTAGGGCCATCTGTGATGTGTAGTTGCGATGTATGTGTGTGTCTCCAGACTCTAACCACTACAAAAACCGCAACCATTATAATAAATAGCGTTGAACAGCCAATCAGTATTCGCATGATATCCAGTGGTTTCGTAGCAATTTGTAGCTTGCGTGGTAGTAATGCTCTCCTTTCTTCCGTTTGGTTTGTGGAAGCGCTCAGAAAGCCTGCAAACCATACACAATTTCATGAGAATAATGAGGCTCAGAGTGAAATTAGATCAGAATAATTAACTACTTACCTTCTGGCTCCGAAAGAGTGGACATAAGTAATCCACTAGAAAATATCATCGTTATCAAGACGAATCCCTTAAAATCCATGGCCATCTGAGACAGTAAAAACATTTTGTTGTCTTTATATAAAACGTTTATAATCAGAAAATTGCCAAAAACTGTATCATACTGAAAAAGAAAAGAATATTATCCTTACCTTGAGTAGGAATTGAATACAGTCGGCAGACCCGCTTTGTAAGGAGAGTGTTGAGGAGAGTTTAAATAGGGTACCGCTTTGTAAGGAGAGTGTTGAGAAGATTTATTTATTTATTTTAAAGAATTTCGGCTTTGTTAAGGTTTTTTCCTATTTTCACTTGCCATATTTTGCTTCGAAAACTGTGTATCTGTAGCTTTTCTATACGTCTTTGATCGGTCATATCATAGTGTCTTCCAGCTATTTTCGTGTAGTTAAGGTGGTGCGTAGCTTATAAATGGCCAACTCTACTCCCATTGCAACATCTGTTGCAACTAGTGGAAATGGCTCCCAAACGCGCAAGGAAGTTTGTGTTGAAAGTTTAAACGTCGAGGTATGAACTCTGAAACCCCCCAGATGTTATTATTTCTAATGAATGTTTAGATCATGTGGTTAGGTGGTATCAGAACCATTGCCTTATTGCTTATTTCTGTGGCTGCATACCCTTAGAAGCCTTCCTGCAAAACCAGATGAAAACCCATTGGAAGTGTAACGATAACCTGGTTTCAGGTGTTCGTAACCTCACCAAGGGGTTTTATTTGTTTTCCTTTCATGGGCCTTCTCAACTCCAAGCCCTTTTGCTTAAGGCGACGAGTTGGCACTTAGGCAATACCTTGTTTGTGCTTTCACCCTGGACCCAGGATTTTAATCCCGCCAGCCAAGTCTCGTTAAAAATCTCATTTTGGATTGAACTTCTTGGCCTTCTTGTTCATCTATGGTCCTTCTTATCAGAGATTGTGAAACCCATTGGCAGGGTGATTTGCCATGAACAGGAGCATTTTTTTTCACTCGACCTAACAAGCCTGGGTGTGTCGAAGTGGACTTTGCGAAGGATCTGCTAGACCATCTGGATATTCAAGTTGGGTCCCTACATATATCTCAAAAGGTGGTTTATTTCAACCTCCCCAACACGTGTTTTTGTTGTCAAGCCCCAAACCATCACATTCAGGACTATCCTCTTACGGCTTCCTCCAAGCTAGCACCAACGCAACCCACCGGTTCTAAGCCCAAAGTACACCCTCCACCTGATGGTTGCCTTGTAGTTGGGACTAAGAAGAGCTCTAGTATGAAACCTTTTATTGAGGTTCGCCCACCACCTCTTCCCCTCCTTCCTCCGTGTATGAACTAGGAGTAGAGCCACCCTTCCGTCGGTTTCCATTCCTTCCAAACCCTCGCAAAGCCAAGTTACTCCATCCAATTCAAAGAATACTGGGAATTTTGCATCAACCTCTCTTCCTCTGCGACGCTCACGTAGTCCACCCCGAGAGGTTTTATGCGGTGGGCAAGGAGATAATGGGGCCAAGCGTCGCTCCATTCATGTTGAGCATTCGATTCAGACCAGCTTCTTCTTGCCAATAATTTTTCCATTCTCGGCTCCGAGGACGGAATTCATGATGGGCAAGGGGAATATGATATGTCTGATTTTTCATGAATTTCATGTCATGGAATGTTAGAGGTCTGACAGAGCCTTCACAAAAATTATCTGTTCATTTAGCTTGCCAGCTTGTTGACAATTTAGATATTATTTGTTTATAGGAAATTAATTTTTTTTTGTTTTTTGCTTCAGAATACTCTAACTTTCATTGCCCCAAATTTTACGCATTTTCACACCCAACATATTGATGGCAGAGGTGGTGCTATCATTTCCACAAAGACCAAAACTTTCAAAGTGTTAATCACTACCTTGGCCCAAGATTCTAGTAATAGGGTTGTTGGGGCGATTATGAGTATTAATGATCTTTCTTTTGGTATTCTTAATATTTATGACATTAATGGAAATTCCAAAAGAAAACTTTATGGAAATGGTTAGGTGATAACTTATCTTTTGCTTATTGGTTAGTGTGTGGCGACTTTAATATGGTGGAGCACCCAGATGATAAATGTGGCGCCCTTCCTATGCATTGGTGTATTGGCGAGCGTACGTGCAGCCTAGTATTACTTTGAAATTTGTTGGGGTCTTTCTAATCCTTTGCTCAAATGACAACAGGAATTTAAAGCACAAGCTTGGTTCACTTGGAACAATCTTCAAGAAGGATATGATCGGGTTTTAAAAAGATTTGATTGTGCACTTCTTTTGACAGCCCTTTTTTTTATTTTGACATGCAATGCTCCTCCACTATCAAGGTGTGGTCCAATGTGCTTTTCTCAGACCACCATCTGATCACATTTAAGGTTATTTGGCAGGGGGGCCTCCCAAGGTGCCCAATAATCAATTCCATCTTAATGTCTCTCTGTTGTGTCATCTTGGAGTGGTCCCCATCAATGCAAAAATTTGGAACATGGCACCATATATACCTTTTATTGCTAATTATATTTCTTGGTGGGAGGCGGCGATTCAACGCACCACCCGATTTCTCTCGCCAATTCGGTAAACGGTGGCCGTGTCCAAACGAGCGATTCGGCTCTGCTGACAAATAATTCGAAGGATTTCTTTGCTTCTCAAAATAATCCTTTTGGCATTCATCTTCAACTCCAAGTTGTTGATATTCGACATAATCTCGAGCTCATTGAATCTCATTTGGTGTGGTGCACAAATCCGATCGAGGATCCATTGGCTTAGGGTGGAAGAAAAAGGCTCTAAAAGATTTTTCAAATCCCTGGGTTAAGCATGTTCGTCAATAGATCAAAGCTATCTATGATTCACACCAACAGCTCCGAGCTCGGAGAGATCACTCGTGATTTTTTCAAGCACTATCGTCTCGGCTTTTAAATTTCAAAAGGATTTGATTGAGTGAGCTGATGCCTTTTAGAGATGTATTGAAGTGGTGCCCAATAAATTTTCACCTAGAGATTGTGCTCATTGTGGCACACCTCTCACCTTAGAGGAGCTCTGTGTGACCTTACTATGTCTTACGGACGACAAGTCACCAAGTCAGGATGATTTCCTGCGCGAGTTCTATAAAGCGACTTGGTCCTTTATGGAACCCGATGACCCCGAGCAGATGCATAATTGGTGGCCCATCACCCTGGTGAATGTTTCTTATAAATTATTGCTAAGGCATTAGCTCTTTGCATTGTTGATCTTCTGTCAAAAATTATTCATCCTAAACAAACTAGTTTTGTGAAAGACCGATACATTTTGAATAATCTTATTGTTGTTTAAAAAGACTTGGAATGTGCTCGTGATTCTTTGTAGCAACCTAGAAATTCCTCAAAATTGACTTCGAGAAGGCTTATGATCGTATCGAATGGCCTTTCATCCTTGTCATGCTCAAAGCCCTCGGCTTTGGTGAATTCTTCATATCGGCCATCAGCACTTTTTTATAACGCTTCACGGCTGGCTCACCATCAATTGTCACCAGTCCACCGTGTTCAACCTTTTCCTTTCTATCAGACAGGGGTGTCCTCCGGCACCTACTGTTTGTTCTCGTTGTTGATGCGTTGGGATATTTAATTTCCCATCAGGCTGCTCAAGGTCACATTCAGGGATTGTCCTTCCTGATCATTCGATGCAACTTATCAATGGTCACTTCACTGATGATTCCTTTCTTACTATTGATGAATTTGAGAAGAATATTTCCGGGGTTTTGCGTGCCTTGACACAATTTTTTGGGTTATGGATCCAGTATTCATTTGGCAAAAAATTTGGGCTACCGACATAGTTGTCTACCTCTGTCGGATTTGTTGAAGTCCTACTCTTGGAAATGGATTAGTCGTGGTGAGAAATTTAAATTTTTGGGAATTCCCTTCACCTTTGATAGTGACTCGGCTACGCTATGACATTATGTTATTAACAGGGTGGAGAAAAAAGTTACAAGGTGGTATTACAAACCCTTATCTTTGGCTGGTAAATTCCAAATCTATAGTAATATTCTTTCTTTCACTCATGTCTACTACTCTGTGTGTTCATTCCCTTCTCATAATTCGTCTTCCAGATTTGCCAAGCTGCTCCGGGACTTTCTATGGTGTAAAATTTCAGGCTCAATTGGTTTTTATAGAGTAGCTTGGGAAGTTTGTTGTCTTCCTCATGATCAAGGTGGTATGGGAGTCATCGATCTCTATCAGTAAAGCATTACATTATGCTCTAAGTGGGTGATTTGATTCTTGTCGGGAAATCAAGATTGGAAAATATTACTTCGGCATTACATTGAGTCTGTAGCCCCGTACAACAAGAAGTGTTGGAATAATATAGGGCTACATACTCTTATTATCACCTCGTCCCCTATCAAAATTATAGGTGCTTTTGTTACTAAAAGTATCTACAAATCCTTTGAGTTGGTTAAGCCTTTCATGCTCTAGGTTGGCGATGGTTTTCATACAGGGCTCTCTTTTAATTCTCATGTAATCTTTGTTGGTCTCACATCATCACCGATGGAACTCTTTAGCTTGTGGAAAATCTGGGCATCAAATCTCTCCGGCTTTATTGCAAGGGAATTCATACCATATAGGAGTTGGTTAACCGTAGAGACTAGATTTCTTGGCCTGAGCCCAAGATAAATTTCAATCTTTCCAATTCGTACCTCCCATCTATTTACAAAATTCAAGAGCTCCTGTTGGATGTTATGCTCTACAAATTGGGGCTTAAACCTCTTGCAGCTTGGTGGCGAGATTAAAGATGGAATCAGGAAATTAATTTCCTTCATTACAACACTAGAACCATCTATCAGTTATTGAGCCCACTCTCGCCCACCATTGACAAGCTCAATGTTCAAAGTGGGGTCGCAATCCACACATTCCACTTCGCTTTGATTGTTTTATTATACCTGAAATTCTCTTCTTGAGCCCAAATTTAATCATTTCCTTTAGTTTCGGTTTACCAAGGTCTACCTGTTGGAGAACGACTTAGTCATATTGGCATCCCTAATCCTAAATATCATTTTTTCTCTCTACCTAAGTCTTTTAAACACCTCTTTTGGTCTTGTCACCGTACTTAGGTGATCTATGCTTGGATCCATTCTTTATTTCATCCTTACCACCCTGAATTCTTTCATCGGCGTCTAGCCTTATTTGGTGATTTTATCCTTTGGCCTCATAACATCGACGAGGCTTTGTGCAATTGTTTCATGCTTGTATTTTTTTTCATATGTTGAAAGCTCACAATGCCTTAATTTTCAAGCAAGATCAATCTGTTACGTTTTTTTCCACTAATGAAAAAGTGGTCATTTTGTCTACTATGCACATACATCTGATTTTGCTATGGACCTTGGGATATGATAATATATTATATATGGGTTGATGGATATGCCGACATGTGGCACACATCCCCTTAGTTATATGTTTGTGTTCACATGGGATATGATAATATAATGTATATGGGTTGATGGAGATGCCGACTGTGGCACACATCCCCTTAGTTAGTTATATGGGCTCACATAGGAATGAATTATATTGGGTAATGGGTCGGCCTACATTGGGATTAGGTGTTACCCATCCTATTTAAAGGATGTGAGTATCATTATGAGGAGGTCATGAATGTATGTATGAGTTTATTGTTCTACTTGGTAGAGGTATATTAGAGGTGTCCCCTCGAAGTGGATTCCCATCTTAGGATATTGTGGAGTTACTCCTTCCTTAAGGAGCATTGTATGGTGTTGCCCTACCTTAAGGGTATTATTTCGAATATATTACATATTAGGGCATCTTGGCCCCCATATATCTTGTGTTTTATTATCTTTTGATATTTATTGATTTAATATATGTAAAGTTCTTATCAAGTGGTATCAGAGTGACCATCCGTGTTCGAATCCCACCCAGTTGGTTACGTCGTGTAGCCGGGGCCCGTGGGGCGCCTAAACATCGGTGAAGTAGGGCTCATACATATGGGAGTGTGGGCGCAAACCCAGCCTGAGTCGGGCTCTACGGAAGTGTGGTGGGATGTTATGATCCTCATGTGTGGATTTCACTAACGCCTCGGGGTTTTGGTGTAACGGTTCGTTACATTTGGTATCGAGAGCGAGGTAATTTTACATTACTTTTTTCCTTGCTAAGTGTGATATCTTACAATGTAATTTTCTTTCTCTTGTACCATAATTTTATGAATTTCTTTTGCACATTAATATTAACTGTTCCCAATGTCTCTAACCAAGGATATCCGAGAACAATATCCTTACCATCCATATCTAAAGCATATAAATATGAATGTAAAACATATTTATCCATAGAAAGCTTTGAATCTTCAAAAACTTGAATATGTTTACCATCCATTTGAGATTCCTTGTTATGATTTTTTTGCACATGTAGATTTTGAGCTACATCCATATTGATGAAGTTATATTTGCTGCTAGGGTTTATGGAAACAATTACCTTTTTTCTTTGAATGCACCCTTCAAACTGAAATATTGAAGCTTCCTTCCATGGAGATGCACTATCCTATGTAGCAGTTTCATCATCAACATTTTCTTCTTCTTCTTCTTCTTCTTCTTCTTCTTCTTCTTCTTCTTCGATGTTGCGTCTTCTTCTTCTTCTTCTTCTTCTTCTACTTCTTCTTGTTGTTTAACAAAATTGTGTTTCTTTTTTGTTTCCCATCTAGCTAAGAAAATATCCTCCATTTCATCCCAATCCCAATCCAATAGATCTATATCCAAATAAGAATACCAATGCCGCGCTTTCCCACCAAGATGAAGATAAAAATGAACCCATACTAAACATTCTCCAAAATACATTTGTTTAAATTGTATCCACCATTTTTTGCATCAATTTCCCCATTACCATAGAAAATTGGTATATCCATGATGCATAAAAATTAGGGTTCCACAAAGAAGTAATCCCTGCTAAAATTTTGAGAGATTTCTGAAAATGTAAGAAATTCTGAAAAATTCATCAAATTGCGGCCTGTGGAGAAAAATAGTGAAACACAATAAAACTGAAATAACTCTATCAAAATAGATCCACCAATTCTGAAATTTCAGTGGTATCACCACTTTTTGTATTACCAACAACCCAAAAAAAATTACTTCATAATTCGTCATTATTAAGAAGATATAGAGAAAACCTTAGAATTATGGTTTCAACCCTAAAACGGACGCAACGTTTGCAAAACAATTCAAAAAACTCTGAAATTTAGAGGGAAGCGCACTTGAACTATGTATCCACTCCCCACAAAAATATATGAAAAATTCCAAGTCTATCTCAAGATATAGACGAATCACCAACATTAGGGTTTCATCCCACAAATTACCCGGATCACTACTCCGATACCACTTGATAAAGAACTTTGTATATAATAAATCCATAAATTGCAAAAGATAATAAAACACAAGAGATATGGGGGCCAAGATGTCCTAATATGCAATATATTCATAATAATACCCTTAAGGTAGGGCAACACCATACAATGCTCCTTAAGGAAGAAGTAACTCCATAATATTCCAAGATGGGAATCCACTTCGAGGGGGACACTTCCAATAGATTTCTACCAAGTAGTAGACTCAAATCATACATCCATGACCTCCTCATAATGATACTCACATCCTTTAAATAAGATGGGTGACACCTAATCCCAATGTAGGCCAACCCATTACCCAATATAATTAATTCCTATGTGAGCCCATATAACTAACTAAGGGGATGTGTGCCACATGTCGGCTTCTCCATCAACCCATATACATTATATTATCATATCCCATGTGAACCCATACATATAACTAAGGGGATGTGTGCCACATGTCGACATCTCCATCAACCCATATATATTATATTATCATATCCCAAGGTACATAGCAGATTCAAGCTCAAGATGCTAAGATTTCCCTAGACTTTTCTCATCTTTAAGAGCTTGGATCATTGGGGAGTGCACCCTCCACTATGAGTCAGGTCTCGTCGAATCCTCTATCGACATCACCTCAACCATCCTACCCCCGACGGCTGCCACCTGTAGAACCGCATCGTAGAAGCCTCTCACGTAACCACCGCTCGACTCCCGACGGGGCCACCCTTCAATCCTGTCTTTGTCTAGACCTAGATAGATCCCACCTCCCTGGGGAAGGGCATTGTCGGTTCTATGTGGTGGGGCTTGGATTGTGTCTATAAGTAAATTTTCATTCCTCTCACCCACATATTTATGGTGCATTGGGGTTGAGGTTTGACTTGTGAGTTTGAGTTGAGAATGAGTGATGTGGCATCCTACCTGGATCGACCTCACCCTCCTCTCTGCATTTTCTATTTATTCAAGTTCCTTTTCTTGTTTGGGGGTTACTTCATTCTTTTGTGCTCTTGCATTTTGGGGGAGTTAGAGGATTTTGGAGTGCTTGTGGTCTTTGTTGGAGCTTGTGGATGATTTCTTGGGCTTGAAGAAGCTTGGAGATTGACTCTTGAAAAAATCTCTACTATGGAAATGTAGGAGCTTTACTCTTGCTTAATGTTCTTCTTTTACTTTGTGTGTATGTGTTTGTTTTGAATGTTTTAATATGCTTGTTGGGTGCTTGGGTAGATTTCCTAAGTATGGTGTAGGAGGTGACTATGTAGAGAATTCATGTAGGGAGGCATAAGAGTTTATTTCATGTTTTAGAGGTAGTTTGGGTTGGGTGCCCCACATTGGAAAGGAAATACTTGCATTTCTTACTTATTTCTTTTAGGAGGGAGATGTAAGAGAATGAGGGAGGCATAAGAGTATGTGGGAGGCATAAGAGGTACTTGAGGGAGGCATAAGAGTGTGTAGGGGTTTTGAGATATATATTAGAGGTTTTTAAGGTGGGCACCCATTTCCCATTGGGAGGCATAAGTGGCCTCCCCATAGGTTCTTGCTCCTTTGGCTTTTCATTTAGAAGCCTTGTATATTTTTTTGTTTTTCCTTCTTTTGTTTGTATTTTGAGTTGGTGGTGATTTAGAATGGTTGTGAAATACTTGGTTTTGTGTTGTGGAAGCTTGTTTTTTTCCATGTGTTGGATCCACCTTTCATTACAATGTGGTTGGGGCTGGGGGCCAAAGAGGAGGATGGATTCTCCTCCTCATTGGATTCATTGGTTGGGTGGAGAGTATTTCCTCTCCCCAATCTTTATTGTGAATCAAGCAAATCATGAAGGAGATATCTTGTTTGTGATGTGAATATTGGAGCTTTGTTGGAGTCCTAAGAAATCCCTTCTTGTGAGAATCCTTTTTGTTATTCCCACTCAAGGTAGAAGATTTGTGAAATTGTGTTTTTCTTTAAAGCAAATGTTGTATTGTAAGTTGAAATTTCATTTCAAAAGCTCATGGAAGAGTTGTAAAATTTCCTTTTTATTTAAGTTACATTGTGAAAGAAATGGACCAAAATTTAAACCATGCTTAAAAATTTAGCTTTAGTTTGTATTGTGATAAAGAAGTTCTTTGTTTTAAAAGAAATGAGCTATGCTCAAGACGAAAAGAAAGTATACTTTCATTATTGTAGTTGTATTATTGAAGAATGAGAAAGACGGAATATAGAAGTTGTAAGATGCTTAAAATGTATGCATAGTAAACTTCAATAAAGAGTAAAGTTGGTATAGTTATTTTGAACATATAAGTTGTAGAGAAAATGAAAGAGAAAACAAATTTGAAGTATATTGTTTTAATTGAAATGTTGCATTTTGTATTTAGGAAAATAACAATATTAGAAGTAGATTTAGATCCTTTTTAGTATTGGTCTTGTAAGAAAAATTATTGAACAAAATGAAAATGATCTTGTAGTTGTTGTTGCTATCATTGGAATAGATAATGCCTTAAAATGAGTAGTTTTAACTATAGAATGAACAAATGGAACTAAATCTTACAACTAGGCATTTTAGGCACTTAAACTTAGGCTCGAAATGAATTTTAGAACACTCTAGTTACTTTTGTTTTTTGAAAAATCTTGACTTTTTAGGTTTTGTTTCTAAGGGACAGGACTCGTGCCCTATGCAGAGCGGTCGTCTCATAACCACCGCTCAGGCAAGGTGGAGGTCTCAGAACCGCCGCTCTAGCAAGGCAACAGTTCGTGAATCGTCACCCAAGTGGGGCGGCGGTCCTAGGACCGCAACCTGCTCTAGCCTGGTGGTTCTGTCACTTACGGGGAAGAATCATGGATCCGCACCTATCCAATTTCTAACTTGTAATAACTAAATTTTAAGCATGTAAAATTTTCAAGGAAACCTCCAGCAATCAAATAATGGCTATATCTCATTGTTTAAAGCAATAATACCTCCTAGTGGTGGATTCAAAGTACTCAAGCTTGTATTTGTAAATGGGAGTAGGATTTTCCCCAGATGGAGCACTCCAAATACCAATAGTTGGTAATAATATTAGATTTGAAAAGAAAATCCCTTCAATCCTTGAATGAAATACACTTCAATATTAAACCTACAATCTAAACAAAACTACCCTAAGCTTGATCGTGAAGAATTTACCCATAGTTTCCCCCTCCCTTGCTCCCATGGCTTCCTTTGCTCCAACCTGCAATCAAACAAGAGAAAATAGACCAAATGATGAGCATAGAATAAAGGAAATGTTTTAATTAGAATTCATAAGGAAATTTAGGGCTAGTTTGGAACCCTAGGATCTAGTGGCCACACTTGAATTGATCTAAGGGTGGAGGATCAAACCTGCTTTTGCTTGGTAGGAATGTATTTGTAAATGTTTTAATTAAATTTTAAGGTATGTGTGGATGGGTGAAAAGGGGCCATTTAATTACCTTGGTGTGCATAGTCTCTAATCTAGTTCCTAGCATGTTCTAGAAAAATAATGAAATGAACCCTTAAGTTATTAAATAATGGAATTATAGTAGTAACTAAATATAAGGTAAAGTTTTAGGGTGTGAATGTTAGTTGTGGAGGAATAAAACATGAAACCAAGTAAATTTAAATTATGGCTTCTTCATAGTTGAATGTAATAAATTGACCTTAAAGAAAAATTATTAATATTTAATCTTTAAACTTAGACTTGGTTCACCCTTGTAGAGTAAATATTATTGGTGAAAATAAATTTAATGCATGCTAAGGGTTGACACTCTTGTAATCTTTCAACATAAACCAAAAAAAAAAATTAGCCGTAATTTTCGGGATTAGTGTTAGGTTTTAACGTATTCCTAGAACATCATTTTTGAGGGTGTTAAACATGTGGAATAATGGCGGTGTTTCCTCTTTTAAATTGAATTAAACCCGAATACTTGAGGATATTTCTCAAAAGGAGTTTAGAAGAATGAAATCCATAACCATTGCAACACTTACAATTGACCAGACAAAATGAAACCCGTACACATGAGCAGATAGAGAACCAAATTTCTTTTGATTTTTAATTCCATTGAAACTGTGAATATAATTATGCTAAAAATCCTAGAAAATTTCAAGATAAGGAATGATGACCATTCAAATGGTCGTTGATTGGGAGGATTTACATCATTGGATGTTATCAGTGGGGGGATCTTTCTCAAAGAGAAAATGCCTTTTGGCGTAACATGATGAGCCAATTTTTTAACGACTTTTTCATTGGGAGGAGGGAACAAAAAGCCTAAGAGAAAATTTTGAACAACTTCTTCACTAGAAGTGAAAAAAATAATCTCTTACCTCATTCCTATTATAGAAAATATTTGCTTTTTCCTTTTTGAATACTTCAACCAATGATTAATTTATTTGGTCTATAGCGTGTACCAAAGCAACAAGATAACTTTAAAGGAGAAAATCCCATATATAGATCACTATTTTTTCATGTGTTGGCTTTAGTCCTACCAAGGTTTCTAGCACAACACAACCTCCCAGTCTTTTAGCTAATGGTGTGTAGAAACAAATAGATTACAAATTTGAGGATGCAAAATTGAAGGGAAAACATTGACATCAAATCCATACTTGGGTGCTTTAATCATGACTCATGAAAAGAAATAGAACTGTTAGACTGCAAAACAACCCTTCCAAAATGGAAGTTGAGATCCTCCCATGGTATATACATGTCTGGAGTTGTCCCTTGTCATTGATAAGCATTAATATATCCAAAATTTCATAACCGTATATACCCCGTATTACATAAAAATTTGTTTATGCTTTATTTTTACTGTCTTGTGCTACTAATGAAAAATTAGCAATAAGATTTTTAAAATAGAAAAGGTAGAGAGGATGGAACTTATGACAAAAGTTTAATTTTTTTGTCTAACATATGTCTCAAAACACGTACTCTTGTAGTAGTGGATACTTGGTTATTTTTACTAATAGGATCATTACCCCTCTATCCAAGTTTTCTTTTGGCCTTTCAAACCAAACTCCAATGTCCGTTAGTTTTCCTAAGCCACCACAAACATCAATATATTCATTCAATTCCTTTGGGGCCTCTTCAAGTTTAAATTCATATTTAATTCCATCACTTGTAAAAATTCATGTGAAGAAAAATGATAATCCATGTTTTTTCCCTCTAGCTAATTTCCATATTCATATTTGTATGTGGTTTTACTCGGGGTTGCAATAGACCATGCTTTATCAACCCCTTCCTTATCTTCTACTACTTGAGAACCAAACAACATAGGGGGTGAGGTATCCATCCTCTCACTACCTTGTTCGGGGAATCCAATTGGGGTCACCTCTATCATTAATCCATATTTTAGATTTTTCAAGATGCTCATTTTATAAAGCCAACAAAAAAACTAGGGCCACAATTAAATTCACATTTGTATCATTATTAAAGTTTGAACAAGATCCGAATAAATACGGATTATCGGTGTTTCCTTCACTCGAACTCCCATTGTCATTGTGATCAATATCAAGCTTATATCCCATGCCAACTATAAGCTTTCGTAACCATTTCCTATCATATTTGGAAAGGCCTTCCTCACCCACTTAAAATTCAACATCCATTTATTCAAATATCCCTAAGTTTAGTGAGAAGGATGACACAATATCTTCTCTAGCTTCCACACCCTTTCGATGTCATTCCTCAATGGCCAAGATTTGAGGATCCATGTACAAGGTTTAGTTTGTCCTTTTCCGTAGCTACCAACTTAGGGCCCTTTCCACCATAAAATTTGTTAATCTTTGTAACAATTTGGCCTTACCTAGTAATGAAAATAGCTAAAGGAACTAATGGTGAGGATGATTCTCCTCTTACATCGCTACTATGTCTTGGAATTTAATTCTCAAGAAATTGTATCTTTTTGTGTGGAGTTTTCAAAGGCTTTTCAAATTGAGATTCATGAAGTTATAGGTGAAAGTTTATGAGGCCACAAATTGTAATATTTAGTTCAATAAAAATATTTGCACCTTGTATTATTTACTAATGTCGAATTTGTTTTCCATAAAACAACAAGATTTAATCGAATTAATGACAACTTATATAATTTAAGCAATGTTACTATTACATAATAACATATGCAAAGATTGCATGTAACATGTCATAGCACTTTAAACAAGATGATAAACACATCCAATATCTAATAACACATGCACAATTCTTGTTTATTTAGGGAATATTAATGTCAATTTAGTGCCCTTTTCTTACAATTCAAGCCTGCAATGAATTTTAGAAGAAAAATTAATATTTGAGTGGGGAAAAATAGTTGAGAGGGTACTTGAGGAAGGATACCCAATTTAATTGAATGAAAATTACTTATACAAATTAGATACTATTATTATGCTGAAGATGTTACCTTTATGGGAAAGGGCTTTGCAGACATTCATGGAATTGTGTCAAATTTGATGGCCTAAATGATGGTTTTGTTATTTTTAAGAATTTTGTTTTTGTTATTTTTAACAATTTTTTTTTGTTTTTCTAACAATTTTTTTTTTCTGATTTTGCATGTTGCTTTGCTTAGGCTTTACTATTTTTAAAATTTATTTTATAGCTTTTGCTTGTATTAACCTTTGCTTTTGTTATTTTTAACAATTTTGCTTTTTGCTTTTCTAACAATTTTGTTTTTCTGATTTTGCATGTTGCTTTGACTTTACTATTTTTAAATTTTATTTTATAGCTTTTGCATGCATTAACCTTTAAATACTGGTCACTAACACTATAATTTCATTATTCAGGCTCTCCAAATTCCATTCAATCCCCTGCATTAAATCGAATTCTGCAGGTATGCATTTAAATTCATAGTCAATTGGTTAAATTCATTTGATCTCATGCGCCTTAAAAGTGATTGTATATAATTTTGGATACTTAATATACATATTTCTATTTTCTGTTATTTTCTTTTGAAATTATCTCTCTCAGTTCCAGAATATTGGACAATTAAGGTTGGAATTAGTGTTTTATTGGTTTGTGAATTGGAGATTTTATTTAAAAATTTTTAAATGATATTAAGGTCATATTTATAGGTTGTCATTGTTAGATTTTGGATCACCGACCTAGGTCTTGTGGGCCTTGGTCATTTGCACTTTTTGCCACTTGTATCGGTCTCTGTATCCACAAACACACGGTCATAATGCGCCCTGAGACTCAAGTGTGGGGTAATATGGATGGAGCACGGTTAAGTCCTTGTAGTGTTTCAGGCTCTTTACAAGAGCACTAAACCTCAATTCTCTCGCATTTCGAACCACAGGTATTCATATTAGAAACCACAGATCTTTGCACCACTCCTTCCCCATTCTTGGGCATACGAAATCCAATCTCCTTGAATTTCCATATCCAATTTTGGGTATAAGAGATAGATTGTATAAAACCAACCTTTCAACATGCACTGGTCTGGCGCTATACTCTATCTGTAGCATAGGTGAATATTCAGGGACATGCTCTACTTTGGGTATGAATGGTCTAGTACCATAGTCCATCTGTAACTTAGGAGCATATTCAGGGACATGCTTTGTTTTGGGTACACGACTGGTCTCACGCCATACCCTATCCATTTCTTTTTGTTTATGATTGGTTCTCTAGTGGCCTCAACTCTTTAGCTATATTTCGAGCAATTGCGATCTTAGGTCGTATAGTAGAAAGATATTAGCAGGAATCTATGGCACCACTTGCTATAAAAAAACTATAACATAATCCCTTTCTTCCAAAGAGAATACAAAATTTTAAAGACTAAGGTTTTTTTGATGGTATCCATACCGTGAAGATTTCAAGCCTGTAATTTGAAACGTGGATCCAATGTTGAGAATAATGTTATCTTTGTAGATTTTGTTTCCATGGAGAGACTCAATTTTGATCTTGGCCATTGCATGAGCCAGATTTTGGAGATATTGTCTAACCAGATTGCCCTTGGAATGGGCTTTGAAACCAAAAATCAACAAACAATATTGAATAAAACATTAAGGTTGGAAAACAGATAGAAAAATGATTAAGTATTAAGCCTTGAGTCTCACTCGAACACCAAACCAGCCTGTCATGCAACATCATCTTGTACACTTTGTCTCGATTCGTTGATCCATCCCCACAAGATTCTCCTCTTCTTATCATAATCAAAGAAGGTCTTGGCTGCATAAAATTTTCCATAATCATATCTCAATACATAGTTATTGTTTGCATTTTTATTATCTAGAACATATCCATCCGTGTTGGTGAAGTAGGTTCCAATTGTATAAGAGTCAAATTGATTGTCTTGAAGGGATATCTTCAAGACATGTTTAACGTCGACCAACAATTACATAATTATCGAGTCCAAGATTTCTAGAGAGAGTATATATCCAACAAAGAATCAAACTACATTACTATTATCACTCAACCCTTCGTAAATACTACACTCTATTTTGATATCACCTCTGCTACTACATTACTCAACATTTCTTCTATCCTAGGCGGCATTTCCGTTCAAGGGGTATCAAATTTATTCATGTTTACCGGATATAAAATTACCCTAAAAAAGCTACCATTCATGATATAATTCTTCTCATGTTAAGTTCAAATAAAATAGTCCGCAAAATGATACCACTCATGATATGAAATTTGAAAATGTATATGTACGAATTTGTAACAAGTTTGAAATGAAGAGATGAAACCTTTAAATGAAGAGAATCGTCTATATATCTACAATTGCAAAATTACACTTTTCAACATACATGTTCGATTTTTCCTTTTTATTGTTACCTGTTTCTTTATGTTAACCAACAACAACACATTTTTAATGTCTTCATCTACACACAAATACCTACAATTTTAAAATTTCGAGAAAGAACCATGCATTTTATAGTTGTTTCCATCCAAAGCTTTGTACATTATATCACTTTTTTGCATTTTTAATAGTTTTAAGGGTTACACCTCATGTTTGCACTTTTTAAATGAAATGACTCATCTATATTTCTACACATACAAAATCAATCAACCATAGTTTAAAAAAACACAACTACAAAAGTAAAAACTATCCCTATAACACAATAACATATACCATTTTTTGTTTGCAAAATCTCTCAAAGAAATGTGGTCTCATGGAATGCTATGATTGTAAGATATGCACAAAATATCTCGAACAATGTTGCACTCAAATTCGTTGAGGTAATAAAGAAATTTGGAATGTACCATAACCATTTCAGATTTGCTTATATATAATTGCATTTTCTCTGTCTTATTTTAGTTTCATGGAGAGATAATATGTTAAAGCACTTAGTCATTCTTTCAATCTAATTTGACAACAACACTTCACATTCACAACATTCTTGAGAGTGAGTATTAGAAAACTTACATGTCTCACTTGTATTTGTATTCAATTATTACACAACTAATGTTATCTAACATCCCTTCTAATTTATTTTGCAACATTTGTTTTGGCTTTAATAGAAAATCATTATTGTCAATCACACCCCTTATCAACATCAACTACAAAAATAATAAATTTCTTTTTAAATCTAATAACATATACCATTCAGTGTTCACATTGTATTGTACACATACAATTGCTAGTATGTAAAACAACTACAAAATAACACATCATATACTAAATTTTAGATACCTAATACACCTAATAAACTCCTTCACATGGAAAGATGTCGGACGACTATATTGAGTGACGGGGAATGAAACATGCCCAGATTGATTGCTTTCCATACGTATACCAAGGTTCATTGCCATTTCGAGTTCTTCCACAACCACTCTCATAGTGGGTCTATTTTTTCGCCTCTCGTTCCACGCATCTGCAAGCGATGCCTACAACTTTCATCAATAAGATCCATCCAAAGAAGAGTCCATAAGATCCTCCAGTTTGTGAGATGAAATCAATTACGGTGCTTGTAAAACAAATAAGTTTAGACTTGGTTTTATATTTTATTTTAATTATTTTTAATGAGCATAGCAAGCTATTTAAACTGGGCAAGCTACCCTTTCGACAATATTATCTCGAGGTGGTGCACCAAAAATAATTTCCAATAAAACCTGAAACGGCAAAATACAACCAATGCTGCTGACACGATTTGACGACGACGATGCCGCGCCACAACCAAGTAACCCGAAAATGCGACAATTTTTTTTTGAAGGGTGTATGATTAGAATTCACTCCTCTTATACAAACTAAGTGTACTAAGCGTTAGTAATGAGGAATAGAAGAATCTTAATTTATACTTAATCATATAGGTGTAAGAAGTTTAGCCAAGATGCCTATTTCATTGCTAGCTATGAAGTTCCAAATCTTTTTTTGCATTAAGAATGTAACATGGTTATAATATAGTATTTAATCAAGATCACATTTCTTAAAGTAGGTTAGTCGTATTTTATTTTATTTTTGTGAAAAAGAGAACAAAGGGACTCATAAAAAGTCAAGAATATAAAGCTCATGCACCAACAAGGATCTAATCTCAACCGATGATTGATAACCACACAAATCTACTAGCACTTAACTACAACCATACGGCTACAATTTTAGTACAATGTTGAGCAAAGAAAAGAACACATACAAGAAACAAATGAAAAGTAAGGAATACAAATATCACACACAAATGATTTTAGCCTTCAGAAATAATCAATAAATACCTAAATACCCTGGCCAAATTAGCTACTCCGTTTCAATCCACACAGCTCGCAAGTTAAATACATATTGTCAAATGCCTACCATCCAACTCATGCAAAGCCTAGTCTATTAACTCGCACGCAGCCAAGCCAACAAATTTCCAGTGGTATGACAAAATTCAAGCACTATCAATCAACTCGCACTTATTGATTTAGTAGATTTGAACTTTGAATCTATTTCTCTTTATGCGGTTCATTCTGACCCAACAACTGCCTTAATGATACGTAGAGACACATTAAAAGGAATTGGTTGGAAATCATGGTTGGGGAGGGTGGGTGGCTCAACCATCTTGTCATGCAATTTAACTCCCCCTCCTTGGTGTGTAAACTACTCCCAAGTGGCCGCAGACTTTTCAAGTATATCACTCTGATTTTGCAATCCTACAATTCATTGTGTCACCTCTTTGTGCCTTCTATTTAAGGAGTATCTACCGTTGCGTGAAAAGCTACAGGCGCGTGGAAGCGTGTTACCTCCACTTTCGTTGAGTGCTGCGAGGTGTAAGCTTGGCGGGGAGTCCACACCATCCCTTTGGAGGCGGACAGCTAGCACGCGTGCAAACAAGCAAACCGTCCGGCTATGTTGTTATCATTCGGTGATTGAATACAGCTCAAGCGGGTAGTGCCTTCAAGGTATTTTTATCAAATCGATTGAAGGACAGTGAGAATGGTAAGGAGCGGCCTGAAACGGTAAATTTCCATGATTTTCTACTGGAAACGTGCACAGTTAACGGTGTAGGGATAATCTCACAGAGGTGGATCCGTTTCATACCAGAATATTCATGAAACCCAATTTGTTTTGCAAATAAAGAAAACAGTTCATACGCGGGTGGGATGGAAGCACATTACGCCATTACCATACCGTCGGTTTGATTTAAATATATATATAATTATTATTAGTATGCTTGGTTTATATATATAAGAATATAATCTATATGTTGGTATATTACAAATTACTAATGGAATTCCATTAAGTTTAATAATACTTTACGATGAATTATATATATAAAAAGAAAAATCGGTTTTCCTTATTATTGAAATATGGGAAAGGAGCTAAATAAGCTTAGGAATTTTACAATAACGTCTCTTTCTACATATTTTAATATAAACATTTGTATGAAATTTCAAATAGGTATGATTTCCATTCACTTACTAAATTGCAAATAATTTCATGAAACGAATTCTTAAATGAAGAAAAACATACTAGAGCTAGAGCATGGATTTCTTTATTGGCGTATTTAAACTATTGAAACTCAAGTCTTTTTATCAAATAAAAACAAGAATGGTAAGTGTTCTAAGTATTCCAACTTTGCAATGCATCCCTTTTAAGCAACAAAATGAAATCTAGTATGTATATTTTCTTGTAATTTTTCCTAACATTCCACTAAAGAGACCTACAATATTTCCATTAAGTTTTAAACAAGATCTACCAAAAATTTCAACAAGATCAACACCTTTATAAGAGGTTCCAAGCCAAGTTAAAGGAGAATGAATGGATTGTCTTTCTTGCAACTTTAAATTCCATCCCCATTACAAGCTTACAAATGAAGTTCAAAAACAACTTTCCTTCAACATTTTGTTACAACATTTTCTACTTCATGTGGAAACAAATTTACAATAATGGAAGCTAAAGAAAACAAAGCAATATTACATTTTTCCTCCACTCAAGGTGGGTAAATACATGGTGTTTTTACATTGTCAACAACAAGGTTCCAATGCTCCAAATATCAACAAGGTGGCTCCTCCATAGTTTTCTTGATTCACAACAAAATAAGGGGAGAGGCAACGCTCTCCTCCCAACCAAAATACCCAATGGAGAAGAGAAGCCATCCTCTCCATTGGCCCCGAGCCCCAACCACATCACAATGGGAGAGAATCCAACTCATGGCAACTACAAGCTTCCACATAACTAAACATAACATTTCACATGCATTCCATAATCCTTCAAAACAAGAGAATCAACAACACAACAAGAGGAAAGCAATCACAACAACAAGTCACAAGGCTTACCAAGAAAGCCATAAGAGTAAGACATATGGGGAGGCCACTTATGCCTCCCAATGGGAATGGGTGCCACCTAAAAGCCTCAATGCAAAACACAATACCCTAACAACTCTTATGCCTCCCTCAAGTACCCCTTATCCCTCCATTCACTCTTATGCCTCCCTCAACTCTTATGGCTCCCTCAAAGTAAAACAAGAAGAAAATGCAAGCATTTCTCTTACAAGGTGGGCACCCAACCCAAACTCCCTCCTCAAGAACATGATCTCTTATGCCTCCCTCAATAAAACTCCCCATAGTCTCCTCCCACTCCCAACTTAGGCATTCTACCCATTCCCAACAAGCATATCAAACAACAACATTCAACACAACATAAATATACATTCATTCAACAAAAGGAACAAAATGCAAACAAAGGTGAAGCTCCTACCTTTCCATGGTAGAGCTTGCTCCAAGTATGAAGTCTCAAATCCCTCCAAAGATCAAGCAAGCATCCACAAGCTCCAACAAAGTTCTCACAAGTATCCACAAGCTCCAAAAATTCACAAGCTCCTTCCCAATCCTCTCCTCTCCAAAATACAAAAGACTCAAAAATCAAACTTCCAACCCCCAAAACAAACAAGAGGCTCAAATAAATAGAGAAAAGAGAGGGAGGGATGATGTGGCTCCAAGTAGGATGCCACCTCCTTTTCCCTCCACTCCACATCATTTGGTCAACATCAAATTCCAATGCACCATTAATAAGTGGTTGAAAGAAAGGCAAGCACCTTACACACTCCAACTAAGCCCACTCCCTCAAAGGACAAAATTAAATTTGAAAGAAAGTGCAATTAATATTTTACCCTTTTATCCCCCCAAAACACCTAAAAGACCCTAAATTTGGCCTTCCAACCCATAGGTAGGGTTGGCATGGGGTTTTAAGAGGTGTGGGACAAGTTTGACTTGTCCCACAAGCTTTGAAATTTGGCCTCCAAGGCCAAATTCGAGTTTCCCATGTGGGGTAGAGTGTGCTACACTCAAACTCAAACACACATCAATCCACACAAAATCCCAAGTAAATCAAGGTTAATAAATGAACTCTCTTAGGTCACATCTTTTAATTAGTTTAGGACAATTTCAAATTAACTTAATTAACCCACTACAACCCATGGCTAACAAAGGGTAAACTCCAATCCAAGGAATATGAATAATAACACAAGTAAAATTTCACTTACTAAGAGCAACACATACTAACATAATAAAAGGGAAAATTAAAACAAAACAACACATGATCCCTAGGTCACAATTTTCCCTTTACTAGATAATTCTAACACACACACAATTACTTGTTGCCATGGTGACCTTAGCTGGATTCTTCTCGAATTCGATGTGGTTGGTCTCCACTCCCAATTTTGTTGTGAATATAATATACTGCAGAACAAAGAATACCTCCTTGGCCTTGTTGGCGCATTAAAACATTCATGCCAAATATACAATATAATCTAAAATAAACGACACATGATTTACTATCATCTATGCAAGTATGATATCACTAACACTTTCTAGCACATTTCTATTCCACATATCATTTATATCAAAACGATCATCACATTAGTCCAATTATCAAGTTCTACTCAATATGATTAAACATATCACCATTATAATTAAAGATAAATAACCCTGTCAAAAGTATCCAAATATCGTCATCGAATGTCCACCAAGTAAACCATATGCATCATATAAAGATTAATCAATAAAAGTAAAATGTCTATAATATCTACTAGCATGCTAAATCAAGAAACCATAATAATCCATAAGTGAGGTAATAAGTCTCGAAAACATCAAAACAAAATGAGGTTGAAGGGAAGTGGGCACTACATCCCCCTCCCCTTAGACTCGACTTCCTCCTAGAAGTCACTGGAAAAGGTGTGGAAACTATCCTCGTAGCAAAGTAGCATCCTCCCAAGTAGCTGCAGTCTCATCATACCTGTCCCATTGGACCCGAACCTGATCAATCTCTACCGCGAAGGCCCAGGGTCCTACGGTCTATAATGCGCACGGGCTCCACCATCACCTACCCCTGATCCTGCACCTGCAATGCAGTCCAATCTAGCACATGAGAAGGATCAGAAATATATCTCCTAAGCACAAAAACGTGAAACACATCATGGACGCGAGATAAGCTAGGTGGCAATGCTAGACGATAGGCCAAGGGACCGAGGCGCTCCAAGATCTCAAAGGGACCCACAAACCTAGGAGCAAGCTTAGAACCTTTTCCATAACGGATAGGGCTCTTATGTGGTCTGACACGAAGAAACACCTTCGTGCCTACCTCAAAACTGCGATATGTCTATCTTTGGTGCATACTTCTTACGCTCTATCCTGCCTCCCTGTAATCTCTGTCGATCAAGGCAACCTCTTTGCTCCATATCCTGTAATAAAGCTGGCCCAAGAGAAACCCTGTCCTCAATCCTGTCCCAACTAAGAGGTGTCCTGCACTCTCTACCATATAATGCCTGAAAAGGAGCCATGCCTATAGAACTCTGGAAACTATTATTGTAGGCAAACTCCACCAAATACAGATACTCCTCCCATCTCGATTGATGATCCATCACGTACATCCTGAGCATATCCTCCAAAATCTGATTCACCCTCTCTGTCTGTCCATCTGTCTCAGGGTGATAAGCTGTGCTGAAATTAATCCTCATCCAGGGCATACTTTGCATGGTGGTCAGAAATGGGAAGTGTACAAAGGGTCGCGGTCGCAAATGATCTTCCGCGGAATCCCATGTAATCTGACAATCTCATCAAGGTATACTCGTGCCACAGCACTTCTTTGTATAGGTGGTCTTCACCGAGAGAAAATGAGCTACCTTCACAATTTATCCACCGTGACCATGATGGCGTCGTGATGGTATCTCGACGTAGGTAACCCAACGATGAAGTCCATGGAAATGGTGTCCACTTCCACTCCGGTATGGCGTGAGGATAGAGAAGGCCATTTGGATGCGATGCTCGGCCTTCACCCTCGGCACTCTAAACATCATGACACAAATGAAGCTATGTCTCTCGAAGTCCTCTCCAAAAATACAACTGTCTCAGGGTGGCGTGCATCTTCTTCACCCCGGGATGGGCTGAATAAGGTGCACGATGAGCCTCTGTCAAAATGTCATGTCTCAAGCCTCCATCTCTGGGAACATATATCCGACCTCTGTGTCTGAGAAGACCATCTGCCTCTAATGAAAATCCATCAAATCTCCCTCAAGGGGTCTCTGAGACTCAATCTCTGCTCTGGCTGCAAGGTAGAAACTATCATGAGGAAGCTGCTGCAAGATCCTACTCCGCAAATCTGTGCCCACTGAGGTGGCCATAGCCACATGTCTCCACCTACTCAAGGCATCTGCAACCACATTCTCCTTCCCTTTCACATGCTCTATCTCCATGTCATACTCACAGAGTAACTCCATCCAACGCCGCTGATGAGCGTTGAGATTGGGCTACGTGAAGAGGTGGCGAAGACTCAAGTGATCGGTCCTGAGTGTAAATCTCGGCCAAGAAGAAAATGTCTCCACCGCACTAAGGCATGTACCACTGCTGCAAGCTCAAGGTCATGGGTCGGATAATTGAGCTCATAATCTTTGAGTTTGCGAGACTCAAAGGCAACTACTCTACCCTCCTGCATTAGCACTCCTCCAAGTCCTGCCAAGGAAGCATCTGTGCAAACGTAGAACTCACCCTGAGGATCTGGCACTGCAAGAATAGGTGCTCTCGTGAGGCACTCCTTCAGTGTCCTGAAGGCCTGCTCACATCTATCTGACCATAAAAACTTCTTCCCTTTCTGCTGAAGGGAAGTGATGGGGTGCAATCGAGAAAAATCTTGAACAAACCTCCTGCAATACCATGCTAGACCCATGAAACTACGCACCTTGGTCACACTAGTGGGTGCTGGCCAATCCATGATGGCTCGAATCTTGGAAGGATAAACTGTGATACCTTCCCCAGAAATGATGTGACCCAAAATCTTGCACCTCAGAGTGAAAGAACGCACACTTCTCCAAGTTCCCGTAAAGGCGCTACTCGCGAAGACATTGAAGAACCTGGTGAAGGTGCTCCTCGTGCTCCTCACGTGTGCGTGAGTAAATCAGAATGTCATCAAGGAAGATGAGCATGAAGCGATCAAGGAAGGTCCTGAATACCCCATTCATCAAACTCATAAACACTGCGGGGGCATTCGTCAAACCGAAAGGTACCACTGTGAACTCGTAGTGGCCATATCTCGTACGGAATGTTGTCTTGTGAATATCGTCTCCGCAATCCTGAGCTGATGGTATCCTGACTTAAGATCTATCTTAGAGAAAACTGTAGCCCCCTTCATCTGATCAAATAAATCATCAATGCGTGGAAGGGGGTAACGATTTTTATCGTTACTTTATTCAGCTGACGGTAGTCAATACACAACCGAAGAGATCCATCCTTCTTCTTCACGAAGATCACTGGTGCACCCCAAGGGGATACACTAGGATGGATTAGGCCTTTCTCCAGAAGGTCCTCAAGCTGCAACTTGAGCTCACATAACTCAGGAGTAGTCATCCGATAAGGTGCTCGTGAGATAGGCTCTGCGCCGGAACTAGATCTATATGGAAGTCGATCTCACGTGGGGGAGGTAATCCCGGTAGCTCCCCTGGGAACACATCAGCAAACTCTGACAAGATGGGATGATCATCGAGGGAAGGTCCTCTCGACTCATCCTCTGATCTGTCACTGACCGTAATAGCAAACATCTGACAACCCTGTCGCGCACACCGCTTAAGCTGCATAGCGGAGATGGTGCGAATGGATACGGCCCTCCTAACTCCTGATATCACTGACTCTACTCCAAGATCATCTATGCAAGAAATAGTCTTATGGTAACAATCCACTCTAGCTCTGTGAGCGGACAACCAATCCATGCCTAAAATGATGCCATAAGATCCTAATGGAAGGATCCGAAGATCAGAAGTAGTGGTGAAGGGTCCCAAATCCACTACACACTCCTTGACTAAGGAGTCTACAGAAATTTTGGCTCCAGAAGCCATCTCAACGTCCCAACTACGGCCTGCCTAACTGCCACCAGCCTATAATGCTCTACTAAGGATGGTGTAATAAAAGAATCAGAAGAACCAGAATCAAATAATATAGAGGTGGAAATACCACCAATACTACCTGTCGTCTCAATCACAGTACTCTGATGCTCAGCCTGGCGGTTCTCGACCACTGCGTAGATCCGATGACTCCGTGCCATATCTCCAACAAGTAGGCTCTGAGCTCTGCGTCTTACCCTTATTAGGGTTATGTGGGAAATCTCTCCAATGATGTCCAACAACACCACAACCATAACAGCTTCCCTGGTCCCTCCAGTGGGAAGTAGCTCCAGCTGGTACTCTAGATGACTGAGATACAGATCCTGACGATCCGGCTATGGACTCTTGAGGTCTCTGTTGATGAGCTCCTGCTGACTAAGCTCTCGGTGCACCCTGTGTCCTGATGGGACCCCTAGGAGGAGGCCCCATACTACGCCCTCTCTGTGCATCAAATCTCTGAGGAGGTCGGTAAGGTGGGCAGGTCTGCTGCTGCTGTGGTGGCCTAAATGAAGCTTGCCTGAACTCTGTCCACCCGTGGAGGAGGAACTGACCCCTTCGACCTACCATCCTGCATCTGCTGGATACGGCTCCGAACTCTGTCTCTAGCCTGCTGCGTCTTCCCCGTGTCTCCTCTGCAATATAGGCCTTCTCCACGGCCTCTGCTAATGTCTATGGGCAGTGAATGCGCACTGCGCCACCTAAATCCAAGTTCAGGCCCCGGATGAACCTGTGAATCCGTACCTACTCATCCTACATATAGTTGACGACTGGAGTAGGTCCAGAAATCGACTCTCATACTCAGCTACTGTCATCGATGCCTGACGGAGGTCATGAAACTCATCTATCCGCTGCTGTATAAATCTCCTGGGTAAATACCTGCTCCTGAAACGCTCCTCAAACAACTCCCAGGTAATCGTCTCTCGAGTCAACATGGAGCTTCTGCTCCTCGGTCCTCCACCAGACTCCTGCTCCATCCTTCAGAAGATGGATTGCAACACGAGCTTTCGTGTTGCTAGTACAAGGGTAGAGCTTGAAGCATCCGCTCAAGCTCACCAACCAAGCCTCTGCCTGAAAACCACCTGTATCACCCGAATAGTGAGATGGTCGTAGCTTCAGGATCTCCCTGATATGGTGCAGCTGACGTATGACGAATCCTAGATCTCTCTGTATGCTCCTCCCTCTGTCTAGGGCTCGAGACCTATCCCTATGTCCTGAGATCCTGTCCCCATGTCCTCTCTGTGGTGACTCGCCTAGCCGACTCCACACGGAAGTTATCTGCCCTATGTTCCTCGTGTCGAGGGATGCCTGGGCATCTGCGATGGCTCCAAACTATGTCTTGCAAGTTGTCCTCCCAAGGGCTCTCCGCGTATAGCGGCATTGACATCTGGAGTGTCTCATAAGATCGAGGTAGAAAGGCTGCTACGGCTGCTCTCGCGGTGGTATGTCTAGAGTCTATATGAAGAGACCCCTCACCCGATCCTGTGCCTCTGCTGCTGGATCAAGGCGAGAGTTAGTTCATCGTTCTAGGTCTTGTGCCAGTTTTCTAAATTTGTTGTTTACTATAATTATCAACATTGTGGTTTTATATTTTAAAAGGATCTGCTCTGTACTAAGTTAAATGTTCTATTTTGTGTTTCTGTGTGTGCCCAAGGGTCCAAGCTTTGAACCCCTAGCTATGATACCAAAATGAAACGCCGCAAAAGACAAACCGACGCTGATAGAACGACGCATACACGTGCCAAACCAAGTAACCCGAAAATGCGACAATTTTTTTTTTTGATAATGTATTTGGGTGTATGATTAGAATTCACTCCTCTTATACAAACTAAGTGTACTAAGCGTTAGTAATGAGGAATAGAAGAATCTTAATTTATACTTAATCATATAGGTGTAAGAAGTTTAGCCAAGATGCCTATTTCATTGCTAGCTATGAAGTTCCAAATCTTTTTTTTTTGCATTAAGAACGTAACATGGTTATAATATAGTATTTAATCAAGATCACATTTCTTAAAGTAGGTTAATCGTATATTTTATTTTTGTGAAAAAGAGAACAAAGGGACTCCTAAGAGTAAAGAACATAAAGCTCGTGCACCAACAAGGGTCTGATCTCAACCGATGACTGATAACCACACAAATCTACTAGCACTTAACTACAACCATACGGCTACAATTTTAGTACAATGTTGAGCAAAGAAAAGAACACATACAAGCAACAATGAAAAGTAAGGAATACAAATATCACACACAAATGATTTTAGCCTTCAGAAATAATCAATAAATACCTAAATACCCCGGCCAAATTAGCTACTCCGTTTCAATCCACACAGCTCACAAGTTAAATACATATTGTCAAAAGCCTACCATCCAACTCGTGCAAAGCCTAGTCTATTAACTCCGCACGCCAGCCAAGCCAACAAATTTCTAGTGGTATGACAAAAGTCAAAGCACTTTGTCAATCAACTCACTTATTGATTTAGTAGATTTGAACTTTGAATTGTTCTCTCTTTATGCGGTTCATTCGACCCAACAAGCGCCGAATGATACGTGAGACACATTAAAAGGAATTGGTTGGAATTCATGGTTGGGGAGGGTGGGTGGCTCAACCATCTTGTCATGCAATTTAACTCCCCCTCCTTGGCGTGCAAACTATTTCCCAAAAGTGGCCGCATCTTTTCAAGTATATCACTCGATTTTGCAATCCTACAATTCATTTTTCGATTCTGTAATGTGCCCTTACCTCCACTTTTAGTCTTATGTGTCTTTGTAGACGGGATTAAAGGAGTATCTACCGTGCGCATGAAAAGCTACAGGCGCGTGTTACCTACACTTTCGTTGAGTTATGCGAGGTGTAAGCTCATGGAGTCCAAAATGATCCATTTGAAAGTGTTCGAGACGGAATAGTTACGGCATACCGTCCTTGCGATCTATTAACTAGCTCGTAGAGAAGAATCTCTAGGTTTGATTTAAATATATATATAATTATTATTAGTATGCTT
Source organism: Taxus wallichiana var. yunnanensis (assembly GCA_018340775.1). Lineage (NCBI taxonomy): Eukaryota > Viridiplantae > Streptophyta > Pinopsida > Cupressales > Taxaceae > Taxus > Taxus wallichiana. Next base: position 499,936,060 of record CM031243.1, on the reverse strand, counting down.
GGTTAATATATATAAGAATATAATCAGTATGTTGTATATTACAAATTACTAATGGAATTCCATTAAGTTTAATAATACTTTAATACGAATTATATTTATAAAAAAAAAAATCAGTTCTCCTTATTATCGAAAGATGGGAAAGGAGCTAAATAAGCTTAGGATTTTTACAATAAAATTTCTTTCTACATATTTTAATATAAACATTTGTATGAAATTTCAAATAGGTTTGATTTCCTTTCACTTACTAAATTGCAAATAATTTCATTAACGAATTCTTAAATGAAGAAAAACATACTAGAGCTAGAGCATGGATTTCTTTATTGGCGTATTTAAACTATTGAAACTCAAGTCTTTTTATCAACAAAACAAGAAGTAAGTGTTCTAAGTATTCCAACTTTGCAATGCATCCCTTTTAAGAAACAACATGAAATCTAATATGTATATTTTTTGTAATTTTCCTAACATTCCACAAAAGAGACCTATAATATTTCCATTAAGTTTTAAACAAGGTCTACTAAAATTTCAACAAGATCAACACATTTATAAGAGGTTCCAAGCCAATTTAAAGGAGAACGAATGGATTGTCTTTCTTGCAACTTTTAATTCCATCCCCATTACAAGCTTACTAATGAAGTTCAAAAACAACTTTCCTTCAACATTTTGTTACAACATTTTCTACTTCATGTGGAAACAAATTTACAATAATGGAAGCTAAAGAAAACAAAGCAATATTACATTTTTCCTCCACTCAAGGTGGGTAAATACATGGTGGTTTTACATTGTCAACAACAAGGTTCCAATGCTCCAAATATCAACAAGGTGGCTCCTCCATAGTTTTGCTTGATTCACAACAAAATAAGGGGAGAGGCAACGCTCTCCTCCCAACCAAAATACCCAATGGAGAAGAGAAGCCATCCTCTCCATTGGCCCCGAGCCCCAACCACATCACAATGGGAGAGAATCCAACTCATGGCAACTACAAGCTTCCACATAACTAAACATAACATTTCACATGCATTCCATAATCCTTCAAAACAAGAGAATCAACAACACAACAAGAGGGAAAACAATCACAACAACAAGTCACAAGGCTTACCAAGAAAGCCACAAGAGTAAGACATATGGGGAGGCCACTTATGCCTCCCAATGGGAATGGGTGCCACCTAAAAGCCTCCAATGCAAAACACAATACCCCTAACAACTCTTATGCCTCCCTCAAGTACCCCTTATCCCTCCATTCACTCTTATGCCTCCCTCAACTCTTATGGCTCCCTCAAAGTAAAACAAGAAGAAAATGCAAGCATTTCTCTTACAAGGTGGGCACCCAACCCAAACTCCCTCCTCAAGAACATGATCTCTTATGCCTCCCTCAATAAAACTCCCCATAGTCTCCTCCCACTCCCAACTTAGGCATTCTACCCATTCCCAACAAGCATTTCAAACAACAACATTCAACACAACATAAATATACATTCATTCAACAAAAGGAACAAAATGCAAACAAAGGTGAAGCTCCTACCTTTCCATGGTAGAGCTTGCTCCAAGTATGAAGTCTCAAATCCCTCCAAGGATCAAGCAAGCATCCACAAGCTCCAACAAAGTTCTCACAAGTATCCACAAGCTCCAAAAATTCACAAGCTCCTTCCAAATCCTCTCCTCTCCAAAATACAAAAGACTAAAAATGAAACTTCCAACCCCCAAAACAAACAAGAGGATCAAATAAATAGAGAAAAGAGAGGGAGGGATGATGTGGCTCCAAGTAGGATGCCACCTCCTTTTCCCTCCACTCCACATCATTTGGTCAACATCAAATTCCAATGCACCATTAATAAGTGGTTGAAAGAAAAGCAAGCACCTTACACACTCCAACTAAGCCCACTCCCTCAAAGGACAAAATTAAATTTGAAAGAAAGTGCAATTAATATTTTTACCCTTTTATCCCCCCAAAACACCTAAAAGACCCTAAATTTGGCCTTCCAACCCATAGGTAGGGTTGGCATGGGGTTTTAAGAGGTGTGGGACAAGTTTGACTTGTCCCACAAGCTTTGAAATTTGGCCTCAAGGCCAAATTCGAGTTTCCCATGTGGGGTAGAGTGTGCTACACTCAAACTCAACACACACATCAATCCACACAAAATCCCAAGTAAATCAAGGTTAATAAATGAACTCTCTTAGGTCACATCTTTTAATTAGTTTAGGACAATTTCAAATTAACTTAATTAACCCACTACAACCCATGGCTAACAAAGGGGTAAACTCCAATCCAAAGAATATGAATAATAACACAAGTAAAATTTCACTTACTAAGAGCAACACATACTAACATAATAAAAGGGAAAATTAAAACAAAACAACACATGATCCCTAGGTCACAATTTTCCCTTTACCAGATAATTCTAACACACACACAATTACTTGTTGCCATGGTGACCTTAGCTGGATTCTTCTCGAATTCCGATGTGGTTGGTCTCCACTCCCCAATTTTGTTGTGAATATAATATACTGCAGTAAACAAAGAATACCTCCTTCGGCTTTGTTGGCGCATTAAAACATTCATGCCAAATATACAATATAATCTAAAATAAACAACACCTGATTTACTATCATCTATGCAAGTATGATATCACTTAACACTTTCTAGCACATTTCTATTCCACATTTCATTTATGTCAAAACGATCATCACATTAGTCCAATTATCAAGTTCTACTCAATATGATTAAACATATCACATGTCTTATAATTAAAGATAAATAACCCTGTCAAAAGTATCCAAATATCATCATCGAATGTCCACCAAGTAAACCATATGCATCATATAAATATTAATCAATAACAGTAAAATGTCTATAATATCTACTAGCATGCTAAATCAAGAAACCATAATAAATCCATAGTGAGGTAATCAGTCTCGAAAACATCAAAACAAAATGAGGTCAAGGGAAGTGGGCACTACATCCCCCTCCCCTTAGACTCAACTTCCTCCTGGAAGTCACTAGAAAAGGTGTGGAAACTATCCTCGTAGCAAAGTAGCATCCTCCCAAGTAGGTTGTAGTCTCATCAACTGTCCCATTGGACCGAACCTAATCAATCTCTCTACCGCTTGAAGGATGTGGTCCTAATGGTCTATAATGCGCACGGGCTCCACCATCACACCGCCCGATCCCGCATAAAATGGCAATGCAGTCAATCTAGCACATGAGAAGGATCATAAATATATCTCCTAAGCACAAAAACGTGAAACACATCATGTTCGCGAGATAAGCTAGGTAAAGGTATGGAGACGATAGGCCAAGGGGCCGAGGCGCCCAAGATCTCAAAGGGTCCCACAAACCTAGGATCAAGCTTATAACCTTTTCCATAACGGATAGGGCTCTTATGTGGTCTCGACACGAAGAAACACCTTCGTGCCTACTCAAAATCGCGATCGTCCTATCTAGTATGTAAATATACTTCTTTGTCTATTTTTGTATTTCTGCCTCCTGCAGATCTAAACGTGATCGATCAAGGCAAAGAACTTTGCTCCATATCCTGTAATAAGGTTGGCCCAAGAGAAACCCTGTCCTCAATCCTGTCCTAACTAAGAGGTGTCCTGCACTCCCTACCATATAATGCCTGAAAAGGAGCCATGCCTATAGAACTCTGGAAACTATTATTGTAGGCAAACTCCACCAAATACAGATACTCCTCCCATCTCGATTGATGATCCATCGCGTACATCCTTAGCATATCCTCCAAAATCTGATTCACCCTCTCTGTCTGTCCATCTGTCTCAGGGTGATAAGCTGTGCTGAAATTAATCCTCATCCCGAGGGCATACTGCATGGTGGTCCAGAAATGGGAAGTGTACAAAGGGTCGCGGTCACAAATGATCTTCCGCGGAATCCCATGTAATCTGACAATCTCATTGAGGTATACTTGTGCCACAGCACTCACTGTATAGGTGGTCTTCACCGGAGAGAAATGAGCTACCTTCGTCAATTTATCCACCGTGACCATGATGGCGTCGTGATGGTATTTCGATGGCGAAGGTAACCCAACGATGAAGTCCATGGAAATGGTGTCCCACTTCCACTCCGGAATGGCGTGAGGATAGAGAAGGCCAATGCTGGATTACGATGCTCGGCCTTCACCCTCGGCACTCTAAACATCATGACACAAATGAAGCTATGTCTCTCCGAAAGTCCTCTCCAAAAATACAAGCTGTCTCAGGGGTGGCGTGCATCTTCTTCACCCGGATGGGCTGAATAAGGTGCACGATGAGCCTCTGTCAAAATGTCATGTCTCAAGCCTCCATCTTTAGGTTCATATATCCGACCCTTTGGGGCATCGAGAAGACCATCTCGCCTCTAATGAAAATCCATCAAATCTCAATACCCCTCAAGGTCTACGAGACTCAACTACCGCCACATCAAAACTTGTGGTTTAAAAAAGGTAGAAACTATCATGAGGAAGCTCAAGTTGCATGATCCTACTCCGTCAAGTTCTGCCCACCGAGGTGGCCATAGCCACATGTCTCCACCTACTCAAGGCATCTGCAACTACATTCTCCTTCCCTTTCACATGCTCTATCTCCATGTCATACTCACAGAGTAACTCCATCCAACGCCGCTGACGAGCGTTGAGATTGGGCTACGTGAAGAGGTGGCGAAGACTCAAGTGATCGGTCCTGAGTGTAAATCTCCAGCCAAGAAGAAAATGTCTCCACCGCACTAAGGCATGTACAACTTGCAAGCTCAAGGTCATGGGTCGGATAATTGAGCTCATAATCTTTGAGTTTGCGAGACTCAAAGGCACCTACTCTATCCTCCACTCCCGCATTAGCACTCCTCCAAGTCCTGCCAAGGAAGCAGAAAGGCAAACGTAGAACTCACCCGAGGATGCAGCACTGCAAGAATAGGTGCTCTCGTGAGGCACTCCAAAAGAAATCCTTCTCACATCTATCGACCATAAAAACTTCTTCCCTTTTGGCCTTGAAGGGAAGTGATGGGGTTTTAAGAGGTAATCCGAGAAAAATCTTGAACAAACCTCCTGCAATACCTGCTAGACCCATGAAACTACGCACCTCGGTTTCACACTAGTAGGTCTTGGCAAATCCATGATGGCTCGAATCTTGGAAGGATAAAATGCGATACCTTCCCAAGGAAATGATGTGACCCAAATATCGCACCTCTTTTGAAAGAACGCACACTTCTCAAGTTCCGGTAAAGGCGCCGCCGCTGAAGACCATGAAGAACTCGCGAAGGTGCTCCGATGCGTGTGCGTGAGTAAATCAAGAATGTCATCAAGGAAGATGAGCACATATTAAGCGATCAAGGAAGGTCCTGAATACCCCATTCATCAAACTCATAAACTCTGCGGGGCTATTAGCATTTCAAACCAAAGGTACCACTTTGTGAACTCGTAGTGGCCATATCTCGTATTTTAATGTTGTCTTTTGAATATCTCGTCTCCGCAATCTCGAGCTGATGGTATCGACTTAAGATCTATCTTAGAGAAATTCAGCCCCCTTCATCGATCAAATAAATCATCAATGCGTGGAAGGGGGTAACGATTTTGATCGTTACTTTATTACTTCATGACGGTACAATATTGGGAACACAACAAAGAGATCCATCCTTCTTCTTCACGAAGATCACGGTGAACCCCAAGGGGATACACTAGGATGGATTAGGCCTTTCTCCAAGGTCCTCAAGCGCAACTTGAGCTCACATAACTCAAGAGTAGTCATCCGATAAGGTGCTTCGTGAGATAGGTTCTGCGCCGAGAACTAGATCTATATGGAATTCGATCTCACGTGGGGGAGGTAATCCCGGTAGCCCCACGGGAACACATCAGCAAACTCGACAAGATGAGATGATCATCGAGGGAAGGTCCTTTCGACTCATCCTTTGATCTGTCACTAACCATAGACAAGAAAACAATCGACAACCACAATAACAAGTCACACACACCGCAAGAAAGCTGCATAAGCGGAGATGGTGCGAATGAATACGACCCTCCTAACTCCCGATATGGGTGACTCTACTCCAAGATTATCTATGCAAGAAATAGTCTTATGGTAACAATCCACTCTAGCTCGTGGAGCGGACAACCAATCCATGCCTAAAATGATGCCATAAGATCCTAATGGAAGGATCCGAAGATTAGATTCTTACAAGGTGGGCACCCATCCCAAACTCCCTCCTCAAGAACATGATCTCTTATGCCTCCCTCAATAAAACTCCCCATAGTCTCCTCCCACTCCCAACTTAGGCATTCTACCCATTCCCAACACGCATATCAAACAACAACATTCAACACAACATAAATATACATTCATTCAACAAAAGGAACAAAATTCAAACAAAGGTGAAGCTCCTACCTTTCCATGGTAGAGCTTTCTCCAAGTATGAAGTCTCAAATCCCTCCAAAGATCAAGCAAGCATCCACAAGCTCCAAAAATTCACAAGCTCCTTCCCAATCCTCTCCTCTCCAAAATACAAAAGACTCAAAAATCAAACATCCAACCCCAAAACAAACAAGAGGCTCAAATAAATAGAGAAAAGAGAGGGAGGGATGATGTGGCTCCAAGTAGGATGCCACCTCCTTTTCCCTCCACTCCACATCATTTGGTCAACATTAAATTCTAATGCACCATTAATAGGTGGTTGAAAGAAAAGCAAGCACCTTACACACTCCAACTAAGCCCACTCCCTCAAAGGACAAAATTAAATTTGAAAGAAAGTGCAATTAATATTTTAACCCTTTTATCCCCCCAAAACACCTAAAAGACCCTAAATTTGGCCTTCCAACCCATAGGTAGGGTTGGCATGGGGTTTTAAGAGGTGTGGGACAAGTTTGACTTGTCCCACAAGCTTTGAAATTTGGCCTCCAAGGCCAAATTCGAGTTTCCCATGTGGGGTAGAGTGTGCTACACTCAAACTCAAACACACATCAATCCACACAAAATCCCAAGTAAATCAAGGTTAATAAATGAACTCTCTTAGGTCACATCTTTTAATTAGTTTAGGACAATTTCCAATTTAACTTAATTAACCCACTACAACCCATGGCTAACAAAGGGGTAAACTCCAATCCAAGGAATATGAATAATAACACAAGTAAAATTTCACTTACTAAGAGCAACACATACTAACATATTAAAAGGGGAAAATTAAAACAAAACAACACACGATCCCTAGGTCACAATTTTCCCTTTTACCAGATAATTCTAACACGCACACAATTACTTGTTGCCATGGTGACCTTAGCTGGATTCTTCTCGAATTCCGATGTGGTTGGTCTCCACTCCCCAATTTTGTTGTGAATATAATATACCTGCAGAACAGAGAATACCTCCTTCGGCCTGTTGGCCGCATTAAAACATTCATGCCAAATATACAATATAATCTAAAATAAACGACACATGATTTACTATCATCTATGCAAGTATGATATCACTAACACTTTCTAGCACATTTCTATTCCACATATCATTTATATCAAAACGATCATCACATTAGTCCAATTATCAAGTTCTACTCAATATGATTAAACATATCACATGTCATAATTAAAGATAAATAACCCTGTCAAAAGTATCCAAATATCGTCATCAAATGTCCACCAGTAAACCATATGCATCATATAAAGATTAAATCAATAATAGTTCAATGTCTATAATATCTACTAGCATGCTAAATCAAGAAACCATAATAAATCCATAGTGAGGTAATCAGTCTCGAAAACATCAAAACAAAATGAGGTCGAAGGGAAGTGGGCACTACGTAACCACTCCAAAATCTGTAGACATCGCTCTTTTCGGTCAATGTTGATGATTGAACATATCCGGTAAAAACACCAAAGATCGAAAAATGCCATAATTATTATATCTCTGCGTGTATGATCGGGCAGGCTACAATCTCGATGGAGGGAAAGCAAGCCTAAAAAGATTTGATGTTAATCAACAAAGTGATATTATCATTTTTAGGGTAGTTGAAATATATAGAAAAGAATAAATTACATCCGAAAACAAAATTACCCTCACCATTTGTTGGTAGAGCAATCGTGAGTCCGTATGCCAATCAAGTGGATTCTCGCATTTTGCCTCCAGAGATGGTAGGATTATCACCGAAATGTAAGGCAACAACTTGTTTAAAATCAATAATAATAATTTATTGGGGAAAATATCAGTGCATTATATTCGTAGTTACCAAATACGGTCGTATTTTAGATTTTTACCGTATTTTTGCATTTTGCGGTGTCCACTGTATGAAACTCCGAAATTTTCGGGATTTGATTTTTAAAATTTAGAAAAAGCAGAAACTCCGGAAACCAAACTCGTAAAAGCCAAAAAGTGAGGAATTACGGGGAATTACAGGAAATTTGTTTAGAATTTTCTATTTTTAAAGTAGCCCGCACCATATTAATTAAGGGCAATTAGAGAGTGGAAGTGCATAGTGAGCACCATATTAATTAATTACCATATTTTTTATATATACAAATTACCGTATTTTTTCCGTATTTATCGTATTTTTTCTATGGACCATTTTTTTCCATATTTTGTGTCCATCGTTTAATACTCTCCGTACGAAAGTTGCTACTATGATTATATTTATAGAAATAAATTATTAAAAATCATAATTACATAAAAAAACCTTAAAAAATCACATTTTGGAGTTTTTATGCAGAATCAGTATTTTTATTTTTGGGTTAGTATTGAATAAACAATACCAGATAGATGATTCTTCGACGTTCCCCCGGGCATATATTCGTATACCAATGCCAGTATAGCTGGTTGTCTGCAATAGCCTACAAGGTTTACGATATTTTTATGATGGATCCTGGAAAGAAGAGCTAACTGTACACACAGAAGAACACAAATAATAAATAATAAGGGAGAGGTTTACGTGAAAAAAAAAAAAACAATTTATAAATGGATTCCTGATAGACACACCCTTCGGTTTGGAATTCTGGCAGTCCTTAGTTAGAATCATGGGTCCGACATGTTTTGATTTGATCATTTTTTACGATGAATCATGGGTGTTGATTCTAAACGTATGAGGAAATTTTTTTGCACAGTTTCAATCCAGAATCTTTATAGTCAGCACGATTAATATTCAATGGCAAATTAGACCCTATTCCAGAGAGTTAGCAGTTATATACCTCATTTTTGAAATTGTGGCAGTCCTTGGTCGGAGTTGTTTAAAAGTTTTTGACTGCAACAACACATCCTGAAAGTTCACCTTTGCATACGTCTCCAAAACCCCAACTACCAATGATGTTTGCGCAGTTATTTGTACCAGATTTGATTTCTTCTTCTGTATATTCGATGGCCAGTCTGAAATGCTTATTTTCATCTTCTTCTCCTACACAATGTTTCCGAAATTGTTAAATTGCTAATGAGAAAGTAAAAGTAGCTGATATGAATGACTATTCCGGTAGAGATTTCAATAGCACCTGTAGGGCCATCTGTGATGTGTAGTTGCGATGTTCAAGTTGGGTCCCTGCATATATCTCAAAAGGTGGTTTATTTCAACCTCCCCAACACGTGTTTTTGTTGTCAAGCCCCAGACCATCACATTCGGGACTATCCTCTTTTGGCTTGCTCCAAGCTAGCACCAACACAACCCACCGGTTCTAAGCCCAAAGTAGACCCTCCAGCTAATGGTTGCACTCTCGTTGGGACTAAGAAGAGCTCTAGTATGAAACCTTTTATTGAGGTTCTGCCCACCACCTCTTCCCCTCCTTCGTCCAGGGATGAACTAGGAGTAGAGCCACCCTTCCCTGTCGGTTTCCATTCCTTCTAAACTCTCGCGAGCCAAGTTACTCCATCCGATTCAAAGAATATTGGGAATTTCGCATCAACCTCTCTTCCTCTGCGATGCTCATGCAGTCCACCCCGAGAGGTTTTATGCAGTGGGCAAGGAGATAATGGGGCCAAGCGTCGCTCCATTCATGTTGAGCATTCTGATTCAGACCAGCTTCTTCTTGCCAATAAATTTTCCATTCTCACTCCGAGGATGGAATTCATGACGGGCAAGGGAATATGATATGTCTGAATTTTCATGAATTTCATGTCATGGAATGTTAGAGGTCTAATGAGCCTTCACAAAAATTCTCTGTTCATTTAGCTTGCCAGCTTGTTGACAATTTAGATATTTTTTGTTTATAGGAAATTAAAATTTCTTTTTTTTGCTTCAGAATACTCTAACTTTCATTGCCCCATATTTTACGCATTTTCACACACAACATATTGATGGCAGAGGTGGTGCTAACATTTCCACTCGCACCAAAACTTTCAGCATTAATCACTACCTTGGGCCAAGATTCTAGTAATAGGGTTGTTGGGGCGATTATGAGTATTAATGATCTTTCTTTTGGTATTATTAATGTTTATGCCCTTAATGGAAATTCGAAAAGAACAACTTTATGGAAATGGTTAGGTGATAACTTACTATTTGCTTATTGCGTAGTGTGTGGCGACTTTAATATGGTGGAGCATCTAGATGATAAATGTGGCACCCTTCCTATGCACTGGTGTATTGGCGAGCGTGCGGCCTAGTATTACTTTGAAATTTGTTGGGGTCTTTCTAATCCTTTGCCCAAATGGCGACAGAATTTAAAGCACAAGCTTGTTTCACTTGGAACAATCTTCAAGAAGGATATGATCGGGTTTTAAAAAGACTTGTGTGCACTTCTTTCACAAAGAGCCCTTTTTTTTATTTTGACATGCAATGCTCCTCCACTGTCAAGGGGTTGTCCAATGTGCTTTTCTCATACCACCATCTAATCACATTTAAGGTTATTTGGCGGGCAGGAGCCTCCCAAGTTTCCTAATAATCAATTCCATCTTAATGTCTCTCTGTTGTATCATCTTGGAGTGGTGCCACTCATTGCAAAAATTTGGAACATGGCACCATATATACCTTTTATTGCTAATTATATTTCTTTGTGGGAGGCAGCGATTCAATGCACCACCCAATTTCTCTACCAATTTGGTAAACAGTGGCCCATGTCCGTAAACGAACTGATTCGGCTCGCACAAATAATTCGAAGGATTTCTTTGCTTCTCAAAAATAATCCTTTTGGCATTCATCTTCAGCTCCAAGTTGTTGATATTAGACATAATCTCCAACTCATTGAATCTCATTTGGACTATGGTGCACAAATCCGATCGAGGATCCATTGGCTTAGGGTGGAAGAAAAAGGCTCTAAAAGATTTTTCAAATCCATCTGGGTTAAGCATGCTCATCAACAGATCAAATCTATCTATGATTCACACCAACACTCACTCGAGCTATGATAGATCACTCATGATTTTTTCAAGCACTATCATCCGGCTTTTAAATTTCAGGAGGATTTGATTGAGCGAGCTAATGCCTTCTAGAGATGTATTGATGTGGTGCCCAATAAATTTTCACCTAGAGATTGTGCTCGTTGTGGCACACCTCTCACCTTAGAGGAGCTGTGTGACCTTACTATGTCTTACGGACAACAAGTCACTGTGTCCTGGATGATTTCTGTGCGAGTTCTATAAAGTGACTTGGTCCTTTATGGAACCTCGATGACCCTGAGCAGATGCATAATTAGCGGCCCATCACCCCGGTGAATGTTTCTTATAAATTCTTGCCAAGGCATTAGATCTTTGTATTGTTGATCTTCATCAAAAATTATTCATCCTGAACAAACTGGTTTTGTGAATGGTGGTACATTTTGAATAATCTTATTGTTTCTTAAAAAGACTTGGAATGGGCTTGTGATTCTTTGCAAGCAACCTAGAAATTCCTCAAACTGACTTCGAGAAGGCTTATGATCGTATAGAATGGCCTTTCATCCTTGTGATGCTCAAAGCCCTCGGCTTTTATGAATTCTTCATATCGGCCATCAGCACTTTTTTATAATGCTTCATCCCGGCTCACCATCAATTGTCACCAATCCACTGTGTTCAACCTTTTCCTCTCTATCAAACAGGTGTCCTCTAGTAGACTGCTCTGTTTGTTCTCGTTGTTAATGCGTTTGGGATATTTAATTTCCCATCGGGTTGCTCAAGGTCACATTCAGTGGGAATGTCCTTCCCGATCATTTGATGCAACTTATCAATGGTCACTTACTGATGATTCCTTTCTTACTATTGATTAAACTGAGCAGAATGTTTCCAAGGTTTTTGCGTGCCTTGACACAATGTTTTTGGCTTATGGATCCAGTATTCATTTGTCAAAAACTTTGGGCTACCGACATAGTTGTCTACCTCTGTCGGATTTGTTGAAGTCCTACTCTTGGAAATGGATTAGTCGTGGTGAGAAATTTAAATTTTTGGGCATTCCCTTCACCTTTGATAGTGACTTGGCTCACGTTATGACATTATGTTATTAACGCTTGGTGGAGCAAAAGTTACAAGGTGGTATTATAAACCCTTATCTTTGGCTAGTAAATTCCAAATCTACAGTAATATTCTTTCTTTCACTCATGTCTACTACTTTGTGTGTTCGAACCCTTCTCATAATTCTTCTTCCAAATTTTCCAAGCTGCTCGGGACTTTCTATGGTGTAAAATTTCAGGCTCAACTGGTTTTTATAGAGTAGCTTGGGAAGTTTTTTGTCTTCCTCATGATCAAGGTGGTATGGGAGTCATCAATTTCTATTAGTAAAGCATTGCATTATGCTCTAAGTGGGTGATTCGATGCTTGTCGAGAAATCAAGATTGGAAAATATTACTTCGGTATTACATTGAGTCTTTAGCCCCGTATAACAAGAAGTGTTGGAATAATATAGGCTACATACTCTTATTATCACATTGTCCCCTATCAAAATTACAGTGCTTTTGTTACTAAAAGTATCTACAAAGCCTTTGAGTTGGTTAAGCCTTTCATGCGCTAGGTTGGCGATGGTTTTCGAGATTGGGGCTCTCTTTTAATTCTCATGTAATCTTTGGTGGTCTCACATCATCACCGATGGAACTCTTTAGCTTGTGGAAAATCGGGCGTCAAATCTCTCGGCTTTATTACAAGGGCATTCATACCATATACGAGTTGGTTAACCGTAGAGACTGGATTTCTTGGCCTGAGCTCAAGATAAATTTAAATCTTTCCAATTCATACCTCCCATCTATTTACAAAATTCAAGAGCTCCTATGGATGTTATGCTCTACAAATTGGGGCTTAAACCTCTGCAGTGACTTGGTGGCAAGATTAAAGATGGAATCGGGAAATTAATTTCCTTCATTACAACACTAGAACCATCTATCAATTATTGATCCCACTCTTTCCCACCATTGACAAGCTCAATGCTCGAGTGGGGTCGTAATCCACACATTCCACTTTGCTTTGACTATTTTATTATACCTTAAATTCTCTTCTTGTGCCCAAATTTAATCATTTCCTTTAGTTTACGGTTTACCAAGGTCTTCTGTTGTAGAATGACTTAGTCATATTGGCATCCCTAATCCTAAATATTCTTTTTTTCTCTCTACCTAAGTCGTTTAAACACCTCTTTTGGTCTTGTCACCGTACTTAGGTGATATAGACTTGGATCCATTCTTTGTTTCATCCTTGCCACCCCGAATTCTTTCATTGGTGTCTAGCCTTATTTGGTGACTTTAGCCTTTGGCCTCATAACATCGACATGCTTTGGCAATTGTTTCATGCTTGTATTTTTTTCATATTTTGAAATCTCACAATGCCTTAATTTTCAAGCAAGATCAATCGTTGTTTTTTTCCACTAATGAAAAAGTGGTCATTTTGTCTACTATGCACATACTGATTTTGCTATGTACCTTGGGATATGATAATATAATATATATGGGTTGATGGATATGCCAACATGTGGCACACATCCCCTTAGTTATATGTATGTGTTCACATGGGATATGATAATATAATGTATATGGGTTGATGGAGATGCCAACTCTGTGGCACACATCCTGTAATGCCCCGTTTGGCGGTTACCCAGTTTCTTGGCGTAGTGACCTTTCCCTTGTTGGGCGTCGAACAACTATGCGTAATTCTGTTGTCTTAGACCATGTCTCAGTGATGTTTTAGCACCTTCCCTCTCCTTCTGGCATCCTCGAGTCGTTATCGACACCTCCCTTTGTGGATTGTGTAATGTCCTGTGCGTTATCCTTTTTACAAGGGGATCTTGTTGTCGCATTATTAATCTCAATCGTTGGTGAATATTAATGTGGGTAGAAATTATATGTATAATTATAATATGTAATGGTAATGATGTTATTTTAATTTAATGATCAATCGGCCCTTATTTTATAAGTATTATTATTTTGCCTTAATTTCGATCATCGTCGATATTTTATATTAAGTATCCCTATAGCATTTCGTCTAGTTGTTTTGTCTAATCGTGTTGTAGGACGAACCCCATCCCGCGCTGAAGAAGGGGTTTCCCGTCTTGGCGCCATGGTAGTCTTTGCTTCGTGTTCATTCTTGAGTGTAACCTCTAATTTGTTCCCCCCCCCCTTCGTGTCGTTGCTAACGCTTCCTATGCTGGCCTCGGCGACCGTTACTTTTTCCCTATTTAATGGAAATTTGCATGTTCGAAGCCTGGTTTATTATTTCTTTAAATAAATAAATAAATATATATATATATATATACATGTATAGATATAAAAATAAGATGAAATGAAATAAAATATAAGTAAATAAATAAATAAATAAAGGAATGTTGTGGTTGCGTGGAAAGAAGGGGGGTAGGTGTGAGGCGCAGGTTGGAGGAGACTGAATTAAAATCAAAATTTTAGGTCCTTGTGCCTAGGGCTCTACCGTCCCTCACCCCTTTCTGTCATCTAGACTTGGTGCGTGGCCATCTCCCACTGGCCTTACCTCTGCCAGCCGCCCCACCTTCATTTAATTTTGATTTGCAAATCTCTTGCGTCCCTTGCTGCCTGTATTATCCTTCTTTGACCGCGTGAGTTTTTCCTAGTTGTTGGACTGCGTGCGGAGGCGTGTGAGAGGCGTTCCCTTCCGAGTTGCGTGGGCAGAAAGGCCAGCAAAATCCTTCTGTCATGGTGTTTTTCCTTCCTGGATCCTCCCTGCCTATGCTGGTTGCGTGGATTATTTGCTTGCTTGGTTTTTGTTTGTCTGCATGGGCTATCCTGAAGGAGCTCTAACCTTTACCAGTAACATGCCAATTTAATAGTAGCCGACTGTGTGGGTAGATTTGTTGGGGTTTGAAGAGCATAGACAAGGCATATTAGCTGTTTTATTGAATGCCTGAAGAGATACCCTCATGGATAACGTTGACTGCAGGCTCTGTATAGTATGGATATGTTGAAATGGCTTTATAAACTTACAAGCAAATGCAAAGAGCAGGTGTAAAGCCAAACTCCACAACCTTTGATAGCATCTCCACGCCTATACCAAAGTGGGAGTGTTTGAACAGGGCATGGACGTTCTCCAATGCATTTGAAAAAGAGATTTTTGTTGCTTGTTGTATCTGCTAGTGTCCTGGGCGCATAACTGTCTTAAGACAGATTTATACTCCTGATCTGGATGCTCAACAAAGTGTTCGGATGGTTTGGCAAAACTTGAAAGAAATGTGGTCTTTTGGACAGCAATGATTGTTGGTTGTGGACAAATTGGGTGGGTTGAGACACCTTGGAAACTTGGAAAATAATGGAGAAGGGACAAGGCTGTGTCAAATGCTTTGTTTGCCGGTGCGTTGGTAGATACATATGCAAAGTGGAAGCAAGCATAAGACACCCAAACTATTTGACAAAATGCCTGAGTGAAATATGGCCAAAGGACAACAAGGATTGCATGATATGTTTTGGAATGGGTTTGTTGAGGAGGCATAGGAAGTTCAAACAAATCTTAGTAACTTGGCTAAATCCATCTCCTACAACCTTTTCTTGCCATGACATCCTTGTTAGGTTCTTCTCTGAAAATATCTCCTCCAGCCTTGTGCAGATCACTTGTGTTTGTTGTAGCACGTATAGGGTATGTGAGTTGGTTGTCGAATCCCACAAGAAGTAAAAGCTCAAGGGAAACAATAGTTGAGCTCAAGTGCATGGAGTCACTTTGAATAAAACAATGCTCGTGAAGCTGTTTGAAAAAATCCTCTTCAATTGCATGGTCTCGCGGATTGTGAATGTGGACCACTTAGAACTAGTGCACCCGGATTCCAGTACCTACAGTTCTTATGCTGACCCGTGCGGAGTCTGTATGACCTGTTGAAGCTGGAGAAACAGGCAAGATATTCCTACACTTTTCTACTGTTGCTATATTTATTTCATCGTGAAATCGAACCACCATTTCTTTGAATTGGTTGTCTTCTTTTCAGTCGGTCTCTCCTTTCTACTTGCTTTCTTCTTGTTTAGCTATTATCATTGCCTGTATGTTAGTGGAAAGCATGCAAGTGTTCCCTTCCTTGGGTGTATGTTTTTTTTTCTGGCTCGAGTGATCGATCTTCCTTATATATATATATATATGTACTCTTCTCTACGATAGAGTTCCAGTTATTATTTGTTCCAGCTAGTTTTTAGCAGTCGTTATTGTAAGCGTGCAATAACTATGAAGTTCCTTCCTATCAACCAAGGCTGTCCTTCTTTGTCTTTTGACATATATTGTTAATGATCTCTCAAGCCACCTAACAACCCTTTTGGCATCGAAAAGGAAAGGTTGTAGGATTAGTGTAATCAACGCTTGGACTATTTCAGGTTAGAGTTTCGGTGTTAAAACTTTTAGAATGTTTTAGTTTGCGTGCATCGTGTTTCAACCTTGAGTGTTTAGACTCCTACGTAGCTTCAAAGCATGGTTCCTAGGTTTTCTAGCCATTCCTAGGAGGTACTTTGACTGCCCCTTCATCTTGAATCGTAACTAGTTTTTTTTTAGCTATGTTCGAGGTCTTAATCGTGCAACTCTAGTACCCCCGCTATTTCGGAATTATTTTTTGGTCTTCTTCCCTCTCGGAAGATTTTTGGTGATATAATCTAGTCTTCTAACTTGTGTTTCCTCCCATTTATTATGATTTGTGTTGTTAATTAGGATTGGATGACTTATATGCACATATGTACCTTAATGTTTTGTGATGAAAATTGCCTTGAATGTTGTCAACCTTGGGAAAAACTTTCTTGCAATCAATAGTATGATGGAGCTATAGCAGAAGGAGTTGTTTTGATAATGGAACTTAGTAGTTTATGTTGTACCTTTGTTTGAACGGTTGTTTATGTTACCAAGGGTTGCCTTAAAAATATTGTTGTTTTGGGAAATAGGAAATTTATTTTAAATTAACTGAACTCTAATAATTGATGTGGAGTGTTGTAAATTTTAGGGTTATAAAAGTTGTTGATGACATTTTCGTATACTCTTGGTTGACGGACTCTTTTTCTTCTCTCGCGTGATTGCTACTAGCCTACAAGGCATTGGCCTTCTTGAATGATTGGGAAATCTCTTGGAGTTAGTGGCCAAAACTAGTTTACTTTGCTTATGCTTCGAAACTTATGTTGTGTGGATACTCTATGTGATTTCAGGTTTGAAACTCATTTATACATGGCTTTTGTGTTAATTCTTGAAACCGTGGTTTCCCTTTTCTTGGGCCGATCAACTCTTGTTCTTCTAGAAATATAATATTATAACCTATGCATTTGGTACCTGTGATAAAATTTTGGATGGTTGGTACTTTATATCAAATCGCACTCTTGTGATTGTTATTTAATTATTACTTGGTGGGAATCCTGCTTTGTTAGATTGGTTATTTCTCCTTATAGGGCCAAGGGCCTTTCTCTTTTGGTTGTTATATTTTTGTTGTCTTTACTCCTAACGGAAGTACATGGTCTTCTTCCTTGTTTGGCATGGTGGAAACTTATTATAACTTGAAGTGTTGATAGTGTTTAGAGGTTTGACCCAAATTCTTGTAATAAAGTGCTTCTTTTCATGGTATTGATAGATAACAGTTATGGTGGGTTTGTGTAGCCTTATCTTGCTCAGTTCTCGTGAACTGAATCTTGTAGAAAATTTGTTGCAGATGGATTTTGCGTGTAGATGAGGGATAGACTTGTAGACTTTTGTCATCAACCTCAGTTGAGAAGTTCCTTTGCTCGAAACCTTTTTTATGTTGTTCAACTATTGTTAACGTCCAGTGGAAAGTTTAGAAGAGGATTAATGTCTTAGTATAATGTATTGTGGACTTTGTCATCTGAACTTTGGAAACCTTGTATTGTTTGACCATCTTTGAAATTATAAGAAAATTTGGTTATTGTTGTTGAGTGACTTTGTTGGAGTATCAGTATTTTAAGAATTGATGTAATCTTGTTTTGTTCTTGTAAATGAGTGTTGCTACAATTTTGCCTTGAGAATAAATTTTGAGTTAAACCTTGCTATGACTTAGTAATAAAGTGTCATAAGTAAACTAACATAGGATTGTTTAATACTTCTGGAAGTTAAATTAAAAGTTGTATTCAAATAAAGTAACGTAGGGGTCACCAACTTGAGAGCAAGAAATTCTTTAAGTAATCAAGGGCAAGACTATCATTGCAGGTAAACTTTATAACATGATAACCCTAGCTCCTCTAGTGAACATTATTCCTTTTATGGTGAAATTTGTAAAATGACCCTAAGGTGAAATGAACTGTTAGTTGTTTGAAGATGATAAGATTTAATAAGCCAGAGAAAACAAATTGGAGACCTCACCATCTTTCTCACCGCCATTTGGAAAGTAAATTTTTACTCCTTGTTAATACTTTTAGCGAAGCCTAAGTAAAGTTGTTGATAATTCTGGTTAAGAGCCCTAGCTTCAATTAAATACTGGCAATAACTAATGAGGTCCTAAAGATGTTTCATCTCGACCTTCTCCCTCTAACCCTTTTTCAAGGCACCTTGTATCTCTTCTCTTAAGTGTGTTGAACTTAAAACCATGTTGTCTTGTGGGCAAGAATGAATCTTAGTAGCGTTAGTGGTGAGCAGATGGCCTTGTGGAATTTAAATACTCCTTTTTCTTGATAAACGAATTAAGCAAATAAATGTCATAATAGAGAAGATTTAAAGATAATTACTCAGTGTCAAAGGAATAAACTTAGCTTGGCAAGTTGAATTATACGAATTATATCTTGAGCCTCCTTGAAAACGTAAGCTAAGAATTGCAAGATGTCCTTTTAAAATAAATAACCCTCAAGAATATCTCATTGTGGTTGGCCCTAACTGTAAGTGTGTTCTGTGATTGGACTTCTATGTTGTCTTGTCAAAAAGAAAAAAATGTATTATCCTTTTGGGTGTGAACGTTTCGTGCTGACCTTGTGGTCATCCCCGTAACAAGTGGTTCCCAGAGTTGGTTGTAACTTTGTGATGACATGTTGTGTCGTGTTATGTGTGGAAGCAAGTCAAAAAAAAAAATTATCCTGTCTTTTACTGTGTTGTTCGTGTGTGAATTTTTGGGTCGTTACACTTGGTATCAGAGCATAGGTTCATGCTCTCGAACCTCTGGGCCAGCTTGGAGTGGTGGTGGTGTTACATGATGATACTGCATGATGATGATGATGTTGCATGATGGTGGTAGATATTGGAAGAGTAATGTGCTTTAAGCGTGATGTGATCCATGTCGTAATTGTGATATTGTGAACGCACATGATGTGTATGTCACTTTGTGCATGTTTGTGATCATGTTGATATGTTGGGGATGGGAGTATTCTCTCTCCTTCTTGTGGATTCTATGAAGAGTTCACGTGTGAATTATTGTTTGTGATGTGTGAAAAGAATTATAATGTGGATGACGTAGTGTTGGAGCATTGTGGCATATTGTGGTATGTAGGTGTATCAATGTGTTGTATGACTAGATTGATGTTAAAAGAAATGAGTTGTATCATGATGTTTTTACCATGTTTTGAAGAAATGTGTGTACCACCTTGTTATGTAGCAATGGATGTTATGTTGTGATGTACTATGTTCATCGTATGTATGATTTGTGCAAATATGTAATGCTTCATGTTGTGATTTGGGGTCATACGGTGAGTGTATGAACCCTATCGTATGGTGATTGCACTTTGGGTGCAGAATGTGGTAAAGTGATGTGTTACACTCAGTGAATGTATGATTGTGATCTACCTTGTATATGTACCACCATTGTGTTAGTAATGTAGTTACATGTTATGTTGTGAACCTTACGCTAACCGACCCTGAGGGAAATCGGTAGAAGTGTATGTTGAGAGTGAGGAATGGTGTACCATGGGTCAATAACTCGAGCCGAAATTTGGTTTAGTAGATAACAACCTGTGATTATTTCCTCTCTCCCTATGTGGTTGTATGTATGCAACCTAAGTGCAACTATGACTATGTTTAGCCTTGTCGAAGTGGTGGCGGGATGATTCAGATAGAGGTGATGACAGTTGTATTATTGTCAAAAAAAAAAATTTATCCTGTCTTTTACTGTGTTGTTCTTGTGTGAATTTTTGGGTCGTTACACATCCCCTTAGTTAGTTATATGGGCTCACATAGGAATGAATTATATTGGGTAATGGGTCGGCCTACATTGGGATTAGGTGTTACCCATCCTATTTAAAGGATGTGAGTATCATTATGGGAGGTCATGAATGTATGTATGAGTTGATTATTCTACTTGGTAGAGGTATATTAGAGGTGTCCCCCTCGAAGTGGATTCTGTCTTAGGATATTGTGGAGTTACTCCTTCCTTAAGGAGCATTGTATGGTGTTTCCCTACCTTTAAGGTATTATTTTGAATATATTGCATATTAGGGCATCTTGGCCCCCATATATCTTGTGTTTTATTATCTTCTGCAATTTATTGATTTAATATATGTAAATTTCTTATCAAGTGGTATCAGAGCGACCACCCGTGTTTGAATCCCGCTCGGTTGGTTACGCCGTGAAGCCGGGCCCGTGGGGCACCTAAACGTTGGTGAAGCGGGGATCGTACATATGGGAGTGCGGGCGCAAACCCAACCCGATTCGGGCTCTACGGAAGCGTGGTGGGATGTTATGATCCTCATGTGCGGATTTCACTAACGCCTCAAGGATTTGGTGTAATGGTTTGTTACATTTGGTATCAGAGTGAGGTAATTTTACATTACTTTTTTCCTTGCTAAGTGTGATATCTTACAATGTAATTTTATTTCTCTTGTACTATAATTTCATGAATTTCTTTTGCACATTAATATTAAGCTGTTCCCAATATCTCTAACCAAGGATATCCGAGAACAATATTCATACCATCCATATCTAAAGCATACAAATCTGAATGTAAAACATATTTATCCATAGAAAGCTTTAAATCTTCAAAAACTTGAATATGCTTACCATCCATTTGAGATTCCTTGATATGCTTTGTTTGCACATGTAGATTTTGAGCTACATCCATATTGATGAAGTTATATTTGCTGCTAGGGTTTATGGAAACAATTACCTTTTTTCTTTGAATGCACCCTTCAAACTGAAATATTGAAGCTTCCTTCCTTAGAGATGCACTATCTGTGTAGTAGCTTCATCATCAACATTTTCTTCTTTTGCATCATCAACATTTTCTTCTTCTTCTTCTTCTTCTTTTTTAACAAAATTGTGTTTCTTTTTTGTTTCCCATCTAGCTAAGAAAATATCCTCCATTTCATCCCAATCCCAATCCAATAGATCTATATCCAAATAAGAATACCAATGTCGCACTTTCCCACCAAGATGAAGATAAAAATGAACCCATACTAAACATTCTTCAAAATAAATTTGTTTAAATTGTATCCACCATTTTTTGCATCAGTTTCCCCATTACCATAGAAAATTGGTATATCCATGATGCATAAAAATTAGGGTTTCACAAACTTACTCCTTTGACCAATATTTTACCTGATGATTTCCTCAATCATTCAGCTGCAAATCTAAAACCACAAAGAAGTAACCCCTACTAAAATTTTGAGAGATTTCCGAAAATGTAAAAAATTCTGAAAAATTCATCAAATTGCGGCCTATGGAGAAAAATAGTAAAACACAATAAAACTGAAATAAATCTATCAAAATAGATCCACCAATTCTGAAATTTCAGTGGTGTCACCATTTAATATATTACTAAGAACCCAAAAAAAATTACTTCATAATCTGAAATTATTAAGAAGATATAGAAAAACCTTAGAATTATGGTTGCAACCCTAAAACGGATGCAACGTTTGCAAAATAATTCCAAAAACTCTAAAATTCAGAGGGAAGATCACTTGAACTATTTATCCACTCCCCACAAAAATATATTAAAAATTCCAAGTCGATCTCAACATATAGATGAATCACCAACATTAGGGTTTCATCCCAAAAATTACCGAATCACGCTCCGATACCACTTGATAAGAACTTTGTATATAATAAATAAATAAATTGCAGAAGATAATAAAACACAATAGATATGGGCGGCCAAGATGCCCTAATATGCAATATATTCATAATAATACCCTTAAGGTAGGGCAACACCATACAATGCTCCTTAAGGAAGAAGTAACTCCATAATATCCCAAGATGGGAATCCACTTCGAGGGGGACACCTCCAATAGATCTCTACCAAGTAGAGGACTCAAATCATACATCCATAACCTCCTCATAATGATACTCACATCCTTTAAATAAGATGGGTAACACCTAATCCCAATGTAGGCCAACCCATTACCCAATATAATTAATTCCTATGTGAGCCCATATAACTAACTAAGGGGATGTGTGCCACATGTCAACATCTCCATCAACCCATATACATTATATTATCATATCCCATGTGAACCCATACATATAACTAAGGGGATGTGTGCCTATACAATTTCTAACTTGTAATAACTAAATTTTAAGCATGTAAAATTTTCAAGGAAACCTCCCGCAATCAAATAATGGCTATATCTCATTGTTTAAAGCAATAAAACCTTTTAGTGGTGGATTCAAAGTACTCAAGCTTGTATTTATAAATGGGAGTAGGATTTTCCCCAAATGGAGCACTCCAAATACCAATAGTTGGTAATAAAATTAGATTTGAAAAGAAAATCCCTTCAATCCTTGAATGAAATACATTTCAATATTAAACCTACAATCTAAACAAAACTAACCTAAGCTTGATCATGAAGAATTTATCCATAGTTTCCCCCTCCCTTGCTCCCATGGCTTCCTTTTCTCCAACCTGCAATCAAACAAGAGAAAATAGACCAAATGATGAGCATAGAATAAAGGAAAGGTTTTAATAATAATTCATAAGGAAATTTAGGGCTAGTTTGGAACCCTAGGATCTAGTGGCCACAATTGAATTGATCTAAGGGTGGAGGATCAACCCTACTTTTGTTTGGTAGGAATGTATTCATAAATGTTTTAATTAAATTTTAAGGTATGTGTGGATGGGTGAAAATGGGCCATTTAATTACCTTGGTGTGCATAGTCTCTAATCTAGTTCCTAGCATGTTCTAGGTAAATAATGAAATGAACCCTTAAGTTATTAAATAATGGAATTATAGTAACTAAATATAAGGTAAAGTTGTAGGGTGTGAATGTTAGTTGTGGAGGAATAAAACATTAAACCAAGTAAATTTAAATTATGGCATCTTCATAGTTGAATGTAATAAATTGACCTTAAAGAAAAATTATGAATATTTAATCTTTAAACTTAGACTTGGTTCACCCCTTGTAAAGTAAATATTATTGGTGAAAATAAATTTAATGCACGCTAAGGGTTGACACCCTTGTAATCTTTCAACTTAAACCAAAAAAAAATTAGCTGTAATTTTCAGGATTAGTGTTAGGTTTTAATGTGTTCCTCGAAATTCATTTTTTGAGGGTGTTACACATGTGTAATAATGGCGGTGTTTCCTCTTTTAAATTGAATTAAACCTGGATACTTGAGGATATTTCTCAAAAGGAATTTAGAAGAATGAAATCCATAACTATTGCAACACTTACAATTGACCGGACAAAATGAAACCAATACACATGAGCGAGATAAAGAACCAAACTTCTTTTGTTTTTAATTCCATTCAAAGCTGTGAATATAATTATGCTAAAAATCCTAGAAAATTTAAAGATAAGGAATGATGACCATTCAAATGGTCGTTGATTGGGAGGATTTACATCATTGGATGTTATCAGTGGGGGGCTCTTTCTCAAAGAGAAAATGCCTTTCGGTGTAACATGATGAGCCAATTTTTAACAACTTTTGCATTAGGAGGAGGGGACAGAAAGCCTAAGAGAAAATTTGAACAACTTCTTCACTAGAAGTGAATAAAATAATCTCTTATCTCATTCCTATAATAGAAAATGTTTGCTTTTTCCTTTTTGAAAACTTCAACCAATGATTAATTTATTTGGTCTATAGCGTGTACCAAAGCAACAAGATAACTTTAAAAGAGAAAATCCCATATATAGATCACTATTTTTTCATGTGTTGGCTTTAGTCCTACCAAGGTTTCTAGCACAACACAACCTCCCGTATTTTAGCTAATGGTGTGTAGAAACAAATAGATTACAAATTTGAGGATGCAAAATTGAAGGGAAAACATTGACATCAAATCCATCCTTGGTTGCTTTAATCATGACTCATGAAAAGAGATAGAAGCTGTTAGACTGCAAAACAACTCTTCCAAAATGGCAGTTGAGATCATCCCATGGTATATACATGTGCAGAGTTGTCCCTTGTCATTGATAAGCATTAATATATCAAAAATTTCATAACCGTATATACCCAGTATTACATAAAAATTTGTTTACGCTTTAGTTTTTACTGTCTTGTGCTACTAATAAAAAATTAGCAATAAAATTTTAAAAATAGAAAAGGTAGAGAGGATGGAACTTATAGACAAAAGTGTAATTTTTTTGTCTAACATATGTCTCAAAACACCTACTCTTGTAGTCTTTGGATACTTGGTTATTTTTACTAATAGGATCATTACCCCATATATCCAAGTTTTCTTTTGGCCTTTCAAACCAAACTCTAATGTCCATTAGTTTTCCTAAGCCACCACAAACATCCATATCTTCATTCAATTCTTTTGGGGCCTCTTCGAGTTTAAATTCATATTTAATTCCATCACTTGTGAAAAATTCATGTGAAGAAAAATGATAATCCATGTTTTTTCCCTCTAGCTAATTTCCATATTCATATTTGTATGTTGTTTTACTTAGGGTTGCAAAAGACGATGCTTTATCAACCCCTTCCTTATCTTCCACTACTTGAGAACCAAACACCATAGGGGGTGAGGTATCCATCCTCTCACTACCTTGTTCGAGGAGAATCCAATTGGGGTCACCTCTATCATTAATCCATATTTTAGATTTTTCAAGATGCTCATTTTATAAAGCCAACAACAAAACTATGGCCACAATTGAATTCACATTTGTATCATTATTAAAGTTTTAACAAGATCCAAATAAATCTGGATTATCAGTGTTTCCTTCACTCGAACTCCCATTGTCATTGTGATCAATATCAAGCTTATATCCCATGCCAACTATAAGCTTTCGTAACCATTTCCTATCATATTTGGAAAGGCCTTCCTCATCCACTTCAAACTCAACATCCATTTATTCAAAGATCCCTAAGTTCGGTGAGAAGGATGACACCATATCTTCTCTAGCTTCCACACCGTTTCGATGTCATTCCTCAATGGCCAAGATTTGAGGATCCATGTACAAGGTTTAGTTTGTCCTTTTTCTGTAGCTACCAACTCAGGGCCCTTCCCACCATAAAATTTGTTAATCTTTGCAACAATTTGGCCTTACCTAGTAATGAAAATAGATAAAGGAACTAATGGTGAGGATGATTCTCCTCTTACATCGCTACTATGTCTTGGAATTTAATTCTCAAGAAATTGTATCTTTTTGTGTGGAGTTTTCAAAGGCTTTTCAAATTGAGATTCATGAAGTTATAGGTGCAAATTTATGAGGCCACAAATTGTAATATTTAGTGCAATAAAAATATTTGCACCTTGTATTATTTACTAATGTCACAATTTGTTTTCAATAAAACAACAAGATTTAATCGAATTAATGACAACTTATATAAGTTAAGCAATGTTACTATTACATAATAACATATGCAAAGATTGCATGTAACATGTCATAGCACTTTAAACAAGATGATAAACACATCCAATATCTAATAACACATGCACAATTCTTGTTTATTGAGGGAATATTAATGTCAATTTAGTGCCCTTTTCTTACAATTCAAGCCTACAATGAATTTTAGAAGAGAAATTAATATTTGAGTGGGGACGAGTTGTTGAGAGGGTAGTTGAGGGAGGATACCCAATTTAATTGAATGAAAATTAATTATACAAATTAGATATTATTATTACGCCGAAGGTGTTACCCTTATGGGAAAGGGATTTGCAGACATTCATGGGATTGTGTCAAATTTGTGACCTAAATGACGATTTTGTTATTTTTAAGAATTTTGTTTTTGTTATTTTTAACAATTTTTTTTGTTTTTCTAACAATTTTATTTTTCTGATATTACATGTTGCTTTGGCTTTACTATTTTTAAATTTTATTTATAGCTTTTGCATGCATTAACCTTTGCTTTTGTTATTTTTAACAATTTTGTTTTTTGCTTTTCTAACAATTTTGTTTTTCTGATTTTACATGTTGCTTTGACTTTGCTATTTTTAAATTTTATTTTATAGCTTTTGCATGCATTAACCTTTAAATACTGGTCACTAACACTATAATTTCATTATTCAGGCTCTCCAAATTCCAGTCAATCCCCTGCATTAAATCGAAATATGCAGGTATGCAATTAAATTCATAGTCAATTGGCTAAATTCCTTTGATCTCATGCGCCTTAAAAGTGATTGTATATAATTTTGGATACTTAATATACATATTTCTATTTTCTGTTATTTTCTTTTGAAATTATCTCTCAGTTTCAGAAAATTAGAGAATTGAGGTCGGAATTAGTGTTTTATTGGTTTGTGTATTGGAGATTTTATTTAAAATTTTTAAAATGATATTAAGGCCATATTTATAGGTTGTCATTGTTAGATTTTAGATCACCAACCTAGGTCTTGTGGGCCTTGGTCATTTGCACTTTCTGCCACTTGTATCGGTCTCTGTATCCACAGACACAATCATACTACCATGAGGCTCAAGTGTGGGGTAACCTGGATGGAGCACAATTAAGTCCTTGTAGTGTTTTCAGGCTCTTTGCAAGAGCAAACCTCAATTCCTCTGCATTTGGCACCACCTGGGTATTCATATTAGAAACCACGGATGTTGAACCACTCCTTCCCCATTCTTGGGCTTGTACGAAAACCAAGCTCCCTGAATTTCCATATCCAATTTTGGGTACAAGAGATAGATTGTCTGAAGCCAAGCTTTCAACATGCCTTTAGTCCGGCCGCCTATACTCTATATGTAGCATAGGTGAATATTCGGGGACATGTTCTACTTTGCGTATGAATGGTCTGGCACCATAGTCCATCTGAACTTAGGAGCATATTCAGGGACATGCTTTGTTTTGGGTACACGACTGGTCTGGCGCCATACCCTATCTGTTGCTATTTTGTTTATGATTGGTTCTCTAGTGGCCTCAACTCTTTAGTTATATTTCGAGCAATTTTATCTTAGGTCGTATAGTAGAAAGATATTAGCAGGAATCTCTCGGCACCACTTGCTATAAAAAAAAACTATAACATAATCCCTTTCTTCCAAAGAGAATACAAAATTTTAAAGACTAAGGTTTTTGGATGGTATCCATACCTGTGCAGCTTTCAAGCCTGTAATTTCAAACATGGATCCACTGTTGAGAATAATGTTATCTTTATAGATTTTGTTTCCATGGAGAGACTCCAATTTTGATACTGGCCATTGCATGAGCTAGATTTTGGAGATATTGTCTAACCAGATTGCTCTTGGAATGGGCTTTGAAACAAAAAATCAACAAACAGTATTTAATAAAACCTTAAGGTTGGAAAATAGACAGAAAAATTATTAAGTATTAAGCCTTGAGTCTCACCCGAACACCAAACCAGCCCTGTGCAACATCATCTCGTACACTGCTATCGATTCGTTGATCCATCCCCACAGGATTCTCCTCTTCTTATCATAATCAAAGAAGGTCTTGGCTGCATAAAATTTTCCATAATCATATCTCAATATATAGTTATTGTCTACACTTGTATTGTCTAGAACATATCCATCTGTGTTGGTGAAGTAGGTTCCAATTGTATAAGAGTCAAATTGATTGTCTTGAAGGGATATCTTCAAGACATGTTTAACGTCAGACCCAACAATTACATAATTATCCAGTCCAAGATTTCCAGAGAGAGTATATATCCGACAAAGAATCAAACTACATTACTATTATCACTCAACCCTTCGTAAATACTACACTCTATTTTGATAGCACCTCCGCTACTACATTACTCAACACTTCTTCTATCCTAGGCGGTATTTCTGTTCAAGGGGTATCAAATTTACTCATGTTTACCGGATATAAAATTACCCTCAAAAAGCTACCATTCATGATATAATTCTTCTCATGTTAAGTTCAAATAAAATAGTCCGCAAAATGATACCACTCATGATATGAAATTTGAAAATGTATATGTACGAATTTGTAACAAGTTTGAAATGAAGAGATGAAACCTTTAAATAAAGAGAATCGTCTATATATCTACAATTACAAAATTACACTTTTCAATATACATGTTCGATTTTTCCTTTTTATTGTTACCTGTTTCTTTATGTTAACCAATAACAACACATTTTTAATGTCTTCGTCTACACACAAATACCTACAATTTTAAAATGTCGAGAAAGAACCATGCATTTTATAGTTGTTTCCATCCAAAGCTTTGTACATTATATCACTTTTTTGCATTTTGAATAGTTTTAAGGGTTACACCTCATGTTTGCACTTTTTAAATGAAGTGACTCATCTATATTTCTACACATACAAAATCAATCACCCATAGTTTAAACAAACACAACTACAAAAGTAAAAACTATCCCTATAACACAAATAACATATACCATTTTTTGTTTGCAAAATGCCTCAAAGAAATGTGGTCTCATGGAATGCTATGATTGTAAGATATGCACAAAATATCTCTAACAATGATGCACTCAAACTCGTTGAGGTAATAAAGAAATTTGGAATGTACCATAACCATTTCAGATTTGTTTATATATAATTGCATTTTCTGTCTTATTTTAGTTTCATGGAGAGATAATATGTTAAAGCACTTAGTCATTCTTTCAATCTACTTTGACAACAACACTTCACATTCACAACATTCTTGAGAGTGAGTATTAGCAAACTTACATGTCTCACTTGCATTTGTATTCAATTATTACACAACTAACTGTTATCTAACATCCCTTCTAATATATTTTGCAACATTTGTTTTGGCTTTAATAGAAAATCAGTATTGTCAATCACACCCCTTATCAACATCAACTACAAAAATAATAAATGTCTTTCTAAATCTAATAACATATACCATTCGACGTTCACATTGTATTGTACACATACAATTGCTAGTATGTAAAACAACTACATAATAACACATCATATACTAAATTTTAGATACCTAATACACCTAATAAACTCCTTCACATGGAAAGATGTCGGACGACTATATTGAGTGACGGGAATGAAACCTGCCCAGATTGATTGCTTTCCATACGTATACCAAGTTTCATTGCCATTTCGAGTTCTTCCACAACCACTCTCATAGTGGGTCTATTTTTTGCCTCTCGTTCCACGCATCTGCAAGCGATGCCTACAACTTTCCAAGCGGATGCTTCATTATATTTTCCATCCAAAGAAGAGTCCATAAGATCCTCCAGTTTGCGAGATGAAATCAATTGCAGTGCCTGTAAAACAAATATGTTTAGACTTGGTTTTATAGTTTATTTTAATTCTTGTTAATGAGCATAGCAAGCTATTTAAAACTGGGCAAGCTACCCTTTCGACAATATTATCTCGAGGTGGTGCACCAGAAAGAATTTCCAATAGAACCACTCCAAAACTGTAGACGTCGCTCTTTTCGGTCAATGTTGATGATTGAACATATCTGGTAAAAATACCAAAGTTTAGTGGGCTATCAAAGATCAGAAAAATGCCATAATTATTATTAGTAGAAAACAACTTGCTAAAAGAGCAAAGTATGATAAATACTGGGGATCAATGTAGCCGAGGGTGCCCCTGACAAGTGTGCTCGTATGGCTCTTGGAAAACTCCACCAACTTAGATATACCAAAGTCCGCCACCTTAGCAGAAAGATTCACATCCAAAAGTATATTGCTGCTCTTTATATCTCTGTGTATGATTGCAGGGCTACAATCTCGATGGAGGTAAAGCAAGCCTAAAAAGATTTGATGTTAATCAACAGTGATATTATCATTTTTAGGGTAGTTGAAATATATAGAAAAGAATAAACTGTTACATCCGAAAACAAAATTACCCTCAGCTGTTTGTAGAGCAATCGTGAGTCTGGTATGCCAATCAAGTGGATTCTGCATTTTGCCTGCAGAGATGGTAGGATTATCACCGAAATGTAAGGCAGCAACTTGTTTAAAATCAATAATGATAATTTATTGGGGAAAATACTGTGCATTATATTCGTAGTTACCAAATACGGTCGTATTTTAGATTTTTACCGTACTTTTGCGTTTTGCAGTGTCCACTGTATGGAACTCCAAAATTTTCGGGATTTGATTTTAAAAAATTAGAAAAAGCAGAAACTCGGGAAACCAAACTCGTAAAAGCCAAAAAGTGAGGAATTACAGGGAATTGAGGGCATTTGTTTAGAATTTTCTATTTTTATAGTAGACCGCACCATATTAATTAAGGGCAGTTAGAGAGTGAAAGTGCATAGTGAGCACCATATTAATTAATTACCATATTTTTATATATACAAATTACCGTATTTTTTCCGTATTTATCGTATTTTTCTATAGACCATTTTTTTCATATTTTGTGTCCACGGTTTAAAACTCTCCCTACGAAAGTTACTACTATGATTATATTTATAGAAACACATTATAAAAAATCATAATTACATCGAAAAAAAACCTTAAAGAAATCACATTTTGGAGTTTTTATGCAGAATCAGTATTTTTATTTTTGGGTTAGCATTGAATAAACAATACCAGATAGATGATTCTTCAACGTTCCCCCGGGCATATATTCGTATACCAATGCCAGTATAGCTGGTTGTCTGCAATAGCCTACAAGGTTTACGATATTTTTATGATGGATCCTGGAAAGAAGAGCTAACTGCACACACAGAAGAACACAAATAATAAATAATAAGGGAGAGGTTTACGTGAAAAAAAAAACAATTTATAAATGGATTCCTGATAGACACACCCTTCGGTTTGGAATTCTGGCAGTCCTTAGTTAGAATGAACAGAAAAAGAGAACAAATAATTAATGTTTTGATATTTTCACAGTTCATGAGAAGGAGAACAAGATTTTGGATTTGAAACTGTCCAAGAATCTGTTATCCGACATGTTTTGATTTGATTGTTTTTTTACGATGAATCATGGGTGTTGATTCTAAACGTATGAGGAATTTTTTTTTGCACAGTTTCAATCCAGAATCTTTATCGTCACCACGATTAATATTCAATGGCACATTAGACCCCATTCAAGGGGAGCAAGGAAGATGCTTATATAAAATTCCAGAGAGTTAGCAGTGATATACCTCATTTTTGAATTGTGGCAGTCCTTGGTCGGAGTTGATTGAAAGTTTTTGACTGCAACAACACATTTGAAAGTTCCCTTTGCATACGTCTCCAAAACCCCCACTACCAATGATGTTTGCGCAGTTATTTGTACCAGATTTGATTTCTTCTTCTGTATATTCGAGGGCCAGTCTGAAATGCTTATTTTCATCTTCTTCTCCTACACAATGTTTTCAAAATTGTTAAATTGCTAATGAGAAAGTAAAAGTAGCTGATATGAATGACTTTTCCGGTAGAGATTTCAATAGCACCTGTAGGGCCATCTGTGATGTGTAGTTGCGATGTATGTGTGTGTCTCCAGACTCTAACCACTACAAAAACCGCAACCATTATAATAAATAGCGTTGAACAACCAATCAGTATTCGCATGATATCCAGTGGTTTCGTAGCAATTTGTAGCTTGCGTGGTAGTAATGCTCTCCTTTCTTCCGTTTGGTTTGTGGAAGCGCTCAGAAAGCCTGCAAACCATACACAATTTCATGAGAATAATGAGGCTCAGAGTGAAATTAGATCAGAATAATTAACTACTTACCTTCTGGCTCCGAAAGAGTGGACATAAGTAATCCACTAGAAAATATCATCGTTATCAAGACGAATCCCTTAAAATCCATGGCCATCTGAGACAGTAAAAAACATTTTGTTGTCTTTATATAAAACGTTTATAATCAGAAAATTGCCAAAAACTGTATCATACTGAAAAAGAAAAGAATATTATCCTTAACTTGAGTAGGAATTGAATACAGTCGGCAGACCCGCTTTGTAAGGAGAGTGTTGAGGAGAGTTTAAATAGGGTACGTATGTCGAAAATAAAACCGCTCTCGAGGAAGGTCAAAATAATACGGCCGCTCAAAAATAAAACTCCAGAAAAAATAAAAATATAACTCGGCAGGAGTTGGCACATCAGCTTATGGCGTGAGATGTCAAAATTATACGGCGCTCGCTACTTATTCCCGACGTCCGTAAAAACGGCAGTCGAAGAAAAGGAGTAATTAAAACCTGACACGTATGTATGTTACCTCAAGATATACGGCCAATGGATGAAAATAATCACCTTTCGCGATCATTTTATTATAAATGTGGCTTCAAATTTATTTCACTCACTAGAAGATTTATTTATTTATTTTAAAGAATTTCGGCTTTGTTAAGATTTTTCCTATTTTCACTTGCCATATTTTGCTTGAAAATTGTGTATCGTAGCTTTTCTATAGGTCTTCAATCGGTCATATCATAGTGTCTTCCAGCTATTTTCGTGTAGTTAAGGTGGTGCGTAGCTTATAAATGGCCAACTCTACTCCCATTGCAACATTCGTTGAAACTAGTGGAAATGGCTCCCAAACGCGCAAGGAAGTTTGTGTTGAAAGTTTACGTCGAGGTATGAACTCGAATCCCCGGATGTTATTATTTCGATGAATGTTTAGATCATGTGGTTAGGTGGTATCGAGAACCATTGCCTTATTGCTTATTTCGTGGTTGCATACCCTCAGAAGCCTTCCTACAAAACTAGATGAAAACCCATTGGAAGTCTAACGATAACCTAGTTTCGGGGTTCGTAACCTCACCAAGGGGTTTTATTTGTTTTCCTTTCATGGGCCTTCTCAACTCCAAGCCCTTTTGCTTAAGGCGACGAGTTGGCACTTAGGCAATACCTTGTTCGTGCTTTCACCCTGGACCGTGGATTTTAATCCCGCCTGAGCAAGTCTCGTTAAAAATCTCATTTTTGATTGAACTTCTTGGCCTTCTTGTTCATCTATGGTCCTTCTTATAAGAGATTGTGAAACCCATTGGCAGGGTGATTTGCCATAAACAGGAAGCATTTTTCACTCGACCTAACAAGCCTGGGTGTGTCGAAGTGGACCTTGTGAACGATCTCTTTGGACCATCTGGATATTCAAGTTGGATCCCTGCATATATCTCAAAAGGTGGTTTATTTCAACCTCCCAACACGTGTTTTTGTTGTCAAACCCCGAGACCATCACATTCGGGACTATCCTCTTTTGGCTTGCTCCAAGCTAGCACCAATGCAACCCACCGGTTCTAAGCCCAAAGTAGACCCTCTAACCGATGGTTGCACCGTAGTTGGGACTAAGAAGAGCTCTAATATGAAACCTTTTATTGAGGTTACGCCCACCACCTTTCCCCTCCTTCGTCCGAGGATGAACTAGGAGTAGAGCCACCCTTCCCGTCAGTTTCCATTCCTTCCAAACTCTCGCAGAGCCAAGTTACTCCATCTAATTCAAAGAATATTGGGAATTTCGCATCAACCTCTCTTCCTCGTGACGCTCACGCAGTCCACGCCGAGAGGTTTTATGCGGTGGGCAAGGAGATAATGGGGCCAAACGTCACTCCATTCATGTTGAGCATTCTGATTCAGACCAGCTTCTTCTTGCCAATATATTTTCCATTCTCGGCTCAGGATGGAATTCATGATGCAATGGGAATATGATATGTTTGATTTTTCATGAATTTCATGTCATGGAATGTTAGAGGTCTATGAGCCTTCACGAAAATTCTCTGTTCATTTAGCTTGCCGACTTGTTGACAATTTAGATATTATTTGTTTATAGAAAATTAAAATGTCTTTGTTTTTGCTTGAGAATACTCTAACTTTCATTGCCCCGGATTTTACGCATTTTCACACACAACATATTGATGGTAGAGGTGGTGCTATCATTTCCACTTTGCACCAAAACTTTCGGCGTTAATCACTACCTTGGGCCAAGATTCTAGTAATAGGGTTGTTGGGGCGATTATGAGTATTAATGATCTTTCTTTTGGTATTATTAATGTTTATGCCCTTAATGGAAATTCCAAAAGAACAACTTTATGGAAATGGTTAGGTGATAACTTACTGTTTGCTTATTGCGTGGTGTGTGGCGACTTTAATATGGTGGAGCATCGGATGATAAATGTGGCACCCTTCCTATGCCTTTGGTGTATCAAGCGACAGCGTGCGACCTAGTATTACTTTGAAATTTGTTGGGGTCTTTCTAATCCTTTGCTCAAATGGCGACAAGAATTTAAAGCGCAAGCTTGGTTCACTTGAAACAATATTCAAGAAGGATATGATCGGGTTTTAAAAAGACTTGACTGTGCACTTCTTTCAAAGCAGCCCTTTTTTTATTTTGACATGCAATGCTCCTCCACTGTCAAGGTGTGGTCCAATGTCCTTTTCTCAGACCACCATCTGATCACATTTAAGGTTATTTGGCAGGGGGCCTCCCAAGGTGCCCAATAATCAATTCCATCTTAATGTCTCTCTATTGTGTCATCTTGGAGTGGTCCCACTCATTGCAAAAATTTGGAACATGGCACCATATATACCTTTTATTGCTAATTATATTTCTTTGTGGGAGGCAAGCGATTCAACACACCACCCAATTCCTCCACCAATTCGGTAAACAGCTGGCCCATGTCTGTAAATGAGCCGATTTGGCTCTACATAAATAATTCAGAAGGATTTCTTTGCTTCTCGAAAATAATCCTTTTGGCATTCATCTTCACTCCAAGTTGTTGATATTCGACATAATCTCGAGCTCATTGAATCTCATTTGGACTATGGTGCACAAATCCGGTCGAGGATCCATTGGCTTAGGGTGGGAGAAAAAGCCTTTAAAATATTTTTCAAATCCCTCCAGGCTAAGCATGCTCATAAAAAGATCAAAGCTATCTATGACTCACACCAACAGTCCGAGCTCCGAAAGATCACTCGTGATTTTTTCAAGCACTATCGTCGGATTTTAAATTTCAGGAGGATTTGATTGAGCGAGCTGATGCCTTCTAGAGATGTATTGATGTGGTGCCCAATAAATTTTCACCTAGAGATTGTGCTCATTTGTGGCACACCTCTCACCTTAGAGGAGCTCTGTGTGACCTTACTATGTCTTACGGACAACAAGTCACCAGTCTGGATGATTTCTGTGCGAGTTCTATAAAGCAACTTGGTCCTTTATGGAACTCGATGACTCCCGAGCGAGATCAAGGCGCATAATCCCCAAAGCAGCCCATCATGCGGCCCATCCCCGGTGAATGTTTCTTATAAATTCTTGCCAAGGCATTAGCTCTTTGCATTTTGATCTTCTGTCAAAAATTATTCATCCTGAACAAATGGTTTTTGAAAGGCCGGTACATTTTGAATAATCTTATTGTTGCTTAAAAATTCTTGGAATGGGCTCGTGATTCTTTGCAACAACCTAGAAATTCCTCAAAACTAAATTCGAGAAGGCTTATGATCGTATAGAATGGCCTTTCATCCTTGTGATGCTCAAAGCCCTCGGCTTTTATGAAGTCTTCATATCGGCCATCAGCAATTTTTTTATAATGCTTCATCCTGGCTCACCATCAATTGTCACCAATCCACTGTATTCAACCTTTTCCTCACTATCAAACAGGGGTGTCCTCTAGCACCTGCTCTGTTTGTTCTCGTTGTTGATGCGTTGGGATATTTAATTTCCCATCAGGTTGCTCAAGGTCACATTCAGGGGATTGTCCTTCCGATCATTCGATGCAACTTATCAATGGTCACTTCGCTGATGATTCCTTTCTTACTATTGATGAATCTGAGCAGAATGTTTCCAGGGTTTTTGCGTGCCTTGACACAATGTTTTTGGCTTATGGATCCAGTATTCATTTGTCAAAAACTTTGGGCTACCGACATAGTTGTCTACCTCTCGGATTTGTTGAAGTCCTACTCTTGGAAATGGATTAGTCGTGGTGAGAAATTTAAATTTTTGGGCATTCCCTTCACCTTTGATAGTGACTCGGCTACGCTATGACAGTATGTTATTAACAGGGTGGAGCAAAAAGTTACAAGGTGGTATTACAAACCCTTATCTTTGGCTGGTAAATTCCAAATCTACTGTAATATTCTTTCTTTCACTCATGTCTACTACTCTGTGTGTTCGTTCCCTTCTCATAATTCATCTTCCAGATTCGCCAAGCTGCTAGGGACTTTCTATGGTGTAAAATTTCGGCTCAAAGTTGGTTTTCATAGAGTAGCTTGGGAAGTTTTTTGTCTTCCTCATGATCAAGGTGGTATGGGAGTCATCGATTTCTATTAGTAAAGCATTGCATTATGCTCTCAGTGGGTGATTCGATGCTTGTCGGGAAATAAAGATTGGAAAATATTACTTCGGCATTACATTGAGTCTTTAGCCCCGTACAACAAGAAGTGTTGGAATAATATAGGGCTACATACTCTTATTATCACCTCGTCCCCTATCAAAATTACAAGTGCTTTTGTCACTAAAAGTATCTACAAAGCCTTTGAGTTGGTTAAGCCTTTCATGCACTAGGTTGGTGATGGTTTTCATACAGGGCTCTCTTTTAATTCTCATGTAATCTTTGGTGGTCTCACATCATCACCGATGGAACTCTTTAGCTTGTGGAAAATCTGGGCATCAAATCTCTCTGGCTTTATTGCAAGGGCATTCATACCATATAGGAGTTGGTTAACCGTAGAGACTGGATTTCTTGGCCCGAGCTCAAGATAAATTTAAATCTTTCCAATTCATACCTCCCATCTATTTACAAAATTCAAGAGCTCCTATTGGATGTTATGCTCTACAAATTGGGGCTTAAACCTCTGGCAGCTTGGTGGCAAGATTAAAGATGGAATCAGGAAATTAATTTCCTTCATTACAACACTAGAACCATCTATCAATTATTGATCCCACTCTCACCCACCATTGACAAGCTCAATGCTCGGTGAAGTCAATCCACGCATTCCACTTTGCTTTGTTGTTTTATTATACCTGAAATTCTCTTCTTGAGCCCAAATTTAATCATTTCCTTTAGTTTTGGTTTACCAAGGTCTTCCTATTGTAGAACGAATTAGTCATATTGGCATCCCTAATCCTAAATATTCTTTTTTCTCTCTACCTAAGTTGTTTAAACAACTCTTTTGGTCTTGTCACCGTACTTAGGTGATATAGACTTGGATCTATTCTTTATTTCATCCTTACCACCCGGAATTCTTTCATTGGCATCTAGCCTTATTTGGTGATTTTAGCCTTTGGCCTCATAACATCGACATGCTTTGGCAATTGTTTCGTGCTTGTATTTTTTTTCATATGTTGAAATCTTGCAATGCCTTAATTTTCAAGGAAGATCAATCTATTGTTTTTTTCCACTAATGAAAAAGTGGTCATTTTGTCTACTATGCACATATAGATTTTGCTATGTACCTTGGGATATGATAATATAATATATATGGGTTGATGGATATGCCAACATGTGGCACACATCCCCTTAGTTATATGTATGTGTTCACATGGGATATGATAATATAATGTATATGGGTTGATGGAGATGCCGACCATGGCACACATCCCCTTAGTTAGTTATATGGGCTCACATAGGAATGAATTATATTGGGTAATGGGTCGGCCTACATTGGGATTAGGTGTTACCCATCCTATTTAAAGGATGTGAGTATCATTATGGGTAGTTCATGAATGTATGTATGAGTTGATTCTTCTACTTGGTAGAGGTATATTAGAGGTGTCCCCCTCGAAGTGGATTCCCATCTTAGGATATTGTGGAGTTACTCCTTCCTTAAGGAGCATTGTATGGTGTTGCCCTACCTTTAGGGTATTATTCTGAATATATTGCATATTAGGGCATCTTGGCCCCGCATATATCTTGTGTTTTATTATCTTCTACAATTTATTGATTTAATATATACAAAGTTCTTATCAAGTGGTATCAGAGTGACCACCCATGTTCAAATCCCACTCGGTTGGTTACCGTGTAGCCGGGGCCTGTGGGGCACCTAAACGTCGGTGAAGTGGGGCTCGTACATATGGGAGTGTCGGGCGCAAACCCAGCCCGAGTCGGGCTCTACGGAAGCGTGGTGGGATGTTATGATCCTCATGTGTGGATTTCACTAACGCCTCGAGGTTTTGGTGTAACGGTTCATTACATTTGGTATCAGAGCGAGGTAATTTTACATTACTTTTTTCCTTGCTAAGTGTGATATCTTACAATGTAATTTTCTTTCTCTTGTACCATAATTTCATGAATTTCTTTTGCACATTAATATTAACTATTCCCAATGTCTCTAACCAAGGATATCCGAGAACAATATTCATACTGATCCATATCTAAAGCATACAAATATGAATGTAAAACATATTTATCCATAGAAAGCTTTGAATCTTCAAAAACATGAATATGCTTACCATCCATTTGAGATTCCTTGATATGCTTTGTTTGCACATGTAGATTTTGAGCTACAAACATATTGATGAAGTTATATTTGCTGCTAGGGTTTATGGAAACCTTTACCTTTTTCTTTGAATGCACCCTTCAAACTGAAATATTGAAGCTTCCTTCCTTAGAGATGCACTATCTGTGTAGTAGCTTCATCATCAACATTTTCTTCTTCTTCGATGTTGCTTCTTCTTCTTCTTCTTCTTCTACTTCTTCTTGTTGTTTAACAAAATTGTGTTTCTTTTTGTTTCCCATCTAGCTAAGAAAATATCCTCCATTTCATCCCAATCCCAATCCAATAGATCTATATCCAAATAAGAATACCAATGTTGTGCTTTCCCACCAAGATGAAGATAAAAATGAACCCATACTAAACATTCTTCAAAATACATTTGTTTAAATTTTATCCACCATTTTTTGCATCAATTTCCCCATTACCATAGAAAATTGGTATATCCATGATGCATAAAAATTAGGGTTTCACAAACTTACTCCTTTGACCAATATTTTACCTGATGATTTCCTCAATCATTCAGCTGCAAATCTGAAACCACAAAGAAGTAACCCCTACTAAAATTTTGAGAGATTTCCGAAAATGTAAGAAATTCTGAAAAATTCATTAAATTGCGGCCTATGGAGAAAAATAGTGAAACACAATAAAACTGAAATAACTCTATCAAAATAGATCCACCAATTCTGAAATTTCAGTGGTATCACCATTTAATATATTACCAACAACCCAAAAAAAATTACTTCATAATTCGAAATTATTAAGAAGATATAGAAAAAACCTTAGAATTATGGTTTCAACCATAAAACGGACCAACGTTTGCAAAACAATTCCAAAAACTCTGAAATTCGGAGGGGAGATCACTTGAACTATGTGTCCACTCCCCACAAAAAATATATAAAAAAATTCAAGTCGACCTCAACATAAAGATGAATCACCAACATTAGGGTTTCATCCCACAAATTACCCGGATCACTGCTCTGATACCACTTGATAAGAACTTTGTATATAATAAATCAATAAATTGTAGAAGATAATAAAACACAAGAGATATGGGGGTCCAAGATGCCCTAATATGCAATATATTCAGAATAATACCCTTAAGGTAGGGCAACACCATACAATGCTCCTTAAGGAAGAAGTAACTCCATAATATCCCAAGATGGGAATCCACTTCGAGGGGGACACCTCCAATAGATCTCTACCAAGTAGAAGACTCAAATCATACATCCATAACCTCCTCATAATGATACTCACATCCTTTAAATAAGATGGGTAACACCTAATCCCAATGTAGGCCAACCCATTACCCAATATAATTTATTCTATGTGAGCCCATATAACTAACTAAGGGGATGTGTGCCACATGTCGGCATCTCCATCAACCCATATACATTATATTATCATATCCCATGTGAACCCATACATATAACTAAGGAGATGTGTGCCACATTTCGACATCTCCATTCACCCATATATATTATATTATCATATCCCAAGGTACATAGCAGATTCAAGCTCAAGATGCTAAGATTTCCCTAGAGTTTTCTCATCTTTAAGAGCTTACGGATCATTGGGGAGTACACCCTCCACTATGAGTCAGGTCTCATCGAATCCTCTATTGACATCACCTCGACCATCATCCCCCGACATTTGCCACTGTAGAAGCGCATCGCAGAAGCCTCTCACGCACCACATTCTCTATCTCGCCGACGGGACCACTCTTTAGTCCTGTCCTTGTCTAGACCTGGCTAGATCCCACCTCCGAGGGGGAAGGGCATTGTTAGTTCTCTGTGGTGGGACTTGTGGTGGGGCTTGGATTGTGTCTGTAAGTAAATTGTCATTCCTCTCACCCACAAATTTATGGTGCATTGGGGTTGAGATTTGACTTGTGAGTTTGAGTTGAGAATGAGCGATGTTGTATCCTACCTGGATCCACCTCACCCTCCTCTCTCCATTTTCTATTTATTCAAGTTCCTTTGCTTGTTTGGGGGTTACTTCATTCTTTTGTGCTCTTGCATTTTGGGGGAGTTAGAGGATTTTGGAGTGCTTGTGGTCTTTGTTGGAGCTTGTGGATGATTTCTTGGGCTTAAAGAAGCTTGGAGATTGATTCTTGTAAAAATCTCTACTATGGAAAGGTAGGAGCTTTACTCTTTCTTAATGTTCTTCTTTTACTTTGTGTGTATGTGTTTGTTTTGAATGTTTTAATATGCTTGTTGGGTGCTTGGGTAGATTTCCTGAGTATGGTGTAGGAGGTGACTATGGGGAGAATTCATGTAGGGAGGCATAAGAGTTTATTTCATGTTTTGGATGGAGTTTGGGTTGGGTGCCCCACCTTGGAAAAGGAATACTTGCATTTCTTACTTGTTTCTTTTATGAGGGAGGCATAAGAGAATGAGGGAGGCATAAGAATATGTGGGAGGAATAAGAGGTACTTGAGGGAGGCATAAGAGTGTGTAGGGGTTTTGAGATATGTATTGGAGGTTTTTAAGGTGGGCACCCATTTCCCATTGGGAGGCATAAGTGGCCTCCCCATAGGTTCTTGCTCCTTTGGCTTTTCATTTAGAAGCCTTGTATATTTTTTTGTTTTTCCTTCTTTTGTTTGTATTTTGAGTTGGTGGTGATTTAGAATGGTGGTGATTTAGAATTGTTGTGAAATACTTTGTTTTTTGTTGTGGAAGCTTGTTTTTTTCCATGTGTTGGATCCACCTTTCATTGCAATGTGGTTGGGGCTCGGGGCCAAAGAGGAGGATGGCTTCTCCTCCTCATTGGATTCTTTGGTTGGGTGGAGAGTATTTCCTCTCCCCCAATATTTATTGTGAATCAAGCAAATCATGAAGGACATATCTTGTTTGTGATGTGAAGATTGGAGCTTTGTTGGAGTCCTTAAGAAATCCCTTCTTGTGAGAATCCTTTTTGTTATTCCCACTCAAGGTGGAAGATTTGTAATATTGTGTTTTTCTTTAAAGGAAATGTTGTATTTTAAGTTGAAATTTCATTTGAAAAGCTCATGGAAGAGTTGTAAAATTTCCTTTTTATTTAAGTTGTAACGACCCAAAAATTCACACACAAACAACACAGTGAAAGACAGGATATATATATTTTTGTTTTTGACTTGCTTCGACACATAACACAACACAACATGTCATCACAAAGTTACAACCAACTCTGGGAACCACTTGCTATGGGGATGACCACAAGGTCAGCACGGAAACATTCACACCCAAAAGGATAATACACTTTTCTTTTTGTGAGAACAACATAAAATTCCAACCACATGACACTCTCACAGCTAGGGCAAGCCATAGTAAGAAATGATTGAAGGTTATTTATTTTGGTAAAACACCCTTTAACTCATGACTTATGTTTTCAGAAAGATTCAATATATGATTCGCACATATTCATCTTACTAACTGAGTTATTTTCTTATACACTTTGTAGAGTAGTTCACTTAAAGTCTTCTCCTACTTGTTAAATCTTATTATCTTCCGAAACTAACCATTATTTTCCCTTAAGCTTGTTTAAGAGTTCACCTAAAAGGGGTAGTGTTCACTAGTTTAGCTAGGGATATCAATTTATAAAATTTTACTTTACAAGTGTAGTTTCACCTTTGAGTACTTCAGGAATTTCTTGTTCTCTAGTAAGTCATCTCTACATTAATTTATCTGAATATATATATATATAT
This sequence comes from Taxus wallichiana var. yunnanensis, assembly GCA_018340775.1. Lineage (NCBI taxonomy): Eukaryota > Viridiplantae > Streptophyta > Pinopsida > Cupressales > Taxaceae > Taxus > Taxus wallichiana. The sequence goes on along the minus strand of CM031243.1, from coordinate 499,893,521 downwards.
ATATTAGTTAACTTCTATAACGGTTAACCACTCCATTTAATTTTACTTATATCACATCATTACAAGGTGTCAGAGAGTTTTGACTTAACACTTTATTCTCAAAATCAAGGTTTTACAATACTTATGCCAATGTAATGATTGAATATCATTTCTCACCAAGGTAAGTTACTAGTCTAACAACAAAAGGGAAAGAACACTTCACCACGTAGTTTTTTCGAACATACCAAGACAAGAGATCTTCTAAACTCCTTGCAAGCAAAGTTACAAAATTTACAACGCATTGAACTTTCTACAAAGAACTTCATAATTTGGTGATGAAACTTTTACACTCTTTTCCTTTAATCTACTCGCATAATCCATCTGCACAAATATTTACTAGAGTCAATTCGCTAGAACTGAGCATGATAAGATATAAACCTCACCTAATAATTTATGCCATCTAGCATTTAAATAAATGAAAGTTTGCAATACTCCTCATCAAATAAATTTCTAACATACATTTAAAACTTAACTACACATCTCATGATAATACATTTCATACTCATTAATGTTCACTTCCTTAAGATCTGCTTACATAAGAACACAATTCCAAGTGACTAGATATACAACCTTAACCATGCAATCAATCATACTTAAATTACAGTAATAATAATAACGCTCACCTAATACCCTCGACCTACTTCACATATATAAGTATCCAACAATATTATCTTTCAATTAAATAAAAGCACCAACGACATTAAGTTTATATAATAAATACAAGTATCAATCTTATATTATTCATCAATATTACCCAAGTATCAAACCTTCATAGATAATCAGTGATATGTAAGTATAATTTGGATATTTATCTCACAATTTTAAGAATATACTTATGTTAACAAAGATTCCATCAATCCACAAGTTCATATATTATTAGGTATCCTTTTGGTTGCTTATTCCATGCCTTTATATGTTTCTATTAGCATAAGGGTCCAACTCATTGGAATGAGTTACGTAAACAATATTGTCATATTTTGCTAATATGTCAAAGATACATTTGACTAACTAGGATATGTAAGCGTGGTCCAAGCCACTATAATTACAAGTATCAACATTATCTCAACTCCCAATTGAGATGCAAGTATCAATTTTTAGCTAACATAATAATCATCGTAAATGCCAAAAAATATTCCACTCGTTAACCAAGTATTGAAATAACATATTTATCCTTACTGGTTACCTGATAACATAATATACCCTATTATATAATTCAACCTCCACTTGCATACCCCAATTTATGGGTATTAATTATTGTTCTATAAAATGAAGTTAAATAATTTCAGGTGGACTTATATCCTTACTGTCATACATGATATGCACAGTCCCATTATGGTAGTTGTCACCTTTACTTAAGGCTATGCATGACTCCATTTTAGGGTAGTTATCTTAACTTCCCTATTCATCTATTTTCCTACCAAAAAGTCTTTCGACAAGCTTCAAGGTCAAAGTATAAGATATATTTATAATTTCATATTTCAAGCATTGCCTGAATTCATATGCATGAGGACATCACATATCAATCAAACTTGAAGAATGTTGACATTCATGAGAATTCGATGTATCCCATATTACTTTAACCGATTCAAAGATCCAAGTAGTGCCTCAAAATTAAGCCATAGAATTATCCACACAGGATAATGACTTGCGTGCTTAACATATTCGTAAAGGTCATAGAAAACCCATTAACGCATGCTTCAGGAGGGTTCTAATCTAATAATAAGCTCATAGTAATAATAATAGCAGAGGGCCTGGTGAGGGGTTTTCAATAATCCCCAAGGTAAATGATAATCGAATGACTCAGATGGAGCTATCTAGAAAGACCAATAAAAACTAGTATGACTCTTCCCAAATAGAAGCCCCCAATCCTAATGGGAGTTTAAATTATTATAAATCCACAGTAAAATCCAAATACAGTCATATCGGAAATTCCCTTTTTCAAGCCATGTTCTACATAATATAAACAATACAAGAAAAATTATAAACCTCATTCACGCTCCATAATATTTTCTACAGAAACCATCATTCAAAGGAAGAATCAAGGCAAAAAGATCAACCAACATTATAAGATCAGTAGGCAAGAATCAATGTAGAGATTTCTTCTACTCAAATAGTAAATAAGATAAACTGTAAAGGAGGGGAGAGATCAGTTCATGTAATTATGATTAAAAGTCATTTGAAACCCATCTCTTTCTGGGCATCTCTTTCAAGAAAGAGTCAATATATGTAAATGCATGTTATATAATATCCAGAGTCCAAACGCTATTTACTTAGTAAAATAAAAACACATCAACATTCCAAAAGAAACCCACATCTACAGCATTCAAACAAAATTGTAGATATTGATTTATCTAAATGCTAAAGGAAATAAATCATTAAGAGAGAGGGTTAGGGCTTATCATGCATGTAATGCATTCATCGATTTGCTTGCACTGCAATTTCTCCATCATCAGCACCTGTTGCTTTCCCCACAAGGTGCTCAATCTTTGTAAGGGGCCTCTAACCCAACAACAAGGAAAACCAGTGACCATGGAAAGAGCAGGTCAAAAAACTGCAAGGCAACATCCACCTCCACTTGATTGTCTGTGAGAAGCTCTTGCAGTTGATCCCACACATGCTCAGTTTCAGAGCTTGACAAAAGGAACATATGCTTATACATGAAGGACTGCAGAAACATTAATGTTGCTATTCTAGTATGCCAACTAGTGTCGTTAGTTGCGAGATATACACACTGCACACATATGGCTTGGGAATTACATGCCATTTTAATAGTTCCATAGTTGTTCTTGCTAAAGTGGATAACTCCTTATGCGTAGTCTCCTGTAAGGAAATAACAGGATAGAGAAGACCAACAATTATGTCTGTCAAAACTACAGCTCGTCCAGACTTTAATGCTGATATAAGAAAATAGAATGTTGTTTCCATCCATTTTATATATTCTTGTTCCTCAGTATCACCTTTATCATTCTTTTCACCAGAAGAGACCAACTGTCCATCAAGGACACTCGATTTACTGGCACTGTGAATCTTATTCACATATAGACTGGCTCTTTCCATAAGAAATGTACTCCAATTAAGTCTCTCAATCAGTTTGGACGTCGATCCGTAAATGCTGAATTGAAACGAAGGTTTGAGCACAAAATGCTAAGAAGAGTGCCAATAGACTCTCGTACAGGGTAGCAAAATGGCCCATGCAATTCAAAACTTCCCCTAATAAGTTCTCTTGCAAAGTGATCTTTATTGTTGGCATGCAGGAAGGAGAAGTCTCTATTAATGTCGCACAAAGTAGAGTAAACCGTTTGGCCACCATGTGAGTTGCAACTATACTAGCTAAAGGTTCAGCAAGGCAATCTGTACTTCATGAATATTCTGATATGAAACAGATCCACCTCTATGAGATTCTCTTCCATGAGTTACATCGTAAAACAAGTAAGATCTCAATAGAGAATCTTTGTAATAAATTTCATCAGGTCCCCTGGTAACACTCTCACTGTCACATAGTCGATTTTGATAAAATATCTTGAAGGAGAATCCCGAATTTGAGGATGCATTCGATACTGAACAGATAACAACATAGTTGGACATCCTGCTTGTTGGAAGCACTCAAAAGGGCTTCTACCATACTGCAACATGCCTGCTACCTGGCTAAATACTGTTGCAGGCTGTTGCTGAGGATCCCCAACAAGAACACACCTTGCAACACCCAATGAAAGTGGAGGAAACACGCCTACTTCACTAGCTGGTAGCTGTGCATGACCAGAAAAGAAAACAGTGCTCCTTTTTCCCCCACGCGGCCAGGGCAGGAAGAAGGAAGGCGTCCAGGATCTGCGCACCAGCATAAGGCGTGAGGAGGTTTCATTGCGGCCAGGGAAGACAAAAAAGACGCGCCCAGGAGGAACCATGAAGAAAAACACCTTGACAGAAAAGATTTTGATGGCCTCTCAACCACTCCACACGCAGTCCAACAAAGGAAAATCTCATGCGGTCAGAGAAGGATATTGCAGGCAGTCAACAAGAAACAAATAAGATTTGCAAATCAAAATTAATAAATGAAGTGTGGCCACCAGCAAGAAGGAGTCCAACACGTCTAGCAAAAGGAGTTAATGAAGTGGCAGGTGGCGATACACTCTACCACGCACCCCTCTTGCCAGAAAATAAGGAAATAAAGAATCCAAGGACAACAATGTAGTCCACATCTCCTCATGTCTAGCCTGTCACATCCATAATCCAACGTGGGAGGAAAGGCAATGGACGCAACAATAAGTGCACCCCGGAATTAAGAATTGCAATGAGGCGTGCGTGTGGGATCAAACGGTCAAGGTGGGAGTTGGTGGTTGGAGTTTTTCCAATAAGATAAAAAGAAACATGAACATTACTTCCTGAACAATGGAGCCACAAAGAAAACAAGCTCCTCTTTTAAGCGAATCGAGGATCGCTCTTCGGGGACGATAAAAAAGATGCAATAGAAGAACATTAAGATAATTAATATTAAAGACGATAAATTTGGACAATCAAATAATAATAATAAATCGTAGATCGAAAAATTAAATATTAATAATGATAATATCGTTACTATTAATATTTTATATTATTTTTTTGCTCCCAAAAATTATTATCCATGTTAATAATGATCACTGTCAAGCTTGACTACAAAATAATAACCAAAGATCGATAATGGCACGGGAGGCAAAAAGCAGATAAGAAGAATGTTAATCCTTCTTTGTGACAAGGTCACCGAGGCAAGAACTAGGAGGCGGGATAACGTAACGAGGCATCACATAAGTTACATTGTGAAAGAAATGGACCAAAATGTAAACCATGCTTAAAATTTTGGCTTTAGTTTTGTATTGTGATAAAAGAAGTTCTTTGTTTTAAAAGAAATGAGCTATGCTCAAGAGGAAAAGAAATTTTACTTTCATTATTGTAGTTGTATTATTGAAGAATGAGAAAGACGGAATATAGAAGTTGTAAGATGCTTAAAATGTATGCATAGTAAACTTGAATAAAGAGTAAAGTTGGTATAGTTATTTTGAACATATAAGTTGTAGAGAAAATGAAAGAGACAACAAATTTGAAGTATATTGTTTTAATTGAAATGCTGCATTTTGTTTTTTTGGAAAATAACAATATTAGTAGTAGATTTAGATCCTTTTTAGTATTGGTCTTGTAAGAAAAATTATTGAACAAAATGAAAATGATCTTGTAGTTGTTAGTGCTATCATTGGAATAGATAATACCTTAAAATGAGTAGTTTTAACTATAGAATGAACAAATGGAACTAAATCTTACAACTAGGAAATTTAGGAACTTAAACTTAAGCTCAGAATGAATTTTAGAACACTCTTGTAACTTTTGTTTTTTGATAAATCTTGACTTTTTAGGTTTTGTTTCTAAGGAACATGACCGCCGCCTTGTGCAAAGCGGCCATCTCATAACCACTGCTCAGGCAAGGTGGAGGTCTCAGAACCACCGCTCCGGCAAGGCGACAGTTCATGAATCATCACCCAAGTGGGGCAGCAGTCCTAGGACCGCCAACCTATTCTAGCTGGCGGTTCTGTCACTTACGGCGGAAGAATCATGGATCCGTGCCTATGCAATTTCTAACTTGTAATAACTAAATTTTAAGCATGTAAAATTTTCAAGGAAACCTCCAACAATCAAATAATGGCTAAATCTCATTGTTTAAAGCAATAAAACCTTCTAATGGTGGATTCAAAGTACTCAAGCTTGTATTTATAAATGGGAGTAGGATTTTCCCCAAATGGAGCACTCCAAATACCAATAGTTGGTAATAAAATTAGATTTGAAAAGGAAATCCCTTCAATCCTTGAATGAAATACATTTCAATATTAAACCTACAATCTAAAAAAACTACCCTAAGCTTGATCATGAAGAATTTATCCATAGTTTCCCCCTCCCTTGCTCCCATGGCTTCCTTTGCTCCAACCTGCAATCAAACAAGAGAAAATAGACCGAATGATGAGCATAGAATAAAGGAAAGGTTTTAATAAGAATTCATAAGGAAATTTAGGGCTAGTTTGGAACCCTAGGATCTAGTGGCCACAATTGAATTGATCTAAGGGTGGAGGATCAAACCTACTTTTGCTTGGTAGGAATGTATTCATAAATGTTTTAATTAAATTTTAAGGTATGTGTGGATGGGTGAAAATGGGCCATTTAATTACCTTGGTGTGCATAGTCTCTAATCTAGTTCCTAGCATGTTTTAGACAAATAATGTAATGGACCCTTAAGTTATTAAATAATGGAATTATAGTAACTGAATATAAGGTAAAGCTTTAGGGTGTGAATGTTAGTTGTGGAGGAATAAAACATTAAACCAAGTAAATTTAAATTATGGCATCTTTATAGTTGAATGTAATAAATTGACCTTAAAGAAAAATTATGAATATTTAATCTTTAAACTTAGACTTGGTTCACCCTTTGTAAAGTAAATATTATTGGTGAAAATAAATTTAATGCATGCTAAGGGTTGAAACCCTTGTAATCTTTCAACTTAAACCAAAAAAAAATTAGTCGTAATTTTTCAGGATTAGTGTTAGGTTTTAACATGTTCCTAGAAATTCATTTTTTGAGGGTGTTACACATGTGGAATAATGGTGGTGTTTCCTCTTTTAAATTGAATTAAACCCACGATAGTTGAGGATATTTCTCAAAAGGAATTTAGAAGAACGAAATCCATAACCATTGCAACACCTACAATTGACCGAGAAAAATGAAACCCATACACATGAGCAGATAAAGAACCAAATTTCTTTTGTTTTTTAATTCCATCAAAGCGGGAATATAATTATGCTAAAAATCCTAGAAAATTTAAAGATAAGGAATGATGACCATTCAAATGGTCATTGATTGGGAGGATTTACATCATTGGATGTTATCAGTGGGGGGCTCTTTCTCAAAGAGAAAATGCATTTCGGCGTAACATGATGAGCCAATTTTTTAACAACTTTTGCATTGGGAGGAGGGAACAAAAGCCTAAGAGAAAATTTTGAACAACTTCTTCACTAGAAGTGAAAAAAATAATCTCTTAAGTCTCATTCCTAAAATAGAAAATGTTTTCTTTTTCCTTTTGAAAACTTCAACCAATGATTAATTTATTTGGTCTATAGCGTGTACCAAAGCAACAAGATAACTTTAAAGGAGAAAATCCCATATATAGATCACTATTTTTTCATGTGTTGGCTTTATTCCTACCAAGGTTTCTAGCACAACACAACCTCCCAATCTTTTAGCTAATGGTGTGTAGAAACAAATAGATTACAAATTTGAGGATGCAAAATTGAAGGGAAAACATTGACATCAAATCCATCCTTGGGTGCTTTAATCATGACTCGTGAAAAGAGATAGAACTGTTAGACTGCAAAAAAACCCTTCCAAAATGGTAGTTGAGATCCTCCCATGCTATATACATTTCTTGAGTTGTCCCTTGTCATTGAAAAGCATTAATATATCCAAAATTTCGTAACTGTATATACCCCGTATTACATAAAAATTTGTTTACGCTTTATTTTTTACCTGTCTTGTGCTACTAATAAAAAATTAGCAATAAAATTTTAGAAATAGAAAAGGTAGAGAGGATGGAACTTATAGACAAAAGTGTAATTTTTTTGTCTAACATATGTCTCAAAACACCTACTCTTGTAGTACTGGATACTTGGTTATTTTTACTAATAGGATCATTACCCCATATATCCAAGTTTTCTTTTGGCCTTTCAAACCAAACTCCAATGTCCGTTAGTTTTCCTAAGCCACCACAAACATCCATATCTTCATTCAATTCTTTTGGGGCCTCTTCAAGTTTAAATTCATATTTAATTCCATCACTTGTAAAAAATTCATGTGAAGAAAAATGATAATCCATGTTTTTTCCCTCTAGCTAATTTCCATATTCATATTTGTATGTGGTTTTACTTAGGGTTGCAAAAAACCATGCTTTATCAACCCCTTCCTTATATTCCACTACTTGAGAACCAAACACCATAGGGGGTGAGGTATCCATCCTCTCACTACCTTGTTCAGAATCCAATGGGGTCACCTCTATCATTAATCCACATTTTAGATTTTTCAAGATGCTCATTTTATAAAGCCAACAACAAAACTAGGGCCACAATTGAATTCACATTTGTATCATTATTAAAGTTTTAACAAGATCCAAATAAATCTGGATTATTAGTGTTTCCTTCACTCGAACTCCCATTGTCATTGTGATCAATATCAAGCTTATATCCCAAACCAACTATAAGCTTTCGTAACCATTTCCTATCATATTTGGAAAGGCCTTCCTCATCCACTTCAAACTCAACATCCATTTATTCAAAGATCCCTAAGTTCAGTGAGAAGGATGACACCATATCTTCTCTAGCTTCCACACCCTTTCGATGTCATTCCTCAATGGCCAAGATTTGAGGATCCATGTACAAGGTTTAGTTTGTCCTTTTCCGTAGCTACCAACTCAAGGCCCTTTCCACCATAAAATTTGTTAATCTTTGCAACAATTTGGCCTTACCTAGTAATGAAAATAGATAAAGGAACTAATGGTGAGGATGATTCTCCTCTTACATCGCTACTATGTCTTGGAATTTAATTCTCAAGAAATTGTATCTTTTGTGTGGAGTTTTCAAAGGCTTTTCAAATTGAGATTCATGAAGTTATAATAGATGCAAATTTATGAGGGCACAAATTGTAATATTTAGTGCAATAAAAATATTTGCACCTTGTATTATTTACTAATGTCACAATTTGTTTTCAATAAAACAACAAGATTTAATCGAATTAATGACAACTTATATAAGTTAAGCAATGATATTCTTGTTACATAATAACATATGCAAAGATTACATGTAACATGTCATAGCACTTTAAACAAGATGATAAACACATCCAATATCTAATAACACATGCACAATTCTTGTTTATTTAGGGAATATTAATGTCAATTTAGTGCCCTTTTCTTACAATTCAAGCCTACAATGAATTTTAGAAGAGAAATTAATATTTGAGTGGGGACGGATTGTTGAGAGGGTACTTGAGGAGGGTACCCAATTTAATTGAATGAAAATTAATTATACAAAATAGATATTATTATTACGCCGAAGGTGTTACCCTTATGGGAAAGGGATTTGCAGACATTCATGGGATTGTGTCAAATTTGATAGCCTAAATGACGGTTTTGTTATTTTTAAGAATTTTGTTTTTGTTATTTTTAACAATTTTTTTGTTTTTCTAACAATTTTATTTTTCGATTTTGCATGTTGCTTTGGCTTTACTATTTTTAAATTTTATTTTATAGCTTTTGCGTGCATTAACCTTTGCTTTTGTTATTTTTAACAATTTTGTTTTTCTGATTTTGCATGTTGCTTTGACTTTACTATTTTTAAATTTTATTTTATAGCTTTTGCATGCATTAACCTTTAAATACTAGTCACTAACACTATAATTTCATTATTCATGCTCTCCAAATTCCAGTCAATCCCCCGCATTAAATCAAAATATGCGGGTATGCAATTAAATTCATAGTCAATTGGCTAAATTCCTTTGATCTCATGCGCCTTAAAAGTGATTGTATATAATTTTGGATACTTATTATACATATTTATATTTTCTCGTTATTTTCTTTTGAAATTATCTCTCTCGGTTAGCCGAATATTGGAGAATTGAGGCCGGAATTAGTGTTTTATTGGTTTGTGAATTGGAGATTTTATTTTAACTTTTTAAAATGATATTAAGGCCATATTTATAGGTTGTCATTGTTAGATTTTAGATCACCAACCTAGGTCTTGTGGGCCTTGGTCATTTGCACTTTCGCCACTTGTATCGGTCTCGTATCCACAGACACGGTCATCTGCGCCCGAGACTCAAGTGTGGGGTAATCTGGATGGAGCATGAAGCAAAGCTATGAGAAATAGCAGAGATAGAATTTATCTCATATTATTCTGAAGAGAACAAAGCACACGTACAGTTTATATAGGACAGAAAACCGAACTGACTCCCTAACTAAGCTGGGAAGATCCACATTATCAGAGAGAATGATGTGATAAGAGATAAGAGATAAGAATAGACAACTAAGCTAAAAACCAACGTATCCTAACATTCCCCCCCTTATTACATTATTCTTGCAAATGTGACCTCTGAAAGATTCAAATTTCACTTTTCCAAGAGATTTAGTGAGAATGTCAGCAACTTGTGCTTCAGTAGGACAAGATCTTTGGAGCTGAATTTGATGGTTCAAGACGTGCTCTCGAATGAAATGGCAGTCAATTTCAATATGCTTTGTTCGTTCATGAAAGACTGGATTCTGCACGAGCTTCAACACACTCTGATTGTCGCAATAGAGAATAGGTGACTGTTTTTCAGGAATTCCTAGGTCATCCATAATGCGACGTATCCATATCACTTCGCACACAGCTCCTCGTGCGGCGCAATATTCTGCCTCTATGGATGAGATAGAAACAACATTCTGCTTCTTGCTTATCCACGAGATTGGTCCAGATCCAAGATGAAATATGTATCCTGTAGTTGATTTCCTATCATCAACAGATCCAGCATGGTCCGAGTCGACATATCCCTGTAGGAAGAATTGATCATTCTTTTTATATTCCAGACCATAATTAGTTGTTCCTTGGACATATCTCAAAACATGCTTTCTTTGCATTCCAGGTGACATTTCTTTGGCTCTTACATGAACTCGGAAAGATAATGACAAAGATAGCGAGAGATCTGGTGCGGTGTATGTCAAATAGATGAGCCCTCAATCAATTACCGCAGAGAGTAGCATCTACTTGAGGTGAGTCCTAGAATCTTGAAAGTTGCAAGCCTTTTTCCATGGGAGTGGATATAGGTTTACAATCGGACATTCTATACTTTTCCAGGAGTGTCTTGGCATACTTTGTCTGGGAGACAAAGATGTGATGCTCCTTTTGCCATATTTCCAAGCCAAGACAGTAATGTAGTAGCCCCAAATCTGTCATGTCGAAGGTTCTTTTGAGATCATTCTTTACAATATCAACCTGATCTTCTGAACTACCAGTGATCACAAGATCATCTACATAAACAACCAGAATGATAATTTCTTTGCCTACCTTCTTTATATACAAATTTGAATCTGAGGGACTACGAGTGAACCCATGCTGCAAAAGGTGATCATTGATCTTGATATACCATGCCCTGGGAGCTTGTTTCAGTCCGTAAAGAGATTTGATGAGACGACATACCTTTTTAGGCTGATTTTCATCAACAAATCCTTCAGGTTGGGTCATGTATACTTCTTCTTTCAGATCACCATTTAGGAAAGCACTCTTGACGTCCATCTGCTGAAGTCTCCATCCTTTCTGTGCTACAAGTGCGCAAACTACCCTGATGGTCTTCATCTTCGCAGTGGGTGCAAAGGTTTCTTCATAGTCGATGCCTTCTTTCTGAGCATATCCTTTGGCTACAAGTTGTGCTTTATGTTTGTCGATGGATCCATCTGCCTTATATTTTGTCTTGAAGACCCATTTGCAGCCTATGGGTTTCTTTCCTGTAGGCAGATCGACAAGTTCCCATGTCCGATTTTTCATGAGTGAGTCATATTCTATTTCCATAGCTTCCTTCCACTGAGTTTGACTGAGTGCTTCATGAACATTATCTGGCTCGGAGCTATTCATCAGTGAACTCATGAGTGCAAAGTTTACCTCATTTCTTGTTTGACTCCTTGTTTTGACTCCGGATGATGTATCTGGGAGTTGTTGCAAATTTGAGTCCTTGATAGTTCTTTGAACCCACTTCGGATGAGAACTTGACTGCTTTTGAGAAGAACTGTGTCGTTGCCGTGAGGATTGATGTGGAGTCACATTCTGCAGTTCTCCAAGGTCAACAAATAGTTCTCCTGGTAGCATTTCTTTTCTCTGAGTAGTCTCCTCCAGCTCATCATCTGATTCAGAGACTAATCGGTGAGATGTGTTTGGAAGTGAATCTTCTGTTGATACTATTGAGTCAAAGGATGACTCGTCACAAACCACATCCCGACTCTCGTATACTTTCTTTGTCTCAGGATCCATGAGACGATACGCCTTCGAGGTAGTATTAGAGTGCCAAGAAGGATACACGGGAGTGTTTTTGGCTCTACCTTCTTTCTCTTCTGAGCTGGAACATGCATGTATGCTGTGCAACCAAATACTCGCAAATGAGAAATTGATGGCTTTTTACCACTCCATACCTCTTCTGGCGTCTTGTTCAGTAGAATCTTTGTTGGTGCCCTGTTGAGAAGATATACAGCCGTTTGTACTACTTCAGCCCAATAGCGTTCTCCTAGCTTTGCAGTTGATAGCATGCAGTGAGCCATCTCCATCACTGTGCAATTGCGATGCTCAACAATGCCATTTTGTTGGGGCGTGTAGGGAGCAGTCAGGTGCTGCTTAATGCCGTGATGGTTTAGGAAGGCCAAGAACTTCTTTGATGTGAATTCCCCCCCTCGATCTGAGCGGAGTAGAAGAAGTGGTTGTCCAGATTCTTTGACAACACGATGATAGAAGTTCTGAAAGTGTTGAAGAGCCTCACTTTTCTGCTTTAGGAAATATACCCACATCTTGCGAGAGTGGTCATCCACGAACAACTGGAAGTATTTGTATCCTGAAAACGAAGCAGGCAATGGGCCGTTCAGATCGGTATGAACTATCTCCAGACACTTCTTGGCATGGAAGGTGCTCGCTTGAAACGGATCTCTATGTTGTTTTCCTGCAAGACAACCAGGGCAAATAGGCAAGGAACTGGACAATTTGGGTAGTCCACGGACCATTGCTTTTGAACTCATCTGGTGCAGTGAACCGACCGACAAGTGTCCATATCTATAATGCCATAAGGCAGTTGATTCTATTGTTGAAGCAGATAAAGCTACTGCAGAAGATGAAACAGTATCTAAAGCAAATAACTTATCTTTTACAAAGGCTTTAGCAAGAACCGTACCTTGTCGGGAGATTAAGCATGATTTAATGCCATTTTGAACAAGAAATTCAACCTTAAGGTGATGATTCAAGAGCTGAGTAACTGACAAAAGATTGCTAGTCAAGCCAGGAACATATAGTACCTTTGTAAGTGTACATTTTCGTGGCCCCAGAGGAATGGTCACATTCCCTATTCCTTCTGCAATGTACTCTTTGTCATCCGCTATCCGAACTCGATCTCCAGTTGGCTCTTCGCGTAGTGAATCAAACAGCTTCTTGTCACCTGACATATGCTTGCTTGCACCAGAGTCTATCAACCAGACTTTCTTCGTGGGCTGAGAAGTTTGAGAGACGAGTACAAGATTCTTACTACAATGGGCTCCTTCTGATGTCTCCTCATCAGATTCATCATCCTCTTGTTGGGCTGCAAGATGTCCTTTTTGCTTTCTCCAGCGGGGACGTCGTTTAGACTTTTGAAAATCTTCGCGCCCGGATGTGCTTGTATGGCTTGAAGACCCTTGTTTCAGGCTGTTGTGCCAACAGTGATCAGTGTCGTGAGTATTGGTTCTGCAAATGTGACACCATCTCTTTGACTTTTGATCTTTCTGTTTGGATTGCGCTGGATTTGGCTTCTCTGGGGGACCTTTCCGATTCTTCTGGCCACGATTAGGCTTTGAGAACAAGGCTTTGTCCTGAGACTCCCCATGCGATGAAGTGATAGCTTCTTCCTGCTGCAGCAAATTCACAAGCTCTTCGAATGTCACTGTTTGTTTAGACACATTCAGTGTTGTAACAAACACTCGAAATTGAGAAGGGAGTGCTCTCAAGGTGATTGGGACGAGTAGTTTATCGTCTACCGTTTCACCGAGCGCCAATAACTCCGATCTCAACTCAGCCACGCGACGCAGGAATTCCTCCACTTTCTCGTCAGACCCCATAGAGAGGGTGTGCAGCTTCGACTGAAGATGAAGAATCTTTGTCTGATTTTTGGCTTCATAAATGGTTGCCAACTTGTCCCAGGCCTCCTTGGGTTTCTCCGCATTCCGAACATGCGGTTGCACGTCATCACTGATACTGAGCATTATCAGCATCAAGGCTTTAGCACTAGCCATGTCATATTTTATTAGTTCATCGGGGGCTGTGGGAGCAGGCACAGATCCTGTGACAATTCCCCATAATCCTTCAAACTGAAGGATTGTCTTCATTTTTGTCTTCCAGGCCACAAAATTAGGCCCTTTGAGCAACTGAGCATCAGACAGAAGTAACTTCGGAGCAGACATTGTAATAAAAAAATATTTATTTATTTGAAAAAGTTATTACAATTTGGACTCACTGTCGAGAATGACTGGCTTGTAGATGCTCGCGATATTCGCGTGCTGTGAGACGGCGACGCTTTGCAGGGCGTTCTTCTTCGTCGTCACAATCTGCGTCGTATCCGGCTTCTAATTCTTCCCGTACTCGCTTTGCTTGGCAGCTGACGTCGAAAAGAAAGTACTCAAGGAGTCCTTCTCGAACAAGTTTGTCGAATGCAAGATTGCCGCAATTTTTAAGCTCGTTCAGCAAGGCAAAGTAGAACCCGGAGCTCTCAGGAGCTTCTCCACGGTGTTCTCTGGCTGGCGAGTTGATGTTGTGGCTTTCAGCTGTGGCGACCGTGTTGTTGACGCTTTCAATCGAGTTGTCTACACTCGACATTCGATGTAGTGTAGAAGAGACTGTTGTAGACTCAAAATTACCTCGAAAAATGCGCACGTGCTGCCTTCCTTCAGCAGGTGACTGAGTAACTCTCCACGTGGCAGCAAGATTGTTTTCACCTCCACGCAGCACACTCTTCCACGCAGCAGCAACTGTCTCCACGCAACAGCAGCTGTCGGCGTTGTAAAAGCTTCAGGCACTACAGGCTTTGGCTCCAAGTTCTGGGACGTGGTCTCAAAAGAACCGGCCGCTACACTCCATGCCAAAAACACAGGCTTCTCCTCGCAGCAGCAAGAAAAACAACACAGGAGAAAGACGTTACACTCCTTCACGTCCTCCCAGATCTCTGCCACGTACGATGGATTGGAGTCACGCCATTCAAGGCTTCATAAAGTTTTCCCGAACCAGGAGACGAAAACGGTGCAGAATGAAACGATTCGTATTGCTCAGTGGTACAGGCGTTTTATATGGAGCAGGCCGCAGCAGCAGATCTCCACGTCCAGCAGCAGTCTCCACTACTCTCCACGCAGGTTTTTCAGGCGCTCTGCAATGGTCAAAGAACGGGATCTGCATGCACAGTAAATCACGTTGCAAAAAACATGTACCGAGGGATAGAACTGCACAAGATAAGATAGATCCAAAAAACTACAAGCAATTTACAAGATCAGAACGCTTCTCGTCGAACGCTTGGTCGTGGCATTTCTATTTAAACAAATACACTTCGGTGACTGATGGGATATGGCCAGAACATCATCGATGACAAAGATCTTGGCTTGCAACCTGACCAACATGAATCCTGAGACCGAACGTGCTCTGATACCAAACTGAAGCAAAGCTATGAGAAATAGCAGAGATAGAATTTATCTCATATTATTCTGAAGAGAACAAAGCACACGTACAGTTTATATAGGACAGAAAACCGAACTGACTTCCTAACTGGACTGAGAAGATCCACAATATCAGCAGAGAATGATGTGATAAGAGATAAGAGATAAGAATAGACAACTAAGCTAAAAACCAACGTATCCTAACAGAGCACAATTAAGTCCTTGTAGTGTTTCAGGCTCTTTGCAAGAGCACTAAACCTCAATTCCTCTACATTTGGAACCACCTAGGTATTCATATTAGAAACCACAAGATGCTGAACCACTCCTTCCCCATTCTTCGGCTTGTACGAAAACCAAGCTCCTTGAATTTCCATATCCAATTTTGGGTACAAGAGATAGATTGTATGAAGCCAACCTTTCAACATGCACTGGTCTGGCGCTATACTCTATCTGTAGCATAGGTGAATATTCAAGGACATGCTCTACTTTGGGTATGAATGGTCTAGCACCATAGTCCATCTGTAACTTAGGAGCATATTCAGGGACATGCTTTGTTTTGGGTACACGACTGGTCTGACGCCATACCCTATCCATTGCTATTTTGTTTATGATTGGTTCTCTAGTGGCTTCAACGCTTTAGCTATATTTTGAGCAATTTTGATCTTAGGTCGTATAGTAGAAAGATATTAGCAGCAAGAATCTCTGGCACCACTTGCTATAAAAAAACTATAAGATAATCCCTTTCTTCCAAAGAGAATACAAAATTTTAAAGACTAAGGTGTTTTGGATGGTATCCATACCTATGCAGCTTTCAAGCATGTAATTTCAAACATGGATCCACTGTTGAGAATAATTTTATCTTTGTAGATTTTGTTTCCATGGAGAGACTCCAATTTTGATACTGGCCATTGCATGAGCAAGATTTTGGAGATATTGTCTAACCAGATTGCTCTTGGAATGGGCTTTGAAACAAAAAATCAACAAACAAGTATTTAATAAAACCTTAAGGTTGGAAAACAGACAGAAAAATTATTAAGTATTAAGCCTTGAGTCTCACCTGAACACTAAACCAGCCCTGTGCAACATCATCTTGTACACTGTCTGATTCGTTGATCCATCCCCACAGGATTCTCCTCTTCTTATCATAATCAAAGAAGGTCTTGGCTACTATTGTCCACTCAAAATTCCCCTGCTCTTAAGAAAGTGAAAATTTAAAATTTTGAGTTTAAGTGTTTTCTCTGTTGTACTGATAATGTGAAATGCCAAAGAAATTGAGAAATCTACGTTTTTGGGTCATTTTGTGTGTTTTTCGGGCCTGTCGGACATTTTTGTCCCGCGTGTCCCAAGTTCAATTGGGCCCTCTATTCCCCGATTGGCCGGTTCACCCGAAGTTTGTTCTTTTCGGGCCCGTCGGACATTTTTGTCCCGCGTGTCCCAAGTTCAATTGGGCCCTCTATTCCCCAATCGGCCGGTTCACCCGAAGTATGTTCTTTTCGGGCTTGTCGGAACTTTTTGTCCCAAATGTCCCAAGTTCACCCGGACCAATTGTTCCATTTTCATCTGATTCGGCCGAGCCACGTACTTCGCGCTTTCACATCCCACATGTCCCAAATGTCCCAAGTTCGCCCGGACCAATTGTTCCATTTTCGTCCGATTCGGCCAAGCCGCGTACTTTGATGTACTTTTGTCCCGCGTGTTCCAAGAGCATTTGTGCGTCTTTTCCCCACTTCACCCGAATCGGCCGAGCCGCGTACTTCACGCTTTCGCATCCCACATGTCCCAAATGAACCAAGTGCCATTCGTGCTAATTTTTCCCGCTCTACCCGAATACCTTGCTTTTCAAATTAGTAGGTATGTATTAAATGTGCATTCATTGCCTTTCTCTCTCCTAAACGGCTATATAACGAGTGAACCCCCTATGCGTTTTGCACACTGCTTTCCTGCTATCTTTTGCTCGAACCTTTGCAATCTAAATTCCTACGCGCGTATCCATTTTCCTCTGCAATTCCTTCCCAAGTCTAGCTTGCAGCTTCGCCCTCCGAATTACTACCAACATGAAGATCAAATTTCAGGGGCAAGAACAAATCTCACCACTAGAGTCTGCCATTCCCGATATCGGGGACAGTGAAGTTCGCCATCTTGACTTTAGTGATTTTTGGTCGAGGATGACAGATGCAAACCCTACGCCAATGGCACAGATGATTCATGACAGCGGTTTGGCTTTCGCTGGTGGTTTCCCAATCTCTGTGCAATGTGCAGATACAGTGCTTTCATGCGGAGCTCATTTCAACCCTGATTCGAGTGAATTGACCAATATACACGTGGCAGAGACATAGCCGAGGCATTGAAGAGATTCAGGTAGTGGATTTTGAAGTCAGTGGGTCCCTCCCAGTCATAAGCACCTGTCTTCTTCTCCTTATTCCTCTCTTCTCTTCCAATTCTTTTTCTTGGATTTATTGTAATAAGTTGAGGTATTGCGATTGGCAATCCTTAACTAATCTTTAGTTAAAAGAAGTAGTTACCGAGAGTAACTGAATTGTAAACTATATAATGGCCTCTCCTCGCCATTTTAAGAGGAAGAACTTGGCTTATTTTCTGAAAGTGTAAATAAATCATAAAGAAATCAATACAGAAGGGCTTTTCATTCTTCGTCTATCTGATCTCTTTTATCCCTAAGCTTTTCATTTAATCTTGTTAAGATCATTTGTCTATATTATATTAAGAAGCTTTGTATTCTTGCAGATGTTATTGATAGAACTTTGTGTCTTTCAAATTTCATCTTATTAGTATGATACAAATGATCTTGTTTCAATTCACTGTACCTTCGCATGCATAAAGAATTACTCTGTCATCTATAATTCTAAATGGTGCCTTTCTGCTCGTTCTCGTTTTCTCATTCCTCAGTCCTTTTGTAATTGATGATCCTTATAGAAAACACTTTCGTAAATATCCAAGTTCCACAAGAAAATCATGTTTTGTATATGTGTAAATAGGTTCGTTTCTGAATAAGGGAACCTCTCCCATTAAAGAGGAGGGACTTCTTGTCCCCTGACTGTTGCTCTTCGTGAAGTCCTATTTGACGACCAACAATTTGCATAAAATTTTCCATAATCATATCTCAATATATAGTTATTGTCTGCACTTGTATTGTCTAGAACATATCCATCTGTGTTGGTGAAGTAGGTTCCAATTGTATAAGAGTCAAATTGATTGTCTTGAAGGGATATCTTCAAGACATGTTTAACGTCAGACCCAACAATTACATAATTATCGAGTCCAAGATTTCTAGAGAGAGTATATATCCAACAAAGAATCAAACTACATTACTATTACTATTATCACTCAACCCTTCGTAAATACTACACTCTATTTTGATATCACCTCTGCTACTACATTACTCAACACTTCTTCTATCCTAGGCGGTATTTACTGCTCAAGGGTATCAAATTTATTCATGTTTACCGGATATAAAATTACCCTCAAAAAGCTACCATTCATGATATAATTCTTCTCATGTTAAGTTCAAATAAAATAGTCCGCAAAATGATACCACTCATGATATGAGATTTGAAAATGCATATGTACGAATTTGTAACAAGTTTGAAATGAAGAGATGAAACCTTTAAATAAAGTGAATCGTCTATATATCTACAATTACAAAATTACACTTTTCAACATACATGTTCGATTTTTCCTTTTTATTGTTACTGTTTCTTTATGTTAACCAATAAAAACACATTTTTAATGTCTTCATCTACACACAAATACCTACAATTTTAAAATGCCGAGAAAGAACCATGTAATTTATAGTTGTTTCCATCCAAAGCTTTGTACATTATATCACTTTTTGCATTTTGAATAGTTTTAAGGGTTACACCTCATGTTTGCACTTTTTAAATGAAGTGACTCATCTATATTTCTACACATACAAAATCAATCACCCATAGTTTAAACAAACACAACTACAAAAGTAAAAACTATCCCTATAACACAAATAACATATACCATTTTTGTTTGCAAAATGCCTCAAAGAAATGTGGTCTCATGGAATGCTATGATTGTAAGATATGCACAAAATATCTCTAACAATGATGCACTCAAACTCGTTGAGGTAATAAAGAAATTTGGAATGTACCATAACCATTTCAGATTTATTTATATATAATTGCATTTTCTGTCTTGTTTTAGTTTCATGGAGAGATAATATGTTAAAGCACTTAGTCATTCTTTCAATCTACTTTGACAACAACACTTCACATTCACTACATTCTTGAGAGTGAGTATTAGCAAACTTACATGTCTCACTTGCATTTGTATTCAATTATTACACAACTAATTGTTATCTAACATCCCTTCTAATGTATTTTGCAACATTTGTTTTGGCTTTAATAGAAAATCAGTATTGTCAATCACACCCCTTATCAACATCAACTACAAAAGTAATAACTGTCTTTCTAAATCTAATAACATATACCATCATTCCACGTTCACATTGCATTGTACACATGCAATTGCTAGTATGTAAAACAACTACATATAACACATCATATACTAAATTTTAGATACCTAATACACCTAATAAACTCCTTCACATGGAAAGATGTCGGACGACTATATTGAGTGACGGGAATGAAACCTGCCCAGATTGATTGCTTTCCATACGTATACCAAGTTTCATTGCCATTTCGAGTTCTTCCACAACCACTCTCATAGTGGGTCTATTTTTGCCTCTCGTTCCACGCATCTGCAAGCGATGCCTACAACTTTCCAAGCGGATGCTTCATTATATTTTCCATCCAAAGAAGAGTCCATAAGATCCTCCAGTTTGCGAGATGAAATCAATTGCAGTGCCTGTAAAACAAATATGTTTAGACTTGGTTTTATAGTTTATTTTAATTCTTGTTAATGAGCATAGCAAGCTATTTAAAACTGGGCAAGCTACCCTTTCGACAATATTATCTCGAGGTGGTGCACCAGAAAGAATTTCCAATAGAACCACTCCAAAACTGTAGACGTCGCTCTTTTCGGTCAATGTTGATGATTGAACATATCTGGTAAAAATACCAAAGTTTAGTGGGCTATCAAAGATCAGAAAAATGCCATAATTATTATTAGTAGAAAACAACTTGCTAAAAGAGCAAAGTATGATAAATACTGGGGATCAATGTAGCCGAGGGTGCCCCTGACAAGTGTGCTCGTATGGCTCTTGGAAAACTCCACCAACTTAGATATACCAAAGTCCGCCACCTTAGCAGAAAGATTCACATCCAAAAGTATATTGCTGCTCTTTATATCTCTGTGTATGATTGCAGGGCTACAATCTCGATGGAGGTAAAGCAAGCCTAAAAAGATTTGATGTTAATCAACAGTGATATTATCATTTTTAGGGTAGTTGAAATATATAGAAAAGAATAAACTGTTACATCCGAAAACAAAATTACACTCAGCTGTTTGTAGAGCAATCGTGAGTCTGGTATGCCAATCAAGTGGATTCTGCATTTTGCCTGCAGAGATGGTAGGATTATCACCGAAATGTAAGGCAGCAACTTGTTTAAAATCAATAATGATAATTTATTGGGAAAATACTGTGCATTATATTCGTAGTTACCAAATAGGGTCGTATTTTAGATTTTTACCATACTTTTGCGTTTTGCAGTGTCCACTGTATGGAACTCCGATATTTTCAGGATTTGATTTTAAAAAATTAGATAAAGCAGAAACTCGGGAAACCAAACTCGTAAAAGCCAAAAAGTGAGGAATTACAGGGAATTGAGGGCATTTGTTTAGAATTTTCTATTTTTATAGTAGCCCACACCATATTAATTAAGGGCAGTTAGAGAGTGAAAGTGCATAGTGAGCACCATATTAATTAATTACCATATTTTTTATATATACAAATTACCGTATTTTTTTCCGTATTTATCGTATTTTTTCTATGGACCATTTTTTTCCATATTTTGTGTCCACGGTTTAAAACTCTCCCTACGAAAGTTGCTACTATGATTATATTTATAGAAATACATTATAAAAAATCATAATTACATCGAAAAAAACCTTAAAGAAATCACATTTTGGAGTTTTTATGCAGAATCAGTATTTTTATTTTTGGGTTAGCATTGAATAAACAATACCAGATAGATGATTCTTCAACGTTCCCCCGGGCATATATTCGTATACCAATGCCAGTATAGCTGGTTGTCTGCAATAGCCTACAAGGTTTACGATATTTTTATGATGGATCCTGGATAAAAGAGCTAACTGCACACACAGAAGAACACAAATAATAAATAATAAGGGAGAGGTTTACGTGAAAAAAAAACAATTTATAAATGGATTCCTGATAGACACACCCTTCGGTTTGGAATTCTGGCAGTTCTTAGTTAGAATGAACAGAAAAAGAGAACAAATAATTAATGTTTTGATATTTTCACAGTTCATGAGAAGGAGAACAAGATTTTGGATTTGAAACTGTCCAAGAATCTGTTATCCGACATGTTTTGATTTGATCATTTTTTTACGATGAATCATGGGTGTTGATTCTAAACGTATGAGGAAATTTTTTTTGCACAGTTTCAATCCAGAATCTTTATCGTCAGCACGATTAATATTCAGTGGCAAATTAGACCCCATTCAAGGGAAGTAAGGAAGATGCTTATATAAAATTCCAGAGAGTTAGCAGTTATATACCTCATTTTTGAATTGTGGCAGTCCTTGGTCGGAGTTGATTGAAAGTTTTTTGACTGCAACAACACATCCTGAAAGTTCACCTTTGCATACGTCTCCAAAACCCCCACTACCAATGATGTTTGCGTAGTTATTTGTACCAGATTTGATTTCTTCTTCTGTATATTCGATGGCCAGTCTGAAATGCTTATTTTCATCTTCTTCTCCTACACAATGTTTTCAAAATTGTTAAATTGCTAATGAGAAAGTAAAAGTAGCTGATATGAATGACTATTCCAGTAGAGATTTCAATAGCACCTGTAGGGCCATGTGTGATGTGTAGTTGCGATGTATGTGTGTGTCTCCAGACTCTAACCACTACAAAAACCGCAACCATTATAATAAATAGCGTTGAACAGCCAATCAGTATTCGCATGATATCCAGTGGTTTCGTAGCAATTTGTAGCTTGCGTGGTAGTAATGCTCTCCTTTCTTCCGTTTGGTTTGTGGAAGCGCTCAGAAAGCCTGCAAACCATACACAATTTCATGAGAATAATGAGGCTCAGAGTGAAATTAGATCAGAATAATTAACTACTTACCTTCTGGCTCCGAAAGAGTGGACATAAGTAATCCACTAGAAAATATCATCGTTATCAAGACGAATCCCTTAAAATCCATGGCCATCTGAGACAGTAAAAAACATTTTGTTGTCTTTATATAAAACGTTTATAATCAGAAAATTGCCAAAAACTGTATCATACTGAAAAAGAAAAGAATATTATCCTTACCTTGAGTAGGAATTGAATACAGTCGGCAGACCCGCTTTGTAAGGGAGAGTGTTAAGGAGAGTTTAAATAGGGTACCTACGTATGTCAAAAATAAAACCTGGTTGACTGCTCTCGAGGAAGGTCAAAATAATACGGCGCTCAAAAATAAAACTCCAGAAAAAATATTATCCTAGAACTCGGCAGGAGTTGGCACTCACTGAGTTGGCGCGAGATGTCAAAATTATACGGCGCGAGATACTTATTCCCAAGGTCCGTAAAAACGGCGCCGAAAAAAGGGAGTCTTTCAATTAAAACCTGACACGTATGTATGTTACCTCAAGATACGGCAAATGGATGAAAATAATCACCTTTCATGATTATTTTATTATAAATTTGGCTTCAAGTTTATTTCATTCGCTAGAAGATTTATTCATTTATTTTAAAGAATTTCGGCTTTGTTAAGGTTTTTCCCTATTTTCACTTGCCATATTTTGCTTCGAGAACTGTGTATATGTAGCTTTTCTATACGTCTTCAGTCGGTCATATCATAGTGTCTTCCAACTATTTTCGTGTAGTTAAGGTGGTGCGTAGCTTATAAATGGCCAACTCTACTCCCATTGCAACATCTGTTGAAACTAGTGGAAATGGCTCCCAAACGCGCAAGGAAGTTTGTGTTGAAAGTTTAAACGTCGAGGTATGAACTCTGAAACCCCCCAGATGTTATTATTTCTGATGAATGTTTAGATCATGTGGTTAGGTGGTATCAGAACCATTGCCTTATTGCTTATTTCGTGGTTGCATACCCTCGAAGCCTTCCTGCAAAACCTGATGAAAACCCATTGGAAGTCTAACGATAACCTGGTTTTAGGTGTTCGTAACCTCACCAAGGGGTTTTATTTGTTTTCCTGTAATGGGCCTTCTCAACTCCAAGCCCTTTTGCTTAAGGCGACGAGTTGGCACTTAGGCAATACCTTGTTTGTGCTTTCACCCTGGACCAGGATTTTAATCCCCTGCCAGCCAAGTCTCGTTAAAATCTCATTTTGGATTGAACTTCTTGGCCTTCTTGTTCATCTATGGTCCTTCTTATCAGAGATTGTGAAACCCATTGGCGGTGGTGATTTGCCATGAACAGGAGCATTTTTTTTCACTCGACCTAACAAGCCTGGGTGTGTCGAAGTGGACTTTGCGAAGGATCTGCTGGACCATCGGATATTCAAGTTGGGTCCTACATATATCTCAAAAGGTGGTTTATTTCAACCTCCCTAACACGTGTTTTTGTTGTCAAGCCCTAGACCATCACATTCGAGACTATCCTCTTTTGGCTTGCTCCAAGCTAGCACCAACGCAACCCACCGGTTCTAAGCCCAAAGTAGACCCTCCACCTGATGGTTGACCGTAGTTGGGACTAAGAAGAGCTCTAGTATGAAACCTTTTATTGAGGTTATGCCCACCACCTCTTCCCCTCCTTCCTCCGGTATGAACTAGGAGTAGAGCCACCCTTCCGATCGGTTTCCATTCCTTCCAAACTCTCGCAGAGCCAAGTTACTCCATCCGATTCAAAGAATATTGGGAATTTCGCATCAACCTCTCTTCCTCTGCGACGCTCACGTAGTCCACCCCGAGAGGTTTTTATGCAGTGCAAGGAGATAATGGGGCCAAGCGTCATTCCATTCATGTTGAGCATTCTGATTCAGACCAGCTTCTTCTTGCCAATAAATTTTCCATTCTCGGCTCCGACAACGGAATTCATGATGGGCAAGGGGAATATGATATGTCTGATTTTTCATGAATTTCATGTCATGGAATGTTTGGGGTCTGACAGAGCCCTCACGAAAATTCTCTATTCATTTAGCTTGCCACTTATTGACAATTTAGATATTATTTTTTTATAGGAAATTAAAATTTCTTTGTTTTTTGCTTCAGAATACTCTAACTTTCATTGCCCCAAATTTTACGCATTTTCACACCCAACATATTGATGGCAGAGGTGGTGCTATCATTTCCACAACACCAAAACTTTCAGCGTTAATCACTACCTTGGCCCAAGATTCTAGTAATAGGGTTGTTGGGGCGATTATGAGTATTAATGATCTTTCTTTTGGTATTATTAATGTTTATGCCATTAATGGAAATTCCAAAAGAACAACTTTATGGAAATGGTTAGGTGATAACTTACTGTTTGCTTATTGTGTAGTGTGTGGCGACTTTAATATGGTGGAGCATCCGGATGATAAATGTGGCGCCCTTCCTATCCGTTGGTGTATTGGCGAGCGTGCAGCCTAGTATTACTTTGAAATTTGTTGGGGTCTTTCTAATCCTTTGCTCAAATGGCGACAGGAATTTAAAGCACAAGCTTGGTTCACTTGGAACAATCTTCAAGAAGGATATGATCGGGTTTTAAAAAGACTTGACTGTGCACTTCTTTCACAGCAGCCCTTTTTTTTATTTTGACATGCAATGCTCCTCCACTATCAAGGTGTGGTCTAATGTGCTTTTCTCAGACCACCATCCGATCACATTTAAGGTTATTTGGCAGGGGGCCTCCCAAGGTGCCCAATAATCAATTTCATCTTAATGTCTCTCTGTTGTGTCATCTTGGAGTGGTCCCACTCATTGCAAAAATTTGGAACATGGCACCATATATACATTTTATTGCTAATTATATTTCTTTGTGGGAGGCAGCGATTCAACGCACCACCCTATTTCTCTGCCAATTCGGTAAACAGGTGGCCCGTGTCCATAAACGAGCCGATTCGGCTCTGCACAAATAATTCAGAAGGATTTCTTTGCTTCTCAAAAATAATCCTTTTGGCATTCATCTTCAAATCCAAGTTGTTGATATTCGACATAATCTCGAGCTCATTGAATCTCATTTGGACTGTGGTGCACAAATCCGATCGAGGATCCATTGGCTTAGGGTGGAAGAAAAAGGCTCTAAAAGATTTTTCAAATCCCTCTAGGTTAAGCATGCTCATCAACAGATCAAAGCTATCTATGATTCACACCAACAGCTCACTGACCTCGAGAGATCACTCGTGATTTTTTCAAGCACTATCGTCTGGCTTTTAAATTTAAGGAGGATTTGATTGAGCGAGTTGATGCCTTCTAGAGATGTATTGATGTGGTGCCCAATAAATTTTCACCTAGAGATTGTGCTCATTGTGGCACACCTCTCACCTTAGAGGGGCTCTGTGTGACCTTACTATGTCTTACGGATGACAAGTCACTAGGTCTGGATGATTTCTGTGCAAGTTCAATAAAGCGACTTGGTCCTTTGTGGAACCCGATATGCTTCGTGTCTATTATGAAGCTCTCAAAAAACTATCTCTTAGGAGTTTCATCAATCAAGGCAGCATAAAGTTCATCCCCAAAGTTGGTCACCCTGAGCAGATGAATAATTGGCGGCCCATCACCCTAGTGAATGTTTCTTATAAATTCTTGCCAAGGCATTAGCTCTTTGCATTGTTCATCTTCTGTCAAAAATTATTCATCCTAAACAAAATGGTTTTGTGAAAGACCGGTGCATTTTGAATAATGTTATTGTTGTTTAAAAAGACTTGGAATGGGCTCGTGATTCTTTGCAGCAACCTAGAAATTCCTCAAAACTAATTTTGAGAAGGCTTATGATCGTATAGAATGGCCTTTCATCCTTGTGATGCTCAAAGCCCTCGGCTTTGATGAATTCTTCATATCGGCCATCAGCACTTTTTTTATAATGCTTCAGCCTGGCTCACCATCAATTGTCACCAGTCCATTGTGTTCAACCTTTTCCTTTCTATCAGACAGGGGTATCCTCTGGCACCTGCTCTATTTGTTCTCGTTTTTGATGCGCTGGGATATTTAATTTCCCATCAAGTTGCTCAAGGTCACATTCAGGGGATTGTCCTTCCTGATCATTCGATGCAACTTATCAATGGTCACTTCGATGATTCCTTTCTTACTATTGATGAATCTAAGCGTAATGTTTCTAGGATTTTGCGTCCCTTGAAACAATGTTTTGGCTTATGGATCCAAAGATTATTCATTTGTCAAAAACTTTGGGCTACCGACTTAGTTGTCTACCTCTCTCGGATTTGTTGAAGTCCTACTCTTGGAAATGGATTAGTCGTGGTGAGCAATTTAAATTTTTGGGCATTCCCTTCACCTTTGATAGTGACTCGGCTATTCTATGATAGTATGTTATTAACAGGGTGGAGCAAAAAGTTTCAAGGTGGTATTACAAACCCTTATCTTTGGCTGGTAAATTCCAAATCTATAGTAATATTCTTTCTTTCACTCATGTCTACTACTCTGTGTGTTCGTTCCCTTCTCATAATTCATCTTCCAGATTTGCCAAGCTGCTCCGGGACTTTCTATGGTGTAAAATTTCAGGCTCAACTTGTTTTTATAGAGTAGCTTGGGAAGTTTTTGTCTTCCTCATGATCAAGGTGGTATGGGAGTCATCAATTTCTATTAGTAAAGCATTGCATTATGCTCTAAGTGGGTGATTTGATGCTTGTCGAGAAATCAAGATTGGAAAATATTACTTGGCATTACATTGAGTCGTGAGCCTCGTACAACAAGAAGTGTTGGAATAATAATATAGGGCTACATACTCTTATTATCACCTCGTCCCCTAAAAAAATTACAGGTGCTTTTGTTACTAAAAGTATCTACAAAGCCTTTGAGTTGGTTAAGCCTTTCATGCACTAGGTTGGCGATGGTTTTCATACAGGGCTCTCTTTTAATTCTCATGTAATCTTTGGTGGTCTCACATCATCACCGATGGAACTCTTTAGCTTGTGGAAAATCTGGGCATCAAATCTCTCTGGCTTTATTGCAAGGGCATTCATACCATATAGGAGTTGGTTAACCATAGAGACTGGATTTCTTGGCCTGAGCTCAAGATAAATTTAAATGTTTCTAATTCGTACCTCCCATCTATTTACAAAATTCAAGAGCTCTGTTGGATGTTATGCTCTACAAATTGGGGCTTAAACCTCTTGCGGATAAACTTTGGTGGCAAGATTAAAAATGGAATCAGAAATTAATTTCCTTCATTACAACACTAGAACCTTCTATCAATTATTGAGCCCACTCTCGCCCACCATTGACAAGCTCAATGCTCAGTGGGGGTCACAATCCACGCATTCCACTTTGCTTTGACTGTTTTATTATACCTGAAATTCTCTTCTTGAGCCCAAATTTAATCATTTCCTTTAGTTTCTGGTTTACCAAGGTCTTCTTGTTGTAGAATGACTTAGTCATATTGGCATCCCTAATTCTAAATATCCTTTTTTATCTCTACCTAATTCGTTTAAACACCTCTTTTGGTCTTGTCACCGTACTTAGGTGATATAGACTTGGATCCATTCTTTATTTCATCCTTACCACCCTGAATTCTTTCATTGGTGTCTAGCCTTATTTGGTGATTTTAGCCTTTGACCTCATAACATCGACACGCTTTGGCAATTGTTTCGTGCTTGTATTTTTTTCATATGTTGAAATCTCGCAATACCTTAATTTTCAAGAAAGATCAATCGTTGTTTTTTTCCACTAATGAAAAAGTGGTCATTTTGTCTACTATGCACATACAGATTTTGCTATGTACCTTTGGGATATGATAATATAATATATATGGGTTGATGGATATGCCAACATGTGGCACACATCCCCTTAGTTATATGTATGGGTTCACATGGGATATGATAATATAATGTATATGGGTTGATGGAGATGCTGACCTGTGGCACACATCCCCTTAGTTAGTTATATGGGCTCACATAGGAATTAATTATATTGGGTAATGGGTCGGCCTACATTGGGATTAGGTATTACCCATCCTATTTAAAGGATGTGAGTATCATTATGAGGAGGTCATGAATGTATGTATGAGTTGATTCTTCTACTTGGTAGAGGTATATTAGAGGTGTCCCTCTCGAAGTGGATTCCCATCTTAGGATATTGTGGAGTTACTCCTTCCTTAAGGAGCATTGTATGGTGTTGCCCTACCTTAAGGGTATTATTCTCGAATATATTGCATATTAGGGCATCTTGGCCCCCATATATCTTGTGTTTTATTATCTTCTGCAATTTATTGATTTAATATATGTAAGTTCTTATGAAGTGAGTGATATCGGAGTGACCACCCGTGTTCGAATCCCACTCGGTTGGTTACGCCGTGTAGCCGAGGCCCGTGGGGCACCTAAACGTCGGTGAAGCGGGGCTCGTACATATGGGAGTGTGGGCACAAACGAGCCCGAGTCGGGCTCTACAGAAGCGTGGTGGGATGTTATGATCCTCATGTGCGGATTTCACTAACACCTCGAGGTTTTGGTGTAACGGTTCATTACATTTGGTATCAGAGCGAGGTAATTTTACATTACTTTTTCCTTGCTAAGTGTGATATCTTGCAATGTAATTTTCTTTCTCTTGTACCATAATTTCATGAATTTCTTTTGCACATTAATATTAACTATTCCCAATGTCTCTAACCAAGGATATCCGAGAACAATATCCATACCATCCATATCTAAAGCATATAAATCTGAATGTAAAACATATTTATCCATAGAAAGCTTTGAATCTTCAAAAACTTGAATATGTTTACCATCCATTTGAGATTCCTTGATATGATTTTTTTGCACATGTAGATTTTGAGCTACATCCATATTGATGAAGTTATATTTTCTGCTAGGGTACATGGAAACAATTACCTTTTTTCTTTGAATGCACCCTTCAAACTGAAATATTGAAGCTTCCTTCCATGGAGATGCACTATCCTATGTAGTAGTTTCATCATCAACATTTTCTTCTTCGCATCATCATGATATTCTTCTTCTTCTTCTTCTTCTTCTTCTTGTTGTTGTTTAACAAAATTGTGTTTCTTTTTTGTTTCCCATCTAGCTAAGAAAATATCCTCCATTTCATCCCAATCCCAATCCAATAGATCTATATCCAAATAAGAATACCAATGCTGTGCTTTCCCACCAAGATGAAGATAAAAATAAACCCATACTAAACATTCTCCAAAATACATTTGTTTAAATTGTATCCACCTTTTTTTGCATCAATTTCCCCATTACCATAGAAAATTGGTATATCCATGATGCATAAAAATTAGGGTTCACAAAGAAGTAACCCCTACTAAAATTTTGAGAGATTTCTAAAAATGTAAGAAATTACGAAAAATTCATGAAATTGCGGATTGTGGAGAAAAATAGTGAAACACAATAAAACTGAAATAACTCTATGAAAATAGATCCACCAATTCTAAAATTTCAGTGGTATCACCACTTTTTATATTACCAACAACCCAAAAAAAATTACTTCATAATTCGTCATTATTAAGAAGATATAGAGAAAACCTTAGAATTATGGTTTCAACCCTAAAACGGACGCAACGTTTTCAAAAAATTCCAAAAACTCTGAAATTTAGAGGGAAGAGCACTTGAACTATGTACCCACTCCCCACAAAAATATATAAAAAATTCCAAGTCTATCTCAAGATATAGACGAATCACCAACATTAGGGTTTCATCCCACAAATTACCCGGATCACTGCTCTGATACCACTTGATAAGAACTTTGTATATAATAAATCAATAAATTGCAAAAGATAATAAAACACAAGAGATATGGGGGGCCAAGATGTCCTAATATGCAATATATTCATAATAATACCCTTAAGGTAGGGCAACACCATACAATGCTCCTTAAGGAAGAAGTAACTCCATAATATCCCAAGATGGGAATCCACTTCGAGGGGACACTTCCAATAGATCTCTACCAAGTAGAAGACTCAAATCATACATCCATGACCTCCTCATACTGATACTCACATCCTTTAAATAAGATGGGTGACACCTAATCCCAATGTAGGCCAACCCATTACCCAATATAATTAATTCCTATGTGAGCCCATATAACTAACTAAGGGGACGTGTGCCACATGTCGGCATCTCCATCAACCCATATACATTATATTATCATATCCCATGTGAACCCATACATATAACTAAGGGGATGTGTGCCACATGTCGACATCTCCATCAACCCATATATATTATATTATCATATCCCAAGGTACATAGCAGATTCAAGATCAAGATGCTAAGATTTCCCTAGAGTTTTCTCATCTTTAAGAGCTTCTGGATCATTGGGGGAGTGCACCCTCCACTATGAGTCAGGTCTCGTCGAATCCTCTACTGACATCACCTCGACCATCCTACCCCCGACGGCTGCCACCAGAACCGCATCATAGAAGCCTTTCACGCAGCCACCGTTCGACTCCCGACGGGGCCACCCTTCAAGATCTTGTCCCTTGTCTAGACTGGCTAGATCCCACCTCCGGCGGGGAAGGGCATTGTCAGTTCTCTGTGGTGGGGCTTGGATTGTGTCGTTAAGTAAATTTTCATTCCTCTCACCCACAAATTTATGGTGCATTGGGGTTGAGGATTGACTTGTGAGTTTGAGTTGAGATTGAGTGATGTGTCATCCTACCTGGATCCACCTCACCCTCCTCTCTCCATTTTCTATTTATTCAAGTTCTTTTTCTTGTTTCGGGGTTACTTCATTCTTTTGTGCTCTTGCATTTTGGGGAGTTAGAGGATTTTGGAGTGCTTGTGGTCTTTGTTGGAGCTTGTGGATGATTTCTTCGGCTTGAAGAAGCTTGGAGATTTATTCTTGTAAAAATCTCTACTATGGAAAGGTAGGAACTTTACTCTTGCTTAATGTTCTTCTTTTACTTTGTGTGTATGTGTTTGTTTTGAATGTTTTAATATGCTTGTTGGGTGTTTGGGTAGATTTCCTAAGTATGCTCTAGGAGGTGACTATGTAGAGAATTCATGTAGTGAGGCATATGAGTTTATTTCATGTTTTAGAGGTAGTTTGGCTTGGGTGCCACACCTTGGACAAGGAATACTTACATTTCTTACTTGTTTCTTTTAGGAGGGAGACGTAAGAGAATGAGGGAGGCATAAGAGTATGTGGGAGGAATAAGAGGTACTTGAGGGAGGCATAAGAGTGTGTAGGGGTTTTGAGATATGTATTGGAGGTTTTAAGGTGGGCACCCATTTCCCATTGGGAGGCATAAGTGGCCTCCCCATAGGTTCTTGCTCCTTTGGATTTTCATTTAGAAGCCTTGTATATTTTTTTGTTTTTCCTTCTTTTGTTTGTATTTTGAGTTGGTGGTGATTTAGAATGGTTGTGAAATACTTTGTTTTGTGTTGTGGAAGCTTGTTTTTTTCCATGTGTTGGATCCACCTTTCATTACAATGTGGTTGGGGCTCGGGGGCCAATGAGGAGGATGGCTTCTCCTCCTCATTGGATTCTTTGGTTGGGTGGAGAGTATTTCCTCTCCCCCAATCTTTATTGTGAATCAAGAAAATCATGAAGGAGATATCTTGTTTGTGATGTGAATATTGGAGCTTTGTTGGAGTCCCTAAGAAATCCCTTCTTGTGAGAATCCTTTTGTTATTCCCACTCAAGGTAGAAGATTTGTAAAATTGTGTTTTTCTTTAAAGGGAATGTTGTATTGTAAGTTGAAATTTCATTTCAAAAGCTCATGGAAGAGTTGTAATTATTCCTTTTATTTAAGTTACATTGTGAAAGAAATGGACCAAAATGTAAACCATGCTTAAAAGTCTAGCTTTAGTTTGTATTGTGATAAAAGAAGTTCTTTGTTTTAAAAGAAATGAGCTATGCTCAAGAGGAAAAGAAATTTTACTTTCATTATTGTAGTTGTATTATTGAAGAATGAGAAAGACGGAATATAGAAGTTGTATGATGCTTAAAATGTATGCATAGTAAACTTGAATAAAGAGTAAAGTTTGTATAGTTATTTTGAACATATAAGTTGTAGAGAAAATGAAAGAGACAACAAATTTGAAGTATATTGTTTTAATTGAAATGTTGCATTTTGTATTTAGGAAAATAACAATATTAGAAGTAGATTTAGATCCTTTTTAGTATTGGTCTTGTAAGAAAAATTATCGAACAAAATGAAAATGATCTTGTAGTTGTTGTTCTTTATCATTGGAATAGATAATGCCTTAAAATGAGTAGTTTTAACTATAGAATGAACAAATGGAACTAAATCTTACAACTAGGCATTTTAGGCACTTAAACTTAGGCTCGAAATGAATTTTAGAACACTCTAGTAACTTTTGTTTTTTGAAAAATCTTGACTTTTTAGGTTTTGTTTCTAAGGGACAGGACTGCCGCCCTGTGCAGAGCGGCCATCTCATAACCACCGCTCAGGCAAGGTGGAGGTCTCAGAACCGCCGCTCTGGCAAGGTGACATTCGTGAATCATCACCCAAGTGGGGCGGCGGTCATAGGACCGCAAACCTGCTCTAGCTGGTGGTTCTGTCACTTACGGCGGAAGAATCATCGATCCGCGCCTATCCAATTTCTAACTTGTAATAACTAAATTTTAAGCATGTAAAATTTTCAAGGAAACCTCCAGCAATCAAATAATGGCTATATCTCATTGTTTAAAGCAATAATACCTCCTAGTGGTGGATTCAAATTACTCAAGCTTGTATTTATAAATGGGAGTAGGATTTTCCCCAAATGGAGCACTCCAAATACCAATAGTTGGTAATAATTAGATTTGAAAAGAAAATCCCTTCAATCCTTGAATGAAATACACTTCAATATTAAACCTACAATCTAAACAAAACTACCCTAACCTTGATCGTGAAGAATTTACCCATAGTTTCCCCCTCCCTTGCTCCCATGGCTTCCTTTGCTCCAACTCCGCAATCAAAAAAGAGAAAATAGACCAAATGATGAGCATAAAATAAATGAAAGGTTTTAATAAGAATTCATAAGGAAATTTAGTGCTAGTTTGGAACCCTAGGATCTAGTGGCCACAATTGAATTGATCTAAGGGTGGAGGATCAAACCTACTTTTGCTTGGTAGGAATGTTTTAATTAAATTTTAAGGTATGTGTGGATGGGTGAAAATGGGCCATTTAATTACCTTGTTGTGCATAGTCTCTAATCTAGTTCCTAGCATGTTCTAGATAAATAATGAAATGAACCCTTAAGTTATTAAATAATGGAATTATAGTAACTAAATATAAGGTAAATTTTTAGGGTGTGAATGTTAGTTGTGGAGGAATAAAACATGAAACCAAGTAAATTTAAATTATGGCTTCTTCATAGTTGAATGTAATAAATTGACCTTCAAGAAAAATTATTAATATTTAATCTTTAAACTTAGACTTGGTTCAGCCCTTGTAAAGTAAATATTATTGGTGAAAATAAATTTAATGCACGCTAAGGGTTGACACCCTTGTAATCTTTCAACTTAATCCAAAAAAAATTTAGCTGTAATTTTCAGGATTAGTGTTAGGTTTTAACGTATTCCTAGAACATCATTTTTTGAGGGTGTTACACATGTGGAATAATGGCGGTGTTTCCTCTTTTAAATTGAATTAAACCGGATACTTGAGGATATTTCTCAAAAGAAATTTAGAAGAATGAAATCCATAACCATTGCAACACTTACAATTGACGAGACAAAATGAAACCCGTACACATGAGCAGATAGAGAACCAAATTTCTTTTGTTTTTTAATTCCATTAAAGCTGTGAATATAATTATGCTAAAAATCCTAGAAATTTTCAAGATAAGGAATGATGACCATTAAAATGGTCATTGATTGGGAGGATTTACATAATTGGATGTTATCGGTGGGGGATCTTTCTCAAAGACAAAATGCCTTTTGGCATAACATGATGAGCCAATTTTTTAACGAATTTTTCATTGGGAGGAGGGGACAAAAATCCTAAGAGAAAATTTTGAACAACTTCTTCACTAGAAGTGAAAAAATAATCTCTTACCTCATTCCTATTATAGAAAATATTTGCTTTTTCCTTTTTGAATACTTCAACCAATGATTAATTTATTTGGTCTATAGCGGGTACAAAGCAACAAGATAACTTTAAAGGAGAAAATCCCATATATAGATCACTATTTTTTCATGTGTTGGCTTTAGTCCTACCAAGGTTTCTAGCACAACACAACCTCCCAATCTTTTAGCTAATGGTG
Organism: Taxus wallichiana var. yunnanensis; assembly: GCA_018340775.1. Classification (NCBI taxonomy): domain Eukaryota; kingdom Viridiplantae; phylum Streptophyta; class Pinopsida; order Cupressales; family Taxaceae; genus Taxus; species Taxus wallichiana. The sequence continues at coordinate 499,858,556 of CM031243.1, read as the reverse complement.
TGTAGAAACAAATAGATTACAAATTTGAGGATGTAAAATTGAAGGGAAAACATTGACATCAAATCCATACTTGGGTGCTTTAATCATGACTCATGAAAAGAAATAGAACTGTTAGACTACAAAACAACCCTTCCAAAATGGCAATTGAGATCCTCCCATGGTATATACATGTCTGCAGTTGTCCCTTGTCATTGATAAGCATTAATATATCCAAAATTTCATAACCGTATATACCCCGTATTACATAAAAATTTGTTTATGCTTTATTTTTTACCTGTCTTGTGCTACTAATAAAAAATTAGCAATAAATTTTAAAAATAGAAAAGGTAGAGAGGATGGAACTTATAGACAAAAGTGTAATTTTTTTGTCTAACATATGTCTCAAAACACCTACTCTTGTAGTAGTGGATACTTGGTTATTTTTACTAATAGGATCATTACCCCCTCTATCCAAGTTTTCTTTTGGCATTTCAAACCAAACTCCAATGTCCATTAGTTTTCCTAAGCCACCACAAACATCCATATTGTAACGACCCAAAAATTCACACACGAACAACACAGTAAAAGACAGGATTTTTTTTTTTTGACTTGCTTGACACACAACACGACACAACATGTCATCACAAGGTTACAACCAACTCTGGGAACCACTTGTTACGAGTATGACCACAAGGTCAGCACGGAAACGTTCACACCCGAAAGGATAATACACTTTTCTTTTTTTTTACAAAACAACATAGAAGTCCAACCACATGACACTCTTACAGCTAGGGCAAGCCATAGTAAGAAATGATTGAAGGTTATTTATTTTGATAAAACACCCTTTATCTCATGACTTATGTTTTTAGAAAGATTCAATATATGATTCACACAAATTCATCTTACCAACTGAGTTATTTTCTTATACACTGTAGAGTAGTTCACTTAAAGGCTTCTCCTACTTGCTAAATCTTATTATCTTCCAGAAACTAACCATTGTTTTCCCTTAAGCTTGTTTAAGAGTTCACCCAAAAGGGGTAGTGTTTACTGGTTTAGCTAGGGATATCACGTGTTATAATTTCACTTTGCAAGGATAGTCTCACTCTTGATTACTTAAGGCATTGTTTGTTCTCAAGGGGATCTCCTCCACAACATATTTCTTTGAATAAAACTTTTAGGTAACTTCTGTAAGGAAAAGCCACCCCATTATAACTTACATATAACACATCAATACAAAGTCTTAGAAAGATTTAAATTAACACTTAATTCTCAAGATCAAAGTTTTACAATGCTTATGCCAGTGTAATGATTGAATATCATTTCTCACCAAGGTAAGTTACTAGTCAAATTACAAAAAGATAAAACAACTTCTTCACGTAATCTTCCGAACAATTCCAGGCAAGAGGTCAAATAAACTCTTTGCAAGCAATGTTACACAATTTACAACACATAGAACATTTTTACAAAGAACTTCATAGTTTGAACTGATGAAACTTTTACACTCTTTTCCTTTAATCTACTCGCATAATCCATCTGCACAAATATTTACTAGAGTCAGTTCGCTAGAACTGAGCATGATAAGATATAAACCTCACCTAATAATTTATGCCATCTAGCATTTAAATAAATGAAAGTTTGCAATGCTCCTTATCAGATAAATTTCTAACATACATTTAAAACTTAATTGCACATCTCATGACAATACATTTCCTACTCATTAATGTTCACTTCTTTAAGATCTGCTTACATAAGGACACAATTCCAAGTGACTAGATATACAACCTTAACCATGCAATAAATCATACTTAAATTACAGTAACAATAATAACGCTCACCTAATACCCTCGACCTACTACACATATATAAGTATCCAACAATCTTATCTTTCAATTAAATAAAAGCACCAACGACATTAAGTTTATATAATAAATACAAGTATCAATCTTATATTATTCATCGATATTACCCAAGTATCATGTGAAGCCGCGTAAGCAGCGACAGGACGACGAGCCATAACTTTGCTCCCACAAACATTCAACCGAAAAATGTGGCAATTTTTTTTTTTAAAGATCAAGATTAAGAGAACCAGATTAATTGCAATACATTTAAATCGGGTCGCAGCGAATCCTCTAAAGAATTTTTCCACGTAGGAGGAGAAGATAAGTTTGTTTCGTTATATAAGGCATAGATTCTTGAGCTTTGCCAAGATAAGAAAGTTGGTTGGAGAAGGTTGGGCTTGACGGAACCGAATCATCCCGAGAAGAGTAAAAACAAATTTCAAATGGGCAAGAAGGAATAGTAATCAAAGATATAGAGGAGGTGCAAGAAGGTTAGGCGGCGATTCGAATTAAGGTTCCAAAATATGAATGATCAAGAAAGGGGACTATATAAATACATGTAAGTCTTATTTTTTTGGCATTGATTAACCATAATATTCCAACAATGATAAATAGAGCAAAAAGCAGAAAATACGAAAAGGCAAACGGGTGGATTCAAATTCCAAAAATATGTTTGGAAAAGATTATGGTTGGGGGTGGGTGGCTCCATAAACACTCCATCCCTTGCTTGCGCAGACTACCCAAACTGGCCGAATACTTTTCCCAATTATTTCACTTTGAATATAACAAGTCTTACACTCTACCCACCGCGTGGATTTAATGAGGCGATTAAAGATGGAGCTACCGCTGGGAACAGGCATGTTGACCAACTCCTGGGCCGCATGCTTTCCTTTTCATTTATTTTACTTTGTAATTTTGCAAGTCTAATATTTTACCAGTCGGCCTGCTATTTTTAATCTTTCTGAGCCACGCAGGTGAGAAGATAGAGGATGGTTGCAGATTGTGGTTAGGCGGAGCTATAGGTAGCGATAGTGGCGTGTTACCTCCACTTTCATTGGGTCTTTGTGAGGTGTGTTCTAAGCGGGATTCATGGCGCGGCTGCTGCAATAGTAAAACGGTAGGGACAATCGCGGTAGAGGAGTAACGAATGCCCTTTTTAAGCGCTTCCAACAAGCAGGTTGTCCAACTATGTTGTTATTTGTTCAATATCGAATGCATCCTCAAATTCGGAGTTCCCCTTCGTGATATTTTATCGGGGTGATTAAGGAACATTGAGAGTCTTACGTGGAGTTAGATGAAATTTATCACCAAGATTTTCTACTGAGGTCTATCTATCTTCCCTACAACTCGTGGGAGAGAATCTCATAGAGATGGATCATTTCATGGAGCCATTTATTGCATTTGCATGAACATCTCATGCGTGGGTTTCATCACGGTTCTATTGCATGGCGCGTTTTGGCGTAGGTATTTATATATATATATATATATATATAATATTATCTACTAGGCAATAGATTATGCAACATACTTTTGTTAATATAAAATAAATATTGATAGTATATTGATATTAGTATAACTTGATAATAATAAATTCAGTAATTTTAGTATTACTTTAATATGGGTAATATTAAAAATATTAGTTTCCTTCTTAACATTAAGGACATGTGGTTAATGGACTAAAAAAGTTTAGAAATTTTACATTAAAATCTCTTTCTACATATTTTATTATGGGCATTTGTATAGGATTTCAAGTAGAATTTGATTTCCTTTCCCTTACTAATTTGCAAATAATTTGACAATGAATTCTTAAATGAAGATAAACATAATAGAGCTAGGACATAATTTACTTTATTGGCATATTGGAAACTAATTAAAACTTAATTCTTTCCATCAACAATACAAGAAGATATAATGCACTTAATATTCTCATTTTTCAATACATCTCTTTTAAGCAACAAAATGGAATTTAAAGTATATATTCTTTTAATAAACTTCCCAACTTTCCCCAAGAGGGTTTCAACCATATTTCCATTATGTTTTAGAGTAAGAACTACCAACATTTCAACAAGATCAACTTATTCATAAGAGGTTCCAAGCCAAGTAAAGGAGAATAAATAAATTGTCTTTCTTTCAACCTCTTGTTACAACATTTTCCACTTAATGTGGGAACAAATTTACAATGATGGAAGCTAAAATACAAAGCAATATTACATTTTTCCTCCACTCAAGGTGGGTAAAAATACAAAGTGGTTTCACATTGTCATCAACAAGGCTCCAATGCCACAACATCAACAAGGTAGCTCCTCCAATAGTTTGCTTGATTCACAACAAGATAAGGGGAGAGGCAACACTCTCCTCCCAACAAAGATACCCAATCGAGAAGAGAAGCCATCCTCTCCATTGGCCCCCGAGCCCCAACCACATCACAATAGGAGAAAATCCAACTCATGGCAACTACTAGCTTCCACATAACTTAACATAAAATTTCACATTCATTCCATAATCCTTCAAAACAAAATCAACATCTCAACAAGAGGAAAGCAATCACAACAACAAGTCACAAGGCTTATCAAGAAAGCCATAAGAGTAAGACCTATGGGGAGGCCACTTATGCCTCCCAATGGGAATGGGTGCCACCTAAAAGCCTCCAATGCAAAACACAATACCCCTAACAACTCTTATGCCTCCCTCAAGTACCCCTTATCCCTCCATTCACTCTTATGCCTCCCTCAACTCTTATGGCTCCCCCAAATTAAGAACAATAAGAAAATGCAAGCATTTCTCATACTAGGTGGGCACCCAACCCAAACTCCCTCCTCAAGAAAATGATCTCTTATGCCTCCCTCAATTAAACTCCCCATAGTCTCCTCCCACTCCCAACTTAGGCATTCTACCCATTCCCAACAAGCATTGCAACAACAAAATTCAACACAACATATGTACTCATTCATATAACAAAAGAAGAAAACATAATACAAACAAAGGTGAAGCTCCTACCTTTCCATGGTAGAGCTTGTTCCAAGTATGAAGTCTCAAATCCCTCAAAGATCAAAGATCAAACAAGCATCCACAAGCTCCAACAAAATTCCCACAAGTATCAACAAGCTCCAAAATCCACAACCTCCCTCAAAATCCTCTCCTTTCCAAAATACAAAAGACTAAAAATGAAACTTCCAACCCCCAAATCAAACAAGAGGATCAAATAAATAGAGAAAAGAGAGGGAGGGATGATGTGGCTCCAAGTAGGATGCCACCTCCTTTTCCCTCCACTCCACATCACTTGGTCAACCTCATATTCCAATGCACCATTAATAAGTGGTTGAAAGAAAGGCAAGCACCTTACACACTCCATCTAAGCCCACTCCCCCAAAGGGAAAAATTAAATTTTGAAAGAAAGTGAAATTAATATTTTACCCTTTTATCCCCCCAAAACACCTAAAAGACCCTAAATTTGGCCTTCCAACCCATAGGTAGGGTTGGCATGGGGTTTTAAGAGGTGTGGGACAAGTTTGACTTGTCCCACAAGCTTCCAAATTTGGCCTCTAAGGCCAAATTCGAGTTTCCCAAGTGGGGTAGAGTGTGCTACACTCAAAACTCAAACACACATCAATCCACACAAAATCCAAAGTAAATCAAGCCTAATAAATGAACTCTCTTTTGGTCATATCCTTTAATTAGTTTAGGACAATTTCAAATTAGCTTAATTAAGCCACTACAACCCATGGCTAACAAAGGGGTAAACTCCAATCCAAAGAATATGAATAATAACACAAGTAAAATTTCACTTACTAAGAGCAACACATACTAACATAATAAAAAGGGAAAATTAAAACAAAACAACACATGACCCCTAGGTCAAATTTTCCCTAACCAAATAATTCTAACACACACACAATTACTTGTTGCCATGGTGACCTTAGCTGGATTCTTCTCGAATTCGATGTGGTTGGTCTCCACTCCCCAATATTGTTGTGAATATAATATACCGAAGAGCAGAGAGAATACCTCCTTCGGCTGTTGGCCGCATTAAAACATTCATGCCAAATATACAATATAATCTAAAATAAACGACACATGATTTACTATCATCTATGCAAGTACGATATCACTTACACTTTCTAGCACATTTCTATTCCACATTTCATTTATGTCAAAACGATCATCACATTAGTCCAATTATCAAGTTCTACTCAATATGATTAAACATATCACATGTCATAATTAAAGATAAATAACCCTGTCAAAAGTATACAAATATCGTCATCAAATGTCCACCAGTAAACCATATGCATCATATAAAGATCAAATCAATAACAGTCCAATGTCTATGATATCTACTAGCATGCTAAATCAAGAAGCCATAATAATCCATAAGTGAAGTAATCAGTCTCGAAAACAACAAAACAAAATGGTGTCGAAGGGAAGTGGGCACTACATCCCCCTCCCCTTAGACTCGACTTCCTCCTGGAAGTCACTGGAAAAGGTGTGGAAACTATCCTCGTAGCAAAGTAGCATCCTCCCAAGTAGCTACAGTCTCATCATACCTGTCCCATTGGACCCAAACCTGATCAATCTCTCTGCCGCGAAGGCCCAAGGTCCTGCGATCTATAATGCGCACGGGCTCCACCATCACCCCCCGATCCTGCACTGCACCGCAATGCGTTCTAATCTAGCACATGAGAAGGATCAAAAATATATCTCCTAAGCATAGAAATGTGAAACACATCATGGACGCACGATAAACTAGGTGGCAATGCTAGACGATAGGCCAAGGGACCGAGGCGCTCCAAGATCTCAAAGGGACCCACAAACCTAGGAGCAAGCTTAGAGCGGATAGGGCTCTTATGCGGTCGACACGAAGAAACACCTTTGTGCCTACCTCAAAACTGTGATCTATCCTATGCTAGTCTGCATACTTCTTCTCGCTCATCCTGTGCCTCCTGCGATCTCTCGTCTCGATCAAGGTAACTGCTGCTCCATGTCCTGTAATAATGTTGGCCCAAGGAAACCCTGTCCTCAATCCTGTCCCAACTAAGAGGTGTCCTGCACTCTCTACCATATAAAGCACGAAATGGAGCCATGCCTATCGAACTCTGGAAACTATTATTGTAGGCAAACTCCACCAAATACAAATACTCCTCCCATCTGACTGATGATCCATCACGTACATCCTAAGCATATCCTCCAAAATTTGATTCACCCTCTCTGTCTGTCCATCTGTCTCAGGGTGATAAGCTGTGCTGAAATTAATCCTTGTCTCGAGGGCATACTGCATGGTGGTCTAGAAATGGGAGGTGTATAAAGGGTCGCGGTCGCAAATGATCTTTCACGGAATCCCATGTAATCTACCAATCTCATCAAGGTATACTCGTGCCACAACACTTGCTGTATAGGTGGTCTTTACTGGAGAAAAATGAGCTACCTTCGTCAATTTATCCACCATGACCATGATGGCGTCGTGATGGTATCTCGACGTAGGTAACCCAACGATGAAGTCCATGGAAATGGTGTCCCACTTCCACTCCGGTATGGCGTGAGGATAGAGAAGGCCAGCTGGATGCTGATGCTCGGCCTTCACCCTCTGGCACTCTAAACAACGGGACACAAATGAGGCCACGTCTCTCTGAAGTCCTCTCCAAAAATACAATTGTCTCAAGGTGGCATGCATCTTCTTCACCCCGGGATGGGCTGAATAAGGTGCATGATGAGCCTCTGTCAAAATGTCATGTCTCAAGCCTCCATCTCTGGGAACATATATCTAACCTCTGTGTCTGTCTAAGAAGACCATCTACCTCTAATGAAAATCCATCAAATCTCCCCTCAAGGGGTCTCTGAGACTCAATCTCTGCTCTGGCTGCAAGGTAGAAACTATCCTGAGGAAGCTGCTGCAAGATTCTACTCCGCAAATATGTGCCCACTGAGGTGGCCATAGCCACATGTCTCCACCTACTCAAGGCATCTGCAACCACATTCTCCTTCCCTTTCACATGCTCTATCTCCATGTCATACTCACAGAGTAACTCCATCCAACGCCGCTGACGAGCGTTGAGATTGGGCTGCGTGAAGAGGTGGCGAAGACTCAAGTGATCAGTCCTAAGTGTAAATCTCCGGCCAAGAAGAAAATGTCTCCACCGTACTAAGGCATGTACCACTGCTGCAAGCTCAAGGTCATGGGTTGGATAATTGAGCTCATAATCTTTGAGTTTGCGAGACTCAAAGGCAACTACTCTACCCTCCTGCATTAACACACCTCCAAGTCCTGCCAAGGAAGCATCTGTGCAAACGTAGAACTCACCCTGAGGATCTAGCACTGCAAGAATAGGTGCTCTCGTGAGGCATTCCTTCAGTGTACTGAAGGCCTGCTCACATCTATCTGACCATAAAAACTTCTTCCCTTTCCGCTGAAGAGAAGTGATAGGGTGCGCAATCCAAGAAAAGTCCTGAACAAACCTTTTGTAGTAACTGCTAGACCCATGAAACTACGCACCTCGGTCACACTAGTGGGTCTTTGGCCAATCCATGATGGCTCGAATCTTGGAAGGATCGACTGCGATACCTTCCCCAGAAATAATGTGGCCCAAATACTGCACCTCAGTGAAAGAATGCACACTTCTCCAAGTTCCTGTAAAGGCGCTGTTCGCGAAGACACTGAAGAACCTGGCGAAGGTGCTCCTCGTGCTCCTCACGTGTGCGTGAGTAAATAAAAATGTCATCAAGGAAGATGAGCACGAAGTGATCAAGGAAGGTCCTGAATACCCCATTCATCAAACTCATAAACACTGCGGGGGCATTCGTCAAACCGAAAGGTACCACTGTGAACTCGTAGTGGCCATATCTCATACGGAATGTTGTCTTGTGAATATCTGTCTCCGCAATCCTGAGCTGATGGTACCCTAACTTAAGGTCTATCTTAGAGAAAATTGTAGCCCCCTTCATCTGATCAAATAAATCATCAATGCGTGGAAGGGGGTAACGATTTTTGATCGTTACTTTATTCAACTGACGGTAGTCAATACACAACCAAAGAGATCCATCCTTCTTCTTCACGAAGATCACTGGTGCACCCCAAGGGGATACACTAGGATGGATTAGGCCTTTCTTCAGAAGGTCCTCAAGTTGCAACTTGAGCTCACATAACTCAGGAGTAGTCATCCGATAGGGTGCTCGTGAGATAGGCTCTGCGCCCGGAACTAGATCTATATGGAAGTCGATCTCACGTGGGGGAGGTAATCCCGGTAGCTCCCCTGGGAACACATCAGCAAACTCTGATAAGATGGGATGATCATCGAGGGAAGGTCCTCTTGACTCATCCTCTGATCTGTCACTGACCGTAATAGCAAACAACTGACAACCCCGTCGCACGCACACCGCTTAAGCTGCATAGCGGAGATGGTGTGAATGGATATGGCCCTCCTAACTCCTGATATCACTGACTCTACTCCAAGATCATCTATACACACAATAGTCTTATGGTAACAATCCACTCTAGCTCTGTGAGTGGACAACCAATCCATGCCTAAAGCGATGTCATAAGATCCTAATGGAAGGATACGAAGATCAGAAGTAGTGGTGAAGGGTCCCAAATCCACTACACATTCCTTAACTAAGGAGTCTACAAAAATTTTGGCTCTGAAAGCCATCTCAACGTCCCAACCACGGCCTTGCCTAACTACCACCAACCTACAATGCTCTACTAAGGATGGTGCAATAAAAGAATCAGAAAAATCCAGAATCAAATAATATAGAGGTGGAAATACCACCAATACTACCTGTCATCTCAATCACAGTACTCTGGTGCTCAGCCTGATGGTTCTCGACCGCTACGTAGATCCGATGACTCCGTGCCATATCTCCAACAGTAGGCTCTGAGCTCTGTGTCTTACCCTTGTTAGGGTTCTGTGGGCAATCTCTCCAATGATGTCCAACAACACCACAACCATAACAGCTGCTGGTCCTCTCCAGTGGGAAGTAGCTCCAGCTGGTACTCTAGATGACTGAGATATAGATCCTGACGATCGGCTATGGACTGCTGAGGTCTCTGCTGACGAGCTCCTGCTGACTGAGCTCTCGGTGCACCCTGTGTCCTGATGGGACCCCTAGGAGGAGGCCCCATACTACGTCCTCTCTGTGCATCAAATCTCTGAGGAGGTCGGTAAGGTGGGCGGGTCTGCTGCTGCTGCTGCTGCTGTGGTGGCCTGAATGAAGCTTGCCCTGAACTCTATCCACCCCGTGGAGGAGGAACTGACCCCTTCGACCTACCATCCTGCATCTCTGTTGGATATGGTTCAAAACTTTTGTCTCTAGCTGCTGCGTCTTCCCCGTGTCTCCTATAATATAGGCCTTCTCCACGGCCTCTGCTAATGTCTGTGGGCAGTGAATGCGCACTGCGCCACCTAAATCCAAGTTTAGGCCCCGGATGAACCTGTGAATCCGTACCTGCTCATCCTGCATATAGTCGACATACTGGAGTAGGTCCAGAAATCGACTCTCATACTCAGCTACTATCATCGATGCCTGACGGAGGTCATGAAACTCATCTATCTGTTGCTGTATAAATCTCCTAGGTAAATACCTTCTCCTGAAACGCTCCTCAAACAGCTCCCAGGTAATCATCTCCGAGTCAACATGGAGCTTCTGCTCCTCGGTCCTCCACCAGACTCCTGCTCCATCCTTCAGAAGATGGATTGCAACACGAGATTTCATGTTGCTAGTACAAGGGCAGAGCTTGAAGCATCCACTCAAGCTCACCAACCAAGCCTCTGCTTAAAAACCACCTGTATCACCCGAATAGTGAGATGGTCGTAGCTTCAGGATCTCCCTGATATGGTCTGCAGCTGATGTATGACAAATCCTAGGTCTCTCTATATGCTCCTCCCTCTGTCTAGGGCTCGAGACCTGTCCCTATGTCCTGAGATCCTGTCCCCATGTCCTCTCTGTGGTGACTCTGCCCTAGCCGACTCCGCACGGAAGTTCTCTACCCTGTGCTCCTCAGCTGTGTCGAGGGGATGCCTGGGCATCTACTGATGGCTCCAAACTATGTCTTGCAAGTCATCCTCCCAAGGGCTCTCCGCGTATAGCGGCATTGACATCCTGGAGTGTCTGCAAGATCTGAGGTAGAATGGCTGCTACGGCTGCTCTGGCGGTGGTATATCTAGGTCTATATGAAGAGACCCCTCGCCCAATCCGCGACTCCTGCATAGATCAAGGCGAGAGTTAATTCATCGTTCTAGGTCTAATGCCAGTTTTCTAAATTTTTTGTTTCCTATAATTATCAACATTGTGGTTTTATATTTTAAAAGAATATGCTCTGTACTAAGTTAAATGTTCATTTTTTTGTGTTCTCTGCGTGTGCCAAAGGTCCAAGCTTGAACCCTCGGCTCTGATACCAAAATGTGAAGCCGCGAAAATGACGATGACGACGAGCAAGAACTTGCTCCCACAAACATTCAACCCGAAAAATGTGGAATTTTTTTTTTTAAAGATCGAGATTAAGAGAACCAGATTAATTGCAATACATTTAAATCGGGTCGCTTAGCAGAATCCTCTAAAGAATTTTTCCACGTAGGAGGAGAAGATAAGTTTGTTTTGTTATATAAGGCATAGATTCTTGAGCTTCGCCAAGATAAGAAAGTTGGTTGGAGAAGGTTGGGCTTGACGGAACCGAATCATCCCGAGAAGAGTAAAAACAAATTTCAAATGGGCAAGAAGGAATAGTAATCAAAGATATAGAGGAGGTGCAAGAAGGTTAGGTGAACTGATTCTGAATTAAGGTTCCAAAATATGAATGATCAAGAAAGGGGACTATATAAATACATGTAAGTCTTATTTTTTTGCATTGATTAACCATAATATTCCAACAATGATAAATAGAGCCAAAAACAGAAAAAATAAAAAGGAAACGGGTGGATTCAAATTCCAAAAATATGTTTGGAAAAGATTATGGTTGGGGGTGGGTGGCTCCATAAACACTCCATCCCTTGCGTGTAGACTACCCAACCTGGCCGCATACTTTTTCCCAATTATTTCACTTTGAATATAGCAAGTCTTACACTCTACCCAGCCGCGTGGATTTAATGAGGCGATTAAAGATGGAGCTACCGCTGGGAACAGGCGTGTTGACCAACTCTTGGGCTGCATGCTTTCCTTTTCATTTATTTTACTTTGTAATTTTGCAAGTCTAATATTTTACTAATCGGCCTGCTATTTTTAATCTGTCCTGAGCGCGCAGGTGAGAAGACAGAGGATGGTTGCAGATTGTGGTTAGGTAGAGCTACAGGCAGCGATAGTGGCGTGTTACCTCCACTTTCATTGGGTGCTGTGAGGTGTGTTCTAGGCGGGATTCATGGCGCGGCACTGCAATGATAAATGGTAGGAAGGGGACATCGCGGTAGAGGAGTAACCAATGCCCTTTTTAAGCGCTTCCAACAAGCAAGGAGTTGTCCAACTATGTTGTTATCATGCTCGATGATCGAATGCATCCTCAAATTCGGAGTTCCCCTTCGTGATATTTTAATCAGGGTCGATTAAGGGACAGTGAGAGTCTTACGTGGAGGCCAGATGAAATTTATTACCAAGATCTTCTATTGAGATCTATCTGCCTTACCCTGCAACTCGTGGGAGAGAATCTCATAGAGGCGGATCTGTTTCATGGAGCCGTTTATTTGCATTTGCATGAACATCTCATGCATGGGTTTCATCACAGTTCTATTGCAGCGATGGCGTAGGTTTTTTGTGTATATATATATATAATTAATATTATCTACTAGGCAATAGATTATGCAAGCATACTTTTGTTAATATAAAATAAATATTGATAGTTTATTGATATTAGTATAACTTGATAATAATAAATTCAGTAATTTTAGTATTACTTTAATATGGGTAATATTAAAAATATTAGTTTCCTTCTTAACATTAAGGACATGTGGTTAATGGACTAAAAAAGTTTAGAACTTTTACATTAAAATCTCTTTCTACATATTTTATCATGGGCATTTGTATAGGTTTTCAAGTAGAATTTGATTTCCTTTCCCTTACTAATTTGCAAATAATTTTACAATGAATTCTTAAATGAAGATAAACATAATAGAGCTAGGACATAATTTACTTTATTGGCATATTGGAAACTAATTAAAACTTAATTCTTTCCATCAACAATACAAGAAGAGATAATGCACTAATATTCTCACTTTTCAATACATCTCTTTTAAGCAACAAAATGGAATTTAAAGTATATATTCTTTTAAATTAAACTTCCCAACATTCCCCAAGAGGGTTTCAACCATATTTCCATTAAGTTTTAGAGTAAGAACTACTAACATTTCAACAAGATCAACTTATTCATAAGAGGTTCCAAGCCAAGTAAAGGAGAATAAATAAATTGTCTTTCTTTCAACCTCTTGTTACAACATTTTCCACTTAATGTGGGAACAAATTTACAATGATGGAAGCTAAAATACAAAGCAATATTACATTTTTCCTCCACTCAAGGTGGGTAAAAATACAAAGTGGTTTCACATTGTCATCAACAAGGCTCCAATGCCACAACATCAACAAGGTAGCTCCTCCAATAGTTTGCTTGATTCACAACAAGATAAGGGGAGAGGCAACGCTCTCCTCCCAACCAAGATACCCAATGGAGAAGAGAATCCATCCTCTCCATTGGCCCCCGAGCCCCAACCACATCACAATAGGAGAAAATCCAACTCATGGCAACTACTAGCTTCCACATAACTTAACATAAAATTTCACATTCATTCCATAATCCTTCAAAACAAAATCAACATCTCAACAAGAGGGAAAGCAATCAAAATAACAAGTCACAAGGCTTATCAAGGAAGCCATAAGAGTAAGACCTATGGGGAGGCCACTTATGCCTCCTAATGGGAATGGGTGCCACCTAAAATCCTCCAATGTAAAACACAAAACCCCTAACAACTCTTATGCCTCCCTCAAGTACCCCTTATCCCTCCATTCACTCTTATGCCTCCCTCAACTCTTATGGCTCCCCGAAATTAAGAACAATAAGAAAATGTAAACATTTCTCATACTAGGTGGGCACCCAACCCAAACTCCCTCCTCAAGAAAATGATCTCTTATGCCTCCCTCAATTAAACTCCCCATAGTCTCCTCCCACTCCTAACTTAGGCATTCTACCCATTCCCAACAAGCATTGCAACAACAAAATTCAACACAACATATGTACTCATTCATATAACAAAAGAAGAAAACATAATACAAACAAAGGTGAAGCTCCTACCTTTCCATGGTAGAGCTTGTTCCAAGTATGAAGTCTCAAATCCCTCCAAAGATCAAGCAAGCATCCACAAGCTCCAACAAAATTCCCACAAGTATCAACAAGCTCCAAAATCCACAAACTCCTTCAAAATCCTCTCCTCTCCAAAATACAAAAGACTAAAAATGAAACTTCCAACCCCCAAAACAAACAAGAGGATCAAATAAATAGAGAAAAGAGAGGGAGGGATGATGTGGCTCCAAGTAGGATGCCACCTCCTTTTCCCTCCACTCCACATCACTTGGTCAACCTCATATTCCAATGCACCATTAATAAGTGGTTGAAAGAAAGGCAAGCACCTTACACACTCCATCTAAGCCCACTCCCCAAAGGAAAAATTAAATTTTGAAAGAAAGTGCAATTAATATTTTACCCTTTTATCCCCCCAAAACACCTAAAAGACCCTAAATTTGGCCTTCCAACCCATAGGTAGGGTTGGCATGGGGTTTTAAGAGGTGTGGGACAAGTTTGACTTGTCCCACAAGCTTCCAAATTTGGCCTCTAAGGCCAAATTCGAGTTTCCCAAGTGGGGTAGAGTGTGCTACACTCAAAACTCAAACACACATCAATCCACACAAAATCCAAAGTAAATCAAGCCTAATAAATGAACTCCCTTTTGGTCATATCCTTTAATTAGTTTAGGAAAATTTCAAATTAGCTTAATTAAGCCACTACAACCCATGGCTAACAAAGGGGTAAACTCCAATCCAAAGAATATGAATAATAACACAAGTAAAATTTCACTTACTAAGAGCAACACATACTAACATAATAAAAAGGGAAAATTAAAACAAAACAACACATGACCCCTAGGTCACAATTTTTCCCTAACCAAATAATTCTAACACACACACAATTACTTGTTGCCATGGTGACCTTAGCTGGATTCTTCTCGAATTCCGATGTGGTTGGTCTCCACTCCCCAATATTGTTGTGAATATAATATACCTGCAGAACAGAGAATACCTCCTTCGGCCTGTTGGCCGCATTAAAACATTCATGCCAAATATACAATATAATCTAAAATAAACGACACATGATTTACTATCATCTATGCAGTACGATATCACTTACACTTTCTAGCACATTTCTATTCCACATTTCATTTATGTCAAAAAATCATCACATTAGCCCAATTATCAAGTTCTACTCAATATGATTAAACATATCACATGTCATAATTAAAGATAAATAACCCTGTCAAAAGTATACAAATATTGTCATCAAATGTCCACCAGTAAACCATATGCATCATATAAAGATCAAATCAATAAAAGTCCAATGTCTATGATATCTACTAGCATGCTAGATCAAGAAGCCATAATAATCCATAAGTGAAGTAATCAGTCTCAAAAACAACAAAACAAAATGGTGTCGAAGGGAAGTGGGCACTACATATCAAACCTTCATAGAAAATCAGTGATATGTAAGTGTAATTTGGATATTTATCTCACAATTTTAAGGATATATTTATGTTAACAAAGATTCCACCAATCCACAAGTTCATATATTATTTAGGTATCCTTTTGGTTGCTTATTCCATGTCTTTATATGTTTCTATTAGTACAAGGGTCCAACTCATTGGAATGAGTTACGATCAACAAAATTGTCATGTTTTGCTAATATGTCAAGGATATATTTGACTAACTAAGATAAGTAAGCGTGGTCCAAGCCACTATAAATACAAGTATCAACATTATCTCAACTCCCAATTGAGATGCAAGTATCAATTTTTTTAGCTAACATAATAATCATCGTAAATGCCAGAAAATATTCCACTCGTTAACCAAGTATTGAAATAACATATTTTTCCTTACTGGTTACCTGATAACATAATATACCCTATTATATAATTTAACCTCCACTTGCATACCCCAATTTATGGGTATTAATTGTTGTTCTATAAAATGAAGTTAAATAATTTCAGGTGGACTTATATCCTTACTGTCATACATGGTATGCACAGTCCCATTATGGTAGTTGTCACCTTTACTTAAGGCTATGCATGACTCCATTTTAGGGTAGTTATCTTAACTTCCCTATTCATCAGTTTTCCTACCAAAAGTCTTTCGACAAGCTTCAAGGTCAAAGTATAAGATAAATTTATAATTTCATATTTCAAGCATTGCCTGAATTCATATGCATGAGGACATCACATATCAATCAAACTTGAAGAATGTCGATGTACCCAATACTACTATAACCGATTCAAAGATCCAAGTAGTGCCTCAAAATTAAGCCAAAGAATTATCCACACAGGATAATGACTTGCGTGCATAATATATTCGTAAAGGTCATAGAAAACCCATTAACGCATGCTTCAGGAGGGTTCCAATCTAATAATAAGCTCATAGTAATAATAATAGCAGAGGGCTTGGTGAGGGGTTTTCAATAATCCCCAAGGTAAATGATAATCGAATGACTCAGATGGAGCTATCTAGAAAGACCAATTAAAACTAGTATGACTCTTCCCAAATAGAAGCCCCCAATCCTAATGGGAGTTTATATTATTATAAAACCACAGTAAAATCCAAACACAGTCATATCGGAAATTCCCTTTTTCAAGCCAGGTTCTACATAATATAAACAATACAAGAAAAATTATAAACCTCATTCACGCTCCATACTATTTTCTACAGAAACCATCATTCGAGGGAATAATCAAGGCAAAAAGATAAACCAACATTATAAGATCAGTAGGCAAGAATCGATGTAGAGATTTCTTCTACTCAAACAGTAAAAAGATAAACTGTAAAGGGGGAGAGAGATCAGTTCATGCAATTATGATTAAAAGTCATTTGGAACCCATCTCTTTCTGGGCATCTCTTTCAAGAAAGAGTCAATATATGTAAAAGCATGTTATATAATATCCAGAGTCCAAACGCTATTTATTTAGTAAAACAAAAACACATCAACATTCCAAAAGAAACCCACATCTACAGCAGTCGAACAAAATTGCAAAGGTCGATTTATCCAAATGCTAAAGGAAATAAAACATTAAGAGAGAGGGTTAGTCTTATCATGCCTGTTTGGGGCTTCCTCAATGCAGCCACGTCGAACCAAGGCTCCAGCAGCTACAACACATTCCAAAAACATTCATTTTCCTCAGCACGTAGATCTCTCATGCAAGCTTCATGGCAGCACTGGTACAGTCAGGGAGAGGGCGGCCACCATGTCTAGATCTTACAAGTGCTTAGAATATATATTTTTTAAGAAACTGGAAATAAAATATGGTCCCTTATTTATCACTGTGCAGACCTGGCACAGTGCGCCTTGTTATAGTGCCAGACTATGTCTGCAGATTGCTTCACATGGCATTACCAATAATCTCTACAAGAACATTTTCCTTTTTTAAAGTGATGGAACCACTTTGCATCTCTCACAACAATTTGCTTTGCAACAATCTTGGACAAAACTTGGTGCAGTGTGGCAGTCAACACATACATTAAGGTTCTTGACAACTCTGAGAGTTGTCCCACGGGGAAGGCTTAACAATCCAAATGAAATTGCCATCTTCTCACTATGGTGGCAGAGGAATACTTTTACTTTCCCATTCACTCAGTACATGTTCTGAATCTGAAAAATATCCTGCTACCTTCATCTCCCAAGACATTTTCTCCAACATTGCATAGATCTCATGCCAACATAGACAAAGGCTTCTAGTTTGGACTTGGTTTGAGTAGCTGCCTCAGAGTCCTCATCCAACACCAGAACCCTGAGGGCTTTGGGTAAAAAAACCTTCCACTCCAACAAACTCTCAGCCAAAGTTGTTTCCATTTTCATAAGTTATCTGTATCTCTCCCACCTATTTTTAGTGTCATATTATTCAAATTATAACGAGTTGGGTCTGTTGCCCAAAACGCAATAATGCACTCTTCCTGATCATGTTCTTCGCCATATGGAATGACCAGCGCAGTACCTAAAACTCCACAGTAAGCCACAGTTCCTTATCACAAAGAGAAAAGACACCATCGCTTTGACAAGCCACATATGCATATATGAATGGAGGAAATGCCCATATTAAAATGCATGCCGTCACCTCTTAACTCACGGTACATGTCTCCTGGTAACACTCTCACTGTCACTTAATCGATTTTGATAAAAATATCTTGAAGGAGAAACCCGAATCGAGGATGCATTTGATACTAAACAGATAACAACATAGTTGGACAACCTACTTGCTGGAAGCACTCACAAAGGCTTCTACTATACTGCAACATGCCTGCCGTTGCATTTCTTCCATACTCGATTGCAAAGGTGTCACCCATCTAAAGAGGAGGAGCCGTGACGTGCCATGGGGTGTCTGCATTCACAAAGTGTGGGGAAAACGAAGCGACAGAGGGAGAAGAAGAGCCTGCGACTGGAACAGCGAACGTCCTTCCCATGTTTTGATCCCACGCGCTCCTGAAGGGAGAGTTAAACAGGTCGAATCCTCTCTTTAACCCAATAACCCACCGAATAGAAGAGACAGAAGCTGAAATCCACAATCTTCTGCTATCTTTCCGCTTTGCACAGCTAATTCTTTCATTGCGGAGTCTTTGTTGTGGATCCCTGACAAGAACACACCTCGCAGCATTCAAGAAGGTGGAGGTAACACGCCTGCTTCACTAGCTTGAAGCTCCATCCAAAACCACGTGCGCAGGGAGGAACCAGGGAGAAAAAAAAATGCCATGACAGAGATTTTGCTGGCCTCTCTACCCACGCAACCGGAGAAAACACCTCTCACACGCCTACTTCACTAGCCATCATGTCAAACTAGACTGCGCCCATACGCATTGAATGAAAGGATCAAAAAGAGATCCAGGTGAAGAAAAATAGGCCTCCACCGACTCCCATCTCCCTCACGCAAGGTAAAAAAACGTGATGGCCATTACAGTCTGCAGGTTGGGTGGTTGGGAGGAGACTAATGTCATCCACGTGCAAACAAGACCTGCGAATGGACCTGGTCGGCCAAGGTGGCAGTGGAGGGTAGGTGCAAGCAAATTAATAGATTCAAAAACTACGCAGTCCTCACCTTCAAAGGTGCCACCACCCAACCTCTCTCCCCTTCCAAGTAAACCAAGGCTGGAAAAGACTACAAACATGCCCGAATGCCTTGAAAAGGTTTTTAATATTCTATTAGAACTTTTAACAACAAAAGTCATTACGCATTTCACCGATCAAAAGCATGATAAGCTCACTAGATGAAAGTTAGAAATGACCCTCGGAAACAAAAGCGCACTTACGACAGAACGAGATGGTGAGACAAAGTGAAAGAAGGGAAGAAACTATTCCAAAATAACTCCGCAATAAGGTCAAAGTCACCTGACGATAAAAAGGGAGCTCAAATAAACGTTCAACGAAAAGCAATGGGGGAAAGGTGGCAGAAACGGAAGTCGATGCCCAATGGGGCATTACACATATCTTCATTCAATTCTTTTGGGGCCTCTTCAAGTTTAAATTCATATTTAATTCCATCACTTGTAAAAATTCATGTGAAGAAAAATGATAATCCATGTTTTTTCCCTCTAAGCCATATTCATATTTGTATGTGGTTTTACTCAAGGTTGCAATATACCATGCTTTTCAACCCCTTCCTTATCTTCTACTACTTGAGAACCAAACAACATAGGGGGTGAGGTATCCATCCTCTCACTACCTTGTTCGGGAATCCAATTGGGGTCACCTCTATCATTAATCCATATTTTAGATTTTTCAAGATGCTCATTTTATAAAGCCAACAAAAACTAGGGCCACAATTAAATTCACATTTGTATCATTATTAAAGTTTGAACAAGATCCGAATAAATCTGGATTATCGGTGTTTCCTTCACTCGAACTCCCATTGTCATTGTGATCAATCTCAAGCTTATATCCCATATGCCAACTATAAGCTTTCATAACCATTTCCTATCATATTTGGAAAGGCCTTCCTCATCCACTTAAAACTCAACATCCATTTATTCAAAGATCCCTAAGTTCAGTGAGAAGGATGACACAATATCTTCTCTAGCTTCCACACCCTTTCGATGTCATTCCTCAATGGCCAAGATTTGAGGATCCATGTACAAGGTTTAGTTTGTCCTTTTTCCGTAGCTACCAACTCGGGGCCCTTTCCACCATAAAATTTGTTAATCTTTGCAATCAATTTGGCCTTACCTAGTAATGAAAATAGCTAAAGGAACTAATGGTGAGGATGATTCTCCTCTTACATCGCTACTATGTCTTGGAATTTAATTCTCAAGAAATTATATCTTTTTGTGTGGAGTTTTCAAAGGCTTTTCAAATTGAGATTCATGAAGTTATAGGTGAAAGTTTATGAGGCCAAAAGTGTAATATTTAGTTCAATAAAAATATTTGCACCTTGTATTATTTATTAATGTCACAATTTGTTTTCCATAAAACAACAAGATTTAATAGAATTAATGACAACTTATATAATTTAAGCAATGTTACTATTACATAATAACATATGCAAAGATTGCATGTAACATGTCATAGCACTTTAAACAAGATGATAAACACATCCAATATCTAATAACACATGCACAATTCTTGTTTATTTAGGGAATATTAATGTCAATTTAGTGCCCTTTTCTTACAATTCAAGCCTGCAATGAATTTTAGAAGAAAAATTAATATTTGAGTGGGGACAAATTGTTGAGAGGGTACTTGAGGAAGGATACCCAATTTAATTGAATGAAAATTAATTATACAAATTAGATATTATTATTATGCTGAAGGTGTTACCTTTATGGGAAAGGGCTTTGCAGACATTCATGGAATTGTGTCAAATTTGACGGCCTAAATGATGGTTTAGTTATTTTTAAGAATTTTTTTTTGTTATTTTTAACAAATTTTTTTGTTTTTCTAACAATTTTATTTTTCTGATTTTGCATGTTGCTTTGGCTTTACTATTTTTAAATTTGATTTTATAGCTTTTGTGTGTATTAACCTTTGCTTTTGTTATTTTTAACAATTTTGTTTTTGCTTTTCTAACAATTTTGTTTTTCTGATTTTGCATGTTGCTTTGACTTTACTATTTTTAAATTTTATTTTATAGCTTTTGCATGCATTAACCTTTAAATACTGGTCACTAACACTATAATTTCATTATTTAGGCTCTCCAAGTTCCAGTCAATCCCTGCATTAAATCGAATTCTGCAGGTATGCATTTAAATTCATAGTCAATTGGCTGAATTCATTTGATCTCATGCGCCTTAAAAGTGATTGTATATAATTTTGGATACTTAATATACATATTTCTATTTTCTGTTATTTTCTTTTGAAAGTATCCCTCTCAGCTCCAGAATATTGGAGAATTGAGGTTGGAATTAGTGCTTTACTGGTTTGTGAATTAGAGCTTCGATTTAAACTTTTTAAAATGATATTAAGGTCATATTTACAGGTTGTCATTGTTAGATTTTGGATCACCGACCTAGGTCTTGTGGGCCTTGGTCATTTGCACTTTCTGCCACTTGTATCGGTCTCTGTATCCACAGACACAGTCATACTACCCTGAGGCTCAAGTGTGGGGTAACCTGGATGGAGCATAGTTAAGTCCTTGTAGCGTTTCAGGCTCTTTGCAAGAGCAAACCTCAATTCCTTTACATTTGGAACCACCTAGGTATTCATATTAGAAACCATAGATCTTTGAACCACTCCTTCCCATTCTTGACATGCGAAAACCAAGCTCCCTGAATTTCCATATCCAATTTTGGGTACAAGAGATAGATTGTATGAAGCCAAGCTTTCAACATGCACTGGTCTGGCGCCATACTCTATTGTAGCGTAGGTGAATATTCAGGGACATGCTCTACTTTGGGTATGAATGGTCTAGCACCATAGTCCATCTGTAACTTAGGAGCATATTCAGGGACATGCTTTGTTTTGGGTACACGACTGGTCTCACGCCATACCCTATCCATTGCTATTTTGTTTATGATTGGTTCTCTAGTGGCCTCAACTCTTTAGCTATATTTTGAGCAATTTTGATCTTAGGTCGTATAGTAGAAAGATATTAGTAGGAATCTCTGGCACCACTTGCTATAAAAAAACTATAACATAATCCCTTTCTTCCAAAGAGAATACAAAATTTTAAAGACTAAGGTTTTTGGATGGTATCCATACCTGTGCAGCTTTCAAGCCTGTAATTTCAAACATGGATCCACTGTTGAGAATAATGTTATCTTTGTAGATTTTGTTTCCATGGAGAGACTCCAATTTTGATACTGGCCATTGCATGAGCCAGATTTTGGAGATATTGTCTAACCAGATTGCTCTTGGAATGGGCTTTGAAACCAAAAATCAACAAACAATATTGAATAAAACATTAAGGTTAGAAAACAAGATAGAAAAATTATTAAGTATTAATCCTTGAGTCTCACCTAAAAACCAAACCAGCCCTGTGCAACATCATCTTGTACACTGTCTGATTCGTTGATCCATCCCCACAGGATTCTCCTCTTCTTATCATAATCAAAGAAGGTCTTGGCTGCATAAAATTTTCCATAATCATATCTCAATATATAGTTATTGTCTGCACTTGTATTGTCTAGAACATATCCATCCATGTTGGTGAAGTAGGTTCCAATTGTATAAGAGTCAAATTGATTGTCTTGAAGGGATATCTAGAAGACATGTTTAACGTCAGACCAACAATTACATAATTATCCAGTCCAAGATTTCCAGAGAGAGTATATATCCGACAAAGAATCAAACTACATTACTATTATCACTCAACCCTTTGTAAATACTACACTCTATTTTGATAGCACCTCCGCTACTACATTACTCAACACTTCTTCTATCCTAGGTGGCATTTTTTTCAAGGGGTATCAAATTTACTCATGTTTACCATATATAAAATTACCCTAAAAAGCTACCATTCATGATATAATTCTTCTCATGTTAAGTTCAAATAAAATAGTCCGCAAAATGATACCACTCATGATATGAAATTTGAAAATGTATATGTACGAATTTGTAACAAGTTTGAAATGAAGAGATGAAACCTTTAAATGAAGTGGATCGTCTATATATCTACAATTACAAAAATACACTTTTCAACATACATGTTCGATTTTTCCTTTTTATTGTTGCTGTTTCTTTATGTTAACCAACAACAACACATTTTTAATGTCTTCATCTACACACAAATACCTACAATTTTAAAATGTCGAGAAAGAACCATGCAATTTATAGTTGTTTCCATCCAAAGCTTTGTACATTATATCACTTTTTTGCATTTTGAATAGTTTTAAGGGTTACACCTCATGTTTGCACTTTTTAAATGAAGTGACTCATCTATATTTCTACACATACAAAATCAATCACCCATAGTTTAAACAAACACAACTACAAAAGTAAAAACTATCCCTATAACACAAATAACATATACCATTTTTGTTTGCAAAATGCCTCAAAGAAATGTGGTCTCATGGAATGCTATGATTGTAAGATATGCACAAAATATCTCTAACAATGATGCAATCAAACTCGTTGAGGTAATAAAGAAATTTGGAATGTACCATAACCATTTCAGATTTGTTTATATATAATTGCATATTCTGTCTCATTTTAGTTTCATGGAGAGATAATATGTTAAAGCACTTAGTCATTCTTTCAATCTACTTTGACAACAACACTTCACATTCACAACATTCTTGAGAGTGAGTATTAGCAAACTTACATGTCTCACTTGTATTTGTATTCAATTATTACACAACTAATTGTTATCTAACATCCCTTCTAATGTATTTTGCAACATTTATTTTGGCTTTAATAGAAAATCAGTATTGTCAATCACACCCCTTATCAACATCAACTACAAAAATAATAAATGTCTTTTTAAATCTAATAACATATACCATTCGGTGTTCACATTGTATTGTACACATACAATTGCTAGTATGTAAAACAACTACATAATAACACATCATATACTAAATTTTAGATACCTAATACACCTAATAAACTCCTTCACATGGAAAGATGTCGGACGACTATATTGAGTGACTAGATTGATTGCTTTCCATACGTATACCAAGTTTCATTGCCATTTCGAGTTCGTCCACAACCACTCTCATAGTGGGTCTATTTTTCGCCTCTCGTTCCACGCATCTGCAAGCGATGCCTACAACTTTCATCAATAAGATCCATCCAAAGAAGAGTCCATAAGATCCTCCAGTTTGCGAGATGAAATCAATTGCAGTGCCTGTAAAACAAATATGTTTAGACTTGGTTTTATATTTTATTTTAATTCTTGTTAATGAGCATAGCAAGCTATTTAAAACTGGGCAAGCTACCCTTTCGACAATATTATCTCGAGGTGGTGCACCAGAAAGAATTTCCAATAGAACCACTCCAAAACTGTAGACGTCGCTCTTTTCGGTCAATGTTGATGATTGAACATATCTGGTAAAAACACCAAAGATCAGAAAAATGCCATAATTATTATATCTCTGTTTATGATTGCAGGGCTACAATCTCGATGGAGGTAAAGCAAGCCTAAAAAGATTTAATGTTAATCAACAGTGATATTATCATTTTTAGGGTAGTTGAAATATATAGAAAAGAATAAACTGTTCCATCCGAAAACAAAATTACCCTCAGCTGTTTGTAGAGCAATCGTGAGTCTGGTATGCCAATCAAGTGGATTCTGCATTTTGCCTGCAGAGATGGTAGGATTATCACCGAAATGTAAGGCAGCAACTTGTTTAAAATCAATAATAATAATTTATTGGGGAAAATACTGTGCATTATATTCGTAGTTACCAAATACGGTCGTATTTTAGATTTTTACCATACTTTTGCATTTTGCTGGAACTCAGGCAACCAAACTCGTAAAAGCCAAAAAGTGAGGAATTACAGGGAATTACAGGAAATTTGTTTAGAATTTTCTATTTTTATAGTAGCCCGCACCATATTAATTAAGGGCAATTACAGAGTGAAAGTGCATAGTGAGCACCATATTAATTAATTACCATATTTTTATATATACAAATTACCGTATTTTTTTCCGTATTT
Source organism: Taxus wallichiana var. yunnanensis (assembly GCA_018340775.1). NCBI lineage: Eukaryota > Viridiplantae > Streptophyta > Pinopsida > Cupressales > Taxaceae > Taxus > Taxus wallichiana. The sequence continues at coordinate 499,833,437 of CM031243.1, read as the reverse complement.
AAAGTATTTTTCTATAGACCATTTTTTTCCATATTTTGTGTCCACGGTTTAATACTCATAAATTATATGTATATTTATACTATGATTATATGATTATATTTATGGAAATAAATTATAAAAATCATAATTACATAAAAAAAAACCTTTAAAAATTCACATTTTGGAGTTTTTATGCAGAATCAGTATTTTTATTTTTGGGTTAGTATTGAATAAACAATACCAGATAGATGATTCTTCTGACGTTCCCCGGGCTTCTTCGTATACCAATGCCAGTATAGCTGGTTGTCTGCAATAGCCTACAAGGTTTACGATATTTTTATGATGGATCCTGGAAAGAAGAGCTAACTGTACACACAGAAGAACACAAATAATAAATAATAAAGGAGAGGTTTACGTGAAAAAAAAAAACAATTTATAAATGGATTCCTAATAGACACACCCTTCGGTTTGGAATTCTGGCAGTCCTTAGTTAGAATGAACAGAAAAAGAGAACAAATAATTAATGTTTTGATATTTTCACAGTTCATGAGAAGGAGAACAAGATTTTGGATTTGAAACTGTCCAAGAATCTGTTATCCGACATGTTTTGATTTGATCATTTTTTAACGATGAATCATGAGTGTTGATTCTAAACGTATGAGGAAATTTTTTTTGCACAGTTTCAATCCAGAATCTTTATAGTCAGCACGATTAATATTCAATGGCAAATTAGACCCTATTCCAGAGAGTTAGCAGTTATATACCTCATTTTTGAATTGTGGCAGTCCTTGGTCGGAGTTGTTTGAAAGTTTTTGACTGCAACAACACATCCTGAAAGTTCACCTTGCATACGTCTCCAAAACCCCAACTACCAATGATGTTTGCGCAGTTATTTGTACCCGATTTGATTTCTTCTTCTGTATATTCGAGGGCCAGTCTGAAATGCTTATTTTCATCTTCTTCTCCTGTGATGTGTAGTTGCGATGTATGTGTGTGTCTCCATACTCTAACCACTACAAAAACCGCAACCATTATAATAAATAGCGTTGAACAACCAATCAGTATTCGCATGATATCGAGTGGTTTCGTAGCAATTTGTAGCTTGCGTGGTAGTAATGCTCTCCTTTCTTCCGTTTGGTTTGTGGAAGCGCTCAGAAAGCCTGCAAACCATACAGAATTTCATGAGAATAGTGAGGCTCAGAGTGAAATTAGATCAGAATAATTAACTACTTACCTTCTGGCTCCGAAAGAGTGGACATAAGTAATCCACTAGAAAATATCATCGTTATCAAGACGAATCCCTTAAAATCCATGGCCATCTGAGACAGTTAAAAACATTTTGTTGTCTTTATATAAAACGTTTATAATCAGAAAATTGCCAAAAACTGTATCATACTGAAAAAGAAAAGAATATTATCCTTAACTTTGAGTAGTTTAAATAGGGAATTCAAAATAATACGGCCGCTCAAAACTAAAACTCCTAAAACTCCGGAAAAAATATTATCCTAGAACTCGCCAGGAGTTGCACTCACTGAGTTGGCACATCAGCTTATGCTATACCCAACATGGCGTGAGATGTCAAAATTATACGGCGCTCGCTACTTATTCCGAGGTCCGAAAAAAGCGGCAGTCGAAAAAAAGGAGTAATTAAAACCTGACACGTATGTGTTGAAAGTTTACGTCGAGGTATGAACTCTGAATCCCCCAGATGTTATTATTTCTGATGAATGTTAAGATCATGTGGTTAGGTGCTATCAGAACCATTTCCTTATTGCTTATTTCTGTGGCTGCATACCCTCAGAAGCCTTCCTGCAAAACTAGATGAAAACCCATTGGAAGTCTAACGATAACCTGGTTTCAAGTGTTCATAACCTCACCAAGGGGTTTTATTTGTTTTCCTTTCATGGGCCTTCTCAACTCCAAGCCCTTTTGCTTAAGGCGACGAGTTGGCACTTAGGCAATAGCTTGTTTGTGCTTTCACCCTGGACCCAGGATTTTAATCCCAAGAGCCAAGTCTCGTTAAAAATCTCATTTTGGATTAAACTTCTTGGCCTTCTTGTTCATCTATGGTCCTTCTTATCAGAGATTGTGAAACCCATTGGTGATTTTCCATGAGCAGCAGGAGCATTTTTTTCACTCGACCTAACAAGCCCTGGGTGTGTCGAAGTGGACCTTGTGAAAGATCTGCGGGACCATCTAGATATTCAAGTTGGGTCCTTGCATATCTCTCAAAAGGTGGTTTATTTTAACCTCCCCAACACGTGTTTTTGTTGTCAAGCCCCAGACCATCACATTCGGGACTATCCTCTTTTGGCTTGCTCCAAGCTAGCACCAACGCAACCCACCGGTTCTAAACCCAAAGTACACCCTCCAGCTGATGGTTGCACTGTAGTTGGGACTAAGAAGAGCTCTAGTATGAAACCTTTAATTGAGGTTCTGCCCACCACCTCTTCCTCTCCTTCGTCCGGGGATGAACTAGGAGTAGAGCCACCCTTCCCGTCGGTTTCCATTCCTTCCAAACTCTCGCAGAGCCAAGTTACTCCATCCGATTCAAAGAATATTGGGAATTTCGCATCAACCTCTCTTCCTCTGCGATGCTCATGCAGTCCACCCCGAGAGGTTTTATGTAGTGGGCAAGGAGATAATGGGGCCAAGCATCGCTCCATTCATGTTGAGCATTCTGATTCAGACCAGCTTCTTCTTGCCAATATTTTTTCCATTCTCAGCTCCGAGGATGGAATTCATGACGAGCAAGGGGAATATGATATGTCTAATTTTTCATGAATTTCATGTCATGGAATGTTAGAGGTCTAATGAGCCTTCACAAAAATTCTCTGTTCATTTAGCTTGACTTGTTGACAATTTAGATATTATTTGTTTATAGGAAATTAAAATTTCTATGTTTTTGCTTCAAAATACTCTAACTTTCATTGCTCCGATTTTCACATTTTCACACACAACATATTGATGGCAAAGGTGGTGCTATCATTTCCACCGCACCAAAAATTTCAGCGTTAATCACTACCTTGGGCCAAGATTCTAGTAATAGGGTTGTTGGGGCGATTATGAGTATTAATGATCTTTCTTTTGGTATTATTAATGTTTATGCCCTTAATGGAAATTTCAAAAGAACAACTTTATGGAAATGGTTAGGTGATAACTTACTGTTTGCTTATTGCGTAGTGTGTGGTGACTTTAATATGGTGGAGCATCTAGATGATAAATGTGGCACCCTTCCTATGCGTTATGCTGGTGTATTAGCGAGCGTGCGGCCTAGTATTACTTTGAAATTTGTTGGGGTCTTTCTAATCCTTTTCCAAAATGGCGACAAGAATTTAAAGCGCAAGCTTGGTTCACTTGGAACAATCTTCAAGAAGGATATGATCGGGTTTTAAAAAGACTTGACTATGCACTTCTTTCATAGCAGCCCTTTTTTTTATTTTGACATGCAATGCTCCTCCCTTTGTCAAGGGTGGTCTAATGTGCTTTTCTCATACCACCATCGATCACATTTAAGGTTATTTGGCAGGGGGGCCTCCCAAGTTGCCTAATAATCAATTCATTCTTAATGTCTCTCTGAATGTTTCTTATTGTGTCATCTTGGAGTGGTGCCACTCATTGCAAAAATTTGGAACATGGCACCATATATACCTTTTATTGCTAATTATATTTCTTTGTGGGAGGCAGCGATTCAATGCACCACCCAATTCCTCCACCAATTCGGTAAACAGCTATCCCATGTCTATAAATGAGCCGATTCGACTCTGGGTTAAGCATGCTCATCAACAGATCAAAGCTATCTATGATTCACACCAACAGCTCACTGAGCTCCGAGAGATCACTCATGATTTTTTCAAGCACTATCGTCTGGCTTTTAAATTTCAGGAGGATTTGATTGAGAGAGTTGATGCCTTCTAGAGATGTATTGATGTGGTGCCCAATAAATTTTCACCTAGAGATTGTGCTCGCTGTGGCACACCTCTCACCTTAGAGGAGCTCTGTGTGACCTTACTATGTCTTACGGACAACAAGTCACCAGGTCTGGATGATTTCCTGTGCGAGTTCTATAAAGCGACTTGGTCCTTTATGGAAACCGATGACCCCGAGCAAATACATAATTGGCGGCCCATCACCCCGGTGAATGTTTCTTATAAATTCTTGCCAAGGCATTAGCTCTTTGCATTGTTGATCTTCTGTAAAAAAGAATTCATCCTGAACAAACTGGTTATGTGAAAGGCCGGTACATTTTGAATAATCTTATTGTTGCTTAAAAAGACTTGGAATGGGCTCGTGATTCTTTGCAGCAACCTAAAAATTCCTCAAAACTGACTTCGAGAAGGCTTATGATCTTATAGAATGGCCTTTCATCCTTGTGATGCTCAAAGCCCTCGGCTTTTATGAATTCTTCATATCGGCCATCAACACTTTTTTATAATGCTTCATCCTGGCTCACATCCAATTGTCACCACCCACCGTGTTCAACCTTTTCCTCTCTATCGACATGGGTGTCCTCGGCACCTACTCTGTTTGTTCGCGTTGTTGATGCGCTGGGATATTTAATTTCCCATCAGGTTGCTCAAGGTCACATTCGAGGGATTGTCCTTCCGATCATTCGATGAACTTATCAATGGTCACTTTGTTGATGATTCCTTTCTTACTATTGATGAATCGAGCGAGAATGTTTCGGGGTTTTTGTGTGCCTTGACACAATGTTTTTGGCTTATGGATCCAGTATTCATTTTTCAAAACTTTGGGCTACCAACATAGTTTTCTACCTCTGTCGGATTTGTTGAATTCTACTCTTGGAAATGGATTAGTTGTGGTGAGAAATTTAAATTTTGGGAATTCCCTTCACCTTTGATAGTGACTCGGCACGCTATGACAAAGATAATGTTATTAACATTGGGGTGGAGCAAAAATTTACAAGGTGGTATTACAAACCCTTATCTTTGGCTGGTAAATTCCAAATCTATAGTAATATTCTTTCTTTCACTCATGTCTACTACTACTGTGTGTTCGCTTTCCTTCTCATAATTCATTTTCCAAATTTGCCAAGTTGTTCCGAGACTTTCTATGGTGTAAAATTTCAGGCTCAACTGGTTTTTATAGAGTAGCTTGGGAAGTTTTGTGTCTTCCTCATGATCAAGGTGGTATGGGAGTCATCGATTTCTATTAGTAAAGCATTGCATTATGCTCTAAGTGGGTGATTTGATGCTTGTCGGGAAATCAAGATTGGAAAATATTAGTTCGGCATTACATTGAGTCTTTAGCCCCGCACAACAAGAAGTCTTGGAATAATATAGGGCTACATACTCTTATTATCACATCGTCCCCTATCAAAATTACAGATGCTTTTGTTACTAAAAGTATCTACAAATCCTTTGAGTTGGTTAAGCCTTTCATGCGCTAGGTTGGCGATGGTTTTCATATAGGGATCTCTTTTAATTCTCATGTAATATTTGGTGGTCTCACATCATCACCGATGGAACTCTTTAGCTTGTGGAAAATCTGGGCGTCAAATCTCTCTGGCTTTATTGCAAGGGCATTCATACCATATAGGAGTTGGTTAACCGTAGAGACTGGATTTCTTGGCCTGAGATCAAGATAAATTTAAATCTTTCCAATTCATACCTCCCATCTATTTACAAAATTCAAGAGCTCCTATTGGATGTTATGCTCTACAAATTGGGGCTTAAACCTCTGGCAACTTGGTGGCAAGATTAAAGATGGAATCAGGAAATTAATTTCCTTCATTACAACACTAGAACCATCTATCAATTATTGATCCCACTCTCGCCCACCATTGACAAGCTCAATGCTCAGTGGGGGTCGCAATCCACGCATTCCACTTTGCTTTGACTATTTTATTATACCTGAAATTCTCTTCTTGAGCCCAAATTTAATCATTTCCTTTAATTTCTGGTTTACCAAGGTCTTCCTGTTGTAGAACGACTTAGTCATATTGGCATCCATAATCCTAAATATTCTTTTTTCTCTCTACCTAAGTCGTTTAAACACCTCTTTTGATCTTGTCACCGTACTTAGGTGATATAGACTTGGATCCATTCTTTATTTCATCCTTACCACCTTGAATTCTTTCATTGGCGTCTAGCCTTATTTGGTGATTTTAGCCTTTGGCCTCATTACATCGACATGCTTTGGCAATTGTTTCGTGCTTGTATTTTTTCATATGTTGAAATCTCGCAATGCCTTAATTTTCAAGCAAGATCAATCTGTTGTTTTTTTCCACTAATGAAAAAGTGGTCATTTTGTTTACTATGCACATACAAATTTTGCTATTTACCTTGGGATATGATAATATAATATATATGGGCTGATGGATATGCCGACATGTGGCACACATCCCCTTAGTTATATGTATGGGTTCACATGGGATATGATAATATAATGTATATGGGTTGATGGAGATGCCGACCTGTGGCAAACATCCCCTTAGTTAGTTATATGGGCTCACATAGGAATGAATTATATTGGGTAATGGGTCGGCCTACATTGGGATTAGGTGTTACCCATCCTATTTAAAGGATGTGAGTATCATTATGGGGAGGTCATGAATGTATGTATGAGTTGATTCTTCTACTTGGTAGAGGTATATTAGAGGTGTCCCCCTCGAAGTGGATTCCCATCTTAGGATATTGTGGAGTTACTCCTTCCTTAAGGAGCATTGTATGGTGTTGCCCTACCTTTAGGGTATTATTATGAATATATTGCATATTAGGGCATCTTGGCCCCCCATATATTTTGTGTTTTATTATCTTCTGTAATTTATTGATTTAATATATGCAAATTTCTTATCAAGTGGTATCGAGCGACCACCCATGTTTGAATCCCACTCGGTTGTTCTGTTGTGAAGCCGGGGGCCGTGGGCGCCTAAATGTCGGTGAAGCGGGGCTCGTACATATGGGAGTGCGGGCACAAACCCAACCTGATTCGGGCTCTACGGAAGCGTGGTGGGATGTTATGATCCTCATGTGTGGATTTCACTAACACCTCGAGGATTTGGTGTAACGGTTTGTTACATTTGGTATCGAGCGAGGTAATTTTACATTACTTTTTTCCTTGCTAAGTGTGATATCTTACAATGTAATTTTCTTTCTCTTGTACTATACTTTCATGAATTTCTTTTGCACATTAATATTAACTATTTCAATGTCTCTAACCAAGGATATCCAAGAACAATATTCATACCATCCATATCTAAAGCATACAAATCTGAATGTAAAACATATTTATCCATAGAAAGCTTTGAATCTTCAAAAACTTGAATATGCTTACCATCCATTTGAGATTCCTTGATATGCTTTGTTTGCACATGTTGATTTTGAGCTACATCCATATTGATGAAGTTATATTTGCTGCTAGGGTTTATGGAAACAATTACCTATTTTCTTTGAATGCACCCTTCAAACTAAAATATTGAAGCTTCCTTCCTTAGAGATGCACTATCCTGTGTAGTAGCTTCATCATCAACATTTTCTTCTTCGCATCATCAACATCTTCTTCTTCTTTGATGTTGCTTCTTCTTCTTCTTCTTCTTCTTCTTCTTCTTCTTCTTCTTCTTCTTCTTCTTCTTCTTCTTCTACTTCTTCTTGTTGTTTAACAAAATTGTGTTTCTTTTTTGTTTCCCATATAGCTAAGAAAATATCCTCTGCATTTCATCCCAATCCCAATCCAATAGATCTATATCCAAATAAGAATACCAATGTCGCACTTTCCCACCAAGATGAAGATAAAAATGAACCCATACTAAACATTCTTCAAAATAAATTTGTTTAAATTGTATCCACCATTTTTTGCATCAGTTTCCCCATTACCATAGAAAATTGGTATATCCATGATGCATAAAATTTAGGGTTTCACAAACTTACTCCTACTAAAATTTTTAGAGGTTTCCAAAAATGTAAGAAATTTTGAAAATTCATCAAATTGTGGCCTATGGAGAAAAATAGTGAAACACAATAAAACTGAAATAAATCTATCAAAATAGATCCACCAATTCTTAAATTTCAGTGGTATCACCATTTAATATATTACCAACAACCCAAAAAAAATTACTTCATAATTCGAAATTATTAAGAAGATATAAAAAAAACCTTAGAATTATGGTTGCAACCCTAAAACGAATGAAACATTTGCAAAACAATTCCAAAAACTCTGAAATTCGGAGGGAATATCACTTGAACTATGTATCCACTCCCCACAAAAATAATATAAAAAATTCCAAGTCGATCTCAACATATAGACGAATCACCAACATTAGGGTTTCATCCCACAAATTACCCGAATCACTGCTCTGATACCACTTGATAAGAACTTTGTATATAATAAATCAATAAATTGCAGAAGATAATAAAATACAATAGATATGGGCGGCCAAGATGCCCTAATATGCAATATATTCAAAATAATAACCTTAAGGTAGGGCAACACCATACAATGCTCCTTCGGGGAAGAAGTAACTCCATAATATCCCAAGATGGGAATCCACTTCGAGGGGGACACCTCCAATAGATCTCTACCAAGTAGAAGACTCAAATCATACATCCATAACCTCCTCATAATGATACTCACATCCTTTAAATAAGATGGGTAACACCTAATCCCAATGTAGGCCAACCCATTACCCAATATAATTAATTCATATGTGAGCCCATATAACTAACTAAGGGGATGTGTGCCACATGTCAAAGCATCTCCATCAGTCCATATACATTATATTATCATATCCCATTTGAACCCATACATATAACTAAGGGGATGTGTGCCTATACAATTTCTAACTTGTAATAACTAAATTTTAAGCATGTAAAATTTTCAAGGAAACCTCCAGCAATCAAATAATGGCTATATCTCATTGTTTAAAGCAATACAACCTTTTAGTGGTGGATTCAAAGTACTCAAGCTTGTATTTATAAATGGGAGTAGGATTTTCCCCAAATGGAGCACTCCAAATGCCAATAGTTGGTAGTAAAATTAGATTTGAAAAGAAAATCCCTTCAATCCTTGAATGAAATACATTTCAATATTAAACCTACAATCTAAACAAAACTACCCTAAGCTTGATCATGAAGAATTTATCCATAGTTTCCCCCTCCCTTGCTCCCATGGCTTCCTTTGCTCCAACCTGCAATCAAACAAGAGAAAATAGACCAAATGAGGAGAATAGAATAAAGGAAAGGTTTTAATAAGAATTCATAAGGAAATTTAGGGCTAGTTTGGAACCCTAGGATCTAGTGGCCACAATTGAATTGATCTAAGGGTGGAGGATCAAACCTACTTTTGCTTGGTAGGAATGTATTCATAAATGTTTTAATTAAATTTTAAGGTATGTGTGGATGGGTGAAAAGGGGCCATTTAATTACCTTGGTGTGCATAGTCTCTAATCTAGTTCCTAGCATGTTCTAGGTAAATAATGAAATGAACCCTTAAGTTATTAAATAATGGAATTATAGTAACTAAATATAAGGTAAATTTGTAGGGTGTGAATGTTAGTTGTGGAGGAATAAAACATTAATCCAAGTAAATTTAAATTATGGCATCTTCATAGTTGAATGTAATAAATTGACCTTAGAGAAAAATTATGAATATTTAATCTTTAAACTTAGACTTGGTTCACCCCTTGTAAAGTAAATATTATTGGTGAAAATAAATTTAATGCACGCTAAGGGTTGACACCCTTGTAATCTTTCAACTCAAACCAAAAAAAAATTAGCCGTAATTTTGGGATTAGTGTTGGGTTTTAATGTGTTCCTCGAAATTCATTTTTTGAGGGTGTTACACATGTGGAATAATGGTGGCGTTTCCTCTTTTAAATTGAATTAAACCCGGATACTTGAGGATATTTATTAAAAGGAATTTAGAAGAATGAAATCCATAACTATTGCAACACTTACAATTTACCGAGACATAAAATGAAACCCGTACACATGAGCGGATAAAGAACCAAACTTCTTTTTTGTTTTTAATTCCATCAAACCGTGAATATAATTATGCTAAAAATCCTAGAAAATTTCAAGATAAGGAATGATGACCATTCAAATGGTCGTTGATACATCATTGGATGTTATCGGTGGGGGCTCTTTCTCAAAGAGAAAATGCCTTTCGGTGTAACATGATGAGCCAATTTTTTAACGACTTTTGCATTGGGAGGAGGGGACAAAAGCCTAAGAGAAAAATTTTAACAACTTCTTCACTAGAAGTGAAAAAAATAATCTCTTACCTCATTCCTATAATATAAAATGTTTGCTTTTTCCTTTTTAAAACTTCAACCAATGATTAATTTATTTGGTCTATATATAGCGTGTACCAAAGCAACAAGATAACTTTAAAGGAGAAAATCCCATATATAGATCACTATTTTTTCATGTGTTGGCTTTAGTCCTACCAAGGTTTCTAGCACAACACAACCTCCCAGTCTTTTAGCTAATGGTGTGTAGAAACAAATAGATTACAAATTTGAGGATGCAAAATTGAAGGGAAAACATTGACGTCAAATCCATCCTTGGGTGCTTTAATCATGACTCATGAAAAGAGATAGAAGCTGTTAGATCGCAAAACAACCCTTCCAAAATGGCAGTTGAGATCGTCCCATGGTATATACATGTTTGGAGTTGTCCCTTGTCATTGATAAGCATTAATATATCCAAAATTTCATAACCGTATATACCCCGTATTACATAAAAATTTGTTTATGCTTTATTTTTTACCTGTCTTGTGCTACTAATAAAAAATTAGCAATCAAATTTTAAAAATAGAAAAGGTAGAGAGGATGGAACTTATAGACAAAAGTGTAATTTTTTTGTCTAACATATGTCTCAAAACACCTACTCTTGTATCTTTGGATACTTCGTTATTTTTACTAATAGGATCATTACCCCATATATACAAGTTTTCTTTTGGCCTTTCACACCAAACTCAAATGTCCGTTAGTTTTCCTAAGCCACCACAAACATCCATATCTTCATTCAATTCTTTTGGGGCCTCTTCAAGTTTAAATTCATATTTAATTCCATCACTTGTGAAAAATTCATGTGAAGAAAAATGATAATCCATGTTTTTTTCCTCTAGCTAATTTCCATATTCATATTTGTATGTTGTTTTACTTAGGGTTGCAAAAGACCATGCTTTATCAACCCCTTCCTTATCTTCCACTACTTGAGAACCAAACACCATAGGGGGTGAGGTATCCATCCTCTCACTACCTTGTTCAGGAATCCAATTGGGGTCACCTCTATCATTAATCCACATTTTAGATTTTTCAAGATGCTCATTTTATAAAGCCAACAACAAAACTAGGGCCACAATTGAATTCACATTTGTATCATTATTAAAGTTTTAACAAGATCCAAATAAATCTGGATTATCGGTGTTTCCTTCACTCGAACTCCCATTGTCATTGTGATCAATATCAAGCTTATATCCCATGCCAACTATAAGCTTTCGTAACCATTTCCTATCATATTTGGAAAGGCCTTCCTCATCCACTTCAAACTCAACATCCATTTATTCAAAGATCCCTAAGTTCAATGAGAAGGATGACACCATATCTTCTCTAGCTTCCACACCCTTTCGATGTCATTCCTCAATGGCCAAGATTTGAGGATCCATGTACAAGGTTTAGTTTGTCCTTTTCCGTAGCTACCAACTCGGGGCCCTTCCCACCATAAAATTTGTTAATCTTTGCAACAATTTGGCCTTACCTAGTAATGAAAATAGGTAAAGGAACTAATGGTGAGGATGATTCTCCTCTTACATCGCTACTATGTCTTGGAATTTAATTCTCAAGAAATTGTATCTTTTTGTGTGGAGTTTTCAAAGGCTTTTCAAATTGAGATTCATGAAGTTATAGGTGCAAATTTATGAGGCCACAAATTGTAATATTTAGTGCAATAAAAATATTTGCACCTTGTATTATTTACTAATGTCACAATTTGTTTTCAATAAAACAACAAGATTTAATCGAATTAATGACAACTTAGATAATTTAAGCAATGTTACTATTACATAATAACATATGCAAAGATTGCATGTAACATGTCATAGCACTTTAAACAAGATGATAAACACATCAATATCTAATAACACATGCACAATTCTTGTTTATTGAGGGAATATTAATGTCAATTTAGTGCCCTTTTCTTACAATTCAAGCCTATAATGAATTTTAGAAGAGAAATTAATATTTGAGTGGGGACGAGTTGTTGAGAGGGTACTTGAGGGAGGATACCCAATTTAATTGAATGAAAATTAATTATACAAATTAGATATTATTATCACGCCAAAGGTGTTACCCTTATGGGAAAGGGATTTGTAGACATTCATGGGATTGTGTCAAATTTGACAGCCTAAATGACAGTTTTGTTATTTTTAAGAATTTTGTTTTTGTTATTTTTAACAATTTTTTTTGTTTTTCTAACAATTTAATTATTCGATTTTACATGTTGCTTTGGCTTTACTATTTTTAAATTTTATTTTATAGCTTTTGTGTGCATTAACCTTTGCTTTTGTTATTTGCTTTTCTAACAATTTTGTTTTTTCGATTTTGCATGTTGCTTTGACTTTGCTATTTTTAAATTTTATTTTATTGCTTTTGCATGCATTAACCTTTAAATATCGGTCACTAACACTATAATTTCATTATTCGGGCTCTCCAAATTCCATAATCCCGCATTAAATCGAAATATGCAGGTATGCATTTAAATTCATAGTCAATTGGCTAAATTCCTTTGATCTCATGTGCCTTAAAAGTGATTGTATATAATTTTGGATACTTAATATACATATTTCTATTTTCTGTTATTTTCTTTTGAAATTATCTCTCTCAGTTCTAGAATATTGGAGAATTGAGGTCGGAATTAGCGTTTTATTGGTTTGTGTATTGGAGATTTTATTTAAAAAATTTTAAATGATATTAAGGCCATATTTATAGGTTGTCATTGTTAGATTTTAGATCACCTGTGATGCCCGTTCGATGGTTACCCCGATTCTTGTCACAGTGACCCATTTCTGTTGAGCGTCGAACGATGTATGTAATTCCGATGTCTTGGACCATGTCTTAGTGATGTTTTAGCACCTTCCCTCTCCTTCTTGCTTTCTCGAGTCGTTATCGACACCTCTGTGTGTGGACTGTGTAATGCTTCCTGTGCTGGCCTCCGCAACGATCGTTACTTTTCCTTTTAATGAAATTTGTGTCTTCGAAGCCTTGTAGGCAGCCAGAATAACGTTTGGGTTTTGATAGGGCGTGTCCAGTTAAAAAGAGAATGCCCATAATAATAATAATATTCCTTTTAAATTCGTCGACCTCGACTGCTGACCATTATGACTATAATTGATAATTATTTTGCAAGCTGTAAAATGATAATAATGATAATAATAATAATGACATTATGATAGTATTATCGATCAACGATTTTATTTTATTATTATTTTCCTTATGTCGATTGTTATCGACATCATCCTTTGTTATCTTTAAACTACCTTTTTAATTTGTTTGTCTCTCCCATTGATCGAGCCTCATTGCGCAAATGAGGAAGAGTATGTTTTGTGGTGGCGCCACGGTTTGGGGGTGGCGTTCGCGTAAATATTTTATTTAAGTACTCAACCCCGTTCTCCTCCTGGGTCGACCGATCCCTCAATCTTAGAATTATTTTAAATTACTAATTTTAAATATGGATTTTTATGTCCCCAACTGACCTTGTCTCTCCCTTTTGATCTCCTTGTGTACCACGTTTGGCGTGGGGAAGGGAATGTTAATATCTTTTGAATTTCTTCATTGGTTGGCATTTGGAGATGGGTGGCTTTAATAGCCACCTGCCATTGCATTAAAAACCCCCATCCTTCTTGGTGTGTTCAACCTTCCTTGTTGGTGGCCGCACATGCCCCATTTATTAAAATTTTGACTTGTAATCTGCTGTCTCTCGTGGTCTACCTACTATTTTCTGCCCTGGCCACGTGGTTTTGTGTGGTGAAGGAATAATTGTTTTGTGTAGTCGCATGGACTGGTTTGTATCACGGCTCTTGCAGACTATCCCTTGTTGAAGAGGGGGCGTGGAAACCGCTGGAGATACGTGGTTGGTCCTGTCTCTTGCCTTGCTGCGTATTCCCCCTTTCTGTACAACGTGAATCCAATCTTTCCTTCCTCACGTGCCTTTTTCTTCTACTCTGCCCCATGGATGAGGGCCTGTTAACACAAAAATATGGACGTGGCTTTATGTTGTTTCCTGATGCGTTTTGGGGGAAAGGAGCATTGTTTTCTTTTGCTGGCCACGCACAGCTACCAGCTAGTGAAGTAGGTGTGTTACCTCCACTTTCATTGGGTGCTACGAGCTGTGTTCTTGTCAGGGATCCACAGCATCGACCTGCAATAGGATTTAGCCAAGCGGTAGGTATGTTGCGATTTGGTAGAAGCTTTTGAGCACTTCCAATAAGCAGGATGTCCAACTATGTTGTTATCTTCGATGATCAAATGCATCCTCAAATTCAGGATTCTCCTTCAAGATATTTTTATCAAAATCGACTTTGTGATAGTGAGAGTGTTACAAGGAGACCTGATGAAATTTTATTGCAAAGATTCTCTAATGAGACCTGCAACAGGTCTGTAGGTACTTATTTTTTATCCTCAAAATCAAATTTAGCAGATATGGGCATCACAAAGGAGGCGGTGGAGGCCACCTTGACCTCCAAAATCAACCCAACTCATCTGAATGTGATCGATACATCTGGAGGGTAAGGACATCACCCGTGCTTCCACGTAGTTTAAAACCATTGTAATTATCAGATGTGGAGCAAGCTTTTCTATTGAGATAGTATCAGCTCAATTTGAAGGGAAGAGGCTACTTTGGAGAGGAATCGTATGGTAAATTCGGCCTTTGGGTGAAGAACTAAAAGAAATCCACGCACTTTCAATAAAGAAGGCAAGTAACTCACAAAGAATGGCGAAAGCAACAACACGCTCAATAAAGCATCCAGTGTGTCTATGCAATGGGAAATGTTTCAGTTAACATAGCTTGCATGAGAGATCTACGTGCTGAGGAAAATGAATGTTTTTGGAATGTGTTGTAGCTGCTGGAGCCTTGGTTCGACATGGCTGCATTGAGGAAGCCCCAAACAGGCATGATAAGACTAACCCTCTCTCTTAATAATTTATTCCCTTTAGTATTTGGGTTAATCAATCTTTGTAATTTTGTTCGAATGCTGTAGATGTGGGGTTCTTTTGGAATGTTGATGTGTTTTTGTTTTACTAAGTAAATAGCGTTTGGACTCTGGATATTATATAACATGTATTTACATATATTGACTCTTTCTTGAAAGAGATGCCCAGAAAGAGATGGGTTTCAAATGACTTTTAATCATAATTGCATGAACTGATCTCTCTCCCCCTTTACAGTTTATCTTATTTACTATTTGAGTAGAAGAAATCTCTACATCGATTCTTGCCTACTGATCTTATAATGTTGGTTTATCTTTTGCCTTGATTATTCCTTTGAATGATGGTTTCTATAGAAAATATTATGGAGCATGAATGAGGTTTATAATTTTTCTTGTATTGTTTATATTATGTAGGACATGGCTTGAAAAAGGGAATTTCCGATATATTTGTATTTGGATTTTACTATGGATTTATAATAATATAAACTCCCATTAGGATTAGGGGCTTCTATTTGGGAAGAGTCATACTAGTTTTATTGGTCTTTCTAGATAGCTCCATTTGAGTCATTCGATTATCATTTACCTTGGGGATTATTGAAAACCCCTCACCAGGCCCTCTGCTATTATTATTACTATGAGCTTATTATTAGATTGGAACCCTCCTGAAGCATGCATTAATGGGTTTTCTATGACCTTTACGAATATGTTATGCACGCAAGTCATTATCCTGTGTGGATAATTATATGGCTTAATTTTGAGGCACTACTTGGATCTTTGAATCGGTTAAAGTAATATTGGATACATCGAACTCTCATGAATGTCAAAATTCTTCAAGATTGATTGATATGTGATGTCCTTGTGCATATGAACTCAGGCAATGCTTGAAATATGAAATTATAAATTTATCTTATACTTTGACCTTGAAGCTTGTTGAAAGACTTTTTGGTAGGAAAACAAATGAATAGGGAAGTTAAGATAACTACCCTAAAATGGAGTCATGCATAGCCTTAAGTAAAGGTGACAGCTACCATAATGGAATTTGTGCATACCATGTATGACAGTAAGGATATAAGTCCACCTGAAATTATTTAACTTCATTTTATAGAACAATAATTAATACCCATAAATTGGGGTATGCAAGTGGAGGTTGAATTATATAACAGGATATATTATGTTATCAGGTAACCAGTAAGGATAAATATGTTATTTCAATACTTGGTTAACGAGTGGAATATTTCTGGCATTTACGATGATTATTATGTTAGCTAAAAAATTGATACTTGCGTCTCAATTGGGAGTTGAGATAATGTTGATACTTGTATTTATAGTGGCTTGGACCGCGCTTACATATCTTAGCTATTCAAATGTATCTTTGACATATTAGCAAAATATGACAATATTGTTGATCGTAACTCATTCCAATGAGTTGGACTCTTATACTAATAGAAACATATAAAGACATGGTAATAAGCAACCAAAAGGATACCTAAATAATATATGAACTTGTGGATTGGTGGAATCTTTGTTAACATAATTATATTCTTAAAATTGTGAGATAAATATCCAAATTATACTTACATATCACTGATTATCTATGAAGGTTGATACTTGGGTAATATCGATGAATAATATAAGATTGATAATTGTATTTATTATATAAACTTAATGTCGTTGGTGATTTTATTTAATTGAAAGATAATATTGTTGGATACTTATATATGTGAAGTAGGTCGAGGGTATTAAGTGAGCATTATTATTATCATTGTAATTTAAGTATGATTAATTGCATGGTTAAGGTTGTATATCTAGTCACTTGGAATTGTGTTCTTATGTAAACAGATCTTAAGGAAGTGAACATTAATGAGTATGAAATGTATTATCATGAGATGTGTAGTTAAGTTTTGAATGTATGTTAGAAATTATTTGATAGGGAGTATTGCAAACTTTCATTTATTTAAATGCTAGATGGCATAAGTTATTAGGTGAGGTTTATATCTTATCATGCTCAGTTCTAGCGAACTGACTCTAGTAAATATTTGTGCAGATGGATTATGCGAGTAGATTAAAGGAAAAGAGTGTAAAAGTTTCATCAGTTCAAATTATGAAGTTCTTTGTAGAAAGTTCAATGCGTTGTAAATTTTGTAACTTTGCTTGCAAGGAGTTTAGAAGATCTCTTGTCTTGGTATGTTCGGAAAAACTATGTGGTGAAGTGTTCTTTCCCTTTTGTTGTTAGACTAGTAACTTACCTTGGTGAGAAATGATATTCAATCATTACATTGGCATAAGTATTGTAAAACCTTGTTTTTGAGAATAAAGTGTTAAGTCAAAACTCTCTGACACCTTGTAATGATGTGATATAAGTAAAATTAAATGGAGTGGTTAACCCTTATAGAAGTTAACTAAATATATATATATTCAGATAAATTAATGTAGAGATGACTTACTTGAGAACAAGAGATTCCTGAAGTACTCAAAGGTGAAACTATCCTTGTAAAGTAAATATTTTATAAATTGATATCCCTAGCTAAACTAGTGAACACTACCCCTTTTGGGTGAACTCTTAAACAAGCTTAAGGGAAAATAATGGTTAGTTTTTGGAAGATAATAAGATTTAGCAAGTAGGAGAAGACTTTAAGTGAACTACTCTGCAGTGTATAAGAAAATAACTCAGTTGGTAAGATGAATTTGTGCGAATCATATATTGAATCTTTCTGAAAACATAAGTCACGAGTTAAAGGGTGTTTTATCAAAATAAATAACCTTCAATCATTTCTTACTGTGGCTTGCCCTAGCTGTGTGAGTGCCATGTGGTTGGACTTCTATGTTGTTCTGTCAAAAGAGAAGTGTATTATCCTTTTGAGTGTGAACGTTTCCGTGCTGACCTTGTGGTCATCCTCGTAACAAGTGGTTCCCAGAGTTGGTTGTAACCTTGTGACGACATGTTGTGTCGTGTTATGTGTCGAAGAAAGCAATATATATATATATATATATATATATATATATCTTTCCTTTCTTTGTGTTGTTTGTGTGTGAATTTATGGGTGAAAGTGCATAGTGAGCACCATATTAATTAATTACCATATTTTTATATATACAAATTACCGTATTTTTTCAAAAGTATTTATCGTATTTTTCTATGGACCATTTTTTTCCATATTTTGTGTCCACGGTTTAATACTCTCCGTACATTTAAAGTTGCTACTATGATTATATTTATAGAAATAAATTATAAAAATCATAATTACATTAAAAAAACCTTAAAGAAATCACATTTTGGAGTTTTTATGCAGAATCAGTATTTTTATTTTTGGATTAGTATTGAATAAACAATACCAGATAGATGATTCTTCAACGTTCCCCGGGCATATATTCGTATACCAATGCCAGAATAGCTGGTTGTCTGCAATAGCCTACAAGGTTTACGATATTTTTATGATGGATCCTGGAAAGAAGAGCTAACTGCACACACAGAAGAACACAAATAATAAATAATAAGGGAGAGGTTTACGTGAAAAGAAAAAACAATTTATAAATGGATTCCTGATAGACACACCTTTCGGTTTGGAATTCTGGCAGTCCTTGGTTAGAATGAACAGAAAAAGAGAACAAATAATTAATGTTTTGATATTTTCACAGTTCATGAGAAGGAGAACAAGATTTTGGATTTGAAACTGTCCAAGAATCTGTTATCCGACATGTTTTGATTTGATCGTTTTTTTACGATGAATCATGGGTGTTGATTCTAAACGTATGAGGAAATTTTTTTGCACAGTTTCAATCCAGAATCTTTATCGTCACCACGATTAATATTCAATGGCAAATTAGACCCCATTCAAGGGGAGCAAGGAAGATGCTTATATAAAATTCCATAGAGTTAGCAGTTATATACCTCATTTTTGAATTGTGGCAGTCCTTGGTCGGAGTTGATTGAAAGTTTTTTGACTGCAACAACACATCCTGAAAGTTCCCCTTTGCATACGTCTCCAAAACCCCCACTACCAATGATGTTTGCGCAGTTATTTGTACCAGATTTGTTTTCTTCTTCTGTATATTCGAGGGCCAGTCTGAAATGCTTATTTTCATCTTCTTCTCCTACACAATGTTTTCAAAATTGTTAAATTGCTAATGAGAAAGTAAAAGTAGCTGATATGAATGACTATTCCGGTAGAGATTTCAATAGCACCTGTAGGGCCATCTGTGATGTGTAGTTGCGATGTATGTGTG
Source organism: Taxus wallichiana var. yunnanensis (assembly GCA_018340775.1). NCBI lineage: Eukaryota > Viridiplantae > Streptophyta > Pinopsida > Cupressales > Taxaceae > Taxus > Taxus wallichiana. The sequence goes on along the minus strand of CM031243.1, from coordinate 499,814,066 downwards.
TGTCTCCATACTCTAACCACTACAAAAACCGCAACCATTATAATAAATAGCGTTGAACAACCAATCAGTATTCGCATGATATCCAGTGGTTTCGTAGCAATTTGTAGCTTGCGTGGTAGTAATGCTCTCCTTTCTTCCGTTTGGTTTGTGGAAGCGCTCAGAAAGCCTGCAAACCATACACAATTTCATGAGAATAATGAGGCTCAGAGTGAAATTAGATCAGAATAATTAACTACTTACCTTCTGGCTCCGAAAGAGTGGACATAAGTAATCCACTAGAAAATATCATCGTTATCAAGACGAATCCCTTAAAATCCATGGCCATCTGAGACAGTAAAAACATTTTGTTGTCTTTATATAAAACGTTTATAATCAGAAAATTGCCAAAAACTGTATCATACTGAAAAAGAAAAGAATATTATCCTTACCTTGAGTAGGAATTGAATACAGTCGGCAGACCCGCTTTGTAAGGAGAGTGTTGAGGAGAGTTTAAATAGGGTACGTATGTCGAAAATAAAACCTGGTAGACCGCTCTCGAGGAAGGTCAAAATAATACGGCCGCTCAAAAATAAAACTCCAGAAAAAATATTATCCTCGGCAGGAGTTGGCACTCACTGAGTTGGCACATCAGCTTATGCTATACCCAACATGGCGTGAGATGTCAAAATTATACGGCGCTCGCTACTTCTTCCCGAGGTCCGAAAAAACGGCAGTCGAAGAAAACGAGTAATTAAAACCTGCCACGTATGTATGTTACCTCAAGATATACGGCCAATGGATGAAAATAATCACCTTTCGCGATCATTTTATTATAAATGTGGCTTCAAATGTATTTCACTCACTAGAAGATTTATTTATTTATTTTAAAGAATTTCGGTTTTGTTAAGGATTTTTCCTATTTTCGCTTGCCATATTTTGCTTCGAAAACTGTGTATCTGTAGCTTTTCTATAGGTCTTCAATCGGTCATATCATAGTGTCTTCCAGCTATTTTCGTGTAGTTAAGGTGGTGCGTAGCTTATAAATGGCCAACTCTACTCCCATTACAACATCTGTTGCAACTAGTGGAAATGGCTCCCAAACGCGCAAGGAAGTTTGTGTTGAAAGTTTACGTCGAGGTATGAACTCGAATCCCCGGATGTTATTATTTCTGATGAATGTTTAGATCATGTGGTTAGGTGGTATCAGAACCATTGCCTTATTACTTATTTCTATGGCTGCATACCCTCAGAAGCCTTCCTACAAAACTAGATGAAAACCCATTGGAAGTCTAACGATAACCTAGTTTCAGGTGTTCGTAACCTCACCAAGGGGTTTTATTTGTTTTCCTTTCATGGGCCTTCTCAACTCCAATCCCTTTTGCTTAAGGCGACGAGTTGGCACTTAGGCAATACCTTGTTTGTGCTTTCACCCTGGACCCTGGATTTTAATCCCCTTGACCAAGTCTCGTTAAAAATCTCATTTTGGATTGAACTTCTTGGCCTTCTTGTTCATCTATGGTCCTTCTTATCAGAGATTGTGAAACCCATTGGCAGGGTGATTTGCCATGAACAGGAGCATTTTTTTTCACTCGACCTAACAAGCCTGGGTGTGTCGAAGTGGACCTTGCGAAGGATCTGCTGGACCATCTGGATATTCAAGTTGGGTCCCTGCATATATCTCAAAAGGTGGTTTATTTCAACCTCCCCAACACGTGTTTTTGTTGTCAAGCCCCAGACCATCACATTCGGGACTATCCTCTTTTGCCTTGCTCCAAGCTAGCACCAATGCAACCCACCGGTTCTAAGCCCAAAGTAGACCCTCTAACTAATGGTTGCACCGTAGTTGGGACTAAGAAGAGCTCTAGTATGAAACCCTTTATTGAGGTTCTGCCCACCACCTTTTCCCCTCCTTCGTCCAGGGATGAACTAGGAGTAGAGCCACCGTTCCCGTCGGTTTCCATTCCTTCCAAACTCTCGCAGAGCCAAGTTACTCCATCTAATTCAAAGAATATTGGGAATTTCGCATCAACCTCTCTTCCTCTGCGATGCTCACGCGAGTCCACGCTGAGAGGTTTTATGTGGGCAAGAGAGATAATGGGGCCAAGCGTCGCTCCATTCATGTTGAGCATTCTGATTCAGACCAGCTTCTTCTTGCCAATATATTTTCCATTCTCAACTCCGAGGATGGAATTCATGACGGGCAAGGGGAATATGATATGTTTTATTTTTCATGAATTTCATGTCATGGAATGTTAGAGGTCTAATAGAGCCTTCACGAAAATTCTCTGTTCATTTAGCTTGCCAGCTTGTTGACAATTTAGATATTATTTGTTTATAGGAAATTAAAATGTCTTTGTTTTTCGCTTCAGAATACTCTAACTTTCATTGCCCCAGATTTTACGCATTTTCACACACAACATATTGATGGCAGAGGTGGTGCTATCATTTCCACTGCACCAAAACTTTCAGCGTTAATCACTACGTCCTTGGGCCAAGATTCTAGTAGTAGGGTTGTTGGGGCAATTATGAGTATTAATGATCTTTCTTTTGGTATTATTAATGTTTATGCCCTTAATGGAAATTCCAAAAGAACAACTTTATGGAAATGGTTAGGTGATAACTTACTGTTTGCTTATTGCGTATTGTGTGGCGACTTTAATATGGTGGAGCATCTGGATGATAAATGTGGCACCCTTCCTATGCGCTGGTGTATTGGCGAGCGTATGGCCTAGTATTACTTTGAAATTTGTTGGGGTCTTTCTAATCCTTTGCTCAAATGGCGACAAGAATTCAAAGTGCAAGCTTGGTTCACTTGAAACAATATTCAAGAAGGATATGATCGGGTTTTAAAAAGACTTGACTGTGCACTTCTTTCAAAGCAGCCCTTTTTTTAATTTTGACATGCAATGCTCCTCCACTGTCAAGGTGTGGTCCAATGTCCTTTTCTCGGACCACCATCTGATCACATTTAAGGTTATTTAGCAGGGGGCCTCCCAAGGTGCCCAATATTCAATTCCATCTTAATGTCTCTCTATTGTGTCATCTTGGAGTGGTCCCGCTCTTTGCAAAAATTTGGAACAATGCACCATATATACCTTTTATTGCTAATTATATTTCTTTGTGGAAGGCAAGCGATTCAACACACCACCCAATTCCTCCACCAATTTGGTAAGCAGCTGGCCATGTAATGCGTAAACGAGCCGATTTGGCTCTGCATAAATAATTCGAAGGATTTCTTTGCTTCTCGAAAATAATCCTTTTGGCATTCATCTTCAGCTCAAGTTGTTGATATTCGACATAATCTCGAGCTCATTGAATCTCATTTGATTTGTGGTGCACAAATCCGATCGAGGATCCATTGGCTTAGGGTGGAAGAAAAAGGCTCTAAAAAATTTTCAAATCCCTCGGGTTAAGCATGCTCATCAACAGATCAAAGCTATCTATGATTCACACACAGCAGACTCACTGAGCTCCGAGAGATCACTCGTGATTTTTTCAAGCACTATCGTCGGCTTTTAAATTTCGGGAGGATTTGATTGAGCAAGTTGATGCCTTCTAGAGATGTATTGATGTGGCGCCCAATAAATTTTCACCTAGAGATTGTGCTCGTTGTGGCACACCTCTCACCTTAGAGGAGCTCTGTGTGACCTTACTATGTCTTACGGACAACAAGTCACCGTGTCCGGATGATTTCTGTGCGAGTTCTATAAAGCGACTTGGTCCTTTATGGAACCTGATGACCCTGAGCAGATGCATAATTGGCGGCCCATCACCCTGGTGAATGTTTCTTATAAATTCTTGCCAAGGCATTAGCTCTTTGCATTTCGATCTTTTGTCAAAAATTATTCATCCTGAACAAAGCTGGTTTTGTGAAAGGCCTAGTACATTTTGAATAATCTTATTGTTGCTTAAAAAGACTTGGAATGGGCTCGTGATTATTTGCAGCAACCTAGAAATTCCTCATAACCGACTTCGAGAAGGCTTATGATCGTATATAATGGCCTTTCATCCTTGTGATGCTCAAAGCCCTCGGCTTTTATGAATTCTTCATATCGGCCATCAGCACTTTTTTATAATGATTCATCTGGCTTACCATCAATTGTCACTAGTCTCTTGTGTTCAACATTTTCCTCTCTATCAAACAGGGGTGTCCTCAGCACTGCTCTGTTTGTTCTCATTGTTGATCTTGTTGGGATATTTAATTTCCCATCGGGTTGCTCAAGGTCACATTTAGGGATTGTCCTTCCTGATCATTCGATGCTGACTTATCAACGGTCACTCCACCGATGATTCCTTTCTTACTATTGATGAATACGGCGAGAATGTTTCGGGGTTTTGCGTGCCTTGACACAATGTTTTTGGCTTATGGATCCAGTATTCATTTGTCAAAAATTTTGGGCTACCGAAATAGTTGTCTACCTCGCCGGATTTGTTGAAGTCCTACTCTTGGAAATGGATTAGTCGTGGTGAGAAATTTAAATTTTTGGGCATTCCCTTCACCTTTGATAGTGACTCGGCTACACTATGACAAGTATGTTATTAACGAGGGTGGAGCAAAAAGTTACAAGGTGGTATTACAAACCCTTATCTTTGGTGGTGAATTCCAAATCTACAAGTAATATTCTTTCTTTCACTCATGTCTACTACTGTGTGTTTGTTCCTTCTCATAATTCATCTTCCAAATTTGCCAAGCTGCTCGGGACTTTCTATGGTGTAAAATTTCAGGCTCAATTGGTTTCTATAGAGTAGCTTGGGAAGTTTTTGTCTTCCTCATGATCAAGGTGGTATGGGAGTCATCGATTTCTATGAGTAAAGCATTGGATTATGCTCTAAGTGGGTGATTCGATGCTTGTTGGGAAATCAACATTGGAAAATATTACTTCGGCATTACATTGAGTCTTTAGCCCCGTACATAACAAGAAGTGTTGGAATAATATAGGGCTACATACTCTTATTATCACCTCGTCCCCTATCAAAATTACAGGTGCTTTTGTTATTAAAAGTATCTACAAAGCCTTTGAGTTGGTTAAGCCTTTCATGCGCTAGGTTGGCGATGGTTTTCATACGGGGCTCTCTTTTAATTCTCATGTAATCTTTGGTGGTCTCACATCATCACCGATGGAACTCTTTAGCTTGTGGAAAATCGGGCGTAAAATATCTCTCGGCTTTATTGCAAGGGCATTCATACCATATAGGAGTTGGTTAACCGTAAAGACTGGATTTCTTGACTTTGAGCTCAAGATAAATTTAAATCTTTCCAATTCATACCTCCCATCTATTTACAAAATTCAAGAGCTCTATTGGACGTTATGCTCTACAAATTGGGGCTTAAACCTCAAAAGTGACTTGGTGGCAAGATTAAAGATGGAATCAGAAATTAATTTCCTTCATTACAACACTAGAACCATCTATCAATTATTGATCCCACTCTTGCCCACCATTGACAAGCTCAATGCTCAGTGGGGGTCGCAATCCACGCATTCCACTTTGCTTTGATTGTTTTATTATACCTGAAATTCTCTTCTTGAGCCCAAATTTAATCATTTCATTTAGTTTACGGTTTACCAAGGTCTTCCTGTTGTAGAACGAATTAGTCATATTGGCATCCCTAATCCTAAATATTCTTTTTTCTCTCTACCTAATTCATTTAAACACCTCTTTTGGTCTTGTCCACCGTACTTAGGTGATATAGACTTGGATCCATTCTTTATTTCATCCTTACCACCCTGAATTCTTTCATTGGCGTCTAGCCTTATTTGGTGATTTTAGCCTTTGGCCTCATAACATCGACATGCTTTAGCAATTGTTTCGTGCTTGTATTTTTTTCATATGTTGAAATCTCGCAATGCCTTAATTTTCAAGCAAGATCAATCTGTTGTTTTTTTCCACTAATGAAAAAGTGGTCATTTTGTCTACTATGCACATACAGATTTTGCTATGTACCTTGGGATATGATAATATAATATATATGGGTTGATGGATATCTTTGACATGTGGCACACATCCCCTTAGTTATATGTATGTGTTCACATGGGATATGATAATATAATGTATATGGGTTGATGGAGATGCCGACTGTGGCACACATCCCCTTAGTTAGTTATATGGGTTCACATAGGAATGAATTATATTGGGTAATCGGTCGGCCTACATTAGGATTAGGTGTTACCCATCTTATTTAAAGGATGTGAGTATCATTATGGCGAGGTCATGAATGTATGTATGAGTTGATTCTTCTACTTGGTAGAGGTATATTAGAGGTGTCCCCCTCGAAGTGGATTCCCATCTTAGGATATTGTGGAGTTACTCCTTCCTTAAGGAGCATTGTATGGTGTTGCCCTACCTTTAGGGTATTATTCTGAATATATTGCATATTAGGGCATCTTGGCCCCCCATATATCTTTTGTTTTATTATCTTCTACAATTTATTGATTTAATATATAAAAAGTTCTTATCAAGTGGTATCGAGCGACCACTCGTGTTCGAATCCCACTCGGTTGGTTACGCCGTGTAGTCCGGGGCCCGTGGGGCACCTAAACGTCGATGGAGCGGGGCTCGTACATATGGGAGTGTGGGCACAAACGCAGCCTGAGTTGGGCTCTATGGAAGTGTGGTGGGATGTTATGATCCTCATGTGCGGATTTCACTAACACCTCGAGGTTTTGGTGTAACGGTTCGTTACATTTGGTATCGAGTGAGGTAATTTTACATTACTTTTTTTCCTTGCTAAGTGTGATATTTTACAATGTAATTTTCTTTCTCTTGAACCATAATTTCATGAATTTCTTTTGCACATAAATATTAATTGTTCCCAATGTCTCTAACCAAGGATATCGAGAACAATTTCCATACCATCCATATCTAAAGCATACAAATCTGAATGTAAAACATATTTATCCATAGAAAGCTTTGAATCTTCAAAAACTTGAATATGTTTACCATCCATTTGAGATTCCTTGATTTGCATTGTTTGCACATGTAGATTTTGAGCTACATCCATATTGATGAAGTTATATTTTCTGCTAGGGTTTATGGAAACAACAACCTTTTTCTTTGCATGCACCCTTCAAATTGAAATATTGAAGCTTCCTTCCTTGGAGATGCACTATCCTATGTAGCAGCTTCATCATCAACATTTTCTTCTTCTGCATCATCAACATTTTCTTCTTATTCTTCTTCTTCTTCTTCTTCTTGTTCTTCTACTTCTTCATCTTGTTTAACAAAATTGTGATTCTTTTTGTTTCCCATCTAGCTAAGAAAATATCCTCAATTTCATCCTAATCCCAATCCAATAGATCTATATTCAAATAAGAATACCAATGTCGCGCTTTCCCACCAAGATGAAGATAAAAATGAACCCATACTAAACATTCTTCAAAATACATTTGTTTAAATTGTATCCACCATTTTTGCATCAATTTCCCCATTACCATATAAAATTGGTTTATCCATGATGCATAAAAATTAGGGTTTCACAAACTTACTCCTTTGACCAATATTTTACCTGATGATTTCATCAATTATTCAGCTTCAAATCTGAAACCACAAAGAAGTAACACCTACTAAAATTTTGAGAGATTTCCAAAAATGTAAGAAATTAAAAAAAATAATGAAATTGTTGTCTGTGGAGAAAAATAGTGAAACACAATAAAACTGAAATAACTCTATCAAAATAGATCCACCAATTCTTAAATTTCAGTGGTATCACCATTTAATATATTACCAACAACCCAAAAAAAATTACTTCATAAGTCGTCATTATTAAGAGGATATAGATAAAATCTTAGAATTATGGTTTCAACCTAAAATAGACGCAAAATTTGCAAAATAGTTCCAAAACTCTAACATTCGGAGGGAAGATCACTTGAACTATGTATCTACTCCCCACAAAAAATATATAAAAAATTCCAAGTCAATCTCAAGATATAGACGAATCACCAACATTAGGTTTTATCCCATAAATTGCCAGGATCACCGCTTGCTCGATACCACTTGATAAGAACTTTGTATATAATAAATCAATAAATTACAGAAGATAATAAAACACAAGATATATGGGGGGCCAAGATGCCCTAATATGTAATATATTCAGAATAATACCCTTAAGGTAGGGCAACACCATACAATGCTCCTTAAGGAAGGAGTAACTCCATAATATCCCAAGATGGGAATCCACTTCGAGGGGGACACCTCCAATAGATCTCTACCAAGTAGAAGACTCAAATCATACATCCATGACCTCCTCATAATTATACTCACATCCTTTAAATAATATGGGTAACACCTGATCCCAATGTAGGCCAACCCATTACCCAATATAATTAATTCCTATGTGAGCCCATATAACTAACTAAGGGGATGTGTGCCACATGTCGGCATCTCCATCAACCCATATACATTATACTATCATATCCCATGTGAACCCATACATATAACTAAGGGGATGTGTGCCACATGTTGACATCTCCATCAACCCATATATATTATATTATCATATCCCAAGGTACATAGTAGATTCAAGCTCAAGATGCTAAGATTTCCCTAGAGTTTTCTCATCTTTAAGAGCTTCTGGATCATGGGGGAGTGCACCCTCCACTATGAGTCGGGTCTGTCAGAATCCTCTATTGACATCACCTCCACCATCGTCCCCCGATGGTTGCCACTGTGGGATCGCATCGTAGAAGCCTCTCACGTAGCCACCGGCTCGCCTGTCGACGGGGCCACCCTTCGATCCGTCCTCGCCTGGACTGTTTGGATCCCACCTCTGAGGGGGAAGGGTATTGTTAGTTCTCTGTGGTGGGGCTTGTGGTGGGGCTTGGATTGTGTCTGTAAGTAAATTTTCATTCCTCTCACCCACCAATTTATGGTGCATTGGGGTTGAAGTTTGACTTGTGAGGTTGAGTTCGAATGAGTGATGTGGCATCCTACATGGATCCACCTCACCCTCCTCTCTCCATTTTCTATTTATTCAAGTTCCTTTGCTTGTTTGGGGTTACTTCATTCTTTTGTGCTCTTGCATTTTGGGGAGTTAGAGGATTTTGGAGTGCTTGTGGTCTTTTTTGGAGCTTGTGGATGATTTCTTGGGCTTAAAGAATCTTGGTGATTGATTCTTGTAAAAATATCTACTATGGAAAGGTAGGAACTTTACTCTTACTTAATGTTCTTCTTTTACTTTGTGTGTATGTGTTTGTTTTGAATGTTTTGATATGCTTTTTGGGTGCTTGGGTAGATTTCCTAAGTATGGTGTAGGAGGTGACTATGGGGAGAATTCTTGTAGGGAGGCATAAGATTTTATTTCATGTTTTGGAGGGAGTTTGGGTTGTGTGCCCCACCTTTGTTGTCCACTCAAAATTTCCCTGCTCTCGAGAGGTTGAAAAAAAAAAAAAAATTTGAAAATTTTGAAGTTAAACGCCTTCTCTGTTGTCCTGGTAATGTGGAAGTCAAAAAATTGGAAAGAATCTATGTTTTGGGTCATTTTGTGTGATTTTCGGGCCTGTCGGACATTTTTTTCCCAAGTGTCCCAAGTTCGTTTGGGCTCTCTGCTCACCAATCGGCCGCTTTACCCAAAGTCCGTTTCTTTCTGACCCGTTGAACATTTTTGTCCCAAGTAACACAAGTTCACCCGGGCTTAGTGTTCCCTTTTCATCCGAATCGGTCGAATCGCGTACTCCGCGTACTTTCATCCCTCATTTCCTAAGAGCATTTGTGCATACTTTTTCCCACATCGCCCGTGATCGGCCGATCGCGCTTCGCGTCCCGCGTGTCCCAAATTAACCAAAGGCCATCCGGTCTAATTTTTCCCGCTCTTCCTAAATATCTCACTTTTCAAGTTGCTAGATGTATTTAATGCGCATTTATTGTCTTTCTCTCTCCCAAACAGCTATATAATGAGCTGCCCCCTATTCGTTTTTACACATTGCTTTCTTGCTATCTATTGCTCATACCCTTGCGATCAAAATTTCTGCGCGCGTATCCATTCTCCTTGCAATTTCATCCCAAGTCCAGATTGCAACCTTGGGTTTTAAATTGCTATCAATATGAAGATTAAATTCCAAGGCCAAGAGGAAGTCTCACCACTCGAGTCTGTCGTTCCTGATATTGGAGACAGTGAATTTCGCCACCTTGACTTTGGGGATTTCTGGGCAAGAATGACAGACTCAAACCCTTCTCCTATGGCACAAATGATTCATGGTAGCAGCTTGGCATTCGCCAGGGGTTTCCCAATTTCAGTACAATGCGAAGATACCATACTCTCCTGCGGTGCTCATTTCAATCCTGACTCGAGTGAGTTGACGAATGTGCATGGGGAACTCATCGCCAAGCTTGATGCTACTACCATTGGCACTGCCCTAATAATTCTTGAGATGGAAAATTCCATAGTAATCTCTCAGAACCAGGCACAGGCCCTCTTCAACCAGGACAGTGAGCAATACAAGGCATGGGTGGCGAAGTCCTGGCTTAAAAACCCTAAAAAGGGGGTGTCACATCTATCCAAGGTTCTGTTCTGTGCCGATTTCAACGAGGAACTATCGAATTTTATAATCCTACTGGCTCGGGTCATGGGCTTACCCTCTACCAATGAGTTCCATTTTTGGATGTGCCCACTTATCAATATGGTGTGCGAAGGAACTCAGAATATCAACTAGGTAGAGATCATCAGTATGAACCTAGCAGAGCAACTGTCTAATGTACAACAAACAAAGAAATTTTACATGACTTCATACTTGATGTATACTCTAGCAGCATCGAGGCAATGGTTTGGATTCACATACATTGATGCTCATAAGAGTGACCCTGTATATGCCTACTGCCCTCAATTCACCTTGGAAACTAGCAATCGCAACTTCAGGAGGGTGAATGATGCTTTCACCATGTACATTGTCAGGCTTCTGGAGAGTGACACGGCGAGGAGATTTTCTGATGAAGCTATGAACCTAATATCACACTACGGTGCCTACTTCATCCAGTTTAGAAAATTCTCCTATATAAGGCTTGCAGGCTATGAGAGCACTCCTCTTAAGCTTCCCATGTTCTGCAATGATAAAATGGCCTTGATAGAGATATGCAGGCAGTTGGACAAATTACACGAACCTGCAGGGATAAGAAAATTATTGGCTTGCACTTCCCCATCACTTTGGGAAACTACACCTGCAAAACGGCTCTAGATGCACAAAACATAGAAAGAGCCCTAGCTCCCATCACTGTCCATTTCTTCAGGCCAAGAACTTGTTTTGACTTGAAGAAATTTATTGAGCAGAACATCAAAATCAATTATCATCATAGGGAGACATAGAGGACTATTGGGATAACTGTGCTGATGATTTTGAGGCAAGGAGGAGACATTATGGTAGGTTTTCTCTTCAATTAATTCAAGAGCTTAACCTGTACCAAGTTCCTGAAGGGCTCCAGGATGATAATTCCGACCTATACTCATATGAATATGACAACGTGGTCAAACACACTCCCTTGGAGGATTTGGATTGGTTCAAAAAGGAGAAGGATGATCTGGCAGAAATCCTAGCTCCAAAATCTGGTTTGACAGGAGAGTTCGTGAACTCAGAAGGCACTCAGGTGAGTCCTCCTCCAAAGACACCTCAACACCAAGAAAGGAGGCATTGTCACCTGATTTGGGAGTACCTGTACAGACCCCTCCTGCCTCATCAACTAAAGGTCCTACATCTTCCACTCCTTCCTCATCCACCCAAGTGTATCAGAAGAAAGTCAAAGAAGTTAAGAAGGAGCCTATGGAGGAAGATCCCCTAAGGAAGCATTCAGAATTGCCTTCAGGACCAGAGAACATTATTGTTCTCAGTGAAAGCGAGGAGAGTGAAGTGCCAGTTTCTACAAGCACTCCAGAAGCTCCTACAGATAAAGAAAAGGAAGTTCAAAGCACTGAACTCCCGAGCACCATTGACTCCTCCACACCAGAAGTCCCGAGTGCCCCACTCATATCTCAACTAGAAGCAATAGTAGTGCACACCCTGAGTGCCATGAGTTCTCTGTCTCTTGGTCCTCTTGCCCCACCTTCTTCTTCCTCCTCCTCTTTTGCATGGGTGCAGCCTTTTGTTGATAGTAGGAAGAGAAAGTCTTCTCCCGAATCTCGGGACCCAATTTTGATGTTGTCAGAAAGAGCCTTATTAGGCACTACTTCTCCTACTCCCACCAAGAAGGCCAAGACTACCTCCAGAATAGTATCTGATGCTCAAGGCCAGCAATTCCTAGAGATAGCCAAGCCCAAAGTAGACAAACCGGAACATGATTTGCAAGCATCTGATCTGGAGCTCTCGAGAATTCCCATGGGAGAGTCCACCCCTGAAGGTGAGATCCACAATCTTTAGGAAACTAGTCACCAGGGTCATTGGGAGGGTGGAGAAAGGGCAACAAACCATAGAACAGCTGGAGGAGTAGGCCCAGATTCTTATAGGTTTCATCAAGTCACTGCTATCCAAGGATAAAGTTTTAGATCCTACCCCATTGGCTACTCTTCCACCACCTGTGATTCTCAGCCAAGATGAAGTGCAGAGTATCAAATATATACACAAGTATTCCATCTATGGAAGGGCTATGGAGGCCATGGTGGATGACATGCTCATTACAGGATTGAATTTCATTGGTGAAGCCTTCAAACTCAATGAGAAGGTGAATAATCTGCAACAGAAGCTCTCCTCCACTATTGGGAATATAGATAAAGAGCTCAAACTCTGGAGCAGCTATATAGTAGACCTTCACCTTATGGGATAGGTTGATGAGAATATTTTAATGGCAAGCAAATTCTTCGATGATGCAAAAGATAACTTGTCAAAATCATGGGTATACAGTGTGGAATGGAAAATCAAGGTGCTGGAAGAAGCTTTGGGAGAATTAAGAAATAGCTGGTAGAAGGGTGAGGCCTTCAAGACTTTGGTTGTATCTGCCTTCAAAGATATACATTTCCATCTCCATGATGAGACTTCTGGTGTGCCCCTCTCTTTACAAGAAATCAAAGCTCAGTTCAGAGCTTTTGTCAAAGATAACTTGTTCAAAGAGGATTCTGTCTCCAAAGAAAAGATGAAGGAAATCTGCTCTCTCCAGTCTGCTATCGAAGAAGCAAGCAAGGATTATCATACGCACGTCGAATTCGACAAAGAGATGGAGAAATGTCTCAGATTTTGGACTCATTCCACCGCCAACACGTCAGTTCCACGTGGCAGAGACATAGCAGAAGCATTGAAAAGATTTAGACAATGGATCCTAAAATCAGTGGGTCCCTCCCAATCATGAACACCTATCTCCTTCTCCTAATTCTTCTCCTTTTCTTCCTTTCTTCACCTCGGATTTATTGTAATTAGTTGGGGTATTGCGATTAGCATCCCTTTAACTAAGCATTAATTAAAAGAAGTAGTTACCAAGAGTAACTGATTTGTAAACTATATAATGGTCTCTCTTCGCCATTTAAGGGGGAACTTGGCTTATTTTTGAAAGTGTAAAGAAATCATAAAGCAATCAATACAGAAGGATTTTCATTCTTTTTCCATCTGATTCTTTTTATTCGCAAGCTTTCCATTAAATATTTTTAGATCATTTATGCGCATTATGCTAAGAAGCTTTGTATTCTTGTAGATGTTATTCATAGAATTGTGTGTCTTTTCAAATTTCATCTTATTAATGTGGGTACAAATGATCTTATTCCAATTCGTTGTATTCTTGCACGCATAAGGAATTATTTTGTCATCTATAATTCTAAATGGTGCCTTTCTGCTCATTTCCACATCTTCATTCCTCTGTCCTTTTGTAATTGATGATCTATTTAGGAAACACTTTCATGATATCCAAGTTCCATAGTGAAACCATGCTTTGTACATGTGTAAATAGGTTCATTTCTGAATAAGGGAACCTCTCCCACTAAAGAGGAGGGACTTCTTGTCCCCTGACTGTTGCTCTCATTTGGATCTTCTTTTGACGACCAACAACCTTGGACAAGGAATGCTTGCATTTCTTACTTGTTTCTTTTAGGAGGGAGGCATAAGAGAATGAGGGAGGCATAAGAGTATGTGGGAGGAATAAGAGGTACTTGAGGGAGGCATAAGAATGTGTAGGGGTTTGGAGATATATATTGGAGGTTTTTAAGGTGGGCACCCATTTCCCATTGGGAAGCATAAGTGGCCTCCCCATAGGTTCTTGCTCCTTTGGCTTTTCATTTAGAAGCCTTGTATATTTTTTTGTTTTTCCTTCTTTTGTTTGTATTTTGAGTTGGTGGTGATTTAGAATGGTTGTGAAATACTTGGTTTTGTGTTGTGGAAGCTTGTTTTTTTCCATGTGTTGGATCCACCTTTCATTCTGTAATGTGGTTGGGGCTCGGGGCCAAAGAGGAGGATGGCTTCTCCTCCTCATTGGATTCTTTGGTTGGGTGGAGAGTATTTCCTCTTCCCCAATCTTTATTGTGAATCAAGCAAATCATGAAGGAGATATAGGTAAGTGCACCAAGTTGGGGGACAATTAAGTGGACATCAAATCTTGAATTTTACATTAAAAACAGTAAAACATCAAATTTAGTCTTCCGCGGACTTGAACCATGCCGAAAAGTAAAAACTATGTCATAAAAATGGTACCATTGCATAGGGGAGACTATTATCTTTGTAGAAATACTGATTTTAAAGTGAATATAAGAGGATAAATATCATTTTATAATTTTTTACTAATAGTAGGTCTTTAAGACACTTTTTTCTGTGAATTTTTATGTCTACGTTTAAGACTGCAAAATTTGTTTCACTTATCAGAATATGATAAAACTTATACCATCCCAACCGTGGTGAAATTATATACATGTTCAAAAAAAAATATTTGATTTCAATATTTTTTGATGAAGTTATGGCGGGCAAACGGAAAGTGCTCTATTTTCTTTATGTTTTCATACCACTTTCACGGAAAAAATCATAAAAAATAAAATATTACTCAAAAAAATATAAAATAAAATCCATCCCAAGATAGATAGTGGCATATAACTTTTCACTAAAGGAAAAATATATATATCAAGTTTTGGTCATCCAAATTGTGGGCAAACGGACTATAATCTTATCGGCGTTTTTAAAAAAAAAAAATACCAAGTCATTGAATTTTGAGTGTTTAATATAGCTAATCTTGTCTATTTTTTACAAAAATTAGTATTTTAGAAACTAGATTCTAGATGCTATGATTCATATTAATATAATTTTGTCTAATTTTGAGTGTATGTATTGCTAATAATCCCTACAAGTTGATATTATGTTGTTATTTGCAATATGATGTCCACGAATGACCCTATATTTGTCCATCAACTTCCTGCACTTACCCATATCTTGTTTGTGATGTGAAGATTGGAGCTTTGTTGGAGTCCTTAAGAAATCCCTTCTTGTGAGAATCCTTTTTGTTATTCCCACTCAAGGTGGAAGATTTGTAATATTGTGTTTTTTTTTAAAGGAGATGTTGTATTGTAAGTTGAAATTTCATTTGAAAAGCTCATGGAAGAGTTGTAAAATTTCCTTTCTATTTAAGTTGCATTGTGAAAGAAATGGACCAAAATGTAAACCATGCTTAAAATCTTAGCTTTAGTTTGTATTGTGATAAAAGAAGTTCTTTGTTTTAAAATAAATGAGCTATGCTCAAGAGGAAAAGAAATTTTACTTTCATTATTGTAGTTGTATTATTGAAAAATGAGAAAGAAGGAATATAGAAGTTGTAAGATGCTTAAAATGTATGCATAGTAAACTTGAATAAAGAGTAAAGTTGGTATAGTTATTTTGAACATATAAGTTGTAGAGAAAATGAAAGAGACAACAAATTTGAAGTATATTGTTTTAATTGAAATGTTACATTTTGTATTTAGGAAAATAACAATATTAGAAGTAGATTTAGATCCTTTTTAGTATTGGTCTTGTAAGAAAAATTATTGAACAAAATGAACATGATCTTGTAGTTTTTGTTGATATCATTGGAATAGATAATGCCTTAAAATGAGTAGTTTTAACTATAGAATGAACAAATGGAACTAAATCTTACAACTAGGCATTTTAGGCACTTAAACTTAGGCTCGGAATGAATTTTAGAACACTCTGGTAACTTTTGTTTTTTGAGAAATCTTGACTTTTTAGGTTTTGTTTCTAAGGAAAAGGACCGCCGCCCTGTGCAGAGCGGCCGTCTCATAACCACCACTCAAGCAAGGTTGAGGTCTCGAACCACCGCTCCAAAGAAGGCGGCGGTTCGTAAATTGTCACCCAAGTGGGACGGCGGTCCTAGGACCTCCAAGCTGCTCTAGCTGGTGGTTCTGTCACTTACGGTGGAAGAATCATGGATCCGCTCCTATGCAATTCTAACTTGTAATAACTAAATTTTAAGCATGTAAAATTTTCAAGGAAACCTCCAGAATCAAATAATGGCTATATCTCATTGTTTAAAGCAATAAAACCTCCTAGTGGTGGATTCAAATTACTCAAGCTTGTATTTATAAATGGGAGTAGGATTTTCCCCAAATGGAGCACTCCAAATACCAATAGTTGGTAATAAAATTAGATTTGAAAAGAAAATCCCTTTAATCCTTGAATGAAATACATTTCAATATTAAACCTACAATCTAAACAAAACTACCCTAAGCTTGATCGTGAAGAATTTATCCATATTTTCCCCCTCCCTTGCTCCCATGGCTTCCTTTGCTCCAACCTGCAATCAACCAAGAGAAAATAGACCAAATGATGAGCATAGAATAAAGGAAAGGTTTTAATAAGAATTCATAAGGAAATTTAAGGCTAGTTTGGAACCCTAGGATCTAGTGGCCACAATTGAATTGATCTAAGGGTGGAGGATCAAACCTACTTTTTCTTGGGAGGAATGTATTCATAAATGTTTTAATTAAATTTTAAGGTATGTGTGGATGGGTGAAAGGGGCCATTTAATTACCTTGGTGTGCATAGTCTCTAATCTAGTTCCTAGAATGTTTTAGGTAAATAATGAAATGAACCCTTAAGTTATTAATTAATGGAATTATAGTAACTAAATATAAGGTAAAGTTTTAGGGTGTGAATGTTAGTTGTGGAGGAATAAAACATTAAACCAAGTAAATGTAAATTATGGCATCTTCATAGTTGAATGTAATAAATTGACCTTAAAGAAAAATTATGAATATTTAATCTTTAAACTTTGACTTGGTTCACCCCTTGTAAAGTAAATATTATTGGTGAAAATAAATTTAATGCACGCTAAGGGTTGGCACCCTTGTAATCTTTCAACTTAAACCAAAAAAAAAAATTAGCCGTAATTTTCGGGATTAGTGTTAGGTTTTAACGTGTTCCTAGAACATCATTTTTTAGGATGTTACACATGTGGAATAATGGCAGTGTTTCCTCTTTTAAATTGAATTAAACCCGGATACTTGAGGATATTTCTCAAAAGGAATTTAGAAGAATGAAATCCATAACCATCGCAACACTTACAATTGACCAGACAAAATGAAACCCGTACACATGAGCAGATAGAGAACCAAATTTCTTTTGTTTTTTAATTCCATTGAAACTATGAATATAATTATGCTAAAAATCCTAGAAAATTTCAAGATAAGGAATGATGACCATTCAAATGGTCGTTGATTGGGAGGATTTACATCATTGGATGTTATCAATGGGGGCTCTTTCTCAAAGAGAAAATGCCTTTCGGCGTAACATGATGAGCCAATTTTTTAACGACTTTTTCATTGGGAGGAGGGGACAAAAAGCCTAAGAGAAAATTTTGAACAACTTCTTCACTAGAAGTGAAAAAAATAATCTCTTACCTCATTCCTATAATAGAAAATGTTTGCTTTTTCCTTTTTTAAAACTTCAACCAATGATTAATTTATTTGGTCTATAGCGTGTACCAAAGCAACGAGATAACTTATAGTCTTACCAAGGTTTCTAACACAACACAACCTCCCAATTTTTTAGCTTATGGTGTGTAGAAACAAATAGATTACAAATTTGAGGATGCAAAATTGAAGGGAAAATAGTGACATGAAATCTATCCTTGGGTGCTTTAATCATGACTCGTGAAAAGAAATAGAATCTGTTAGACTGCAAAACAACCCTTCCAAAATGGAAGTTGAGATCCTCCCATGGTATATACATGTCTGGAGTTGTCCCTTGTCATTGATAAGCATTAATATATCCAAAATGTCAGAATCTTGTATATACCCCGTATTACATAAAAATTTGTTTACGTTTTATTTTTACCTATCTTGTGCTACTAATAAAAAAATAGCAATAAAATTTTAAAAATAGAAAAGGTAGAGAGGATGGAACTTATAGACAAAAGTGTAATTTTTTTGTCTAAAATATGTCTCAAAATGCCTACTCTTGTAGTCTTGGATACTTGGTTATTTTTACTAATAGGATCATTACCCCATATATCCAAGTTTTCTTTCGGCCTTTCAAACCAAACTCTAATGTCCGTTAGTTTTCCTAAGCCACCACAAACATCCATATCTTCATTCAATTCTTTTGGGGCCTCTTCAAGTTTAAATTCATATTTAATTCCATCACTTGTAAAAATTCATGTGAAGAAAAATTATAATCCATGTTTTTTCCCTCTAGCTAATTTCCATATTCATATTTGTATGTGGTTTTACTCGAGGATTGCAAAAGACCATGCTTTATCAACCCCTTCCTTAGCTTCCACTACTTGAGAACCAAACACCATAGGGGGTGAGGTATCCATCCTCTCACTACCTTGTTCAGAATCCAATTGGGGTCACCTCTATCATTAATCCATATTTTTAGATTTTTCAAGATGCTCATTTTATAAAGTCAACAACAAAACTAGTGCCACAATTGAATTCACATTTGTATCATTATTAAAGTTTGAACAAGATCCGAATAAATCTGGATTATCAGTTTTTCCTTCACTCAAACTCCCATTTTCATTGTGATCAATATCAAGCTTATATCCCATGCCAACTATAAGCTTTCGTAACCATTTCCTATCATATTTGGAAAGGCCTTCCTCATCCACTTCAAACTCAACATCCATTTATTTAAAGATCCCTAAGTTTAGTGAGAAGGATGACACCATATCTTCTCTAGCTTCCACACCCTTTTGATGTCATTCCTCAATGGCCAAGATTTGAGGATCCATGTACAAGGTTTAGTTTGTCCTTTTCCGTAGCTACCAACTCGGGGCCCTTTCCACCATAAAATTTGTTATTCTTTGCAACAATTTGGCCTTACCTAGTAATGAAAATAGCTAAAGGAACTAATGGTGAGGATGATTCTCCTCTTACATCGCTACTATGTCTTGGAATTTAATTCTCAAGAAATTGTATCTTTTTGTGTGGGATTTTCAAAGGATTTTTAAATTGAGATTCATGAAGTTATAGTGTGCAAGTTTATGAGGCCACAAATTGTAATATTTTCGTGCTTGATAAAAAGATTTGCACCTTGTATTATTTACTAATGTCACAATTTGTTTTCAATAAAACAACAAGATTTAATCGAATTAATGACAACTTATATAAGTTAAGCAATGTTACTATTACATAATAACATATGCAAAGATTACATGTAACATGTCATAGCACTTTAAACAAGATGATAAACACATCCAACATCTATTAACACATGCACAATTCTTGTTTATTTAGGGAATATTAATGTCAATTTAGTGCCCTATTCTTACAATTCAAGCCTACAATGAATTTTAGAAGAGAAATTAATATTTGAGTGGGGACGAATTGTTGAGAGGGTACTTGAGGGAGGATACCCAATTTAATTGAATGAAAATTAATTATACAAATTAAATATTATTATTACGCCGAAGGTGTTACCCTTATGGGAAATGGATTTGCATACATTCATGGGATTGTGTCAAATTTGATGGCCTAAATGACGGTTTTCTTATTTTCAAGAATTTTGTTTTTGTTATCTTTAACATTTTTTTGTTTTTCTAACAATTTTATTTTTCTGATTTTGCATGTTGCTTTGGCTTTACTATTTTTAAATTTTATTTTATAGCTTTTGCATGCATTAACCTTTGCTTTTTCTATTTTTAACAATTTTGTTTTTTGCTTTTCTAACAATTTTGTTTTTCTGATTTTGCATGTTGCTTTGACTTTACTATTTTTAAATTTTATTTTATAGCTTTTGCATGCATTAACCTTTAAATATTGGTCACTAACACTATAATTTCATTATTCAGGCTCTCCAAATTCCAGTCAATCCCCTGCATTAAATCATATTATGTAGGTATGCATTTAAATTCATAGTCAATTGGCTAAATTCCTTTGATCTCATGCACCTTAAAAGTGATTGTATATAATTTTGAATACTTAATA
This sequence comes from Taxus wallichiana var. yunnanensis, assembly GCA_018340775.1. Classification (NCBI taxonomy): domain Eukaryota; kingdom Viridiplantae; phylum Streptophyta; class Pinopsida; order Cupressales; family Taxaceae; genus Taxus; species Taxus wallichiana. The sequence goes on along the minus strand of CM031243.1, from coordinate 499,793,779 downwards.
TACATATTTCTATTATCTGTTATTTTCTTTTGAAATTATCTCTCTACATTCCGAATATTGGAGAATTAAGGTCGGAATTAGTGTTTTATTAGTTTGTTAATTGGAGATTCTATTTAAAAATTTTAAAATGATTTTAAGGCCATATTTATAGGTTGTCATTGTTAGATTTTGGATCACCGACCTAGGTCTTGTGGGCCTTGGTCATTTGCACTTTCCGCCACTTGTAATAGGGTTGTTGGGGCGATTATGAGTATTAATGATCTTTCTTTTGGTATTATTAATGTTTATGCCCTTAATGGCAATTCCGAAAGAACAACTTTATGGAAATGGTTAGGTGATAACTTACTGTTTGCTTATTGCGTAGTGTGTGGTGACTTTAATATGGTGGAGCACCCGGATGATAAATGTGGCACCCTTCCTATGCGCTGGTGTATTGGCAAGCGTGCGACCTAGTATTACTTTGAAATTTGTTGGGGTCTTTCTAATCCTTTTCTCAAATGGTGATAGGAATTTAAAGCGCAAGCTTGGGTCACTTGGAAAAATCTTCAAGAAGGATATGATCGGGTTTTAAAAGACTCGACATTGTGCACTTCTTTCACAAAGCACCCTTTTTTATTTTGACATGCAATGCTCCTCCACTTCAAGGTGTGGTCCAATGTGCTTTTCTCAGACCACCATCCGATCACATTTAAGAATATTTGTGAGGGCTCCCAGCGTGCCCAATAATCAATTCCATCTTATTGTCTCTCTATTGTGTCATCTTGGAGTGGTACGACTCATTGCAAAAATTTGGAACATGGCACCATATATACCTTTTATTGCTAATTATATTTCTTTGTGGGAGGCGATGATTCAACGCACCACCCAATTCCTCTGCTAATTCGGTAAATGGGTGGCCCGTGTCCGTAAACAAGCTTGATTCGGCTCTGTCCAAATAATTTAGAAGGATTTCTTTACTTCTAGAAAATAATCTTTTTGGCATTCATCTTTAGCTCCAAGTTGTTGATATTCGACATAATCTCAAGCTCATTGAATCTCATTTGCACTATTGTGCACAAATCCGATCGAGGATCCATTGGCTTAGGGTGGAAGAAAGAGGCTCTAAAAGATTTTTCAAATCCCTCCGGGTTAAACATGCTCGTCAACAAATAAAAGCTATCTATGATTCACACCAACAGCTCACCGAGCTCGAGAGATCACTCATGATTTTTTCAAGCACTATCGTCGTCGGCTTTTAAATTTCTTAGGGAGGATTTGATTGAGTGAGTTGATGCCTTCTGACATGTATTGATGTGGTGCCCAATAAATTTTCACCTAGAGATTGTGCTCACCTTTGTGGCACACCTCTCACCTTAGAGGAGCTCTGTGTGACCTTACTATGTCTTACGTACGACAAGTCACCAGTGCGGATGATTTCTGTGCGAGTTCTAGAAAGTGACTTGGTCCTTTGTGGAACTGATATGCTTTCAGGTCTCTATGAAGCTCTCCAAAACTATCTCTTACGAGTTTCATCAATTAAGGCAAAGCATAAAGTTCATCCCCAAAGTTGGTCACCCTGAGCAGATGCATAATTGGTGGCCCATAACCTTGGTGAATGTTTCTTATAAAATTCTTGCCAAGGCATTAGCTCTTTGCATTGTCAATCTTCTATCAAAAATTATTCATCCTAAACAAATTGGTTTTGTGAAAGGCCGGTACATTTTGAATAATCTTATTGTTGTTTGAAAAGACATGGAATGGGCTCGTGATTCTTTGCAGCGACCTAGATATTCCTCAAAACGACTTGAGAAGGCTTATGATCATCTATAATGACCTTTAATCCTTGTGTTGCTCAAAACCCTCAGCTTTAATGAATTCTTCATATCGCCATCAAGCACTTTTTTTTTTATAATGCTTCATCCTGGCTCACCATCAATTGTCACCAATCCACTATGTTCAACCTTTTCCTCTCTATCGAGATGGGGTTTCTCTCGCTGCTCTGCTTGTTCTCATTGTTAATGCGCTGGGATATTTAATTTCCCATCGGGTTGCTCAAGGTCACATTCGGGGATTTTCCTTCTTGATCATTCGATGCTGACTTATCAATGGTCACTTCGTTGATGATTCCATTCTTACTATAGATGAATCTCAGCAGAATGTTTCGGGTTTTTGCATGCCTTGACACAATGTTTTTGGCTTATGGATCCAAAGTATTCATTTGGTAAAACTTTGGGTTACCGACATAGTTGTCTACCTCTCTCAAATTTGTTGAAGTCCTACTCTTGGAAATGGATTAGCCATGGTGAGCAATTTAAATTTTTGGGCATTCCCTTCACCTTTGATAGTGACTCGGCAACGCTATGACAAGTATGTTATTAACAGGGTGGAACAAAAAGTTACAAGGTGGTATTACAAACCCTTATCTTTGGCTGGTAAATTCCAAATCTACACTAATATTCTTTCTTCCACTCATGTCTACCGGTTGGTGTGTTTGTTCCCTTCTCATAATTCATCTTCTAGATTTGCAAAGCTGCTCCAGGACTTTTTATGGTGTAAAATTTCTGGTTCAACTAGTTTTTATAGAGTAGCTCTTGGGAAGTTTGTTGTCTTCCTCGTGATCAAGGTGGTATGGGAGTCATCGATGTCTATCGGCAAAGCATTGCATTATGCTCTAAGTGGGTGATTCAATTCTTGTCGAGAAATCAAGATTGGAAAATATTACTTGGCTTTACATTGAACCTATAGCTTCGCACAACAAGAAATGTTGGAATAATATAGGGCTACATACTCTTATTATCACCTCGTCCCCTATCAATATTACAGGTGCCTTTGTTACTAAAAGTATCTACAAAGCCTTTGATTTGGTTAAGCCTTTCATGTGCTAGGTTGGCGATGGTTTTCATACATGGCTCTCTTTTAATTCTCATAATCTTTGGTGGTCTCACATCATCACCAATGGAACTCTTTAGCTTGTGGAAAATCCGGGCATCAAATCTCTTTGGCTTTATCGCAAGGGCATTCATACCATACAGGAGTTGGTTAACCATAGAGACTGGATTTCTTGGCCCGAGCTCAAGACAAAGTTCAATCTTTCCAATTCAGACCTCCCATTTATTTACAAAATTCAAGAGCTCTGTTGGATGTTATGCTCTAAAAATTGGGGCTTAAACCTCCTACAGCTTGGTGGCAAGATTAAAGATGGAATAAAGAAATTAATTTCCTTCATTACAACACTAGAACCATCTATCGATTATTGATCCCATGCCCACCACCATTGACAAGCTCAATGCTCAGTGGGGGTTGCAATCCATGCATTCCACTTCACTTTTCCGGTTTTATTGTACCGAAATTCTCTTCTTGAGCCCAAATTTAATCATTTCCTTTAATTTTTTGTTTACCAAGGTCTTCTTGTCGTAGAAACGACTTAGTCGTATTGGCATCCATAATCATAAATATCCTTTTTTCTCTACCTAAGTCATTTAAGCGGCTCTTTTGGTCTTGTCACCGTACATAGGTGATCGGACTTGGATCCATTATTTATTTCATCCTTACCACCCCAAATTCTTTCATTGGCATCTAGCCTTATTTGTTGATTTTAGCCTTTGGCCTCATAACATCGACACGCTTTGGCAATTGTTTCATGCTTGTATTTTTTTCATATGTTGAAAGCTCACAATGCCTTAATTTTCAAGTAAGATCAATCTGCTTTTTTTCCACTAATGAAAAAGTGGTCCTTTTGTCTACTATGCACATACAAATTTTGCTATGTACCTTGGGATATGCTAATATAATATATATGGGTTGATGGATATGCCGACATGTGGCACACATCCCCTTAGTTATATGTATGGGTTCACATAGGATATGATGATATAATGTATATGGGTTGATGGAGATGCTTTGACCTATGGCACACATCCCCTTAGTTAGTTATATGGGATCACATAGGAATTAATTATATTGGGTAATGGGTCGGCCTACATTGGGATTAGGTGTTACCCATCCTATTTAAAGGATGTGAGTATCATTATGAGGAGGTCATGAATGTATGTATGAGTTGATTCTTCTATTTGGTAGAGGTATATTAGAGGTCTCCCCCTCAAAGTGGATTCCCATCTTGGGATATTGTGGAGTTAATACTTCCTTAAGGAGTATTGTATGGTGTTTCGATTACCTTAAGGGTATTATTCGAATATATTGCATATTAGGGCATCTTGGCCCCCATATATCTTGTGTTTTATTATCTTACGCAATTTATTGATTTAATATATCCAAAGTTCTTATCAAGTGGTATCGTCAGGCGACCACCGTGTTCGAATCCCACTCGATTGGTTACGCCGTGTATATCGGGGCCCTTGGGGTGCCTAAACATCGGTGAAGCGGGGCTCGTACATATGGGAGTGTGAGCGCAAACCCAGCCCGAGTTGGGATCTACGGAAGCATGGTGAGATGTTATGATCCTCATGTGCGGATTTCACTAACGCCACGAGGTTTTGGTGTAACAGTTCATTACATTTGGTATCAAAGCGAGGTAATTTTACATTACTTTTTTCCTTGCTAAATGTGATATCTTGCAATGTATTTTCTTTCTCTTATATCATAATTTCATGAATTTCTTTTGCACATTAATAGTAATTGTTCCCAATGTCTCTAACCAAGGATATCCGAGAACAATATTCATACCATCCATATCTAAAGCATACAAATCTGAATGTAAAACATATTTATCCATAGAATGCTTTGAATCTTCAAAAACTTGAATATGCTTACCATCCATTTGAGATTCCTTGATATGCTTTGTTTGCACATGTAGATTTTGAGCTACATCCATATTGATGAAGTTATATTTACTGCTAGGGTTTATGGAAACAATTACCTTTTTTCTTTGAATGCACCCTTCAAATTGAAATATTGAAGCTTCCTTCCTTGGAGATGCACTATCCTCGTATTAGCTTCATCATCAACATTTTTCTTCTTCTGCATCATCAACATTTTCTTTTCTTTTCTTCTTCTTCTTCTTCTTCTTCTTCTTCTTCTTCTTCTTCTTCTTCTTCTTCTTCTTATGTTGCTTCTTCTTCTTCTTCTTCTTCTTCTTCTTCTTCTGATGTTGCTTCTTCTTCTTCTTCTTCTTGTTCTTGTTCTTCTACTTCTTCTTCTTTTTTAACAAAATTGTGTTTCTTTTTTGTTTCCCATCCAGCTAAGAAAATATCCTCCATTTCATCCCAATCCCAATCCAATAGATCTATATCCAAATAATAATACCAATGTCACGATTTCCGACCAAGATGAAGATAAAAACGAACCCATACTAAAAATTCTTCAAAATACATTTGTTTAAATTGTATCCTCCATTTTTGCATCAATTTCCCCATTACCATATAAAATTGGTATATCCATGATGTATAAAAATTAGGGTTTCACAAACTTACTCCTTTGACCAATATTTTACCCGATGATTTCATCAATCATTCAGCTTCAAATCTGAAACTACAAAGAAGTAACCCCGCTAAAATTTTGAGAGATTTTTGAAAATGTAAGAAATTTGAAAAATTCAACAAATTACACTGTGGAGAAAAATAGTGAAACACAATAAGACCGAAATAACTCACAAAATAGATCCACCAATTCTGAAATTTCAGTGGTATCACCATTTAATATATTACCAACAACCCCAAAAATTACTTCATAATTCATCATTATTAAGAAGATATAAAAAAACCTTAGAATTAGGGTTTCAACACTCTAAACGGACGCAACGTTTGCAAAAAGCAGTTCTAAAAATCTTAAATTCGGAGGGAATATCACTTGAACTATGTATCCACTCCCCACAAAAATATATAAAAAATTCCAAGTTGATCTCAAGATATATACGAATCACCAACATTAGGGTTTCATCCCACAAATTACTTGGATCATTGCTCTAATACCACTTAATAAGAACTTTGTATATAATAAATCAATAAATTGCAGAAGATATTAAAACACAAGAGATATGGGGGCCAATATGCCCTAATATGTAATATATTTAGAATAATACCCTTATGGTAGGGCAACAACATATAATCCTCCTTTAGGAAGGAGTAACTCCACAATATCCCAAGATGGGAATCCACTTCGAGGGGGAAACCTCCAATAGATATCTACCAAGTAGAAGAATCAAATCATACATCCATGACCTCCTCATAATGATACTCACATCCTTTAAATAAGATGGGTAACACCTGATCCCAATGTAGGCCAACCCATTACCCAATATAATTAATTCCTATGTGAACCCATATAACTAACTAAGGGGATGTGTGCCACATGTCAAGCATCTCCATCAACCCATATACATTATATTATCATATCCCATGTGAACTCATACATATAACTAAGGGGATGTGTGCCACATGTCGACATCTCCATCAACCCATATATACCATATTATCATATCCCAAGGTACATAGTGGATTCAAGCTCAAGATGTTAAGATTTCCCTAGAGTTTTCTCATTTTTAAGAGCTTCGGATCATTGCGGGAGTGCACCCTCAACTATGAGTCGGGTCCCGTCGAATCCTCTACTAACATCACCTCGGCCATCGCCCACCCAACGGCAGCCACCTGTAGGATCTGCATCGTAGAAGCCTCTCATGTAGCCATTGTTACGCCTCCCGACAGGCCACCCTTCAATCCCGTCTTCATCTAGACCTGGCCGGATCCCACCTCACGAGGGGGAAGGGCATTGTCCATTCTCTCGCAGTGGGGCTTGTTGGTACCCAAATTGATTCTCCCTCAGAAGCTAAGCAACATCACAGTTTGGAAGGAACCGAGAGACAAGTAGAGCATGTAGTGTGTTGTTTTATAGCCGGGAATGAAATGCATCTTGCTCTTTGTCACTCAGATGTGGAGAAATGGGTAGCACCCTCAAGGGTATTTGACCTATCCTCACTACTTTATGGTTATGCCTTTCAACCAGGGTGAGAGGACCCTTTTTGTAGCCTACTGTTTATGGAGGAGATGGAGATGTCCTTCCTTGTGAAGTATTAAGAATACCTTGAAGAAAATATGATCAATGAAAAAAACGTAACTCTCACGAGTTGTCACTCTAGATAATGGAGATATTTTCTAAGCAAGGTTCAGACCACTAAAGACAATGAAAACTTGATTATCTCTACATATTTTGGTAGTAAAAATTATGCATTTATATACACACATGACAAACAGGGGTAGTATGGGTATGATTGGTTGTTTTTAAATTAATTTTTGGTGGGAGGTGAAGCAGGATAAAGTTTATTATACCAAACCTTTGGAGGGACTTTAAAATAATGAGAAACTTCACAATAGAAAGCTTCAGAACAATTAAGACGTTCCTTCAACCAGAAGGTGTGCTTCAATGGAGGCCCAAATCAGCACGTTTTCACATAATCTTTAAGACTCCAATACGAAGGCTCGAATTAGAAGACTCAATTAAACACTATAGTTTCTGATTAACCACGCCTAAGGTACACCCGAAGACTTACAAATAATCTTTATCAACAAATGACAATGAATTGATTTTAAATTTGTTTATCTCATCCAAGATGAAGGCTCTTCTTGAAATGAAATTGTAAATACCATTAAACTGTCACAGGGATGAGATCCTATGTGATTTCACAAAAAAATTAGTATAATATTGCAATAGGAATGAATAAAACTATTTGTAGACATTCTGAAACAAAGCAGACAGTAATTGCTCAGAGTTAACACAGAATAACTCAAATTTGATTAGACTTATCAGCAGGGGAAAGTTTTTAGCACAATCCCAGATCCTTTCAATGGCTTTACACTCACAACCACCTTGACATGATCAAGTTTAACACAAAATAGATATACAGGTTTCTCAGAAAGTCCCTCAGAAAGACGGGCTCTATTAATCTTTTCTCTTATAAAATCAGTTCTTACCTCTAACACTCCAAATTTCAATCTCCAACCCTCTTCATGGAAATGTCATGCCTATTTATAACATTTTACAACAGATCCTTTTCCCCCAAAAAAATCCAAATATTGAGTGTACCAGTGCTCGCCATGATCTCGATCGCGATTCCCATAATCAGATCTCAGTAAAAAAATTCAGTGTTCTCAAGGGGTAGATTTCTTCAAACATCTCTCACATTCAAATCCTTCTTTTGGTAGATCACTTTTCCCTTTACTCGCCAACCACTTCCACCCCTAATCTGTTTGATTTGGTTCTTTACGTGCTCGGTGAGAAAAAATGGAATATCGAGATCGAGCCCAGAGGTCGATTTCATCTTAATGGTAAGAGATGTCCCTAGCTTTTCCTCACCAAACCAAGATACCAACAGGTCTTTTATGTGCTAAGGAAAGATAAATCGAGTCGAATCTAATAGTCATATTGCATATTAATGGTAAGAGACATTTACAGACCTTCCCCACTAAACTAGGATACCATATTAACGTTCCTCTTTATTTTTCGTGGGAGACTCCAAGAAATGATAAAAATCCATAAGAATACACATCCCCAGGATATTTGGAGCAAAAATGGCAAATAATCGATACATATGCACGCTTTCCGTTGATCTTTTCTATTTTTAATTTGGACCGTGCACGTGGGAGATCCAACTTAGAGCAGCCCTGTAGGTTCCCCTTTTCCTTTTACAAATTTTGGAAAAATGTAAAAGTTTCACATTTTCTCCACACCCCCACCCTTGAAAAATGAGTCGACACGTGTCCTAAGGTGGGTCCTAAAGGAACCGCGGCTAAATTCTTCTATTTCACCTCCTTTTTGGAAAAGGGAAAATTTTCCAAGTTTTCCCCATAGCTCCGCCCTTCCGCTTCTAGTCTCTGATGTGGGTCCCAGCAAAACCACACTTCCTTTTTCACTTTTAACTCCTTTCTCCACAAAAGGAAAATTTTCTAAATTTCCCCCAAAATTTCGCACCTCCACCATTGTCGGAGGAAATTTTGACTTATCCTTTAATCGGGCCTATGGGCCATTTTGATGTTACAATGATCAAATACATTCCTCTAAGCCACATCAATTCATTTTTATTCAAGTATTTAGAGCAAAAACGACAATGACAACAAATCCCAACTGTGAAAAATGGAAAGAACGGGACAGCTCGAGTTTCTACACCCACATACAAATCTTTTCAAACGAACAGAGAAATGAGGAAAAAAATGTGATCTATATGTGATCCCTGCTCCAGGAAAGGACTGATTACAACAACAAAAGGAAGGTGGAGGATTTTCGTGCACAATACGGAAGATAAAATGTGTGAGAGACCATAAATTGATAGATTTTTGTGGCAAATGGGGTGAAAAAATCGAGCACCAACATCGGCTCCGACTGGGATGGACACTCCTACGAGTGCGGAAGAACAAAGGTAGACCAAGTGCTAAAAATATCCATTGGGAAAAGGAGTCAGCTTGCAAAGCACAAAACTAGAACCATCCCCAAAAAATGAACTAAGAAACCAGCAAAAATAGGCCACCAGGACCAAAATGAGCAAAAACACAAAAGACAGAAAACAAACCAACAAACTATACACTGTATAGGTGATGCTCACTTTGATTCGGGAATCAATCCAAGAAATGCTTCAAATTCCTGCCATTAATAGGAAATTCGAGTAATTCCCCATCCAAGTCCTTTAGGAAGAAGGTATGTTCACCAATTCTAATATCAATGGAGTAAGGGCCCATCCATAATGCATCAAATTTTCCATGCTTGCCCTTATCTTCATGCATGTTATCCCATAACAACATGAGATATCCAACATTGAAAGCCCTTGGGGCGACCTTCTTGTCAAACAACTTCTTTAGCTTTTCTCTGAACTTTACATGCCTTTGGTGGGATGCCCTTCTTTCTTCATCAAGTTCAACAATCTGGTTAATGCGGGCACCATATGGACTTACTTCTTGATCTTCTAGATTTTGAATGACCTAATATGAGGATAATTGCATATGCAGGGGTAGCAAGGCCCGAGTTCCGAATACCAACTCAAATGGACTCTTTCCAGTGGCTCTTGTAAAAGTAATTCAGTCAGCCTAGACAACAAACTTCAACTACTCACCCCATTTTCTCTTGTTCAGCTCCAAGGTTCTTCTGATAATCTTCAGTAAATTTTTATTATTGGACTCATCTTGTCTTTCCCTGGGATTGTAATTAGAAGAATATGTTAGATTGATCCCATATTCTTTGCACATTTCCACCAAGGGTTTAGCTCTAAAGCTCATGGCATTGTCAACAACAATTTTGACTAGCACCCCAAACCTGTAAATGATATGGTTCAACATGAAGTCCATGACAATTTGGTGTGTTTCTCTTTTGGTGGGGATTGCCTCCACCCACTTGGTGAAGTAATCAGTGGCTACAAGAATCCACTTATGGCCAGCACTTGAAGGATCTGAAATCTCACCAATGAAATCTATCCCCATTGCTTGAATGGGGCTTCGGTGATACAGCTAAAGGCGGGAAGCCCGAAGCTTTGGGATCTTCGGAGAAGTGCTATCAACTCTCACATCTTCTAACCAAAAGATTTGTATCCTTGAATAGAGTTTGCCACCAATAACTAGCCCTCAGGATCTTGTGTGTTGTGACTCTTCTAGTAAAATGCCCCCACAAACTCCTCCATGGAGATCAACAATTATCTTGGGGGCTTCATCTTCAGTAATGCACCTTAAGAGGACTCCCTCATGGTTCTTCCAAGCTAACCCATAATTAATAATGACATATTTCGGGATGCCAACTTAAGGGCTCTTTTCTAGTTCTTGCTCAAATGGTCGGGTAGTATAGATTTCGAGATAAAAATTACATCTTTGTACCACTCGTAACAAATCAATTTTTCAAAAACATCTACCCTTCCTTCTTCTACCTCATTTACCTCAATATTTTTCAAGTTTCTCTTAGTAATAAGCTTAGCCAAGCCTAAAACTCTCACCAACTTCTTGGTTTGGATATCCATGTCATATTTTTCAAAACTTGTTCACCCATCTACATCTTTTTCTTGAGACTTCCATCTCTCGATAAGATGTCTTTCACCATAGTGTGGGGAACATAAGAAAAAAATTAGAGCTCAAAATTTAAGGCCTGAAGATCTTTGTTGCTTTTACTAAGGAAAATCCTTTCTTCTCCATAATAGTATATTTCAGGTCAATCCTTGCAGATCCTTATCGAAAAAGGAAATTGGCCTCTCAGCCCCTTCATCATCTTTCTGCAACAAGACAGATGCAATAGTGTTCTCTGAAGCAAAATAAAACATTTGGAAAGGCTTCTTATAATCTGGAGCTACTAAAATAGGGGCATGATTTAATGCCTCCTTGATCCCATTGAAATCTTGAATGCCATTCTCCACCCATTTGATGGTCTGGTCCTTCTTCAGCATGCTAGTGATTGGAATGGTCAACTCAACAAAGTTTGATATGAATATCCTGATAAAGTTTATCTACCCAAAGAAGGATTGAATCCCCTTCTTGGTTTTTGGAATTAGGACCTTACTGATGGCTTCTACCCTTTCTAGATTAATCATTACCCCTTCTTATGACACAATGTGACCAAGCAATTTTTCCTTCTGTACTCTGAAATGGAACTTCTTTGGATTGAGTGAAATGCCATATTCTCTACATCTTATCAGCATTTTCTCCAAGTGCTGCAAATGATCACTTCTCTTTCTGGAGAACACAGTTACATCATCTTAGTAGACAACAATAAAATCATTGATGTAACCAACAAAAGTAACATCCATTTCTCTTTGAAAGGTTTCTCCAGCATTCATCGATCGAAGGGCATCCTGACATATACATAAGTCCCCCAAGGAGTGGTAAAGGTTGCTTTAATTCTTTCTGATTCCTTCACCACAACTTGGTTATAACTAGAGAAACCATCCAGGGTAGAAAGTAACTCGAGAATCGGTCACTAACTTCAACATGTTTTCCATGTTTGGTAAAGGATAATTATCCTTCATTGATGCTTTGTTCAGATTCTTGAAGTCCACACATGTAACACCCGCTAAAACAACCCACTTGAGACCCAAGAAACAACCTAGGATTAGTTAGGAAAATTATGGAATAAATTTTTTTGTTTAAAAGAGTCTACAACCAGGTTACAAGGCAACAACTGTCACTAACAAGTTCTAGAACAATTCTAATCCACTAGAACATAATTTTATTTTATTAACAATTATTAGAGGTCACAAGGTCCAAAATATAGGGTTAGAAGGTTCAATTAGGTTTAGAGGGTAAATCTTCACCATACCCACTCTCTAATAGGCTTATAGTTTCAACTTAATTTTTCTCAAACTTAATGCATTCAAAAATTCCCTAAATCATTCCCATTGGGTAGGAAATTTCATCACCTTTCCATTCATATAAATAATTCCTCCTAACTCCTCATATTTCGTAGTTATGGGCTGACGGGCCTTTTGGTGAAAATTTTCCCCAAGAGTGGGCCTGCGGACCCAGGGGTGAAAATTTTCCCAAAGGGTGGGTTGGTGGGCTAAGGGGAAACTTTTGGAACATTTTTTCATGAGGGGTGAAAAACTAATTTACACCCGTGCACTGCTGGGTCCGCAAGTCCACAAGGGACACGTGGCGAAAAGCCAACATTGCGCCCGCAAGTCCGCAAGCCGCAAGGGACATGTGGCATCACCTAAGCCAACACGGGGAAAAGTGGAGCGGTAGGGAGAACTTTTATTTAACACCCCAAAGGGATAATAGGGTAACATTTACTTGCACCTCCACCGATGCCTCGTGACGCCACGTGACATCACTTGATTGTCGCGGGCCGACGGACGATTTAAGAAAACATGGAAAATTTACCCAAAATTTTCTGAAACTCAAAAAGGAAAAAGGGACTCGCGCCTCCATCAATGCCTTGTGATGTCATGTGGCATCACCTAATTGGTTGCAAGCTGGTTGGGTGGTGGGGAAAACATGGAAAAAAATTCCAAAAATTTTCGGATGCGTTAAGTTTAAAAAGGGGTCTGCCCCTCCTCCAACACCCCATGGTACCACGTGGCGACCTCGATTGGATGTGGCCGGTGGGGCGGTGGGGAAACTATAGAAAATTTTTCGGGCCCAAATTTTTCCCTAAGAGCTTAGGAAAAAATTTCAAAAATTTTCCTAAGCTCTAAGGGAAAATGGGCGCACGGGCCCACCAAGGAAAGTTTTCCTAGTTTTTGACGCCAAGGAAGAAAAATTTAATGCCATAACTTTTGATAGAGAGATTAGTTTTGGGTAAATGAGGACTTTCTGAAAATCTCTTGACATCCTCTTTACATAGAAATCATTAATTTTTTATTTTGATAAATTTTAAGGGGTCAATTTTAAGAAAATTTCTTGTAGGATTTTACAAAGGCGAATCGGTAAATTTTAACTTGTGAGATTTATTCAATCTTATCTTCTTCCTCTCTCAATATGTCAAATGGACATGGAAATTTTTTCTTAGGAGGAATTAGGATAATTTTGTGAGGTAGATCTGTTTGATTGAATTCTAATTCAAAATTTACAAATTTGACAAAGAAACGATCCGTGGAAACTTTGAACTCGTTTTACCAGATTTTGAAGTATTTCCATTAGGTGTTTTTGTCTACTTGAATTTTTTTAGGGCCTACTACTTCAATTTAATCATTTAATTTTTTATTTTATTGTAGTGAGTTCGAATCGTGCATTTTTTGTTTAGATATTTCCCGGTTTGAAAGAACAAAACAGAGGGTAATTGTTTTTAAAGGATCTATTTAATTACTTTCCATCTCCCAAGTGTGGAAATTCATTCTAATCCTAGCCTAATACATTTATTTGATTCAATCAAACCATTCAAAAGCCAAAATACAATTCTGATTTCAAGTCTTAACATTTTTCAAGGAGAACAGAGCATTGTATTTTTCCTCACATGAATTTCTTCTTTTCAATAGAGATTTCAAACACAATAGATGATCAATTTCAATACAACAATACAGATTGAAAAAGGTAATGCAATCCTTTATTGATTCCAAAATGCAACATTACAACCTTTCTTCTTTTATTCCTTCTAAAACATATATTATATACATAACATAATGATACATATATTATACACCACATTAAATAAATAATGAAAGGGTAAGTGCACCACATAAAACACATGCAAAAATTAAACAAAAGGGACCAAATAAAAGAAAAACATAAAATCCCTTGGTCACATTTAAAGGTGATTCCCCCATGGGAATCCCTAACAAAAAAACAAACACACACAACAAATACTAGTTGCCATGGTGACCTTGTTGAATTCATCTAGAATTCCAATGTGGTTGGTCTCCAATCCCCCAATGTTTGTTGTGATATTTTAACCTGCAAAACACAAATACCTCCTTCAGCCTCGTGGCCATATCAGAACATCCAAATGAATATAAATATAATTTCAAGATCATCAATATATATGTGAATCACAACAATTATCACGACAATCAACAATATCACTCACAATTTCATTAACAACTATATCATCATCAATTTTAATCCAATTTTCATTTTCTAGGTCTAATCAAAATATCCAATTATTACAAGTCCAAACAACATCCATCATATAACCATGTCCAACAGTATATCATCATCAACATATAAAATGTCTCTAATAATCATCATGCATCGTGAATCGAATCAAGTCAACAATAATCCATGATCTAACATTTAACATCATACTATAATAAAGTCCATAATCATGTCCATAATATAATCAACAGTATCATGATTAGTATCAAACAGTGTCAAAGGGAAGTGGGCACTACATCCCCCTCCCCTTAGACTCAACTTCCTCCTAGAAGTCACTGGAACAAATGTGGAAACTGAACTCGTAGTAAAGTAGCATCCTCCCATGTAGCTATACTCTCATCATATATGTCCCATTGCACCTAAACCTGATCAACCTCTCTACCTCGAAGGCCCAGGGTCTTGCGATCTAGGATGCCAACGGGATCCACCATCACCTATCTTTGATCCTGCACCTATAATGATGTTCAATCTAACACAAGAGAAGGATCTGCAACATATATCCCGAGAACTAAAACATGAAACACATCAAGTACGTGAGACAAGCTAGGTGGAAATGCTAGATGTTAGACAAAAGGTCCGATACGTTCCAAGATCTCAAAAGAACCCACAAATCTAGGAGCTAACTTAGAGCCTTTTCCATAACGGACAGGGCTATCATTGTGGCCGACACGAAGGAACACCTTTATGACCACATCAAAACTACAATCGGTCCTATGCTGATCTACGTACTTCTTCTTCCTATCCTATGCCTTCTACGCCTCTGTCTCGATCAAAATCACCTACTACTCCATGTCTTGCAACAAAGCTGGTTCAAGGGAAACCCCGTCCTCTAGTCCTGTCCCAGCCTAAGAGGTGTCTTGCACTCCCTACCATACAAAGCTTGAAAAGGAGCCATGCCTATAAAACTCTAAAAATTATTATTGTAGGTAAACTCCACTAAGTACAGGTACTCCTCCCATCTAGACTGCTGATCCATCACATACATCTTGAGCATGTCCTCTAAAATCTGATTCACCCACTTAGTCTGTCCATCTGTCTCGAGGTGATATGTTGTGCTGAAGTTAATATTTGTCCCGAGGGCATGTTGTATGGTAGTCCAAAAATGGGAAGTGTACAAAGGATCGCGGTCACTAATGATCTTTCATGGAATCCCGTGCAACCTGATGATCTCATCCAAATATACCCGTGCCATTGCTCTAGTTGTATAAGTGGTCTTCACCAGAGAAAAGTGAGCCACTTTTGTCAATTTATCAACCGTGACCATGATGGTGTCGTGGTGATATCTACATCGGTAGCCCAATAATGAAGTCCATGGAAATGGTGTCCCATTTCCACTCCGGTATAAAGCATGAGGAAAGAGTAGGCCACCGGATGCCGATGTTTGGCCTTCACTTTTCTGCACTCTAAACATCATGACACAAACTGGGCCATGTCTCTCCAAATTCCTCTCCAATGATATAACTTTTCAAGGTGGCGTGCATCTTCTTCACCCCGAGATGGGCTGAATAGGGTGCACGATGTACCTCTACCAAGATGTCCTACCTCAAGCCTCCATCTTTAGGAACATAAATCTAGCCTCTATGCCTAAGAAGACCATATTCCTCTAAAGAAAAACCATCAAACTTCCCTCAAGGGGTCTCTGAGACTCGATCTCTACTCAAACTGTAATGTAGAAGCTGCCAAGGATCTTGCTCCGCAAATCTATTCTCACTGAGGTGGGCATAGTCACATGTCTCCATCTGCTGAGAGCATTTGCCACCACATTCTCCTTCCTTTCACATGCTCTATCTCCATATCATACTCACAAATCAACTCCATCCAATGCCGCTGACGATCGTTGAGATTGGGCTGCGTGAAGAGGTGAAAAGACTCAGGTGATTTGTTTTGAG
This sequence comes from Taxus wallichiana var. yunnanensis, assembly GCA_018340775.1. NCBI lineage: Eukaryota > Viridiplantae > Streptophyta > Pinopsida > Cupressales > Taxaceae > Taxus > Taxus wallichiana. The sequence continues at coordinate 499,777,407 of CM031243.1, read as the reverse complement.
TGTGAATCTTCGACCAAGCAGAAAATACCTCCATTAAAAAAAAGTGTGCACAATCGCTGCAATCTCAAGATCATGATTCGGATAATTAAGATCGTAATATTTGAGTTTGCGAGAATCAAAAGCCACTACTATGCCCTCCTACATCAACACACCTCCAAGCCCTACTAAAGAAGCATCTGTGCAAATGAAAAACTCACCCTGTGGATCCAACACTATGAGAATAGGTACTGTAGTGAGGCATTCCTTCGCCATCAAGGCCTCGCTCACACCTATCTGATCAAACAAACTTTTTCCCTTTCCTCTATAGGGAAGTGATGGGGTGTGCAATCCGAGAGAAGTCCTAAACAAATATTTGGTAGTAACTTGCTAATCCCATGAAACCTGTGCACCTCGACCATAGTAGTGGGTGCTTTGGCCAATCCATAATAGCTCTAATTTTGGAAGGATGGACGGTGATACCTTCCCCGTAAATGATATGGCCCAAATATCGCACTCCATCTCGAAAGAATGCACACTTCTCCAAATTCCCGAAAAAGTTGTTGTTCCTGAAGACACCGAAGAACCTGGGTGAAGCTGCCCTTCATGCTCCTCATGCATACGTGAGTAAATCAGAATGTCATCAAGGAAGATGAGCATGAAGTGATCTAAGAAGGTTCTAAATACCCCATTCATCAAACTCATAAACATTGTGGGGGCATTGGTCAAACCAAAAGGCACCACTGTGAACTCATAGTGGCCATATCTTATACGAGCTGTATGCGCCTTATGAATGTCCGCCTCCAAAATCCTAAGCCGATGGTAGCCTAACTTAAGATCAATCTTAGAGAAAACCGTGGCTCCCTTCATCTGATCAAAAATCATCAATGCGTGGAAGGGGATAATGATTCTTAATCGTTGCCTTATTCAACTAGCAGTAATCAATACACAACCGCAAGGATCCATCCTTTTTCTTCACAAAAATCACAGGTGCACCCCAAGGGGATAAACTATGACAGATAAGGCCTTTCTCCAAAAGGCCCTCAAGCTGCAACTTGAGTTCACAAATCTCGGGTGTGGTCATTCGATAAGGTGCTCGTGAGATAGGCTCTACTCTCGGAACCAGGTCTATATGAAAATCAATCTCACATGGGGGTGGTAACCCCAGTAGCTCCCCCAGAAATACATCTGCAAACTCTCTCAAAAAGGGTGATCATCTAGCAATGGTCCACTAGACCGATCCTCTGATTTATCACTGACTATAATACAGCATACATCTGGAAACCCCATTGCACACACCGCTTAAGTTACATAGCAAAGATGGTATGAATAGAAACGGGTCTCCTGACCCCTGAAATCACCGACTCAACTCCCAAATCATCTATATAAGATATAATCTTGTGGTAACAATCCACTTTGTCCTTTTGTGCCGACAACCAATACAAACCCAAGATGACTCCATATGATCCCAAAGGAAGGATACGAAGATCTAAAGTAGTGGTGAAAGGTCCCAAATCCACCACACACTCCTTAACTAAGGAGTCTACCCGCAGATCTTGGCTCCGTAAGCCATCTCAACATCCCAACTATGACCCCGCCTAACCGCAAGAACCATATCGCTTTACTAAAGATGGTGTAATGAAAGAATCAAAAGAACCAGAATCAAACAAGATGGAGGTAGGAATACCACTAATGCTACCTACGGTCTCAATAACTATACTCTAATGCTCTACCTAGTGGTTCTCAACTACTGCATACATCCTATGACTACACCCCATATCACCAACAAGTAGGCTCGAGATCTGTTTCTTACCCTTGTTGTTAGGGTTCTATGGGAAGTCTCTCCAAAAATTTCTAGTAACACCACAACCAAAACAACTGCCTGATCCTCTCCCCTATGTAGCAGGTCTAGTTGGTACTCTGAAGGTCTATGGTGTGGATCCTGATGATCCGGTCATGCGGCCAGTTGAGGTTTCGTTGGAAAGATCCCTTTGAGTGAGCTCTCTAGGAACCCTGTGTCTTGATGGGACCCCTAGGAGGAGGCCCCATACTCTGACCTCTCTGTGCATCAAATCTCTGTGGAGGTCTATAAGGTGGGCGGGACTACTACTGCTGTTGTGGTCTAAAAGATGACTATGTTGAACCCTGTCCACCATGAGGAAGAGGTACTGAACCCCTCAATCTCGCTATCCATCATCTGCATCTGGCCATGTGATGTGGCGGACTCGAGTCTCTGCACTGCTGGGTCTTTCCCCAAGTCTCTAGTTTGTGGACAATGAATCGCACCGCACCTCCAATGTCTAGGTTTAGGCCCCGAATGAACCTCGTGGATCCACACCTACTCATCCTACATGTAACCAACATACTGGAGTAGATCCAAAATCTACTCTCATACTCAACCATTGTAAGAGATGCCTATCGGAGGTCATGGAACTCATCTATCCATTGTTGTATGAACCTCCGTGACAAATATTTGTTGGAAACACTCCTCAAAGAGCTCCCAGGTAACTGTCTCAGAATCAACATGGAGCTTCTGCTCCTCTGTCCTCCACTGACACCAGATCCATCCTCAGTAGATGGATCGCAACACGAGCTTTCGTGTTGCTAGAACAAGGACAGAGCTTGAAGCATCCGCTCAAGCTCACCAACCAGGCCTCTTCCTGAAATCCACCTATGTCACCAGAATAATGTGATGGTGAAGCTTCAGGATCTCCTTGATGTGATCTACAACTATGGTCTGACGGCCTCTAGGTCTCTACATGCTCATCCCTAAGCCTAGGGCTCCGAGACCTCTCTCTATGTCTTGAAACTCGGTCACCCTGTCCCTCTTGTGGTGACTCTTCCTAGATAACTCTACATGGGATTTCTCTCCTCCATGCTCCTCACTAGGTCGAGGAGATAATTGACCCTCAATGGAAGGGACTCTATCATGTCTGGCTGCATGTTCTCCTACTGATCCTCAGATAGAGCGGCATTAACATCCTGAAGAGTCTCGCAAAATCTGTGTGGTAGGATAGATGCTACAGCATGATCTGGTGGTGGTAAGTCTAGGTCTATGTGAAAAGAACCCTCATCCTGTCTGCACCTCTTTCACAAACCAAGGTGAGAGTTAGTTCATTTTTATAAGTTTTATTCAATTTTCATGTTTACTAAAATACGTAATTTCTAACTAAGTTGCTTTCTAGATTTAAAAGTGTGATAGGTTTAAGTTTCATATCTCAAGTTTTCTTGTGTGCCCAATGGCCCAAGATTTTGAACCACTACTCGATACCAAGTGTAACACCCACTAAAACAACCCACTTGAGACCCAGAAACAACCTAGGATTAGTTAGGAAAATTATGGGATAATTGTTTTTTGTTTAAAAGAGTCTACAACCGGGTTACAAGGCAACAACTGTCACTAACAAGTTCTAGAACAATTCTAATCCATTAGAACATAATTTTCTTTTATTAACAATTATTAGAGGTCACAAGGTCTAAACTATAGGGTTAGAAGTTTCAATTAGGTTTAGACGGTAAATCTTCACCATACCCACTCTCTAATAGGCTTAAAGTTTCAACTTGATTTTCTCAAAATTAATGCATTTAATAATTCCCTAAATCATTCCCATTGGATAGGAAATTTCCTCACCTTTTCATTGATATAAATAATTCCTCCTAACTCCTCATATTTCTCAAGTTATGGGCCGGCGAGCCTTGGGGTGAAAATTTTCCCAAGAGCGGGCTGTGGGCCCAGGGGTGAAAATTTACCCAAAGGGCGGCTTAAGCGGGCCGCTGGGGAGACTTTTGGAACATTTTCCCATATAGGATGAAAAACTAACTTTACACTCACGCACATGTAGGTCTCGCAAGTCCACAAGGGACATGTGGTGCTTCTCAAGCCAAGGCACGGGGAGAGCGGGGTGGCGAGAGACGTTTGGAAAAATTTCCCGCGCGGGGCGAAAATCCAACATTGCGCCCGCAAGTCCGCAAGCTGCAAGGGACACGTGGCATCACCTAAGCCAATGGGGAAAAGTAGAGTGGTGGGGAGAAATTTTGTTTAATGCCCTGAAGGGCTAAGAGGGTAACATTGACTCGCGCCTCCGCCGATGCCTCATGACACCACGTGGCATCACTTGATTGGTCGCGGGCCGGCGGGGATGGCAGAGAAAACATAGAAAATTTTCCCAAAATTTTCTAAAACTCAAAAAGGAAAAAGGGACTCGCACCTCCACCGATGCCTCGTGATGCCACATGGCATCACCTGATTGGTCGCAAGGCGGTGGGGAAAACTTGGAAAATTTTCCCAAAATTTTCCAAATGCGCTAAGTTTAAAAAGGGGTCCTCCCTCTGTCAACACCTTGTGGTTCCATGTGGCAACCTCTTATAGGCTACGGCTGGTGGAGCAGCATGGGAAATTTTGGAAAATTTTCCCCAAAAATTTTCCTAAGCTCTAAGGGAAAAAATCGAGCCCACTAGCCCACCAAGGAAATTTTTCCTAGTTTTTGACGCCAAGGAAGAAAAACTTGTAAGGCCATAATTTTTGATAAAGAGCTCAGTTTTGGGAAAACAAGGACTTTCTGGAAATCTCTCGACGTCCTCTTTACACAGAGATCATTAATTTTTTATTTTGATATTTTAAGGGGTAAAATTTAAGAAAATGTCCTCAGGATTTTACAAGATTTAATCGGTAAATTTTAAATTGTGAGACATATTCAATATTATCTTCTTCCTCTCTCAACATGTCAAATATACATGGAGAGTTTTTCTTAGGAGGAATTAGGATAATTTTTTGAGGTAGATCTGTTTGATTGAATTCCAATTCAAAATTTACAAATTTGACAGCAAAACGACTGTGGAAACTTTGAACTCGGTTTTGTCCAGGTTTTGAAGTATTTCCATTAAGTGTTTTTGTCTACTTGAATTCGTTTAGGACCTACTACTTCAATTTAATCATTTAATTTTTATTTTATCGTTGAAGGTTTGAATGTGCATTTTTGTTTAGATAATTGCCAGTTTGAAAGAACAAAACAAAGGGCAATTATTTTTAAAGGATCTATTTAATTACTTTCCATCTCCCAAGTCTGGAAATTCATTCTAATCCTATCCTAATACATTTATTTGATTCAATCAAACCATTCTAAAGCCAAAATACAATTCTGATTTCTAGTCTTAACATTTTTCAAGGAGAACAGAGCATTATATTTTTCCTCACACGCATTTCTTCTTTTCAACAGAGATTTCAAACACAATAGATGATCAATTTCAATACAAAAATATAGATTGAAAAAGGTAATGCAATCTTTTATTGATTCCAAAGTGCAACATTACAACCTTTCTTATTTTATTCCTTCCAAAACATATATTATATAGAGAACAAAATGATACATTTTCTTCTCACGTGTTTCACTTTACCACTTTTCAAATAAGGATTTCATAGTGAATGTTAAACACATATTTCCAATGTAATAACAACATATGGAAAAGACAAAACCACTTCCATTAATTTAAATTAACTCTTACAACTTCCTTTCCATTTGGTTTCAAAATGCAACATACAAAAACACGTATCATTCTTTCACATTCTTTCCAAAAAAGAATATAGAGTATAACTCTTTTACATTTCAAATTTCCACTTACAATCAGTACAACATCTTTCCATTACAAACATTTACAAGTTCATCCACTTCAAGTGGGAAAGGTTACAATGAGATTTCATTTCATAAGGGACTATCAAACTATCTTTTCTCAGCTCCAGAACAGCAACATGCATACTCCTCATTCTTCCAATTTGATCACAACAGGAGTAGGGGAAAGGCAACGCTCTCCACCCAACCAAGACATCTAATGAAGAGGAGAAGCCATCCTTCTTCATTGGCCACCGAGCCCCAACCACAAAGCAATAAAATATGTGATCCAACTCATGGCAACAACAGGATTTCACAAACATACAAGCAACATTTTCATAAAGAAACACAATATCAAACAAGATGTAGTTTACAACTACATTAAAACATGACAAACAATACAAAGGCTTCATTAAGCAAGCCAAAGGAGTAAGAATCTATGGGGGATGTTGTTTATGCCTCCCAGGGGGGAAAATGGGTATCACCACCTGAGTACAACCCACCAATATATATATATGAATATCATTTCAAACCCTTTCATGCCCTTATGCCTCCCCCAAGTACCCCTTATTCCTCACATTTTCTTATGTCTCCCTAACCTCTTATGGCACCCCATAACAAGTAAAGAAATGCAAGCTATTTCTTGGTAAGTTGGAGCCCAAATCCCAATTCTCTCCACCCTTATACCTCCCTAAAACATACTTTTGCCTCCCACAAAATAACCCAATAGTCTTCTCCTACACCATTCCTAGGCCATCTACCCAACAGCCCATAAATATACTAAAACATTCACACAAGAACATTTACATATATACAAGAAGAGCATTTCAAGAGCCAAGCTCCTACCTCTCCATGACGGTGTTGTTCCAAGTTCCAAAACAACAAGCTATATCCTAATGCAAGCAATCTAAAATAGCCAAACACAAGCATGCAACAATATTCCAAAAACTCCTCCAAGCAAGAGCTCCCAAAACAACAAGAAAAATTCACCCAAAATGAAGTCTCCAAAAGTGAAGCAACCCAAAACAAGGCAAGCAAAAGGAATTTTATAGAAGAGGGAAGAGAAGAGGATGAGGAGGATCCACATAGGATTCCACATCACACATCCTCAACCCCAACCCCCAAAATTCAACTTCATTATCCAATGCATAATAAATAAGTGGGTGAATAATATGACAGTTCACTTACACACTCAAACAAGTCCATACCCCATAAGGACTGAAATTAAATTAAGTAAGAAAAGTGCAATTACAACATTCAACTTGACTTGTAAAAAAACATAAAAAGGTATAAATCTAACCCTCCAACCATAGGCAAGGTTGGTATGTAAATTTAAGAGGCATGGGACAAGTTTAACTTGTCCCACAAGCCTCCAAAATCAGCCTCCAAGGAAAAATTTGAATTTCCAAGAAGGTGGAGTGTTTCACACTCAAAAGTTAACTTACACATCACTTACAAGGTCACTTACACATTACTTACACATTCTTACAACACTTTAAAACATGGCCAACAACTCTATTAATTACATTCTTATGACATCTTTTAATTAATTAACTAAACAATATGATTACTCACAATATTAACACCACATTAAATAAATAATGAAAGGGTAAGTGCACCACATAAAACACATGCAAAAATTAAACAAAAGGGACCAAATAAAAGAAAAACATAAAATCCCTTGGTCACATTTAAAGGTGATTCCCCATGGGAATCCCTAACAAAAAAATACAAATATACACAACAAATACTAGTCGTCATGGTGACCTTGTTGAATTCATCTAGAATTCCAATGTGGTTGGTCTCCAATCCCCGATGTTTGTTGTGATATTTTAACCTGCAAAACACAAATACCTCCTTTGGCCTCGTGGCCATATCAGAACATCCAAATGAATATAATTATAATTTCAAGATCATCAATATATATGTGAATCACAACAATTATCACGACAATCAATAGTATCACTCACAATTTCATTAACAACTATATCATCATCAATTTTAATCCAATTTTCATTTTCTAGGTCTAATCAAAATATCTAATTATTATAAGTCCAAACAACATCCATCATATAACCATGTCGAACAATATATCATCATCAACATATAAAATGTCTCTAATAATCATCATGCATCGTAACTGAATCAAGTCAACAATAATCCATGATCTAACATTTAACATCATACTATAATAAAGTCCATAATCATGTCCATAATATAATCAGCAGTATCATGATTAGTATCAAACAAGTGTCAAAAGGAAGTGGTCACTACAACACACAACCTGATGTCACCATTCTTCTTTCTTACTTGTACTATGTTTGCAACCTAAGAAGAATACCTTGTAGGCTGAATAATCCCTCCATCCCTCAGTTTCTTTAGTTCCTCTTGCATTTTAAGAGATAGGACTGGATTGATTGGCCTCTGTTTCGCATGACTAGTTTTGCATTAGATTCCAAGGGAATCTCTTTTTGAAATAGATCCTCTTTGTATGCCTTTAGTTCGAGAATAAGTCCAAGCCATGTAATTTGATATTTTATTAGCAATTGGACATAAGATTGTTTTTCATCCTTGCTGAGATTGCTTCCCAACCAGATGTTCCTTGGTTTCTCCTTTGTGCCAAGGTAGTGCTCGTCAATATCCCTTGAGGTTGCCATGCATCTATTAATAATGCGATCAACATTATCAAAGTTGGATTCAAGAGCAACCAGCCCTCTAGGAATGGTATTAGTTTTTAGTTGGATGATGCCTTTGCAAAACAAGGTTTCTTTACCCTCTGTTACACACCATTGGCTCCCAATCAATATTTTGATCAAGTAAACTCCCTTTGTTCTGCAGAAATCTTCTGACCTGAGCATCATCATCAAATACTTGCCAATGTTTAATGTTGTCAGGTATAGATGGCCTAGTCAATACTTCAACATCATATTCACAATATGGGGACACTATACAATTATCAAATCGAGATCCCAATACTACATGTTTTTCTCGCCAAATTATTGGACTTCCTATTTTGATGCACAATGTTGAATGAATCAAACATCTCAATGAAATCGCAAACTGCATGCTTGTATTGTTTCATTCATTGATTTTTTGTGGCATAAAGTTTTCGACCTTGTTTATAATTAATTATGAATCTACTTTGACAATGATATCTTTAACACCATATTTCCAAGCAATCCTCTTACCTAACAATAGTGCCTCATACTCAAGAATGTTATAAGTGCACTCAAAGTTTAGTTTGAAGGAAAATACAAACTCTTTCCCGCCTGGAGAGATCTGAACAACACCAACACCATTTCGAACTTGGAGCAAGCTCCATCAAACAATTAAGTCCAAGGAGAGCCTACCTATTCAAGACATTTGCATTCTTAAATCTTGTGCTCTTTTCCATTAGCAAATCGTACAAAGTTATCAGCATCAACACTTGTGTACAATACTTCATAAGATGCATTGTTGGGATCTTCGATAAGGTGCAACATATTCTTTTCTCCATACAACGACAAGGCTGCCCTCAATTGGGATGGTAGCATAGGACATGTCCATTTGTACACTCCCACAAACACTTGTATCCCATTTTCTAGATAAGAACATGCCCCACTTGGCTGGGCAATCAACAATAACAACATCAAGCAGATTTTTACCGGGTAAGCCGCAAGTTTTACCACCGGACCTTTCACACATCCCACCACCGGCACCTCTCTAGAATCCGTGGCGTGCACTTATCATATGTTGTTGTTACTTTATATCCAACTTATTCATGACTTCTAGAGGCATAACATTGCATGATGCCCCTAAATTAAACATATAGTTACATGCAAAGTAGTCTATCCTTAATGATCGAGTGGTGAAGAATGGATCCACATTTAGCTAGGAATCCACCAAGGATGTCCCCAAATAAACCTTAAGTGGTTCATCTAACTCTTCTAATGCTGGTGGTGCTTCTAATTCTTCAATGATTGGAGGAGTCTCCACAATATTTACATTTCTTCCTAGGGCACTCTTCTCTTCTTTCAATCCAAAATACTCTAATGTCCTCTTCTTGTGCTCAGGAATCCTAAGCAACTCAACAATCAGAACTGAGATCTTGATCTGACTCAAGACTTGGGAAATATAATAAGGGATAGACTTAGGAAAAGTAGCATTGGAAGGAAGGTTGACACACTCGTTAGATGGCATAGGTTTTTGACATGCTTGGGCATGAGGATGTTAAAAAAATTAATCCATTGTCGGTTATGCCTTTATCAGCTTTTTCTTCCACGTAAGTATATGCAATGTTGTGCATGCATGTTGGTGGGTATTCGATTGGCTGTAACCATCAACAATTTGTATTTATTCTTCTCCTCATCATTGAATAATTCATTTGAACATTTCTGCAATTGATCTCTATTCCATCATTGGTATCAGAGCAGGCATCTTAGCGCTAGAGGGAGGGTTGTTTCAACACCATGTGGAGCCATATTGTCTTCTCTTTCACGTGTAGAGATTCCTTTGCTTTTTGTAACCTGCATAGAAGTCTGCATGGATCAAGATCAAGATGAAGTTGTGTGTGGACAGGATATGGTTTATATCTCCGTGAAAGCTGTGTTGCGAGAAATCCAACCCACACTCACGATCTCTCCATTGTTCCAAACACTGTAACGTGAACGTGAATACTGCTCTTTCCTGAAAATCTACTCTTCTCACCATCATTCTGGCACAAGAGATCAGAAGAGTCTATTTATTGAAAGGCTTTCCTTTGACAAACAAATAAAGAGTTTTAAAGCCACCGAAGTTGCCATTAAAAAGGAAGTGGTAGCTAGAATAGGTGAAAACTGTGCATCAACTGCCTCCATTTCATATGCATGAGCAACCAAATCGACTCGGTTCAAGGAGCAACTTGAGTGACAGGGTTCCTTTATTCTAAGCAAACCGACCGGCTTAGAAATCAAGAATACTACAGCAGCGGCAAGGCTTTCCCCATATGCCTTGGCGTGGTCCAACAGACCCGGAAATAGTGGTGAGATTTGCATACAGGGATTCATATGTAGATCTCAAGATTATGTGAGATGACTTGCTCTTGCATTTGGTGCTTTGGATATCATTTACAATAAGAGAAGAAATTTGTTCGAGCAATTCACTCATAACTATTTTGAAGAACCTGGGCATTGGATACTTACATTGTTTGGCACAAGAGTACGAAGAGGAGGAAAACAAGACCTCCCAACGACCTGCGACTAGCATAGCATCATCCAGTAGTTGGCATACAAATGATCAGGAGATAGGTGGAGATTGTTTGAATCATAATGAGCCTCAAAGCTATATCTGCTAACAAAGTAGCAACATCGGAGGCTAGAGGAAATCCAACGACCTCTTGCAAGCCGCAAGTGATGAGGCCACTAAAGATATTGTGGCGAATAAGGTATTGAGGACCAATTCCTCAATTTTGGTTTGTTTATTTCAGTTTTGTGTTGGTTGTTCTATTGTTTTTCAATAAAGTGTAGATATTGCATAGTTTCCTATTTGAGATCTCCTAAATTGAAAAGCGTCGGGAACAGAAAAGCACTGAAAGCAGCGCATGGTACTCACACTAGGTTCGTGGTAAACTTGTAAAACCACCGAGGTAAAATCCTCTTGGTTCATGGTAAACCTGTAAAACCACCGAGGAATCATCCTCTTGGTTCATGGTAATCCTGTAAAACCACCGAGGTGAACAATCGAAAAGTGCTCCTGTCCCTCTAGGTTTATGGTCAACCTTAGAAAAACCATGTGTATTGAGACCATGTAGGCACATGCTCGTGTGAAGACCCTCTTTACGGTGTTCTCATTAAGGGGGGGGGGGGGGGACATCCAGTATCAGGAAATGTATGTTTGTATGAACAATGTATTAAGGGGGAATGTTAGAAAAATTAATCCATTGTCGGTTATGCCTTGATCAGTTTTTCCTCCACGTAGGTATATGCACAGTTTTGCATGCATGTTGGTGGGTATTCGGTTGGATGTAACCGTCAACAATTTGTATTTATTCTTCTCCTCATCATTGAATAATTCATTTAAACATTTCTGCAATTGATCTCTATTCCATCGGAGGAGGGATATGATTAGATTTTTTTGGGATATGATTTTTTTGGGACAGCAAGGCCCTTGGCAGATGCATCTTTCTTAGGAGCCTCTTTAGGAATATTTGAAAGAAATGGAGTTTTTGGCTTGGTCTGAGGCCCCGTCCCTTTGAAAACCCTACTTCTTGTGTTGTACTCCTTCTCTTGGGCAACAAAAATTCATCAACAACTTCCTGTCCTCCTCGGATGGGATCCTCCATCATACTTCTTATATCATTAAAGCTCTTAAATATTCAAAGTCATTATTGGGAAATTCAAAAGATTGTACAGTATATACTTCTAAAGTATGAGAGGGAGGAAGAAGAGGTACCCGGTGGATGTAATCCCAAAAGTCAGCAGCAGTTCTAGCACTTATTACTTCGGTTGAAGTTTCCCCTTATCATGAGCTCGTAGAGCAACCCATCATGCAAACATCATCATCAACTTCATCTTCTTCTTGTTGATATTCCTCACATGGAACATGGGTCATGAAACATCTGTCACACCAATCAATGACATATGTCTCCTCCACAACAACAACTCGGCCAAAGGATCAGGAACCATTCTATTTTCCCTAGCACTCGGGACTGTTTATTTCCAAATCCAACAGGTCCCTTGCCTCAGTGATTAGATATATGATCATTTCTATGATGATTTGTAAACATGTCTTGGCCTTGTTGCTTGTACTGACCTTGTGAACTCTGCCTAATTCCTTTTTCTTCCCAAGCTAATTTGTATGATATTTCTTTGACATCCCCTGCCAAAGTTTTCACAACTTCTTCCAAATCAAGCAAACCTTACTTGTTTGAGGCTTTTCCAGGTTAATTAGTTTTACACCCTCCCTTTTTGGAGGCTTTCTAATTGCCTTGATGTTGTTCTCTATTTGCAGAGCCATGGTGAAGGCCTACCTCAAATTAGTATGGTTTTTGTCCCTCAAGTAGTAAGCATCCTTTTTATCAAATGCATCTGAATATTTGATCAAACATGATTCATCACATGGCCTTAAGCTAACAGAAAATCTCCTCAAGGTATTGTTAAACCTTGTGTTTAAATCATGTACTAACTCATTAGGATTCTTCTTAATGTTTTCAAATTTTGATAGAAGAAACCTAGGGTCAATTCTATCACCATACTGCAATCTAAATGCATTGTTCATCTCTATCCAAGAATCAATGGAATTATCTAGAAAATCTTTATACCAGTCCCTTGCATCCTCTTCCAAAGTATGGATAAACAATTTGATATATACATCTTCATGTTCAATCTCAAAGTCTTCCATCATATTGATAAAAATATTTAGATGTTGATCACTAGTTATAGCGTTGTTTCCTTGGAACTTTGGTAATCTATTTCTTACATCCTAGGGAACTACATTTGGATAACCAGCCATCCCTGTAAAATTTATAGGACCAAAGGTGTTTACAAAAAATAGAGGTATGGGTGGGGGGCAGGGCCATGTTATTATGAGGAGGTGACCTTGGAGGGGAGACAAATTGATAAGGGGCAGAGGGTCTTTGAAACACATGAGTATAAATTTTAAAATGGATATCCCCTAAAGGCCTTGTTTCTTAGAAAACCCTATCAACTTCTGAAAAGACAGGGGTAGAATAAGAAGCAAACTTTTCAAAATCCAATGAAGGCCCCTCTCCAGTTGGAGAATTCAATTCCACAAAGAGGCTACCCAATTGAAGCACTTGAATGGCAAGTCTTCAATGATAGGCCAATCACTTTCATCAATGGAGACCCCTTTACTTATCTACTGATCTCCAATAACTCTCCAGGATTTTCTTCCTTCTGAATTTGTTTTTTCTAGCTCTGGAAATAATGTCCTAGTAGGATCTCTTACAAAGAAAGATATTCTTCCTTCCAGCTTTACAAATATTAGTAACAAATCTCACTTGACAGAGGTTAAAACACTGGTACTCATCAAGAATCAAATCAACAGGGAGTCGCCACTAAGGATTTCCACCTTAGTTGTAAGATGTTCTAAAATAAGATCTATCAAATGTTTTTCAATACTAGAAACTGGAAATGGAATGATCAGAATTTTCTTTACCCAGATTTATCAATGAAATCTAGTGCACTAGGTGTGGAAACTGGAAGAATTACACAATACAATCAGTAACTTTGAATACTTCTTACATGCCCGAACACAAGATGATGTTTGAAAAATGTATTGGCACTTTGAGCATATAAGAAGTGTTTACTGTGGTCCGAATATAAGAAGTGTTTACCAGGTCTGAATATTTCCCCGCAACAATGCCAATAAAGTGTTGGTACCCAAATTGATTCTCCCTCAGAAGTTGGACAACATCACAGGTTTGGCACAAAGCTTAGAGACAAGCAAAGCATCTAGTGTGTCGTTTTGTAGTCGGGGATGAAATTCAGATTTCTCTTTGTCATTCGGGGATGTGGAGAAATGGGTGGCACCCTCAAGAGGATTTGACATATCCTCACTACTTTATGGTTGTGCCTTTCAACCAGGGTGAGAGGACCCTTTTTGTAGCCTGTTGTTTGTGGAGGAGATGGAGATGTCCTTCCTTGTGAAATTTTTAAGAAGACCTTGAAGAAAATATGATCAATGCAACAAAACCTAACTCTCATGAGTTTTCACTCTAGATAATGGAGACATTTTCTAAGCAAGGTTCATGCCACTAAAGACAATGAAAACCTTATTGTTTCTGCATGTTTTGGTAGTAAACATTTTGCATTTGTATACACACATGACAAACAGGGGTAGTATGGGTATGATTGGTTGTTTTTAAATGAATTTTTGGTGGGAGGTGAAGTAGGATAAAGTTGATTATACCAGACCTTTGGAGGGAATTTACAATAATGAGCAACTTCACAATAGAAAGCTTCAGAACAGTCAAGATGTTCCTTCAACTAGAAGGTGTGCTTCAATGGAGGCCCAAATCAGCACGTTTTCACATAATCTTTAAGACTCCAATACGAAGGCTTGAATTAGAAGACTCAATTAAACACTATAGTTTCTGATTAACCACGCCTAAGGTACACTCGAAGACTTACAGAAAATCTTTATCAACAAATGACAGTGAATTGATTTTAAATTTGTTTATCTCATCAAAGATGAAAGCTCTTCTTGAAATGAAATTGCAAATACCATTTAATCTGTCACAGGGACGAGATCCTGTGTGATTTCACAAAAATTCAGTATAAGATTGCAATAGGAATGAATAAAACTATTTGCAAACATTCTGAAACAAAGCAAACACTAATTACTTAGAGTCAACACAGAATAACTCAAATTTGATTAAACTTATCAGCAGGGGAAAGTTTCTAGAACAATATCAGAGCTTGTCAATGGTTGTACACTCACAACCACCTTGACATGATCAAGTTTAACACAAAAGAGATATACAGGTTTCTCAAACAGTCCCTCAGAAAGATGGGCTCTATCAAGATTTTCTCTTAGAAAATCAGTTCTGACCTCTAACACTCCAACATTCCAACCTCCAACCCTTTTCACGGAAAAATCATGCCTATTTATAACATTTTACAACATAGGCTTTTCCCCCAAAAAAATCCAAACATTGAGTGTACCAGTGCTCATCATGATCTCGATCGTGATTCCTAGAATTAGATCTATAAAAAGTTATCAGGTGCTCAGGGGGTAGATTTATTCAAACATCTCCCGCATTCAACTCCTTCTTTTGGTAGATCACTTTTCCTTTACTCGCCAACCACTTCCACCCCTAATCTATCCAATCTAGTTCTTTGTGTGCCTGGGAAAAATGGAAGATCATATCGAGCCCAGAGGTCAGATTTCATCTTAATGGTAAAAGACATCCCCAGATTTTCCTCACCAAACCAAGATATCAACAGGTCTTTCGTGTGCCAAGGAAAGAAAAATTGGGTCGAATCTGACAGTCAGATTGCATATTAATGGTGAGAGATGTTTACAAATCTTCCCCACCAAACTAGGATACCAAATTAATGTTCCTCTTTATTTTACATGCAGGAGACTCCAAGAAATGATAAAAAGCCATAAGAATACGCATCCCCAGTAGCTTTGGAGAAAAAATGACGGGTAATAAAATACATATGCATAATTTTCATTGATCTTTTCTATTTTTAATTTGGACCATCCATGTGGGAGATCCAACTTAGAGCGGGCCTGAGGGTTCCCCTTTGCCTTTTACAACTTTTGGAAAAATGTAAAATTTTCAAATTTTGCTCCACACCTCCGCCTTGAGAAATTATCCCGACACATGTTCTAAGGTGGATCCCAAAGGAACCACAGATAAATTCTGCTATTTCACCTCCTTTTTTGGAAAAGGAAAATTTTCCAAGTTTTCCCCATAGCTCCACCCTTCCGCTCTTAGTGTGGATCCCCAGTAATCACGCTTCCTTTTTCACTTTTAACTCCTTTATCCACAAAAGGAAAATTTACCAAATTTCCCCCAAAAGTCCGCACCTCCGTCATTGACTAGAGAAAATTTTGACTTATCTTATGTAGGGCCTGCAGCCATTTTGATGTTTTAATCCTTTTGATGACAAGAGCCAAAAATCTAAGTTACCTCTCGATGGTCCGCTTCCCCACCCCTTTGACTTTTCAAACTGCCATGCGTCACAATGGCGCATCTTGAGATGGTCCCCAAAAGTTGAGACCTTGAATGAGTGTGGGCTCACCACGTGTCCTGGCCTGGAAAAATTTGTTTGAAGGCTTAAAGCTCAAAGTGGAAGGTGCCATGTGTCAGGGTCCGAGGCAATCTCCTTTGGTTGTTGAAAAGTCCAAGAAAAATGCAAAGTGAGCGGAGGCCTCCAAGTGTCCTCCTGGTGCTTCTTTAAAATAAAATTCAAGGGTCGGTCCTCAAACATGCACGGTCCCTCCACGTGTCCTAGGCCTCTCAAAACCTTTTGAAAAAAGACTAAGTATGGGAAGACCTGGCGGAAGCCTCCACATGTCTTCATGGCACAATTTCAAAATGGTTCCCAAGAGCGGAGACCCTGAATGAGCGCGGGCTCACCACGTGTCCTGTTCCGCCAAACTGTACCAGCTACATAAAAAATTGTCCAAGTTCGGGCAAAGTAGCAGAAACCTTCACGTGTCCTCCCGCGCAACTCCAAGGCCAAACCAAAAGTAAATCTTCAAATGAGCGTCATTCTTCCACATAGATAGGTTTTTAAGTTGAGGTGATTCATAGAATTTTTAGAGTGCCCCACTGAGCCGGGTCCAACCAAAAGAGTCCACATTTCGTTGATGTAAGGATGTAAATTTGACTGGGAGAAATACTCTCAAACCGTAAAATGTGGAAAAACAACCATTTGAGCCCGAAGATGAAATTTTTTCCAAGGACGGAGAATTTAGAAATGTTACAAGGCTCAAATACATTCCTCCGAGATACATCTATTCATTTTTATTCAAGTATTTAGAGCAAAAACGACAAGGACAACAAATCTCGACTGTGAAAACGGAAAGATTGAGACACCCCGAGTCTTTACACCCAAATACAGACCTTTTCAGATGAACAGAGAAATGAGGAAACAATTTTGGATCTATACATGATCCTTGGTCTAGGAAAGGACTGATTATAGCAACAAAAGGAAGGTGGAGACTTTTCAAGCACAATACAGGAAGATAAAATGTGACAAAGACCGTAAATTGATAGATTTTTGTGGCAAACGGGCGAGACAAATCTAAGCACTAACAGGGCTCTCGCCGGGTTTATAAAATATTTCAAACCACCTCCCCCTGGATGGGGAATTATGGTTCCTTTACAAATGTAGTTTCCGGATTAGGATGGTTGGAAATTTCATCCTCCCGCGCCGGTGAGCCAAATAGTGGGGCGGTTATCCCTCCTCGGGATGATCCTCCCCCTCCTCCTAGTGCTACTGACTTGTGCTTGATTTCGGCCGGTGTGATTTTTCTCCAATGATCTCTATTTTCCTTTTATGTAGCCCTCATGTCATATTCTGTTTTGTTGATGCCATCGTGGCATTTTGTCGAACCGTGAGTTTTTTGGTTGCCCTTACAATGTAACTCTCTTTATTTTAAATTAATATAAAGGAAATTCAAATAATAAATTTTGCTTCACATAAAATTTTGGATGATATGGATAATCATTTCTAATTTAATTTACTATCAAATCCATTTATTGCAATTATTTAAATTATTTTAATGGGAAAAGTGTGAGTGAAAAATTTGAGTGTATGAGTTGTTTTACCTTCAAATTTAAGGTTAAATTAAAGGTTATGAATGCTCTAGGCATTAATTTGAGTTCATACGTATTTTGTAGGTTCTATTTCGTAACGCCTTAAAAGGCGACGCCACACTCACGTCAACGACGACGACGACGATGCAACAACGATGACGCAATCACCAAGCGACCCGAAAATGCAACAAATTTTTTTTTAAAAAGGGTAAAGGCTCTTGTTTGATTTATTTTATCTGCAAGTTTTGAGACCTGCTTGACCTTGGGAATAGACAAGCTTCAGTCTATTACTTTGCATTCCGCTCGCAAGACTAAAACTACATGATTGTCGCATTTCCATCTACTCGAGATTCACTTCAATATTCGTTGTATTCGCCTCTATCCTTAGCAGATGAATTTCGAGTTTCAAGAATGGGGATACAAGACTGCATAGGGTAGTTATGATCTGACGACCCGTTTTCACTTTATGAGCCAATGTATAATAGGATGAGGGTGACCAGGGTATTATATGCATTATAATTTTATTGATTTTTTTTTTATATATTTTAATATATATATTTGCAGAGATATAACATCAGGATAACACAAATATCGTTATTTCGTTGACGCTTAGAAATCTTTCAAGATAGATTCTTAGATATCCCTTAAAAGGAATTAGATACTTTTAATTAAGTGGTATATATATAGATATATTATCAAGTTTATTCTCAAATGAACCTACGTTCCTATAATTTTTTAAAAAAAAATAAAGGAATAAGAGTCCATTCAACCGACATCGTAAATAAGTGTATTTTCGAGATTTGCACTTAAAAGACTCTACACTTTGCTTCAGTAAGGTGAACAATATAAAAACATATAACCAATAATAAAGTTCGAAGATAAAAAGGAATATTTAATGATAACTAGAATGTGTCTCAATAATACTACTTGAAAGTAAATTTGAAACGTTTGTGACAATTGAAACCCTTCTTGAGCATTATTCACAATTTTACCTTATTTGATGTCTTCTAATAATTCTTAGCCATTATCCATTGACACTTGCTTATATATATAAAAACGGACATTGGTAAAAGGGTGTTGACCCCCATGCTAACACTTTTCTTGCTTTATTCCAAAATAACTCCACTCACCCACTAACCAACAACTCGCACTCATGAAGATTTAGAAGATCACTTAAACAAGACTATATCCTTGGCATACGTTGGAAATTTTATAAAAAAAAATTAAATGCATAAGAGTCAAATAAGGAGGAAAAAAAAAAACGTTTAAGCCATGTTTAAATCTTTTGGATTTGGGGCGGTGGTCCTCAACCACCAGCTGTCATAAACAACAACTCCCTGTCTGGCGTGCATCCATTCAGCCGGCCGCATAAGCATTTACTCTCAAGGATTTTTGCAAATCAAATCTACCAGGTCGGTCTGCCATTGGGATTTGACCTGAGCCGTGTGAAGGAAGGCGAGGAGGTTAAGGACGTAGCTACAGCTACCAAGATAGGCGTGTTACTTCATTCAACGGCCCCATCCGCGTGAAGAACGGCAGAGTGGAAGCAGCAGGCGTTTCTTTTCCTTCTTTCATTCGCCCATGGCCGCGCATGGTGCAAGGAGGTGAAATAAAAAAGATCTTGGGCGCGTGTACAGTCCAGAAGAGGTGGCGCACCAGCAGGCAGGGCGTCCAACTATGTTGTTATCAGTTCAGTATCGAATGCATCCTCAAACACGGGATTCTACCTGCACGAGACGTTTAACAGTTCGATAGAGGAGGAGACAGTGCGAAGTTGCAAGTTTAATTGGGACAGTGATAGAACAAAGTCGCCCTGATCAAGATTTTACAGCTCGGCCGCGTGGACAGCAAAAGGGAGACTGTAAATGGTTAGGGCGAATTCCTCCGCTTTCATTGGGTGCTGCATGGTGTGGGCGGGGCGTGGAGTGCTCAACAGCGAGCAGCTGTCCAGTTACGTTGTTATTTGCTCAAAATCGATTGCACCCTTCATCATAGGTTCTGTCTTTGTAAACATCGAACATACAACACTACCGATAGCAACAGAAAGTGCCTTTGAT
Organism: Taxus wallichiana var. yunnanensis; assembly: GCA_018340775.1. Classification (NCBI taxonomy): domain Eukaryota; kingdom Viridiplantae; phylum Streptophyta; class Pinopsida; order Cupressales; family Taxaceae; genus Taxus; species Taxus wallichiana. Next base: position 499,757,515 of record CM031243.1, on the reverse strand, counting down.
AATTGTTCGACATCTCTTGGACTTTTCCCAAAATGAACTCTACTGGTTTTGAAAATACACGTTGCAAGTTGTTCGAGATAAACAGATAATGAGTTAATTTCATAATATAGTTGTACATTTCAAGAAATCTCTTTGTAAGCGCCACGCCTCGAATAACATAGGGATAGATGTACTCATATAGCCGCATGTTTGCTTGATAAAAGTCCATGAAGTTGAAAAAAGCTCGGGATATAGAAGTAATGAAATATGGAACTTTGCATATTTCACCCAAAATGGAGTGACTTGTAGGGGTCGTCAATAATGGTCAGTGGTCACCACCAAAAATGATAGCATTAGCGGTAGGTGCCCATAATTATTCTTTATGTTTTGTATTTTTATAACCTAAACTTTCAGATCTAAATTCTCTTGTCTTATCCGTTACAAACCTCTTTCAAATGTATTAAAGTATGCGACTGAATTCTCTTATTCATTCGGTTGCAAAAAATGGGTACCTAACTACTCTTGGGAAACGACGAGAAAATGTAATTGTATTGACCTGTGCTACCTTCTAATCGGTGTTTCTGTACCTATTAGTTGTGGCACGTCGACTCATATAATTATGTGAAAACTTTTGTGCAGCTCAAAAGAGTCGTAAATATTATCTCATTAATGGTTAATTAGTGCAAACAAAAGTATCTCTTTTTGGAAAGGAAAATAATAAGAATAAAAGATGATTAAGGCCAAAGTTTTAATATAGCCCACGCCCAAAATGTACAAGGATGAGACATAGCAAGTTCACAAGTTGGGATATGCGATTAATTCACACTTCATACAGTGTATTTTGATCTCCTTTTACAATTTTACAAATATATTTACAATGGTATCTTAAATGCAGAAACATAATGGAGCTAGAGCCCAGATGATTTCATGGTTATATTTGAAGGCTATTTAAAAACTTAAGTTCTTTCTCCAATAATACAAGAAAGGGAATTACACTAACATTCCACTAAAACAAAGAACTCCTTTTCAATACATCTTCTTATAAACAACAAAATGAGATCTAACATACATATTCTTTTGTAATTTCTTTCCAACATTCCACAAGAATTTAACAACATTTCCAATGAATTTTTAGAGTAAGAAAACTAACATTTCAATACAACTTTCCTTCAATATTTTATTACAACACTTTCTATTTCATGTGGAAATAATTTTGCAATAATGGAAGTTAGAGAAAACAAGGCAATATTACATCTCTTTCTCCACTCAAGGTGGGTAATTACATGATGTTTTAGCATTGTCAACAACAAGATTCAAGTGCTCCAAAGTGTTCTTCACTCATGCTCCAATTCCAAGCATTTCCAATCACAACCAAGATAGGGGGAGAGGCAACACTCTCCTCCCAACCAAATCTCAATGGAGAAGAGAACCAATCTCCTCCATTGACCCCCGAGCCCCAAACACAACACAATGAAGGGGTGGTCTCCAACTCAAGGCAACAATACATGCTTCCACAATACAAGTTCTTCACAACATTCAAGCTAAAATAGAAGAACAAGGAGACACACAATAACATCAAACATTACACAACAAGGCTTGCATCCAAGCCAACAAGAGAAGGAACTATGGGAATGTTTTCCTTATGCCTCCCAAATGAGATGAGATGCCCATCCAAAACCCTCCACATTATAACACAAGCCCCTATGACTCTTATGCCTCCCTCAAGTACCCCTTTTTCCTCCCATACTCTTATGCCTCCCTCCTCTTATGGCTCCCTCAAAGACAAGGTAGAATGTAAACATTCTTACCCAAGATGGGCATCCCTCTCAAACTCCCTCCACAATATCCTAATCTACTCTTTTGCCTCCCTCATGATTATTCCCATAGACCTCTCCTATACTACACAATAAGCATGCTATCCATTTTCACAATACACCAAAGTAAACATGCATTTTTCACAATTTTAGCTTAGAAGCAACAATAATATGAAAGCAAAACAAAGGAGAGGGTTTCCTACCTCTCCATTGGAGAATCCTAAACCAAGAAACTTGTCCAAGCTCCTTCCCAAATCAATCCAAGCATGCAAGTCCAAGCACTCCTTTTTTTTTTTTATCCCAAAATAACAAAAGAGAACTCTTCCACCAAACAAAAACAAAACTCCAACCCCCTCAACAAGAGAGGAAGTTTCAATAAATAGACTAAAGGAAAGGGTGAGGGTGATGTGGCTCCATGTAGGATGGCACATCACACATCCTCAAACCACCTCTCAAGGTCAACTCAAATCTCAAAACACCATAAATGGGTGGTTGGGTTGAATGACAACTCTCTTCCACAATCCAACCCTTTTCCCATGTGCCTTAAGGCACAATAAATGCAAAATGAAGAAAAGATCACTCCAAAGTCACATTTCCCTTCCCAAAACAATAAATAATCCCTTTTTGGATTCCCAACCCATAGATATGGTTGGTAAGGGTTTTGAGAAGTGTGGGACAAGTTTAACTTGTCCCACAAGTCCCCAAAATTGCCCTCAATCTCAAATTCGAGATTCAAAGGATTTGGAGTGGTCAACACTCAAAACCAAACATTCAATACATGAGGAAACACAAGGCTCAAGGAGCCAACCATCAAAATTTATTACCCCACTGACTTCCTCCCAACTTAAAAATTAAAACAAGATATTAAACTAATCTAAACATACTTAGCAAAAGTAATAAAAGAAAAGACATCACCAATGAAATCACCTACTAAAGTAAATAAAAACAATTAAATAAAACTCTTAACCCCATGGTCACATTAGAACATTTCCCCCTCATGAAAATTCTCTTAACACATACAAGAATAAAGGTAACACAACACAATTTACTAGTTGCCTTGACGACCAAATGTTGTAACCACCCGACATTCTGTTGTGTTTGGTCCCCAATCCCCCTCATGGTTGTGATCAAGTTGTGTTTCCTGCAAAATGCAAAATACCTCCTTCGGCCTTGCGGCCATGTCAAAATATCCGAAATAATCATAAGCATGAAATTTATCAACATCTATACGTAATTCAAACTATCATTATTTCTAGGTCTAAATCACAACTTAACTATGCATTTCATCATTACCCAAAATATAGTAATGTAAATTTAACAACTACATTCTACTCATCATGGCGAAGAAATCCAATGTTAGAACACATGCAATACATCCATATAAAAATAATATCGGTATCCAATAGTCTGTCCATGAGTCAGTGTAGGTCATACTGAAAACAAAATCCAGTCATAATCTAAATGCATCTAGTCGCAAAACATCCTGCTAATCAACATAAGTATAAGTCATGTCCATATCCAAAGTCTGCATAACTCAAAAGAAAATCAACTAAGTGTCGTAGGGAAGTGGGCATTACATCCCCCTCCCCTTAGACTAGACTTCCTCCTGGAAGTCAAGGAGAAAGAGGTAAAAAAAAAAATGCAAAAGAAAATAGGATCACACCCTTTGTGGAATTCATTTGCTTCAAACAAGTGTGGATCTACAGAACTCGAGTTTGGTCCAATGTAATTTAACAAGAAGAAGTAAGATTGTAAGGAATGAGTTCTAAATTTTCTTCAAGTAAGGTTACAAACATGAAATTCTATAGAGTAACTCTACGTGCTCAACCAAGCTACAAAACATAGCATCACAACATGAAAAGGTCAGAGGAGTCTCAAGAATAACCACCAAGTACAATAACATTTGTACTCAAAGGTATCACAATTTGGAGATCACACGTGGTGAGGTTTAACAACAAGGAAGACACCAGAATTAGCAAAAACATTTACAATCAAGAAAACTATTCATGGGAAGCACTTATATAAATCAAGAGGGCACAATCAAATTTTCATGGTAATACTAAGGAAAACGTGACCATAAGGTTTCTATAACTTTATTTTACATTCAAGATCGAACACAAAACACTAACTGATTTAGAAATGTCAAACATTTGGATAATATTTCTACTAGAAACTAACATACCAATAAAAGAGGCACCACTCACTCTACATAACACAATGGGATTTATTTATCTCAAATCCTTCTCAAGCTCAAATTAATCATGAGGAGAAACACATGCATAAGTCGTAACACCAAAGAGCACTCAGGTGAGCTAGAATAGAAGAATAGGCAACAAGAGGGGGGGTCCAACTACAATCCAAAGTGCATCATACCAAAAGCGAGCAACATCAACAAGGTGTCACAAGAAAATAAGAAGAAAAGATGTCTTCCCAAAGTTATGTCATATCCTTAACATATGTTGCCTTAAAATTACAATAACCTAGGTCACTAAGGATTAAATAAACACACAAGGAGGTTGCTTTTCTTAAAAAAAAAAATATAAGATCCAATCCTAGAAGGCCGCAACTCACATTCGTCGAGCTACGAGGCAACAAGGGTACGATGACCCAAACTCCTACAAGGGAAAAATTACCTGTCTACGATCAAGGGAGTAGTACTACACAACTAGAACACATAACCATCAACAAGATGTTTCACAAATCTAGGTAGGAGACAAAACTAAAGGTTCAAATATACATTGCACTCAATACATAAATCTTACTGGTTTTATAAATTAACTTAATAAGTTCAAAGTTATAGTTTTGCTTGTTAAACACAATCCTTACAAGTTTTCTTAATTAAAACTTCCTTTTATTATGATATCACAAGTTGTGTTATAAGGAGCGCCACTAAGGTGGCATGATATCTTGCCATTCCGAATAGGTGGAAACAACATTTATTTTTACTCCTAGGGAAGGTAGATGGATAAAGTTCCTTTCTATTCTTCTACCTAGCTTATATTTCTTCTATAAATCTACGGAGCTAAATCAAGGACCATTTTCCTTTTTCTATGTCCCAACTTATTTTTCAAGTTTCAAGGTCAAATCTTCTCAATTATAATTCTATAGTAATTGGGTGAGTCATCTTAACAATTAAAGTTTTAATGGAAAGCAAAAGTCAAACATATCACATTATTATTTTTATGGGAGAGAGATATGAATCAACACATCACATTATTAATTCTATAGGAACAAGAGACAATCAACATAGCAAACACATTTTTAATTTCCTAAGAACTAGGAATCCATAATTCAATATGTACCACGCCAATATTTCAAGGGTTTTTCAAAGGATTACAAGCATCATTAAACATTTCTAGTGGGTCTCTACCAATTTCAAATGAACTTACAAGGAAGACTCATTAAAGAGGCATATTTACTTTTACGAATTTATGAGGTTTAACAATGTTTGTTGTTTAGGCTCAAACATTTTACTTGCATAATAAGACAAGGAAAGTTTTCAAATCAACACCTATATTTCCACAAGATACCACCAACCAAGAAACAAGATGACAATGCAAATCTTACTCCAAGGACTCCACATTCCCATTAGAGATCATCAATGTAAGAGGACAATCGACTAATCTATCCAACCACGGATTCTATGACCAAGGGTTATAGTTTTAAAAGAAGAAACACAATATAAACACCACCGAGATTAAAATATTAAGATCCACCAAACTAACATCTCTTAGAGCAAGGACAAAAAGATCCATCAACATCCATAAGTGTCTCCACGTAATCCAAAGACTAATAGGTCAATGAGAGGAAAAACAAGCACACTTAATTAATCACATTTCCCGGATGGGCTTACATCTAATCATAATTACCAAGATACATACAATCCATCAGTCAATACCTTCTATAAAGAAAATAAGGAAACCATGATCCAAATTAGCATGCCATCGATGGGATTTCACTACCAACCAAACATTTATCCACTTAAAATATACAGTCAACCAAGAGTCAATCCGATCCTAACACAATCCATAAGCCCATAACTAAACACATCTACTCTGACGAGGATAAAATCTCTTACTAGGTTGTAAGAGGGTCACTATCACCGCTATCAAGCTACCAACTAGAATGCACTACACAACGAACTCTCCAGGATCCTAGACACACTCAAGGTTTCGTCTTTCTAGAACTGAGGCATAACTTAAAGCACCTAAGATGACATTCAAGGCTCCTACGGTGTACCCCCATACGACAAAATGTCACAATACAACCAGTGTAGAACCAGCTCAACAACATGCAGGAAGGAATCACGTAACGTTTAGCTAAGTAGCCAACAGATAAACGAGCTCTGAGTCACCAGTCAAATTAAAATCCAAGAAATATTGGCAATCAAGGAAAGTGGATAAGCATCCGCATTGCAAAGTCTGAAATCTCGCAAAAATATAATTACTAAAAGAGCCTCAGAGCTTCTCAATCAAATCATAAAATAAAACGCTGGTCCTTGATAAAATAAAACCAGTTTACAAATATATAAAATACAGAAAGTCAACATCACAATCACTTTGCAGCCCTTTATGGCTGCTAATAGGGGTACTATGCCTCGAGCTCCGTTTTAATAATGCATACGCTAAGCTGGATCAAAAACGACACCAAGGCCTAATATCCACTTACTCATACGGGGATTTAGTTTTCCATAGTGGCGACCAAAACTAACTCATCTAACAACTAAGAGAAAAGGGAAGCTTTGGGTGACTAAACAACTTCTAATTTACTATGCCTGACCCCAGAACACAACCACTAATGTTAAACCACAAGAATCGCAGCATATAATTTATCATTCCAACAAAGAAGAATCTTACGGGGTTTATCACATCATACAACTAAAGAAAAAGTTAGTATGCATCAACAACATATTTTTAAATGCAAAACAAGTTCTTGTTACATCAGAATTTCATAAGAGTATCCATTTAATTTTAACATTTTTAGTTATCTAGGTTCGACAAAACGCCACTAGGCGAGTTCAGCAATTTGAAGAATTTTATTACTTTATTTTTATTTTAAAACACAGAGATTAAATTTTACTAACTGGTTTTCGGGTTTCGAAGTTGGCCCAGGGTCCAAGTGTTGACAACCTCGCTCTGATACCAAAATGTAACGCCCCGAAAAGGCGACGCCACACTCACGCCAACGACGACGACGACGATGCAACAACGATGACGCAATCACCAAGCGACCCGAAAATGCAACAAAAATTTTTTTAAAAAAGGGTAAAGGCTCTTGCTTGATTTATTTTATCTGCAAGTTTTGAGACCTGCTTGACCTTGGGAATAGACAAGCTTCAGTCTATTACTTTGCATTCCGCTCGCAAGACTAAAACTACATGATTTTCGCGTTTCCATCTACTTGAGATTCACTTCAATATTCGTTGTATTCGCCTCTATCCTTAGCAGATGAATTTCGAGTTTCAAGAATGGGGATACAAGACTGCATAGGGGTAGTTGACTGCTGACCCCGTTTTCACTTTATGAGCCAATGTATAATAGGATGAGGGTGACCAGGGTATTATATGCATTATAATTTTATTGATTTTTTTTTGATATATTTTAATATATATATTTGCAGAGATATAACATCAGGGTAACACAAATATCGTTATTTCGTTGACGCTTAGAAATCTTTCAAGATAGATTCTTAGATATCCCTTAAAAGGGATTAGATACTTTTAATTAAGTGGTATATATATAGATATATTATCAAGTTTATTCTCAAATGAACCTACGTTCCTATAAAAAAATTTTAAAAAAAAATAAAGGAATAAGAGTCCATTCAACCGACATCGTAAATAAGTGTATTTTCGAGATTTGCACTTAAAGGACTCTACATTGCTTGCAAGGTGAACAATATAAAAACATATAACCAATAATAAAGTCCGAAGATAAAAAGGAATATTTAATGATAACTAGAATGTGTCTCAATAATACTACTTGAAAGTAAATTTGAAACATTTGTGACAATTGAAACCCTTCTTGAGCATTATTCACAATTTTACCTTATTTGATGTCTTCTAATAATTCTTAGCCATTATCCATGACACTTGCTTATATATATAAAAACGGACATTGGTAAAAAGGGTGTTGACCCCCATGTTAACACTTTTCTTGCTTTATTCCAAAATAACTCCACTCACCCACTAACCAACAACTCGCACTCATGAAGATTTAGAAGATCACTTAAACAAGAATATATCCTTGGCATACGTTTGGAAATTTTATAAAAAAAAATTAAATGCATAAGAGTCAAATAAGGAGGGAAAAAAAAAAACGTTTTAAGCCATGTTTAAATCTTTTGGATTTGGGGCGGTGGTCCTCAAGCACCAGTTGTCATAAACAACAACTCCCTGTCTAGCGTGCATCCATTCAGCCGGCCGCATAAGCATTTACTCTCAAGGATTTTTGCAAATCAAATCTACTGTGCCTCGGTCGCTGTTGGGATTTGACTCTGAGTCCAGTCGTGTGAAGGAAGGCGAGGAGGTTAAGGACGTAGCTACAGCTACCAAGATAGGCGTGTTACTTCTTTCAACGGCCCCATCCGCGTGAAGAACGGCAGTGGAAGAAGCAGGTGTTTCTTTTCCTTCCTTCATTCGCCATGGCCACGCATGGTGCAAGGAGGTGAAATAAAAAAAAAGATCTTGGGCGCGTGTACGAGTCCGGAAGAAGAGGTGGCGCACCAAGTGGGGTGGTGTCCAACTATGTTGTTATCGGTCAAGATGATCGAATGCATCCTCAAACACGGGATTCTCGCTCGCACGAGACATTTAACAGATTCGATAGAGGAGGAGACAAAGTGCGAAGTTGCAAGTTTAATTGGGGGAAGTGATAGAACAAAGTTGCCTCGATCAAGATTTTATGGCTCGGCCACGTGGACAACAAAAGGGAGATCAGTAAATGGTTAGGCGAATTCCTCCGTTTTCATTGGGTGCTGCATGGTGTGGGCGGGCCGTGGAGTGCTCAACAGTGAGAAGGCTGTCCAGTTACGTTGTTATTTGCTCAAAATCGATTGCACCCTTCATCATAGGTTCTGTCTTTGTAAACATCGAACATACAACACTACCGATAGCAACGGAGCAGGCCTTTGATAATTGTTCGACATCTCTTGGACTTTTCCCAAAATGAACTCTCCTGGTTTTGAAAATACACGTTGCAAGATGTTCGAGATAAACAGATAATGAGTTAATTTCATAATATAGTTGTACATTTCGAAGAAATCTCTTTGTAAGCGTCACGCTGCCTCGAATAACATAGGGATAGATGTACTCATATAGCCGCATGTTTGCTTGATAAAAGTCCATGAAGTTGAAAAAAAGCTCAGGATATAGAAGTAATGAAATATGGAACTTTGCATATTTCACCCAAAATGGAGTGACTTGTAGGGGTCGTCAATAATGGTCAGTGGTCACCACCAAAAATGATAGCATTAGCGGTAGGTGCCCATAATTATTCTTTATGTTTTGTATTTTTATGACCTAAACTTTCAGATCTAACTTCTCTTGTCTTATCCGTTACAAACCTCTTTCAAATGTATTAAAGTATGCGACTGAATTCTCTTATTCATTCGGTTGCAAAAATGGGTACCTAACTACTCTTGGGAAACGACGAGAAAAAGTAATTGTATTGACCTGTGCTACCTCCTAATCGGTGTTTCTGTACCTATTAGTTGTGGCACGTTGACTCATATAATTATGTGAAAACTTTTGTGCAGCTCAAAAGAGTCATAAATATTATCTCATTAATGGTTAATTAGTGCAAACAAAAGTATCTCTTTTTGGAAAGGAAAATAATAAGAATAAAAGATGATTAAGGCCAAAGTTTTAATATAGCCCACGCCCCAAAATGTACAAGGATGAGACATAGCAAGTTCACAAGTTGGGATATGCGATTAATTCACACTTCATACAGTGTATTTTGATCTCCTTTTACAATTTTGCAAATATATTTACAATGGTATCTTAAATGCAGAAACATAATGGAGCTAGAGCCCAGATGATTTCATGGTTATATTTGAAGGCTATTTAAAAACTTAAGTTCTTTCTCCAATAATACAAGAAAGGGAATTACACTAACATTCCACTTTTCAATACATCTTCTTATAAACAACAAAATGAGATCTAACATACATATTCTTTTGTAATTTCTTTCCAACATTCCACAAGAATTTAACAACATTTCCAATGAATTTTTAGAGTAAGAAAACTAACATTTCAATACAACTTTCCTTCAATATTTTATTACAACACTTTCTATTTCATGTGGAAATAATTTTGCAATAATGGAAGTTAGAGAAAACAAGGCAATATTACATCTCTTTCTCCACTCAAGGTGGTTAATTACATGATGTTTTAGCATTGTCAACAACAAGATTCAAGTGCTCCAAAGTGTTCTTCACTCATGCTCCAAATTCCAAGCATTTCCAATCACAACCAAGATAGGGGGAGAGGCAACACTCTCCTCCCAACCAAATCTCAATGGAGAAGAGAAGCAATCTCCTCCATTGACCCCCGAGCCCCAAACACAACACAATGAAGGGGTGGTCTCCAACTCAAGGCAACAATACATGCTTCCACAATACAAGTTCTTCACAACATTCAAGCTAAAATAGAAGAACAAGGAGACACACAATAACATCAAACATTACACAACAAGGCTTGCATCCAAGCCAACAAGAGAAGGAACTATGGGAATGTTTTCCTTATGCCTCCCAAATGAGATGAGATGCCCATCCAAAACCCTCCACATTATAACACAAGCCCCTATGACTCTTATGCCTCCCTCAAGTACCCTTTTTCCTCCCATACTCTTATGCCTCCCTCCTCTTATGGCTCCCTCAAAGACAAGGTAGAATGTAAACATTCCTACCCAAGATGGGCATCCCTCTCAAACTCCCTCCACAATATCCTAATCTACTCTTTTTCCTCCCTCATGAGTATTCCCATAGACCTCTCCTATACTACACAATAAGCATGCTATCCATTTTCACAATACACCAAAGTAAACATGCATTTTTCACAATTTTAGCTTAGAAGCAACAATAATATGAAAGAAAAACAAAGGAGAGGGTTTCCTACCTCTCCATTGGAGAATCCTAAACCAAGAAACTTGTCCAAGCTCCTTCCCAAGTCAATCCAAGCATGCAATTCGAAGCACTCCTCTTTTTTTTATCCCAAAATAACAAAAGAGAACTCTTCCACCAAACAAAAACAAAACTCCAACCCCCTCAACAAGAGAGGAAGTTTCAATAAATAGACTAAAGGAAAGGGTGAGGGTGATGTGGCTCCATGTAGGATGCCACATCACACATCCTCAAACCACCTCTCAAGGTCAACTCAAATCCCAAAACACCATAAATGGGTGGTTGGGTTGAATGACAACTCTCTTCCACAATCCAACCCTTTTCCCATGTGCCTTAAGGCACAATAAATGCAAAATGAAGAAAAGAGCACTCCAAAGTCACATTTCCCTTCCCAAAACAATAAATAATCCCCTTTTTGGATTCCCAACCCATAGATATGGTTGGTAAGGGGATTTGAGAAGTGTGGGACAAGTTTAACTTGTCCCACAAGTCTCCCAAAATTGCCCTCAATCTCAAATTCGAGATTCAAAGGATTTGGAGTGGTCAACACTCAAAACCAAACATTCAATACATGAGGAAACACAAGGCTCAAGGAGCCAACCATCAAAATTTATTACCCCCACTTGACTTCCCTCCCAACTTAAAAATTAAAACAAGATATTAAACTAATCTAAACATACTTAGCAAAAGTAATAAAAGAAAGGACATCACCAATGAAATCACCTACTAAAGTAAATAAAAACAATTAAATAAAACTCTTAACCCCATGGTCACATTAGAACATTTCCCCCTCATGAAAATTCTCTTAACACATACAAGAATAAAGGTAACACAACACAATTTACTAGTTGCCTTGACGACCAAATGTTGTAACCACCCGACATTCTGTTGTGTTTGGTCCCCAATCCCCCTCATGGTTGTGATCAAGTTGTGTTTCCTGCAAAATGCAAAATACCTCCTTCGGCCTTGCGGCCATGTCAAAATATCCGAAATAATCATAAGCATGAAATTTATCAACATCTATACGTAATTCAATCAATCATTATTTCTAGGTCTAAATCACAACTTAACTATGCATTTCATCATTATCCAAAATTATAGTAATGTAAATTTAACAACTACATTCTACTCATCATGGCGAAGAAATCCAATGTTAGAACACATGCAATACATCCATATAAAAATAATATCGGTATCCAATAGTCTGTCCATGAGTCAGTGTAGGTCATACTGAAAACAAAATCCAGTCATAATCTAAATGCATCTAGTCGCAAAACATCCTGCTAATCAACATAAGTATAAGTCATGTCCATATCCAAAGTCTGCATAACTCAAAAGAAAATCAACTAAGTGTCGTAGGGAAGTGGGCATTACAATTTCTCGTATAGAGATTATAACAATGTATATAACATTTTTTACAAAAATAAGAAGGTGGTGTAACAAATAGTATGAAGAGATATGAGGCATGTCATAATTTAGTGTATTTACTATTCTTCAATTCCTTAGAAGATCTGAAAATCATCCATTTATAATTATTTGGATTACATATCCTACACATTCACAAATGTGCACTATACATGGAGATTTGTTAAATTACTAATATTTTTATCTAGAATTACGTTAGTATTCCTTTATTTTTAAACTTTCACAACAATAATTTTAACTAAAACATATGGAAGTATTTATATTATCATATAATTTAATTCCCCTTAATGCAGATAAATTAAAATACATGATAATACTAATGTATATCAAGAATTTCCTCGCTTGTTACTCCGTCCAAGTTAATGCACCAAACTAAACACAAAAAGTCTTGAAAACTCAAATGAAATCGATACCTGATAGTTAAGACAGGATCTCGAAGACGTAGATGGGAGGAAAGCCAATGTAGACAAGACGGGCACACACGAGCAATCCTACAAAGTAGATCCGAGAAACCTGCGATGCACAAATCCTTGGCGAAAAAGACAACGTTAAAAGATATTTGGGTGGACTGCCTAGAAAAGTGGGTCCAGGAAGCGATGAGCTTCCTCGGTGGATGTCAGTCCACGTTTTCAATTAAGGAAAGAAGCATACATGATAAAAGATGTAGGTAAATGTTTATATTTTCTGATTAAAAATAAAAGACAGAATGTAAACAACAGACAGAATATAAACAACAAATAGGAAACTGTGAAAACAATGCTAGACTTATGTTACCTGTACTTGGCACCTGTCTGTAGGTTGATCGGCGTCGACCAGATTGTGATCGGTGTCGATTTCTTTAAGCGGCGTCGATTAGGGTAAATCGGCATCGACTGGAATGGGTCGGTGTCGACCAGGAGGCAAGTTGTAGAAAGCTTGATGGATGATTGATGAGGACTGGATCGTGAACACCTACAGGAGCTGCAAAGATGCGGACAGAGTTTCACCTTAGCTAGATGCAGGAACAAAGTCACCAAGAGGTTGATGAATCCTCATGATGTCGATGTTGCGAGGGCAGAGTAATGGTACACCTCTCAGGGATTGATTTGGACAAATCTCTCTTCTTCCGATTGACGATTCGAAGGCTCAAGGCTTAAGCTTTCTGTCTCTCTTTTTGTCTAACCAGAACTAAATTCTAGCCCTGTATTTATAATCGGCACTGACCAAGGTACAATCGGCGCCGTTCTAAAAAAATCAGCATCGACTGAGTACCAGTCGGCGCCGATCAGGGAACAGATTCCCAAAATGGCCAAAAAGGATGAATTGGAAAGATAAGAGTATTATCCTTCCAACTCAAATATGGGAAATATCCCACTACACGGTTTGGGGAGAGGAGAAATAGGGGGATAGATGGATAGAATTGATATGGGAGGTTAGGAATTGATATGGGGTAGATAAGTGGTTAAGATACATGTAAAAAGTATAATTAAATAGTTAATATTTAATTATCCATGGGTAAAATACAATGGGGTATAATAAACTTAGGATAGATGTTTAATTAGATATTTAATTAATACCCTAAAGGAAAAGTGGTGATATAAAGGTGCCCCAGGTTACCCGAGAAGGTAAACGAACACGGGGGACACTAAATTGGGTAACCAATTTTAGGTGTCTACAACTAAACAAGTGCATTCTTTCCATGTTTCACATATCTTCATTCACTTTATGAAAATTCTACATTTACAATTGAGTTACAGTTCAATTTCTTATATGGGCATTAATTACACTGTGTTGCATGTTTCATCATGAAACCTACCAAAACCAAAACATTTAGACAAATAACTGTGTGTTGGTTGGATTTTTGTCACTGAATATGCCCAATGGAAGCACATTAAAAACAACAACAATTAGGGATTGTCACCTATCGACATGGTGACTTTCCTCTGCATGAGGAGCAATTCTCTCATATGATGGGATGTTTTGTATTTTTGTGCTTTTGACCGGAAAACACAAAAGGGCAACAAAATTGAGAAAAGGAAAGACAAAGGGAAAAGAGGAACGAAGATGAAAAGAAGGGAAGAATACAACAATGTAATCATCGACAAGACTGATAAACTTGGGACACAAAGTTCTGCAAATCTATCTATCAAGGACACACAGTTCCTTCTTGGTCGTACAAGATCGCCATACTTACAAAGTTGGAAAGATGAGAAAGAGAAGTGCAGATTGCAAGCAGAGAACTACACAAAGGGGAACATTTATATCTGGCACAAACACATACAATGAACATGAAACTTTAGAATATGTTGATATAGCACAAATTCCACGTGACCTCGATAATCAAGACAAAGTCTGATCATCTCGGCATCAATCACACTATAAAAGAGCAAAGAACATTAATAATTCAATCACAAGTAGAATGGCATATTTGTAATTAAGAACCATTAACACAACAAATAAAAAGCATTATATTTGTGAGGGAAAATCTGTGTACACAAAGTTACAACAACATTATTCAGCATGTGCAGATAGAATAATTCATGGATGTTTGGTGAGAAGAACCCCATTACAATTACAATACAACCTTTTCTAGGCATTATTCTCCCAAAAATAATTATAAAACTACTTTTAACTTGGCCTACTCCTAACCTAAGTTCTTAAAGTGACTCAACTTAAATTTTAGATTACAAATTATGATATTTGATTAATTTGATAAACAAATTAATTAAATACATTTTTTTATTTTAAACTTACAATAATAAATTGCTAATAAACATGCATAAAATTATTCACACGAGTTAGAATTGCTCTCTCAATTTTGCCAAGATTGTAAGGCAATGGATTCTACATTATTGATTCCTTTCTACCTGGATATTGGTACACAAACTACTATCTATTTTTGTACCCTGAAAGTTCCATATCATGATATTCTGATCATTATGGGTGGTCAATATCTTGTCCAATCCCACAGCAACACATGTAATAGGACATCGTATACCTTACGGTATCCTATGTAGGGGGAAGTTGAACTAACTTTACTGGCAAGTGGCACCACGCTTGTAATTAACTGGTTATTTTGGCACATAGCTCAAAAGGTTTTCTACACTTTTAGCATCGATTATTCGAACACCATCGATTACACCTAACACTTTTAGAATCTATTGTTAGAGAATGAATAGAATATACCACATTGGGACTTGCTCGCATCTCCCATAGTGGCTTGTGGGTTCTAAGATCTCAACTATATGCATGACTAGATGATGTTCCTGAAAAAACTCGAAACGATCCTGAGTTTCCCCAAAGACAGCTTATACCTGTAGATTCAGTAGACTGTCGAAGAGAAGCTATTTAAGCCCAAAAGCATAAGTAGGAGAAGACCGTCATGTCCTATAGAGTGGACTGTTTCTTGTCATCGAGATTTTCTCTAGAGAAATGGAAAAGGTAAATAAGACCTCAATCTTTGCAACAATATCCTTCCTTATCCGCATGAATAAACCAATTATAATTTCCTTCAATATTTTATTGAGGCACTTAATCAAACAGTTCGTGTGCAAACTCAGGTTTATTTATACACATGCCAACTATAACCTACATCTGATTACCACTCCGACGAAGATGAATTCGTTCACAAATATTTGCGTCCATATCTGAATCAGTCCTTGATGGAGATCTACCACGAGTAGGTGTTGTTGGCCCAGACAAGCAACTTCATTTCCATTCCCCAATAAAACTGCAATGAACTCCAGTCTCCACTATCTTCAAACGGTGTATTCCAAAAGACATTCTTAATCCGTCATATGCCGTCGGGATAACAGTTGCATCAGATGACACAAGTAACAGATCTAGCTATTGACTAACTGGCGTTGTACTAAATGTTCTTGACTCCCCTTTCAAATTTCCTGATGGATAATTTCTGAGATAAAATCTTTACTGCCGAAAATTCTTCTTCCATATCGGCCGCATCGGAAAAACGGTTAACACATTGAAATTCAGAACTGTTCCGTTAGTTCCCCGCGTATCCAACTTAGTTGATAGTTAGGCCAATAGGCCTATATAACTTCACTCAATGATTTCTGACACCTTTCGTGCTGCTCTTTTCCATTCAGCGGAACTGTTGTGTTTGATAATTGACAGCTATCCTTTGTTCATTTAATAAATATTAGTAAATTAGTACATAAAAACAATTCAAAATTTAACCATGATAAAGATAAACATAAATATATCCTAAATAAATGAAAAATAATAATAGAAAACAGTTCAACCGTTTGCTGCTCATCCGGGGACCTGAAATAGGACTAGTGGGATTATTTCTTTTCAATTTTTTCCCGTGACTTGTAGGTTGGTTTGTTCCATTTCTTATTGAGCGAATTCTTCTTTCAATCAATGGTGGAATCCATCAGAAGTTTAATGTTTTGAATGAGACCTCCATCGATATTATAATAGCATCTGTCTGGTTGTGATCTAGCATTACGAAGGGACAATTATCATTACAATGATCCACGTTCAGTAAAACAATAGCATGATCACAAATTATCTAAAGGCATCATAGGATCCGTTTTTCAGGTTGGAGTCTCTTTTTTAATGTTTTATGCATTTCTTATTCCGTTTGTATTGTCTGTGCAATCAATAATATCATGCACAGGTTATAGAGGTGCGGCTTCATATTTTCTCATATCAATGCATCTTTTATATCACTATTAACAGTGCAACATAAGAGCAATGTTAGCAATCATATCAATTGACATTTTTTCATGACTCTGATTTTAAAGGATGATTATAGTTTTCCATATATAATTGATCGTTCTTTTTTATATTTTAAGTCTTTTTAGTATACATTCTGTACTATAGTTACCACCTTAATTCTGAATAAGTATCCTTCCATTTTTCTAAGTTGAGTTAAGTTTATTTTCAAATAATATTAGTTATTAAATTTAGAAAAATAAATAAAGAAAACTCCATGTTGATTTGTTAAATCCTCTTTATTTTGCATGATAATGAATGTAGTATTAAATTGGAAACGCTTTAAAAAATTAAATTTAGAAGTATTCATATTTAATAATATAAACTCTTTAAATAATCAGGAGTCCTTTAAATAACTACTCCATGTATTGAGAAATTTTATATATATGATAAGGAAATAATAAGTTTGAAAAATAGAATTCCCAGTTGTTTAAGAATTGATATTTTTGTATTGTCAGTTTTTCTTGATCCAAAAAATGAAAAGAAAATGCGGATGCTTATTTATAGTGCGTAAGCCACGTGTCATTAAAGACCAAGGAGTTATTAACAAATTAAAAAAGGAAAAAAATAAACACTTGTATCACTCGTTAAATGTGCTTTACATGATATTCATTTGTTTTATTAATGTTATGATGGGAAGGATTGTCAAAAATTTAATGGGAAGTTAACTTTCATGCAAAATGAAGTTTTAGATAAACTAGAAGTATATAGGATTCGTGTTTTTTTAGATTTTTAAGATGTTATTTCCTGATTTTAGATAAGGTGTCCACGGATTTGAATTTTATAGACAATTTTTAAAATGTGCTTTTTTTTATTCTTACGAGATAATCCATATTTTATGGATTTATTTGTCATGTTGATTGAGCCTCACTTATCATAAAAGATAGTCTTTATACAATTGTAATATTTAAATGATTTTTATTTATATAATTACAGTGGTTAAAATTAGTGCTATAAAATTTAACAAATTATAATCAGTTTATCTAAAAGAGAAATGCATCTATTTTATCGATTGTGTAATGGAAGTGAGAATATTATTGTAGTAGTTTTATATTGAGAAAGTAAACATGCATTTCCAATTTTAGTTTAATATATTGAAGTTATTTATGTTTTATTCCTTACAATTTATTTTTTATTTTTCTAATTTTCTCTTATTTTCTTATAAATTGACAAAATTTAATTCATTATCATCACCACCAACTAAAATTAAATTTAATTTGATAATGATGACAAAAATTATCAACGATGGTGGTGATGATAATGATGAAGGAAATCATCACAAAGACAATGATAATGATGATGATAAGGACGATGAAAATACCAGTAAAAACATTGATGGGGATGAGAATGATGATGATGATGATGATGACATCGACGATGATAATGATGATGAAAATGATAAACTATGGTGGTGATGATAATGACGATGACAATGATCAACGATGGTGGTGATGATAATGACAACAACAATGATTGACGATGGTGGTGATGATAATGACGATGAAAATGATCGACGATGGTGGTGATGATCATGATGATGAAAATGATCAATGATGGTGGTGATGATCATGACAATGAAAATGATCAACGATGGTGGTGATGATAATGATGATGACAATGATTACAAAGACAACAATGATGATGATGATGAAGATGAAGAAAATATGATAAAAAAATTGATGGCAATGAGAATGATGATGAGAATGATCGACGATGGTATTCATGATAATGATGACAACAATGATCGAAGATGGTGGTGATGATAATGATGACGAAAATGATCGATGATGGTGGTGATGATAATGATGATGATAATGATCGTAGAGGGTGGTGGTGATAATGATGACGAAAATGATCAATGATGGTGGTGATGATAATGATCATGATGTTGATGATGACAATTTGATGGAGATGATGATGAGAATAATAATATATTATTATGATGATAATGATAATGATGATGACAATGATCAACGATGGTGGTGATGATAATGATGATGACAATAATCAATGATAGTGGTGATGATAATGATGATGATAATGATCAATGATGGTGGTGATGATGACAAAGATTGACAATTGTGGTGATGATTATGGCGACAATAATGATCAAAGATGGTGGTGATGATAATGACAACAACGATCAACAATGGTGGTGATGATAATGATGATGACAATGATTATGAAGACAACGATGATGATGATGAGGATGATGAAAATAACGGTAAAAAATTTGATGAGGATAATGACAATGATGATGACGATTACGATGACGATGAGGATGATGATTTGTATGATGACGATGATGCTGACAATGATAACAATGATGATGATGAAGACGATGATCACAACCAAAAGTAAAATGACCATGAAAATGATCACAATGACAATGAAGATAACATTGTGGTGGTGGTGTTTGTGATAATAATGATGAGGATAATGATGATAAAGATGATGATCATGATTATTGATGATGATAATTAACGATGAAGACAATATAGATGATGATGATATTCACGATGATGATGATAAGTATAATGACAATGATGATAAATATAAAAAATCTAAATCTCTACACATGAGTGATGTGAGTAACTATTTTCGTTTTTTTTTTTGAAATTTTTATTAATTTTAATCGTTATTAATTTAATTATTTTGATTAATTTTTTTAAAAAAATATTGGCCAATTTTTTAATTATTAACATTTTTAAGTTTAAAATTTAATTAATTTTTTATTTCTATTTATTTTAAATTTAGTTTTTGATCATTTTTAATTTTAAGTTGATTTTATAATTATTAATAGTATTAAACTTTTTCTTTTTTTTAAATAATTCTTGTGAATTTTATAATTTTTAGTAATTTGTAATATTCTTTTTTTTTTTTTATTAATTTCAATTTTTTTATTTTTTATTAATTTTAATTTCTAATTTTTATTAATTATAATTTTTAACTTTTAATTTTAATTAATTCATAATTTTAACTAATTTTCATTTTAATTTTATTTTATTCTATTAGTAGCCACTTTATAATTTTAACTAATTTTCATTTTTTTAATTTATTTTAAGTATTAAATTTTAAATGTTACTTAATTTTAAATTTTTGTTAACTTAATTTCTAATTTTATTGTATTTCAATTGAATTTATTTTAATATTAATTTTTAAAAAAATAATCAATTTTTACTTTTATACTTATAATTTTTAATTTTTTTACTTCTATTATTTTTAATTCTTTAATACTTTTTCGTTTATAATTTTTTTAGTTTTTTAAATCAATTTTAATTTTAATTAATTCTAAATTTTTATTTTATTATTTTACATAATTTTTAATTAAATTTTAAGTTCTATTAACTTTAATTTATTAATTTAATATTTAATTTTTAAATTTATTTTAATATGTATATTTAATTTTTATAATTTTTATTGATTTTTCAGTTTTTAATTATTTTTTTATTGATTTTAATTTTTGTTAATTTCAAATTATAATTTTTTTACAATCATCAATTTTAATTATTTTTATTAATATTTTTTAATTTCATTTTTTATCACTTTTAATTTGTACTTTTGATTAATTATAATTTTTAATTTTTAATATTTATTATTTTTTAATTTTAAATCTGAATTTAAATTCTTATTTTTCATCTTTTATTAATTACTACTGAAGGCGTTCCCCTATGGTAAAGGCCTTCCGGACATTTCTGCAACGATGTTAAATTTGACAACCTCCCGGACGTTTTTCTGATGTGTTTAATTTTGACTGCTGTTTGCACGTCGTTTTCACTTTTGCAGACAATTTTTAATAGTAGTATGAATGAAATCTGTTTGATCTATATTTTTTTATCGGGTTGAATTGTAAAACAGATATTTTCGTCCGTCCAATGGTTCCGCCTCCATCCGCGTCCGAGGAAAGTACGGCACTTGACAGAGATATTAGTGGAGTTGTTCAGACGAAGAGAATGTGGGATCCGTCAAGTATGTGGGATCAGTAAATTCTAGCGATGAGGGCGATCTCGTGTTTGAACAGCCCTGGTGGCGTGGAAATAAACGTGGACCCAAATACATTGCGCTTCACACAACTATCACTGGTTTCATTATGTCGGTTTATTGCATTCTAAATAATACAATTCAGATTACATTATATCTTTTTTTGTATATACTTACCTGCAATACATGCGGCATTGCTTTCCCCTTCTCCAGCCCCAAATAAGCCTCGGTGATTTCCTTCATTTTTATAAACACCATGGACGATATCTCCTCCGCCACAAATAGTCCTTGAATTGAACTTTCATTGTTGGTTGTTAACGACCTTCAAAGGCCAGAGCTTCATGTTGCTCTGCACGGAAGGAACAAAAATGATGAGTCGATTGGCATCGGATAAAGTGTTGGTGGAATTCATGGCCACCTGGCTTTTGGTGGCATTTTTTTTCCTATAGCGAAGTCCAGCTCGGTTTTAACCCTGCCATTCAGAAGAATTTATAGGGAGAGTTGTGCAACAAAAATATTCTGGTAATAGTAGACCAATCTGGTGAGTGAAGGTTCGGAAAGGCGAAATGGTTTGCTTAACGGAACGTATTATTTTAGATTTGAGTTTAATTAATTATTTAGAGGTTAAATATTATGTTTAAAGAATTCGAAAGATTCAAGAAATGGGGGTTTTCTTGGAGGTTTTTGTTTCATTCTTTTGCTAAACATTAATAATGGAATTATGATGAATACGCATTGAACGTTTATTTGTGATTAAGATTCTTCATCCTACAATGTATTTTTCTATTTTTGTTTTTGTGGACACATGTTACTCAATAATTATTTAATCATATCCCGCTCAAAAAATTACCTCCTTATTTTCTCCTTGGTACAAAATAGATTTTAATAGGCCCTATATACATGTGGAAATATCTTCCCATATTTGTCACTTCTCAAATATTTCTAATAGTAAATTGATCTATCACATTTAGTATATTAAATTCCATATCAACAAGTGTTTTAATTTCGTCCACTCAAAAAACTTTACACCATAAAAAAGTGAAATAAAAAATAGAAAATATCAATCGATGGATAAAATCTTCGTGTCGTTCATACTTCCATTCCTTGAAGGGGCTCAATTATTGATGAGTGTTCCTACATCTCCTATTTTTTCAGTAATTACTCGACCTTGAAACTACAAAGCGTGCTTGCAAAGTGTTACAAGAAGCAACAAGTGTGGTTGGGTTTCAAACCTGCCCCTACTGAATACTCGCCAAATTTTAAGTTTGGCCCCTTTTATCTCGCATTTCACTCACGTGAATATTGTGCACGAGTTTGAGACAAATACTTGGAACACAAATGACAAATATTATTTGGGTAGGAACAATTTGCTATGTGGAATAAGTGTGAGACATGCAAGTATTTTACATCCACCTTTTAATTTCAAATATCCCTTTTATGTCTACGTCTTACCTATCAAATTAAACATTGTCCAATCAAAATAATTTGTGCCATCAAATAAAGGAAATTAGCAAACTTAATTGACACATCAAATCTACCTTTTCACCGATATGTTTGATGGCTTGATGGCCTCAATTATGATGGTTTTTTTAACCTTGCGATTATTGTAAAATTCCTTAAGCTTACAACTAGAAAGAAAGGATAAAAAATTTGTATACAAGATAATTTTTGGGGAGGATTATTCTGAGCCATCGAATAGGTGTAGGGCTTGCACGTAGTTAATTTTCCTCCTCCATGCTAATTTCTTACTTTCCTTCTCTCCTCCATGCTACATTCCTTGACCCATACCCTTTCAATTTTCATAAAGGAGATGGGCACCATTTATTCTCGTGCTGCAAATAATGAGCAACATATGTTGTATTCTGGTTTGCGGGAATGTTTTTGTTTTACTTGGTGTATCATTGGCGGTAATGGTTGTCGACAGATGAAACCATCACGATTGTTGCTAAGGAATAACCTTTTTGTTGTCCTCATAGCAAGAGAGAAACCCTAATCCAGTATACATGTGTGTATTCGCTACCTTTCGATGTTAGGTCAACTCCATATCTTCCCGTCTCTATTGTGTCTCATGAAACATGTGCTCGAATTCCCCTTGCATTTACATCTATGTTAACTACCCAATAAATGTAAGAGATGAAATTGTAAACACTTTTTTACTTCACCATTATTGTTCGACCACTCCTTACGTTATGAAATATCTCCACACATAGTTGCATCAACGTCTTACACAACCCACCTTTTTAACTTTGAACGATTCAAAGCAATTTCATGTGGATGTTTGAGGGTGGAGTTTTGAATTACCTCCCCATTCCAACTTCCACGCCCTTGCAATTCTCTACACTCATACCCCTTCTTGTTTGTCCCTCTTCCTCTCCCATTAATTCTCTCCCTCCATTTTGAATTCTTCAATATATCCCCTTCGGCGTTTCCATCGTACATTTCACGTACGATTGCTAGTTTAATTATTTTATTTTTAATTTTTAACAATTATTTTTATTTTTTATTTTTAATATATATATTTTCTTACTTTTAATGTTTATTAATTTAATTATTAATTTTCATCAATTTTTAAATATAATTGAATTTTAATTATGAAACAGGCCTATCGACCTATTAATATCACCAAAGGTGATATTTCTAGTTCTAATTTTCTCTTATTTTCTTATAAATTGACAAAAATTTAATCCATTATCATCACCACCAACTAAAATTAAATTAAATTTGATAATGATGACAAAAATTATCAACGATGGTGGTGATGATAATGATGAAGGAAATCATCACGAAAGACAATGATAATGATGATGATAAGGACGATGAAAATACCAGTAAAAACATTGATGGGGATGAGAATGATGACGATGATGATGACATTTTTGATG
The DNA here is from genome assembly GCA_018340775.1 of Taxus wallichiana var. yunnanensis. Classification (NCBI taxonomy): domain Eukaryota; kingdom Viridiplantae; phylum Streptophyta; class Pinopsida; order Cupressales; family Taxaceae; genus Taxus; species Taxus wallichiana. Next base: position 499,733,592 of record CM031243.1, on the reverse strand, counting down.
ATTAATTATGATGAAGACAACAATGATGACGATGATAATGATGATGAAAATGATAAAATATGGTGGTGATGATAATGACGATGACAACATGATAAAGCGATAGTGGTGATGATAATGACGACAACAATGATTGATGATGGTGGTGATGATAATTACGATGAAAATGATCGACGATGGTGGTGATGATCATGAGGATGAAAATGATCGACGATGGTAGTGATGATCATGAAAATGAAAATGATCAACGATGGTGGTGATAATAATGATGATGACAATGATTACAAAGACAATAATGTCGATGATGATGAAGATGAAGAAAATAACGGTAAAAATTTGATGGGGATGAGAATGATGATGAGAATGATCAATTTCGGTATTCATGATAATGATGACAACAATGATCAACGATGGTGGTGATGATAATGATGATGAAAATGATCGATGATGGTGGTGATGATAATGATGATGATAATGATCGATGATGGTGGTGATGATAATGATGACGAAAATGATCAATGATGGTGGTGATGATAAAGATCATGATGTTGTTGATAATGATTTGATGGAGATGATGATGAGAATAATAATATATTATTATGATGATAATGATAATGATGATGACAATGATCAATGATGGTGGTGATGATAATGATGATGACAATAATCAACGATGGTGGTGATGATAATGATGATGATAATGATCAATAATGGTGGTGATGATGACAAAGATTAACGATTGTGGTGATAATTATGACGAAAATAATGATCAATGATGGTGGTGATGATAATAAGGACAACAATGATTAACGATGGTGGTGGTGATGATGATGATGACAACGACTATGAAGACAACGCTGATGATGATGAGGATGATGAAAATAATGGTAAAAAAATGATAAGCATAATGACAACGATGATGACAATGAGGATGATGATTTTTATGATGACAATGATAACAATGATGATGATGATGAAGACAATAATCACAATCAAAAGTAAAATGAACATGTTAATGATCACAATGATAATGAAGATAACATTGTGGTGGTGGTGTTTTTGTGACTGAAGGTGATGATAATAATGATGAGGATAATGATAATAAAGATGATGATCATGATTATTGATGATGATATTTAACGATGAAGACAATTCACGACGATGATGATAAGTATAATGATAGCGATGATAAATATAAAAATCTATGTATCTACACGAGTGATGTGAGTAACTATTTTCTTTTTTTTTATTTATTTTGAAATTTTTATTAATTTTAATCGTTATTAATTTAATTATTTTGTTTAATTTTAATATTTATATGTTTTGGGTCAATTTTTTAATTATTAATATTTTTAATTTTAAAATTTAATTAATTTTTATTTCTATTTATTTTAAATTTAGTTTTTGATAATTTTTAATTTTAAGTTGATTTTATAATTATTAATAGTATTAAACTTTAAATAATTTTATTTTAAAATTCTTGTGAATTTTATAATTTTTAGTAATTTGTAATATTCTATTATTTTTAATTTTATTAATTTCAAATTTTATTTTTTTGTTAATTTTAATTTCTAATTTTTATTAATTATAATTTTTGAACTTTTAATTTTAATTAATTCATAATTTTAACTAATTTTCATTTTAATTTTTTTATTTTATTAGTAGCCACTTTATAATTTTAATTAATTTTCATTTTTTTAATTTATTTTAAGTATTAAATTTTAAATGTTACTTAATTTTAAATTTTTATTAACTTAATTTCTAATTTTATTGTATTTAAATTGAATTTATTTTAATATTAATTTTTTTAAAATTATCAATTTTTTATTTTATACTTATAATTTTTAATTTTTTTACTTTTCTTATTTTTAATTCTTTAATACTTTTCGTTTATAATTTTTTTTTAGTTTTTAAATCAATTTTAATTTTAATTAATTCTAAATTTTTATTTTATCATTTTACATAATTTTTAATTAAATTTTAAGTTCTATTAACTTTAATTTATTAATTTAATATTTAATTTTTAAAATTTATTTTGATATGTATATTTAATTTTTATTGATTTTTTAGTTTTTAATTTTTTTATTGATTTTAATTTTTGTTTATTTCAAATTATAATTTTTTTACAATCATCAATTTTAATTATTTTTATTACGATTTTTTAATTTCATTTTTTTATCACTTTTAATTTGTAATTTTGATTATTTATAATTTTTAATTATTAATATTTATTATTTTTAATTTTAATTCGAATTTAATTCTTATTTTTATCTTTTATTAATTTAATTATTTTATTTTTATTTTTAACAATTATTTTTATTTTTATTGTTAATTATATATATATATATATATATATATATATATATATATATATATATATATATATATATATATATATATATATATATATGTATATGTATGTATATGTATGTATGTATGTATGTATGTATATATGTATATATGTATATATATATACATATATGTATATATATATACATATATGTATATATATACATATATGTATATATGTATACATATATGTATATATGTATATCTATATGTATATATGTATATCTATATGTATATGTATATATATATGTATATGTATATATATATATGTATGTGTGTATATATATACGTACATATATACATGTATATATATACATATGTATATATATACATATATATATATATATATATATATATATATATATATATATATATATATATATATATATGTATATGTATATGTATATGTATATGTATATGTATATGTATATGTATATGTATATGTATATGTATATGTATATGTATATATGTATGTGTATATATATATATATGTATGTATATATATATATATATATATATATATATATATATATATATATATATTCTTACTTTTAATGTTTATTAATTATTTTTATTTTATAATTTTAATTAATTTTCATTTTTTATTTATTTTAAGTATTAAATTTTAAATGTTACTTAATTTTAAATTTTTGTTAACTTAATTTCTAATTTTATTGTATTTAAATTGAATTTATTTTAATATTAATTTTTTTAAAATTTATCAATTTTTAATTTTATACTTATAATTTTTAATGTTTTTACTTCTATTATTTTTAATTCTTTAATACTTTTTCGTTTATAATTTTTTTTTAGTTGTTTATATCAATTTTAATTTTAATTAATTCCAAATTTTATTTTATTATTTTACATAATTTTTAATTACATTTTAAGTTCCATTAACTTTAATTTATTAATTTAATATTTAATTTTTTAAATTTATTTTAATATATATATATATATTTAATTTTTATTGATTTTTAGTTTTTAATTATTTTTTTATTGATTTTAATTTTTGTTAATTTCAAATTTTTTTTTTTTTACAATCATCAATTTTAAATATTTGTTATTAATATTTTTAATTTCATTTTTTATCACTTTTAATTTGTAATTTTGATTAATTATAATTTTTAATTTTTAATATTTATTATTTTTAATTTTAATTTGAATTTAAATTCTTATTTTTATACGATTTTGAGATACAATACCGCAAGAAAAGACAAAGCATGTATACACAATTTGGTGTCTTTTCCTTTAAGCATGTAATTTTTAATTTCATACTCAATGGAGGAAATTTAGAAACTCAAATTTAAGAATTTACCCTTTAAGAGTGCTAATTATGATTGTGCTTCTTGGCTAAGAGAAACAACCACATTCTACCCCCAGTTAGTACATCTTGTCATCTCTATCCTAACATGTGTATTCCCACACATTGATGTGTCAACAAATTTTGAACATATATACATAATATCAGTGCAAAAACTCTACCTTCCATTGTGTAACTTTTAGATTTGATTCATCTTCTCCCTGTCTAAAACTATATAAATTGGTGCATTGTTTAATCCAGTCTTGGATGACCTATATGGTCTTGAAACAACACATTTTCTAACTCTACTTTTGATGTAATAACATTTTTGTTTCTTTTCATCTTCCGAGTAAGTCTTATCATGATAATTTACCTTTGGAGCCCTATATAAGAAAGTTAACATCGCCTCATTTACACATGTGACAAAACCTAGAAATCTCTTGGAACTCTAATTGCAAACACATACAAAAGGCATTCAAGGATCCCTAAATCTTTAAAAGGGTATGCACATACATCAAAGCAGCAACTACTCTATTCTAAAGCACTCAAACAGGTCAAGGAGTCTATCATACACAACTTCCGAGCACACCAACATCCCTACATCAAAGTGTTAACAAGAGCACAATCCTCTCAGGCATTTTCAAAGTGGATCAAATTTCCAACTATTTACATTCATATACATGTTATATGTTAGGTGGAGAACTATGTGTAGTTTGAGGAATTTTAAAAGTGGCGACAATATAGGTGGAGAATGGATTGCACTTCAACCCAAACACTAACTTTGTTGTAGTGTCTCCCACACATGGTTAGTGTTTTGGCATAATTCAACCGTTTACATATGGTTTCAAGATTGTGTGACAACTAGGGTTTGATAGAGAAACACATTTCCATGAAACCAAAGTACCCAAAAAATAACGTAGGTCCATTTCAAGAGGGTCCAAGACCATACCATAGGGGAAGTAATGAATTATATATCCCTACCAAATTGTACAATCTTACTCTAGAGCTCTTTTAGATCATAATAACAAAAAATAATATCTTATTTATGTAATCCTAGATTCTCTAGTATGTGCATCTGGATCTCTTATATAGATCTCTATATAGATAATTTTATCTTCCACTTATGCTTTTCTTTCTTGTATAATATTGTAATTTTTATTAAGAACCAATATCTTGTTCTAATTTTTTACAATTGATGTTGGAAGTTAATTAGAATAGCTTCTAGTTTCCAACCCTTACATGACATGCACCTCCATCCTATACTTTAGGATGGTCATTGTAAAATGGTACATAATGGCCATTGTGATTAATGGTTAAGATGATGCAGAGGAAATGCCCCATCACTAAAAACATTTCCTTGCATTGGTTTGTGAGTTGATTATAATTATATGGTGATTATGGTTGTAATTAAGTATTGTGAATAAAATACTATTGATTTCTAAATCATTCATATGGGTGATTGATTAGATTGAGTATATGAATATTAATGAATGTTTTTATCTTCTATAATGATCATACTATTATCACTCATTAAGTATATGCATCATTGTCCTATTAACCATCATGATGTATCCAAAACCAATGGGAATTGGTCTTCTCATATGCCTCAAGTGAGCACACAAGGTGGTCAAGTTGTGTGATATGACAGAATGGAGGAATTACATGTAATAGTGCATTGTATGTTGTTTTATTTTGCATAGATTGCTTATGGTTTTGGAAAAAATATAACTTCATTTTGGTTCCATTATTAGGACCCATTGCATTATGTTGCAATGATGGTCATGGAGGAAAATGTTTCATTTTAGTTAAGAGAATATTAAGCACTTTTTGGAGTGGTATAAGAGGAGTTTTCACTTAGATACCCGACTCACAAGAACTATTCACCACCGAATGGGTGGAGAGATAGTGGACACCTATATGATGCTTAGTATGAGACATTATTTAGTGAACTCCATGCAAACTTACATGTTTTTTTGGTTTCCTATGATACATGATGAGATTTGAAATTGGGATGAAAGTACCCTTGGGTGGAAGAAAACCTCTAGAGACTCACATAGATAGACACCACAAGGACTTGTGTAGGTGACATTTGGTGGAGTGGAGCACTTTGTAGTTATGTATTTGAGTACATTGTGTCTACAAACTCTTTCCTTGAGGAAGTGAGATTCTAATTTCTCTTTGAGCCACGTAGAACTTGTTTGAAACATTATACACTCAAAATAAATAAGCTAATAGTGTGTCACTTCGAAGTGAAAATATTCCTATGGAGGGATAAATTCCTATGTGCATGAAAATCATGAAAGGGTGGAAAAAGGAGGGGATTGATTAATTAGGAGTTCAACATGGATGCTTCAGGAAAGTAAGAGCTTAGGAAAATATGATATTATCAAGCATGACAGAAGGAGATAGCTAAGAGAGGTGTTATAATTAATTTGGATTAGGATAAACCATTTAAAATGGTTTCGTACATTCAAATGCCCATCAAATTTAACCACCAAAAAACTTTTGGAAAAACATGCCAACGCCTAAATGTTCAAACCTTTTTAAAATGTGTTGGGAATGGATTTGACACGTGGTGTGATTGTGACACTTCTCATGGATTTTGGGCTCGTGGAATCAAATCCACGGAATAAACTATAGTGATTGGACTTTCGAGTCCGGTTGTGAGGTGTGAGGTTGAAAGGTCAATGGCTTAGCAATAGCATGCAAACATGTGATGAGATTAAATGGAGAACATATGTCATAATCACAAGCATCCGAGCAAGAAATGTGTCTCCATCTTGAGGAATGAGCCGCATTCAATAATGTTTTTGGTCCGTCAACCTCTTACGTGGTCGAGGGTCTATCATCCCATTCTCGCAATCAATGTGCCCAAACACAAAACCCATCAAAGGTTGACATTTTGGAATTCCAAGGAAATAAACACATAGGAAAGAAAATATTTATGACCAACCGGAAGATCTGCTAGTAACTACATGTTAACTATTTGTTCATCCTAACCTGCAAATGGCCATAACTTCCTCTAGATAGCTCCAAATTCCACAAAATTGGTCTCCTTGGAAAGGTCTCCTCATCTCCATTTTGGAATTATTAGAATTATATTTTTGTGAGGTTATGTGGTTTAAAAATGAGAAAAAAAATCATGTCTCAATTCACCGCTCCATTCACAATTTCCTTCAAAAATTATATTATATTTCAACAATGCCACAAACTCTTCCTTTAGATAATTTGCCAACCCAATGACTCTAGTTCTAAAAATATTTGCCATGATTTATGTAAGTTTTTTTTAGGTGTGTTCCTTAAAATTTTCCCTAGATACAATACCTTGTTTTGTAGTTTCATCTACCATAAAATCATGAGGAATAAATGTTTCTATTATGATTTTCTCTTTAGACATCCATCCCATGCCTCATTTTCAACCAAATAAACATCTCTAGTGATCAAAACCTTTCTAGTGAATAGATTTAAAAACTTGTATACATTTGTATTCTTTGAATATCCATCAAAAATACACTCATCTCCTTTTTTAACTTCTTTAGCTCATCGAGAAAATGTGCATATGAAACACAATGAAGATTCTAAAATGAAAAAACTATGTTTATTGTGAGTCTAAGCTTGTTGAGGAACCGTGTTTCTAACAATTTTTATTGCACACATGTTTAAAATGTAAACAATAGTTGATACTGCTTCTTTTCAATACTCATTTGGAAGATGTTTGGCCTTAATCATACTTCTTGCCATCTCCATTATGGTTCTATTCTCCGGGCTCTTTGTTTGTTGTTTGGTAAACCTAGTAGTAAACTACTTGTGGATACCATGATATTTGCAAAATTTTAAAAATGCATTGGAAACATACTTACCTCCTCTATTTTTCCTCACAACTTTGATGTAGTGTACGATTTGCTTCTCCACTAAGTCCTTGAAATACTAAAATATATCAAATGTATTTGACTTATGTCTCAAATTGTACACCCATGTCTTCCTTGTATACTCATCGATGAACATCATAAAATATGAGCAACCTCAATAGAATATGTTTTCATAGGTCCACATAAAACGAGTGAAAAATTTCAAGTGGTGAAAGTTTTCTCTTACTAATTTACCAATAGGTAACGACTCTCTATGTTTCTTCCTCAAAATACATGCTTCACAAACTCTCTCTAGTTTTTGAATTTAAGGTACAACTTTTACCATATTTTTCATGTGAAACAAATTCAAAACTCCAAAATTTAAATTTATAAACTTGAGATGCCATAACCACGATTCATATTTCATAACTAACTGAAAATATTATTACATTTCTTTAGCTCCAGAAAGAGCTCCATAATGATCTTCGGACTTGGCTTGAGCTCTGGACTTAGTCTCTGTTAGCTCCAGATGTGGCTCCAAACTTAGTTCCAGACTGAGCTTGAGCTCCATATGAGACATCATTTTGAGCTCCGAATGATAATTCATTGTGAGTTCCAGTCAAGACTGTAGCTCTATACTTGGTTGTGGCTCTAGACTAAGTGTAAGCTCTAAACAAGACTATAACTCCAAACTTGATTATATAAAGATATCAAAACTAGGTTGTTTTGTGAGCCCTGAACTTAGCTGATCTAATCTTCAAAGGGAACATTCTATTGTTTCTCATTTACAATCTTGTAATCAACTGGGTGTCGGGATTTGTCCATGTAGAAAAAAATCATGCACTTACTATTAGCTACTATATCAATAAGTATGTTGTTTTATATATGGATCTTGCGCAAGAATAATATTCACCGATGACACACCGCCTAAGTACGTCTTCTTGGTTTGAGTGTCTCTAGTTATTTTTCTCTCACCTTTCTCACATTTTCACTCATTTTTGGTCAGAGTCACAAGGATCCTTGTCTGTCATTATTTTCACATTTTTTTCAGTTGTCTCTAGACATTAGCGCCCGTAGTGGACACTAGTGCCGGGCGCTCTGTCCAACCTAGGCGCTCTGTCACCTTTTTATTGGTCACATTTTTGAACTTGTATTCGGCCTTTTCAGTTTTTTTACTCTTATCACGCAAAGTATAAGTGGGCATGTCATGTCATTAGTGTCAAAATCCAAGCAAGAGATCCCTATATAAACACAACATACATATTGTTATGATGGTAGGAAATTTTCTTAAGGTCTATCTACATACATTTCATAAAAAGGACTACGTTTTGGGATTTTTACTCTGCATACATTGCATAAGAAGGGGAAGTTTTGAATTACATCTGCATGTTTGCATTTTATCTATCTTTTTAGCTGCTAATTTGGTGCCATCGTCCCGAGGGAAACCTTGGAGCATTATTGCACACACAAGCACATAGAACTACATGGGGTCTGAGATGTAGTACAACGCTCAGTCATAAGTTCACTTCGTTGACAATCAAGGACCGTCTAACCTCCCATTTTTCATCTATATTTTTAGGATTTGATGTCTTTTAGGGTTTTACAAGCTATTATTTTTGTTGCAAGATAATAGGTACCTCGACGATCTAATTACAACATATATGCGACAAATAGTGAAGACCTAGTGACCTGTGAAATTGAGTTCTAAAGCTCTGAGTAGTTAAAGGCACCCAAGAATGTCTCTCGGCACACTAGGTGTCCTTGCTCCCGCACATGCGGCCCTAGTCCTAGAATTCCCAACACTCTTACATTTTTCGGGTTTGGTTAATACTGAGTTCTTGTTATCCAAAATAATCTCATGCTTATTTTTGGTTAACTGCACCCATTTTCCCTCCTTTAGTGCTTCAATATAATTTTTCAAATATTCTAAGCACTTAAGGTTTCCTGAAAACACTTCCATCAAATAGGAAATTTCTTCCTCTTTCCAAAAATATAAATAATTCCTTCTAACTCCTCATATTTCGCAAGTTACGGGCCAGTGGGCCTTAGAAGGTATTTTTTCCAAAAAGTGGTGACATGAGTTTTTAAGGATTTTTTCCAATGCAAAGAGGTGGGGTGGCAGGAAATATTGATACTTTTCGCCTAAAGGGAAAATGCGGGCCGGAGGGCTGAAGAGGAAAATTTGCCCAAGTGAATTTTGGGTTGGCGGGTTTGCGGTGAGTTTTGGAATTTTTGTGCTTTTTGCAAATAGGGCAAAAAGTGAATTTTGTCTCGCAAGCCCACGGGGAATCTTAAAGCCAAAATGAATAAAAATTCCTAAGGCCCAAAAAGGGACATGTGTCCATGTTGAAAAGTCAAAGTGGGAAGGCAGGTCGTCGGAGGCAATTTGAAATTTTTGCCCGAGAAGGCGTAAAGTGAAAAATGAGCTGCACCTCCACTGATGCCCATGGAGCCATGTGTCAAGCCTTAATTACATGCAAGTCGGTGGGCCTGGGAGTGACTTTTTTCCTAAATGGAAAAAACAGACCGTCAAGCCCGAAAATGATTTTTTGCCAAAAGTGAATTGTGAGGCTATGGAGCAATTTTTGCATTTTGTATTTTGGTGCCAAAAGGCACAAAGTGAGTTTCAGGCCCGTGGAACAATTATGCTAACTAGTTTTCACCAATTTTGTACAGAATCGACTCAAACATTCAAAAGGACTTATCTTTTGACCCAGTGCCTGAAACCCAACAAATTTGGCATGGTTGGAAAGATCTTGACCTCCTCTATGCCATGGAAGCATAAAATATCATTTTTAGCGGTGTTGGTGGGTGAAAAACGGAAAAAATTTTCAAGCCATCAATATGAGGATCTAATTGTTTCAACAACCTAGATTTTATTTGATTCGCTATTATTCCTTCTCCAACACACCAAAGTAGACATGGAGAGGTAAATTTGATAGATTATAGGTGGATTTATAGGGCATTAATGATGGGTGGTTGAATTCTCAAAACAGGGTCCATTTTCCTCCTTTCTCTCTATTTTTTCATCATTCTAAACTTCTATATATTGTAACACTTTTCATTTGAGAAGGAGAGACATTGCAGGCGTATGGAAAACTCTTGTCAAAATTTGTTTCTCAACTCCATTTGAGTTAAAAAACCTTCTCCTACACACAGCAAGTAGATTTGTGCCTACGAGCAAGAATGTAATGTTCTGTGCACCCATATAGAGCAATAAAATGTGTTTTGTGGTGTTTCTTCAACCCTTTGCATTTTTTTGGTTTCCCTGTGCCTCTTCCTTTCAAATCTATTTTATGTGCATACATTTCACATTTGCAAGTGTAGGGTGTTGTGTTTCATGGATTTTTGATCATGGATTTGGATCTGGGTTTGTGTCACTTCTGTCTGACCTTCCCATCTTCCTCTTTCCCATGTTTCATTCTCCCTCAACAAAGTATCTCACACTTCCTTTTCTGGTGTATCACCGCTTAGTGTAGGCTCTTTCACCCTCTCTCTCTCTTTCTCTCTGTCTCCTTGGAATGGTGAGATTAGGATTAGTTAGATTCTTCCCGCACTGGAGTAGCTTGTGGCAGGTAGATTAGGAAGCAAGAATTGGCTTTTCTTGGAGGTCCATCTCAAGTTTTTCAAGTCCCACAACTTGAGAAATGGTCCCATGTTATGTAATCACACCAAATTTTTGACTCACAATCAGCCCATTCGGGGTGTTGTGATTCTACACTAACTGAGATTTTGAACGCCCGACAAGACACTTTGAGGTTAGATTTTTCTCATCTTTCTAAAGTGTCTCATTACAAAAAAAATCATAAGCCACCATGTGACCACACTAACAATTTTGGCACACCCGATGGGATAGGTTTGAAGCACCTTACCACTTCATTTCATCAATTGACGTTTTCTTGGTGAGATTCAGCCTTTGGAGGCACATGCAAAGCACATCTAGAAACCCCATCTTGTCAATAACCCAATCTCTAAAGTTTAGACCTTTTCCATCCATTTCCTCTCATTTTCATCCATTTTCTTCTTCCATCTCTTTCATTTTCTTCCATTCCATGAGGTTGTGCAATCATGAATTCATTTCCATCTTAGAATTCACACTTAGAGCAGTGTTATTCAGATCCATCTCCAAGTTACTTCAACACACCTCCAGAAAGGTTTCACAATGAAAATCAACAGTATGCATATCCAGGTGAGCCAGATTCAAATCAGTTTGGTCATTTTCCAAACTATACAGCTATTATAGAGCATGGATATACATATTTTGGAGGTAGTTCCACACCTGAAGAAGTTAATATGCTGGAGAAGATTCAAAAAATGGAGGCTGGCATGGTTCAATCAAGGGCTACAACACAAATGAAGGTGTTCAAGATTGGTTACTGAGGAACCTTGTCCATGGGAATGCTTTTTTCAAGACATTACTGACCCTCGGAGAAGCTTGACTTCATGGTTGAAATGATGCCTCAACTTGCACAATGGACTAAGGAGATTGAGGTTTATGAGTTGGATACAAGACAACCTTGTCAATGGGTAAGTCCACCATCTCATAGCTTTTCTTTTTCTCTTTCTCAAGCAGCACCATCTCAACCCAAGCTACAATTTCCAAGCTTCCCATCTGCTGCCCCAAGTGTTGATTTCCCTTCTCCATCTCCTAGTCTTCCATCTCATCTTAATTCTTATGCCCTTTTCCCTTCCAATCAGTCATTCCCTCCAAAGAAACAAGAAGTTCCACTTCCCTCTCCACCACAAACAACAACAAAACTGGTTGAATCCCAACCTACCACTCCTCTTGCATCCCCAAATCCATGTTGGGGAGATGGAAATAAAACAACCAGCCAAGGGAAATAAGAAGAGGAACCCAACAAAGAAGAAATGATAGAAAATCTGAAGATTTGGGCTCTCAAATTTGGGATTACAAAGATCCCCTTGATGGTTAAGCCAATAGAGGAGGTCAAGGTTGAAGAGCCAGTGGTGGCTAAGGCTGAGTTTGTAGCAGAAGAAGAACAAGAACAAGAAGGAGATGATCAGCAATCATTTTTCTTGAATTTAGTGCCCATGATGGTACTTTATTTGAAGAAAATGTTGATCCAACCCAAGCTGCACAATCATCCATCAAGGAAGAGGAACAATCAGCTCCAAGTCCTATTGAAAAGGAGCAACTGGAAGAGATCAAATCAGAGTTAAAGCCACTTGATGAAGAAAGCATTGTTGAAGACTTTTTGCTTTCATTTGAAGGGCCTGATTTGATTGATGAATCCATAATGGAGGAGAACCATACAGTTCAAGAGGCTTCAAGTACAGAGAAGGCCACAAAAGAACCTTTAGTTCTTCCTCCCACTTCATCCCCTTCAAACCCTAATGTTGAAGAAGAGTTTGAGCTTTCAAACTTCATGTTTGAAGATGAGGGGAACCATGGTGAGCAAGTTTCAAATCAGGAGGACACCATGGAGGAGGTTAAGCACATGCAGCAGGACAACAAGGAGGTAGATTATCGTCTTGACTTGGAGGATTGCTTTGATGGAGAAGAGCCCATGGAGATCACATCATTTTCTCCTCCATCATCCACCTTCCAAGTACATGAGCCTGTTGCCATGAAGGAGATAATTCAAGGACAACAGCCTGCATTTCACAATAGCCCTCTGGAACCAAGGTTGGAAGATAGGAATCTTCCATGTTCTTCATAAGAGGAGGAAAGGAAAGAGCAAGAGGATGTCATCATCTCTTCCACACCATCCATCCAAGAAGATCTGCCAGAAGACTCCATTCTTGGAGTTAAATATCATAACAGTGGGAAAATTCAAAGGATCAGACCTTGCCCAATCAGGTACTTGGCTTCATTGGAGCCAAGGGAGAAGCCAAAACCAGTCATGCTTACTTTTGAGCATGAGGATGAGTTTCAAAGTACCAAGGATCAGCTACAATGCCTCTTCAATCCAAATACAGAGAAACTAAAAGAGGTATTTTCTTGTTTCAGTTGACACCTTGATGATTTGGGTGGAGGACCAGCTTATAGTCATTTTTCACTCATGCAAGCAGCCATATTTAGTGTCAAATCATTTGCATGGCTTCTCTTCTTGAGAAAAAAAAGCTACTTCTCCTTGCTAGTTGCAAGATTTTTTGAGCCCTCTTTCTCTCTATTTAAAATAAAGTAGGTAGGTTTGCTTTCAGCAAGAAGTGATTTTTCCACACTGGATATCCCACTTGGGATGTGTATGATTTCAATTTTGTACATAGTGTGTTGTGGTGTTTTTTTGCTCTTGCACAGTGAATTAAGAATGACATTTGGTGAGATCAACTCCAATCCCAATTTCAGTGGTTTTCTAAGTGGCTCAGGGATCAAATTTTCAAAGTTCAGATCAGATTTGTGTTTACCAGGCATACTCCATGCCCAATGGATGTTTCAAGGCCACTGATATTTTCATCTAGTAGGTAGATGTCCCCTATGAGTCACCAAATTGTTATCCAAAATAAGCTCATGCTTATTTTTGGTTAACTGCACCCATTTTCCCTCCTTTAGTGATTCAATCAATTTTTCAAATATTATAAGCACTTAAGGTTTCCTAAAAACATTTCCATCAGATAGGAAATTTCTTCCCCTTTCCAAAAATATAAATAAGTCCTTCTAACTCCTCATATTTTGCAAGTTACGGGCCGTGGGCCTTGGAAGGTATTTTTTCCCAAAAGTGGACTAGCGGGAGTTTTTAAGGATTTTTGCCAATGCGGAGAGGTGAGGCGGTGGGAGATATTGAGACTTTTCACCCAAAGGGAAAATGTGGGCTAGCGGGCTTGAAGAGGAAAATTTTCCCAAGTGAATTTTCAGCGGCGTGGTCTGGGAATTTAGGAACTTTTGTGCTTTTTCCAAATAGGGCACAAAGTAAATTTCAAGCCCGCAAGCCCACGGGGAATCTTAAAGCAAAAATGAATAAAATTCCTAAGGCCCACAAAGGGACATGTGTCCACGTTGAAAATTCAAATTAGGAAGGTGGGTCGTCGGAGGTAATTTGAACTTTTTGCCCCGAGAAGGCGTAAAGTGAAAAAAATGAGCCGCGCCTCCGCCGATGCCCAAGGAGCCATGTGTCAAGCCTCAATTGCATGTGGGCTAGAGAGCTTTGGAGTGACTTTTCACTCCCAAATGGAAAAAATGGACCGTCGGGCCCAAAAATGATTTTTTGCCAAAAGTGAATTAGGGGCTGCGGGGTAATTTTTGCATTTTGTATTTTTGGTGCCAAAAGGCACAAAGTGAGTTTTGGGCCCTTGAGACTTGTTCATTAATCGGTTTTCACCATTTTTGTATGGACCCGAATCAAAAATTCAAATGGACATATCTTTTGACCCAGTTCCTGAAACCCAACAAATTTGGCACTGTTGGAAAGATCTCGACCTCCTCTATGCCATGGAAGCATAAAATATCATTTTTAGTAGGTGTTGGTGGGTGAAAATGGGAAAACATATTTCAAGCCATCAATATGGGATCTAATTGTTTCAACAACCCAGATTTGATTTGATTCACTATTCTTCCTTCTCCAACATGCCAAAGTAGACATGGAGAGGCAGATTTGATAGATTATAGGTGGATTTGTAGGGCATTAATGGTGGGTGGTTGAATTCTCAAAACAAGGTCCGTTTTCCTCCTTTCTCTCTATTTTTTCATCATTATAAACTTCTATATATTGTAACACTTCTCATTTGAGAAGGGGAGAGACATTCTAGGAATAGGGAAAATCTATCAAAATTTGTTTCCCAAATTCATTTTAGTTAAAAAACCTTCTCCTATGCCTGGCAAGCGATTTGTGCCTCTGAGAAAGAATGTAATGGTCTATACACCCATATAGAGTAATAAAACATGTTTTTGTGGTGTTTCTTCAACCCTTTGCATTGTTTTTTTGTTTCCCGTGCCTCTCCCTTTCAAATCTATTTTTGTGCATGTATTTCACATTTGCAGGTGCAGGGTGTTGTGTTTCATGGAGTTTTGATCATGGATTTGGATCTGGGTTTGTGTCACTTCTGTCTGACCTTCCCATCTTCCTCTTTCCCCTGTTTCATTCTCCCTCAATAGAGTATCTCACACTTCCTTTTCTGGTGTATCACCACTTAGTGTAGGCTCTTTCACCCTCTCTCTTTCTCTCTATCTCCTTGGAGCAGTCGATTAGGATTGGTTAGATTCTACCCTTGCTTTGGAGTAGCTTGTGGCAGGTAGATTAGGAAGAAAGAACCGGCTTTCTCCGGAGGTCCATCTCAAGTTTTTCAAGTCCCACAACTTGATAAATGGTCCCATGTTGTGCAATCACACCGAATTCCCCACTCACAATCAGGCCATTCAGGGGTGTTTTTATTACGCACTAACATGATTACTCTTTTATCAGTCCTACTAGTCTAGACACACTTTGGGATAAGAAAAATCAATATAAGTTCCCTAACTCTCTCATTTCCTTTCATAATCACATCTATAAAATTACTTCGCATCATTATTTCATTTGTAGCACATCTATATTCAGATTTCATAAAATAAATTCATATTTTATTGAATCATTTTGGTGAACCCGTATCTTAGAACTCCTTTCCCTAAGATCTACTAAACCTTAGTGGTTGAGGATAGGTCTTCTTGTCCTAGGAAATTCATGCATCATGAGAGTGTTAACCCTATTTATTATCAAGTTCTTACTACGGTTGAACTTTATGCTCTCTATCACAATCCTTGTGTTGTTGATGATACACATAAAGTACTTTTGGCCAACGAATGCAATCTTCCTACTAGTTTTTCTCATTAGTTTTCAACATTGTTTCTGACCCAACATTTTTTTCAAGTTTTACTCCTTGTTATTCCATAGGAACTAGCCTACTCTACCTTCTTATATTTCTCTGAAACTCTCGATGATGCTATTATTGATTATATGTTTGGCCTTTTCGATACTATAGATAAAAATCGGGATGAAAATGTACATGTTCATGATATTATTTCTCATACTACTCATGATGAATGTAAATTTGTATCTCATGGCTCTCTTATTTCTTAACATGCTTCTAATGATTGTAAAGATACATCTCATATTATTTCTTCTCTTACTTCACACTATGTTGATGATTCACTTGATGAAATACTTTCATGTGAAACTTTGTGTGATGATATGTCTGAGCATGAGCATGTTAGTAACGATTCTAACTTGCTTAGGATTGTTGAATCTAAATTTTCCACTCCACTTTCATCTACTTCTGAGATTGCTTCTTTTGATATTCATGATCATTCTCCAATTTCTACTAGTTCACATCTTACAATATATTCTCCTTCTATTCCTAATATGGCCACTAATATTCCACATTCATCTCCATATCTTTCTGCTTCTTCTTCTGCAATGATATTCATGTTACTTATTTTATTTCTTCTACTATACCACTAATTATCTCTTCTACACATACATCTAGTGTGCCTATAGCATCTTCATCTTCTTCTTATTCTTATGATATTCCTCCAATCACACATAATAGCAAGCTTCAATTGCTCTATGTACCTCTCACATCTTCTACTATTCCTCCACATGATATTTTATCACTCATGCATATTATAGGACATTTACAATCTCAATTGCAATCTGTCACTCTTGAAAGAAAGGCCTATTATGCTTCTATTCATAACAATTCTTTACATGAAAATCCTATTCCAAAGAAAATTCATAACTCAGCATTTCCTAAGGATTTCACTATGCCTATATTCTCATTCTTTGACAGTACTGGAAATCCATATTTACATCTCAAGCATTATCATTTAGCTATGGATTCTTACTTGAATGATCAATTATAATTAACTAAATTTTTATTTTAGTTATTAATCTAAGAGTACAACAATTCAATAAATGTAATATACTTAAATATAAAATTCTATGTAATTTATTTGTTATCTTAAATTAAATGAAATGAAAGGGGAAGGGTACTAACTTGAATTAGACTTACCTTGTATTGATTTGGGACTAGACATAGTGATGAAATAGTGGAGCAGAGGGTCATAAAGAACCTCGAAAGTTATAGAAGAGGAAGATATGACCAAACCTGGGTCGCCTGGGGAGGGATAAGGGAACTGGGGCACCATGGTTTGAAATCTAGGTGCTTCGGTATATGTAATGTGACTTAAAACCTAGTTCTAGTATGGTCGTTAGGTCTTTGCAATACTTCACCTTTGATCGGTTGAATGTCACACTTGATTCATTGATGTCCTCGTAAACATATAATAATGAATCACTTACAAAACCCTATACAAATCATCAAACCCTAAAAATAAAGATGCAAATGAAGGGTTTGGATTGTGCTATGAAGCAGCCATAATAGGGGTCTTACAACTAATCATTTCACTACATCTCAGATCCAATGTAGTTATGTGTGATTATGTGTACAATAATGTGCCTAGGATTCGCTAGTGTCAATGACGTAGAGATAGCGGGTGATAGCTAGATAGAATGCTAAATGGTAGATGTAATAGAATAGACTTCCCTTTCCTATGTAGTGTGTGATGCGAGAATAGTGCCCGAATACGAGTCCCTTGCTCTATGTAGCTATCTAGCCCTTAGTATAAATATTCCACCCCTAAGATAGTTTGTATGTTGTGTTTATATAGGGATCTCTTGCTCAAATTTTTACACTAATGACATGACATGCGACTATCACCTAGAGAGATGGGAGGGAAAAATGAAGAGACTAACCTCAAATGTCTAAATTATAACTAAGTGTGATGAGGACCAAGGTGACTATAAATGAGGCCGTGGTACCGCATGTGCCCTAGTCAAAGAATAGAGATGATAATTGAGTGAACCATGACATCTAAGACTCCCTGAGTGAAAAATGTGTAATATAAAAAATGACAAAGACCAACTAGGACGACCAATTTAAAAGGGAATGGGTCATTAGTGAATACTTTTCTTAGGAAAGATCCATATATAAAACAACATACTTGGCGGTATAATAATAGTAGTAAGTACATGATTTTGTGACCACATTTTCCCCCACTTTATGTTAGTGAGAGAAATCTCGGTAACATAAAGTAGTTAGAGATGTATACCGGAGAGGAAACTAGAGAATCCCATGTTGTAGAAGAACACGCAGATGTGGTAGAAAAGTGTGTTAAATGAACATGTAGCATGACAAACCATGGATCATTGTATTCATCCATACAACATAGCAATAGATGAGAAATTGTGATGAAGTGCACTAAATGAGAGTGATGATATTTTGGTATAATAACGATGTGATGAGGTAGGGAGTGATCATTTCCCAATCCGATTACATGTGTATGGAAAACCGAAGGATTTGGGTGTCCTGCCACCAAAGGAAGAGTGTAAGGAGAAAGGTGTGTTATTCTCCAACCTATAACTACATCCTCAATATCTACTTGAGTTGTTTGAGACTCAAATATAAATTTCAGTGGTTTTGGATCCAAATAATTTTATCAAACAGTTGATCCATATAGGAGTGATATAGGAAAGGTAATATTTTCCCCCGCTATTAGTGTCACTGTAATATGGTTACTTCCAAGTTAGGTCATCTAGAAGAAAACGCAAAATATAGAATAACTTCCCAAGTTAGGCCATTTGGCAGGCCGCATGTAACTCCTAAGTTAGGTCATCTTGGAGGTCTATTGTATTGTATTGTATCGATTGAATGGGATGACTTTGATTATTATGAACTTGAATGCATTGATTGTTTGATTGATTGTTTGTTTTTATTTTTTTACTCGTAGAGATATTTTATTCTAGTTTCCCCAAGTTAGGTCATTAGGGGGAATTTATGGAAATTGATGAAATATTGCATAGAGAGATTTTATGCTAGTTTTCCCCAGGTTAGGTCATTAGGGGGAATTGATGGAAATTGATCAAATATCACATAGTACATTGGGAAATTTTGAAAATAACAAATTTGTATTTTTAATGATCGCATAATGGTGTAAGGTTAATTATAGGATGACCCCAATTGTATGCCCCCTTTTAATGAAAGGGAAGTGATTATAAGAATGAACACTAAGTTGAAAGTAAACATGACATAGATAATGATTGATAAATATCACCAAAACGTGTATAGATTGAGTGAAGGACAACTTCGAGAAGGGATAACATGTGCAATATGTGTATGATACATTGGTAGGAGGAATTCTCAAAATAATTCCGCAAAGCAGGTGTAAATCGAGTAAAAGCGATCAAGTTATGATGACAATCGTGTGGTGTGTATTAGTTACAAAATAATGACTATAGTAGAGTAGGCCATGTAAAGTAACTATAAATAGTATAGTGAAAAAGTGATTATTCACTTTATTTGTCTATTGGGAGAGTGTAAGAGTGAGCTTTGAGTGTGTAAGGATGTCATGAGTGAGAGCGACCACGACCTAACCATTTCAAGATGGTAGCGATTGTCATAGCATCGTGTACTGACAACAGAGTTAGTAAGTGCAATGTTTTTTTTTTCGAAGAATGGGGGTAAAGTGGTCATTTTTAGTGAATTTTGCAAAAATTTGATTTTGAATTTTCTCGGCATTTTATACCTAGACAAGAGTGGTGAAGGCGCTAGTGGTCTCTCGGGACACAAACACCCATACCTAAGCACTTTGGTACCTGCTCTAGGGTGCCTCGGTCCTAGTTTGGGTGCCCTAGTGGAGAGGTGTGTATTGATTCGAGTTGTGTAAATTTTTCTTTTTATTGTATAGTAATGTCATAAGTAAGTGTGTATGGATTTATATAGTGTTCTAACACTAGGTTTGGTGTTATTTTGTGTTGTGCATAGGGATATTCATTCGATGGAATTTCATGGTGGTCGCCACTTGATAATTTTCTTGGATTGGGTTTTTCTGATGATGATTGGGAGGTTATGGACCATGTCGGCCTATAGTACATAGCACGGATGGGGGATGTACCCCATAATATGCCTATGTTGATAGCATTGTGTGAGAGGTGGTGTGCAAACACTTTTACTTTCTAGTTTCCTACTAGTGAGATGACAGTCACGTTGGAGGATGTATATCACATCTTTGTGATTACCTATTATTAGTGAGAGAGTACAGGTCATGCCCTTGAAGGATATGGAGAGATACATGTGGGCCGATAAAAAGTATTTTGTGGGGACTCAAGTACCTACAAAGACCCATATTAGCTTGGATGTGATTCTCGAGGTCGGGGATTCCACGCTTGCGGAAGTTAATAGCCATGATCATTGCTTCATCTATCACAAGTAGAGGGAGGAGGTGTAGGCATATTTTATAAGATATATGATATTTACCTCTAGATAGAGGAGGATGGTACCCAATATGGATGGGAATGATGTTTGTTGGCCCACCGTATAGATATCTCTATATATTTACACAAGAGGAACATGGAGGTGGGATTGGAGCTACTATGTTATTGCATGTATGAACCTACGATCATGTACCAATTTTGAGGCCGGTTGGCGGTCTACGAGCGAGAGTGGGCTAGGCTAGATATATTTTCTAGGAGATTGATTGGTGTACGTGGGAGGATTGCTAGAGGATGTTATAGAGCTACATTGTATACATAGGACTATGTGGTTGGAGGATCCGTTCGGGGAAAATTTTAGTGGCGAAGATTCGTAGTTTGGTGAATAGTAGAATTCTGGGAATTTGATTTTGGAAAATTTTACAACAACGACAGTACCCAAGTTTCACCCAAAAATCCCATAAACAATAATCTGTCCCATCTGAATCGCCAAGGAATTTCCAATCCCAATGTATATTTTTATATTAAATCACCACGCTAAGATTTGAAAACATTAATGTTTCACCAAGAAATCAATGCGCAAGGATTTGAAAACATTAATGTTTTTCCAAGAAATCAACGTGTTAGGATTTGAATACATTAATTTTTGCCAAGAAATCGACGTCGGGATTTGACAAGAATAATGTTTTGCCAAGAAATCTAGATAACCTTATTTAGCCAAGAAAACATTTGTGAAAATTTCTTGATATATACACAGATGTGATATTCTCCCGTGATTTTCCAATTTACGTATTTGCAAAGTAGTAGAAAGGGATTTAACGAATCAACATATTGCAATTTACTTACAAAATTTTAAATAAATCTAGGTCTTTCCGAGTCTCGGCTAGTGCATTGTAGTTTACATCCTAGAAGCACTTTTTGCAGTGAGTCCTCGGTCTATTTGAGACTTGTTTTCTTTCATGCACATTTCTTTATCGTAATTCCACCTTTGTAAGTTATTACAAAGCCTAAACATCCTCGTCATCATAACCACTATGATTTTTATGTCATCTAGAATACTCCTCGCTTACAAAGAATCATAATTAGTTTTCCTATCTTAGATACATCTAGATTCTACATATATATATATATATATTAAAATCACTTTGATACATCTCCACGAGTCGTTGCTTTGTATATTCTTTTCTTTATCGGTGTATCTTCTTTGAATTTTTTGTTAATGTTCTCTCTTCTATAGTATATATATATATATATATATTCCTTTCTTTATCAGTGTATCTTGTTTGAATATTTTTGTTAATGTTCTCTCTTTTGTAGTGTGTGTGTGTGTGTGTGTGTATAATGCGGTTTCACTTTATATATATTCCACGACCAATACCATGATCGTTTATCGTGTCCACCGACACTACCTCGTCCCATAGCGGAATTGAAGGATATATAAAATGTGGTACATTCCATAGCTTTCACGTTTGCTAGGGGAATTTCCTTGGGAGATTAACGAGAATGGTGACGTGTGGCATAGACCTCATGGGAGTCGAGACCCATGACCCACTCCGGACCGAAAACATATCAATTGCAGCTCATTCTGTGGGTTTCACATCCACTGGGAGGATTTGGTCGGAAATGGAAGGTCAATAAAATGGTGAAAAACAATAATGTATGAAATAGAGACCATACAAAGATGTCCAAAATGAAAAATTCAAGAAATGCAAAAGGAAAAAAGTTACAACAATGAACCAAAAACTAGATAATTAGCATTTGGAAAAACAAAAGACAAAAAATAGCAGTTGTGGGAAAAGTATAGACATCTTGTCACAAGCATGCTTACTTGTTACCACCATTTTCCTCATTGTGATGTACTTCAAACTTGTTAAAACATGTAAACATAAAGTATTGAATGTACTCCAAGCATGGATTTCCTTCAACAATCTGAGGAGCACAAAATGCTTTCTTTATCTTCACATTCACTTCTGAAACTGCTTGTAAAAATAATCATGTTATAAATCCATCATAAACTTGTATAGTAATACTAATTCACTTTTATTAATGTTGAGGCAAAGTTGGAATCTATCTCTCCATAACAAGAATTTTCCAAAAAAGAATGTAGGGGTTTACACCACCTCTTCTTCCTCCATGAAGATTGCAGAAGTGGGATCACTCTTTGACATCTTTTCTTGTCCTTGTCATAGTCTAGACAACATGTCTATAATATTTAATATAAAGGAAAAACATCAACATCCGGGGATATTTTTAATTCCTGCATCCTTCAAGTTTCTTGAACTCATTCTCCAAGTAGGAACACGACAGTATACAAAGAATAACCTTATCATGATTCTATCATATGTGAAACATCATATCAAAGCATTCAATATTCTCTTAAGAAGAATGATACTTTAGTTAGCTTTGACACAATGACATTTCATTGTCAAGCCAATGAACCCTGTATACATTATCAACCTTGAATTCAAAGTCTCATACCACAACGAGTCATAGATGGAAGACCATATATTGTCTCATCTCCTTTGAAATGATGAAAACTCTAGGTAATTGGATTACGACAGGACCTCATACCTCTTATGAATCAATAATTTCTTCATGAGCAGATGCACACCTTATTTGGCTTGATGACAACATTTAGAACCTCTATACAATAGGACAAACCTCTATACATTATGACAGATCTCAGTCATTGAGACTCCTTCATTAATCAACTAAAGATAGATCATACCTTGGATGAATCAATGAAATCGGAGTCCTTCATGAGTAGATACATACTATAATTTGATTTCAAACTGAGCACAAACCTTGAGATCACCTATTTCATGTTTGATTAGCTATAACAAATACTTCTTATCACTAGAGTGTCTTATCATTAAAGTGTCTTTGGCTGCTCAACAAATCATTTAAAATTTTAAATTTCTTTTTCTCTTCTCAAACGTCGATACATCTTTTATTTTCTTGATGTATGCTCTAATTCTTATTATACTAATGTAATATTCTTGCAAAACGTAGTACAGTTAAGTGATACAACATTATGTTTCTTTATACATATTTCTCGTATTGAGATGTTTGTGCACATATCAATGTCATTTAGTATAATATGTTGTATCTTTTTTTATTTAAATTCTATAGGATTCTTGATTCAACAAAATAACACCTAAGAAGGAAGCTCGGCCTCGGGTAAAAATGCCATTCTAACCCCTCTGGTAGTGGTGCTTTTTTTGAAAAATAACATCTTATTTTGAGAAGCTATCTACGGAAACCCATCCTTCTCGGGATGACCTTCACAATCAAGGAATAATGATTACATTCAAAATGAAACTCGAATGAGAACGTGTTCATTTTTATTTTCCGATGTTATCATTAACAAAAATAATGAAATGCCTCCCCTTAAAGACATTCCATTGAATGATGTCGAGTTTTACACTATACCACTTGTCTAATTGAATGAAGATGACATTGCATCATGTGTCAGTTCCCAAGTGAATGTTAGAGGTGAAACTTATAGAAGTGGCAATCAACAGAATTTGAATTCCACCAAGGAAAATACTCAGCGAACACCTATTTCTGGAAGAAAGAGAAAGGAAAGAAAATGGGACTTGGGAAGGAATTTCAGGTTAGAGTGGGTTTCTAAGTTTCCATTTATTGAACCTATTTAAAATGAGAATAAATTTGAACCTCCCAAATAATGCAAATGTAAAATCTATAGCTAGAGATTGGGCAGGGACAAGACAATGTAGCTTAAGTTGGATACTATTGAGAAGCATGTAGGAAAGATATATGAAAAGATAATTGTAGATGGCATTGAGAAGAATGTTTCCGGATGGAAAACTACGTATGATTACTTTCAAATTAGGTATGAAAATAAATTTGAAGAGCACAACAGAAATGAAATAATAGTTGCAGCGAATGAAGGGACAATTACCTCTTAATTTAACAAGATCGTTCAAAATAGTCTTTTGGGTAAAAAGCAGTTTAGCTAGATATTGTTTTTCACATTTTGAAAAGAGATCATCCTATAATATATTTTCAAAAAAAAAAGAATATTTTTCTTTCCTTGGTGTCCCACACTTTCCTCATTCTCACTTTGGTGAAAGTAGTGGTCGGGATTGGGAAAAATGCATAGTTATGATTGAGAAAGAAAACTTTAAAGAGAAAATGAAGTCTACATGATACATATATTTTTCTATTGATGAGGTTACAACAAAGTAGATAATATTTTTTAGGTCTATATGCATGTGTATATTGTTGAGAATTATGTGAGACAACCTCATTTACTTTCCATTCATAAGATGAGAGAGAAATCCAATGCTGAAAAGATTTGTGAGTTGGTGATAATAAGTTTGAAGGAGATTGTTGACATGGATGATGTTACAATTGCATCAAAGTTTGTATGTGTCTATGAAGATAAGGCATCTGTAATGCAAGGTCATAGTAATGTCATGTTTGTAAGACTCCAAACATCTCATTGCCCTTATATAATTTCCATTCATTATATGGCTCATAAAATGAACCTAGCTTATAGAATACTTGGCAAATTTAAAACTATAGCAAAAGTTGAAGAAATTTTTTGAGAGGTGCATGCTTATTTTTGTTGTAATCCTATAAGGTTGATGGAATTCCAAATATTTTTAGGACTAAAAAATGGGAACAAAATATTAAAATATGTCAACACCAAGTGGATCTCATTGTACCAACTAGTTCATAGGTTGTACAAAGAGTATCAATCCTATTAGGAGTGATGTGGCGAGAATCGCATGGAAGTGGACAAGGACCAGGATTTTATACATTTTTTGACTGATATAGACTCATTGCTGATGTTGTTTGGTCTCCTTACCATTGGAATAACTGCATCATTTAATTAAACAAGCACATAAAAGAACTATCTATATTGTTGATTTTTCTAGTTTGAGGAAACAAGTTTGTATGACAATATAATATTTGTATCTCAATGAAAGCTGCTTTTACATGTCCAACGTTTAATGGTTGGAATGATTTGATAAAGATTGGAAATGCAAGTAGCTTTCTAAAGATCATTTTTTTGGGGAATTATGTGCTTACATGACGTGGATATGAGATACCGATGTACATGTTTAAAGTACTATCTCGGTAAGGTTTAGGAGGTAAACATCATAGGGTTGTTGTTTGATAACATTGTATCATAAAAAAGGGTGAGGTTAAGAGAAATTGATGTGTCCCTACTAAAATAAATAAGGTAGTGATTTAGAAGGGATGCTTTACTTGAAGCAATGGCTATAGTAAATCTTACCTTTTGGAATCCTGTCGAAAACAAAAGACATATGCAGGAAGACTACTTCAAGAGGTTAACTACATTGATTCAACATTTTTGTAAGCCTATTGATATCAATGGAATGAATATTTCAAGAATTTTAAGAAAGGAAAATTTGTTTCCTCAATCTCATGAATTCTCCACTATGATGATGCAGCAATTCAAAGATATGGATAATCCCTTAGAGGGTGGAGTAATACCCTTGACTATGGAAAAGAGTTAGGGTGAGTACTATTTTACAAACAAATCATGTCTCGAGTTTTTCTCATTTGTTGATCTATGTCAAACAATGATTTTGGGTTTAGTTGAAGATGAGAGAATTTTCAGTGCCTTGGCATTTATAAAGTCAAAATTGCAAAACAAGTTTGAAAAAAATTTGGAAAATTGTTTGAGAATTTATGCATCACGGTACGAAGTGGATAACTTTCCCTATGATAGGGATCGGTAGTATGGAAGTCGATTCTTGAAAGGAAAGGGGCTGAAAAATGGAACAAATACAATAGATGACCCTATTTCAGCGAGTTGTGATTAGAGAGAGAGAGTCGAGTCTCGGAGATCATTGAATCAAATACTAAAGATGATCCAGTCCATTTAGTTGGAAGCTTCCATTTATGGATATCCCATGATATAGATGTTCATATAATAATTAATATATTCAAATATTAACTACATTTTTTTGAATCTCAAACAAGGATTAGTGCTCACCCCAAACTTACATTTGCCTAAAGGTAATCATATTGATTCCATTTCCATTTTAATTACAGAAACATTATAAAGTCATGTTTTAATGAGTATTTAATATATTTCACATACAATGTTGTTGATCTCTTTTATAAAAGCATACAATGCAGCTAGTTGGCTATTAAATCACAATGCATTTACATTATTATATACTTTAGGCATATAAGATTTGTTGTGCTTAATTATGAGATAGAATAAGTGGCTTTGCTTGAATCATTGCTAAATGAAAATTTAAAAATAACACTATTCCTCATTCAACTTGCTTGAGACATGCCTTGAGGCTTGTATGAAAAAATTGAAGGTTGTCATTGCAACAAATGGAACAATTTTCCAAATGGATCTAAATACACTAAAGAGTAAATCCATGCACGCACACACACACATATATTTAACTTGTGTACCTCTTTGTAAAATTTTACTTCAACCACAGCAACCTAAATATCATGTGTTTATTAGTACAATAAACATAAAGATAACTCTAGTCTATTAATAATACAATTTGTTATTTTTATCCATGACCATGATTTCCTCCCAAATAATAGAAACAACAAAACCAAATTGCCACTTTAACTTGGAATCGGGCTCCACAACTTAAAAAAATTATATCATCTTATGTAACTTGCTCCACTCTTCATCTGTTGGAATTCCAATTTGTTGTAAATCAAAGTGACTAACATGTAACTTTATTAGTAATTCATTACAAATAGTGGAGATTTCCTCTATTTTTGTATGCAAACTTTCTAACAAGGTTATCAATGGTTTAACAGAAGAGTCAAAAAAATTGTCTCATCTAGCTTCTCAAGAATTCATTCCTTCTCTTGAGTCATTTTTTCTTTCATATTCTTGGAATGCATCCTTCGTAATGAATAGGTGTGTTTTGTCAAAAGGTATTGGAAAACCAATCTTTTTGAACTCATGTACCTTTCTATGTCGATCTTGTAACAATATTTAACACTTATTAAGTAATTCATGTGCTTTACCCAAACATCACACAATTTTGAATGATAGATGATACCTTTATTGAGGCATCAAACCAATTACGAATTCCTCTGGATGTCAGTTTTATGTCACCTTTGAATTTGTAAATAGATTCCAAAACTTTCTTTGTTGTATCCTCTCTTAAAGCCAACACTTTTCTACTACATGTTACGTATTCGTGGAGCTTATCAAAAATTCTCTGTAGATCACTTATGAATTCAAACAATCTAAACAAATAATTAATTTTTTGGTTTATTTTCCCCCACACATTATCTGTCATATTAATCAATGCCTTTTTATGAAATATAGATAGTGTGATGTTGGAAGACCTGTATTTCTTTTTTACTTTTGCCAATTCCTATTGGAATATTTCATTTTGTTTTTCTCATCTTCTAGGCTATGTTCCCATTTTTGACCTTTTCTTTCTCTTCCTTCACTGACCTCTTTCAATTCTCCCTATGTTTTTGTAATATATCATTCTTACTCATTTTTTCCTATAAATTTTTCTTCGCCTCTTCTAGTTCTACCTATGCTCTGTTCATTCACAAGAACTTGAGTCATAGAGGCAGATGATTTTATCTTCCTCTCCAACTCACTTGTCCTATTAACCATTGCTTTTCATTTTGCTTTCTCATTTACCAGGTCTACCTCTAAATTTTGAATCTTATTATTCAACTTATATTTCTCCCTCTCTACCTTTAGTAATGTTGTGTAAACCACATCATTATTCCTTTTTGATACATTAATTTTGTCAGAAGGTTTCATTTCCTTAAGATCCATTTGAAGGAGGCCACCTCATGATCCTGAAACCATTTCATTCTTTGGTTTTACAACTTTGGGAATAGTATACATGCATTCCATGGTATTTTTGTCTAGGTTATATGTAGGCAATACCTAACTATGGTTGGTTACAAGTTCCAGTAACTATAGAATTTTCTTCTTATTTCTTATATCTCTTTTTGATTTATTTTCAAACTCGGCTAGGTAATCAAATACGAGGTGTGCATAGGATTAAACTATTTCATCTTGAATGGAGGAGTAATCGAAGTTTTGGGATGATTTCAATTGGAATGGAAGTTTTTTTAGGAGTGGCAATGGTACCATAGCCTTCTATAAATAGTTTCCTTGAGCCAAGAGTAATTGTACTGTGTTTTCCTCTTTCTTTTGCCTCTTCTTGTTTACTTGTTGGTCAATAGCCTTAGCAACTTCAACTGTCTCTATTATCATATTTATGTTTCCAATACTCTGTTGATGCTACACCGTCATCACTAGAACTTCCAAAATTAGTAATAGTAATAGATTCATGGCCAACTTCTCCTCTAGGATTTTCAACATGTGGCTGAACTATTTTTTGAGGATTTGACTCGGAGTAAATTGCCTTTGGATTAGCACTTATAGATGGTTAAGTATGCGGTGGTCCTTTCTCCAAAGTTAAAGCTCCAAGGCCCGACCTTTCAAACACTTTTCTAGGTTGTGCTCTGGTGGAACCCAAATGCCTTGTCTGTTGAACCCAAACCACTATAGAACAAGGACGGAAGCCTGTAAATTATATTAATCAACCGAATCAAATACAATAGTGCAGGATACAATATTTATATGTATTGTATAGCCTAGATAAAAACAAATATGGATTTGTAACTATGCATCGACAAACTAAAATACAGTAGCTTCCAAAATACATTTAGGAAGCACAAATGAATAAAGACATAATTGTTATAACAACATAACAATTATACCCATGAATATAATAAGCCAAATATGGTTAATAAAACCATATAACATTATTATTGTAATAATATTATAATAATAATTAATTATACAATGCATAATTAATTATCCTAACATTCCCCCAATTTTGCATTGTCTTAAGGGATGAGGAGAGGAACTCTCTGAACAACTCAAACTTGTCACATGCAAGTGACTTCGTGAAGATATCTTATCTTTGTCCAGTTGTTGGATAAAACTAAAGTTGTATATTGTGATTCAACACATGATCGCATATGAAATGAACTGTACCTCATTGTGTTTTTTTCTTTCATAAAAAAAATAGATTGGGAACAAGTTTGAGAACACCTTCATTTTCAACATACATGGTGGTTGGTTTGTCCTATGCTATTCCAAGTCCTTTGAGTATGCGATGTAGCCAAATCGATTCATATAAATCTTCTCCTATAGAATGATACTCAGCTTCTATGGAAGAACGTGAAAAAAAGTGTTGTTTCTTGCTTCCCCATGATATTGGTCCAGATCCCATAAAGAACACAAATCCTGAAGTGGATTTTTTGTCATAAATATTACCTACATGATCTGAATCTAAATATCTAGATAAGAATAATTTGTCATTCTTCTTGTATTCTAGACTAAGATGTACTGATCCTTTTAGATATCTCAAGATACGCCTTTACGCTTTCCAATGAAAAAATTTGGGTTCTGCATGAACATGGATAAATAGCTCACTGTAAAGTTGGTATCTAGTCTAGTGTAGGTCAAGTAAATGAGACTCCCATTCAACTGCCGATAGAGAGTGGCACTTACCTCAGGAGATGGATCTGAACGAGATAACTGCAATCTGTTCTCCATAGGTGTAGTAATTGGTGTGCAATCCATCATCCTGAATTTCTTGAGCGTTGTCTTGGTATATTTCATCTAAGAAACAAATATGTGATTCTCTTTCTGCCATACTTCCAATCCAAGACAATAATGCATCATCCTAAGATCGTTCATGTCGAACAATCGATTGATATATTTCTTCATCACATCGATCATCCTCACTAAACTGCTAATGATGACTAGATCATCGATATAGACAACAACAATCACAATCTCCCCCTTTCTTTTTGAGGTAAAGATTGGGATCATATGGATTTCTAACAAATCCATGTTGTACAAGATGCTCATCAATTTTTATGTACCATGCCTGGGGTGCTTGTTTGAGACCATAGAGAGATTTTCTTGAGTCTACATACCTTTGCTTCTTGACCAGGTACAACATATCCCTCGGGTTGAGTCATATAGACTTCTTCTTGTAAATCTCCATTTAAGAAGGCACTTTTTATGTCCATCTGATGGACTTTCCAACCAAACTGTGTAGCTAGAGAAAATACCATCTTGATCATTTTGATCTTAGTTGTGGGAGGAAATGTTTCCTCGTAGTCAATGCCTTCTTTTTGTGCATACCCCTTTGCTACTAGTCTTACTTTATACTTTTCCACTTTCTCATCTACTTTGTACTTAATTTTAAATATTCATCTGCATCCAATGGGTTTCTTCCCTATTGGAAGATCGACAAGTTTCCAAGTGTTATTTTAAATTACTAACTAATATTCAAAGTCCATGGAATCTTTCCAAGATTTTGACTATAGATATTCGGACTGTAGAGGGCTCATCAAAATCAATTAATCTACTCATCAAAGCAAAGTTAACTTCTTCTCTTTCTTTACTATGAGTCCATGGTCCAGGGGTGAATGTATCTCGTGGAGCATCCATTCTTACATCTCGTAACGTACTAGTACACCACTTGGGCATACTCGAACTATTCCCATGGGTCATGGTTCTATCAGATCAACACCATCATCCTCATTATCACTTTCATCATCTGTGGGAACATCAGCTTTATTTTTTACAACTAGTGAAAAATATACGTCTAGTGACTCGGAGGAGGATTCTCTACTTCCTTCTTCTCTAAAAAACTCAACATCTCTGCTTTGGTGTAGAATTTTTTTGGTTCTAAGATCCATCAATATGTACCCAAGAGTCTCTTCATTGTACCCAATAAAGATGAGTTTTTGTGACTTCATGTACAATTTCTTTTTGTTCTTCTTGGGTATGTGCATACTTTATTTGCACCTGAATACCTTAAGGTGTGCAACAGATGGTTTCCACTTTGACCATGCTTCATGTGGCATTAATCCATCAAGAGAAACTATGGGAACTCTGTTCAACAAATACACTGATGTCTTTACTGCTTCTGCCCATAATGTCTTTGCAAGTCCAAAATCATCAATCATGCATCGTACCATTTCCATGATAGTACGATTTCTTCTCTCAACAACACCATTTTGTTGTGGTATGTGTGGAGGAGGCATTTGTTGACGAATCCCGTGAGCTTGTAAATAGTCTTTTAACCCATCACTGGTGAATTCCCACCCTCGATCTGAGCGGAGAGTTCTGATGTGACAAATTGTTTCATTCTCATTGCTATTTTGAACTTCTTAAAGGTTTCAAAAGCTTCACTTTTCTTGTGAAGACAAAAAATCCAAATTTTTCTCCAATAGTCATCAACACAAAACATGAAGTACTAATATCCATAATGACTTGGTTGTATCGGACCGTAAAGATCAGTATGAACCAAATCAAGCTTACCATGAGATCGATATATACTCTTCTCGAATGAAGCTCTATATTTTTTTCCTATCAGCGGTGAGGACACTTGTATGTATCCTTCTGAAGAGATGGTAGCTCATGTACCATATTACACTTTGGTGAAGTGTTTTGAGATACTTGAAACTAACATGACCAAGTATTTGATGCCACAACTGTGCTGAGGTAGAGTTCTTAGCCACAAGTGCCTGATCATCTCTGTGGACAAAATCAAGCTGGAACATTCATCCCACATTGGAGGATTTTACAAATATTTTTGAGCCTCATGATTTATATCGAATTAAACACGTTTTCTTGCCGAAATGACTATCGAGTGAATTTTTAAGTTATGATCAAGGATTTGAATGAGTGAAAACAAATTCTTAGTCAACCCGGGAACATATAGGATGTTTGATAGTCTATAGTTGTGTGAACCAAGGGGTAGATAAATGTTCCCAATCCCCTTAATTGTATATGAAGAATCATCACCTAATGAGACATGGTTTTCGAAGGCGTTTCTCTCATTGAATTAAACCAGTCTCTATGGCTGGTCATATGTCAAGTGGCTCCCAAATCAACATACGAGACATCACTAGATAACGTGGATGGTTCACTTGATCGATCAATGTACAAGTAGTATTCATTATCATTGTTCTTGTTACTCAAAGCAATATTACCTTGTTGATAGGGTATTCTTTTCAGTTCCCCTTTTTATTCCCTTGATTGTGGTTAGAATGTCCCTTGTAAGATTGTTGTTGTGGGCGTCCAAATTTTCTTGATGAATCTTTCTTGTAAGTATTATACCAACAATCTTTTAAGTCATGTCCTCTTTTACAAATTAGGCAGTGCTTCTTCTCTTGCTTTTCCCCTTGATGTTGATACTGATTTTGATGTTGGCAATTTTGATAGGAATTGGGTTTTCCTTTCTCTTTTCCTTTCCATTTTTGATGTGAATAAAGTGCCTGCTCCTCTTCATCATCCTTATTATGCATGGATTCCTCTGGTTACTGATAATTTTACATTTTTCAAAACTAACTATCGTATCGACACGTTTAGTGTTGTTATAAAAATGTGGTAAGAAGAAGGAGTGCTCTCGAGAACAATGGGAATGAGAGCATCATCTATGACCACTTCTATTATGGATAGTATTGAAGCCTTTAACTTTGCAACTCTTCTTAAGAAATCTTTGATTTTCTCATTTTGCTTGAACTTCAGTGTATGTAATTGACTCTGCAAATTTAAAATGACATTCTTGTTTTTGGCCTCATACACCGTGCTCAACTTATCCAATGCTTATTTGGCTGTTATGGCATCATGAATGTGGGGTTGTACATCTTCAGACACTCTAAACAAGATGATGAGTTTGGCCTTCTAATCTGCTCTATCAAACTGTCATTTTTGTGTTGTATCGTTGTTGATCTGGTCAGAGAACCATTCACAATAGGCCAGATCTCTTCAAACTCAAGCTGTGTCTTGATTTTTTTCTTCCATGTAGCGTAGTTGTTTCCTCTAAGTATTTTTGAATCTAGAAGAAAAAATTTGGGGGCATTGGTGCCCATTTTGCAAAAATCGCTGACAGGGTTTGGCTCTTATCACTCCAGGAATAAGGTCTCCCAATCTATATACTGTAAGTCCGATATATCAAACCTTTCTATATATGTCCCCTTTTGATATACCCGTCGGTACGTGGAAGAAACTCACCCTTTTGATATACCCGATGGTACGTGAAAGAGGCATTAACGTACGTGAAAGAATTTGATACGTGGTACCAAGACAATACTAAAAGGGGTCTGTGTGATTATTGACACCGGCTCAAATAAATATCCTCATACATGCGCATAACTTTGCTATATACTCGGATAATTTATCATTCCGGATTTATTTCATGCAATCATTCACAGACGGATGGGATGGCTCATAGTGTGTGCATTGTGACCTTATTACTCCCCATCGATTTAAAGGGTCGATGCCCAGATGAAATTGTTGCAGCTATATTAGGCATTAAGTGTAGTAGTAGTCATAACAGTTTTACCGTAAGCACTTCCATGAGGCACCATATATACTAGACACTGCGAATGAGATCTAGGATCTCGTGAGTGTTTCAGAACCAATTTTTATTATTTTTATTACAACTCTCTACCAGTTTCTGAGCAATTACAATATTTTTGGTTGACTATGACAACCTATAAATTAGTACAATATACTGAAGCATGTAATTACATTCAAAAAATTGGAAAAAATTTAATGGCACGCAATTTTTTTATTTTGCGGGCCCTAGTGGCCTCTGGAGCCCAAAACGACCCTCTATGCCAAAAATTGTAAAAATAGCTGAAAAATCAATTTTTGGGTATACCTCCTTTAGCTAATGTTGCTCGGAATCAAAAATATGCCTATTAGGAGAAAAAAATTCCCTGTATTAGGGTTTTTCTTGCTAAAAAATTTAGAGGTGGTTTTAGTTATAACTAGCTATTTAGAGATGGTTTTTCCACTAAATTCTCCTCCAAACTTGGCGATTTCTCCAGTTTTGCCTCTAAATGTCAAAATGCAAAATCTTTTGTTGGTGGTGGGATTTGAACCTTGCACCTTACCCACCCAAGTCATTTTGCACTATCCAACTAAGCCACCAATGCACTTTGCATATATTTCGAAGCACTTTGTATTTAAATAATTTAAAAAATGAAACTAACCTTTGAAAATGGGACATGGCTGAGGTGGAGGTGGTGATCTAGTGGAGGATCCACGTGGCAGAGTTGATGAATGTGGATTTAGGGTTTTCTCCTTAGAAAGAGGATCTGAAACTTCCTTATTGAAAAAACCGCCTCTTCCTTATTATTCTACGCAGTGATTTTGTTTGATCCGTCAAGATTTTTATTGCCTCCGACTTGTTTTGCTTTTGCAGTACATGGGTTTGACTACGTATGAGGGCGTTGCTCGAGAAGAATAATCTTGGTGAGGGTGCAGGGGACGTGAGGAGGCCGCAACTCGCTATTTTGATTGCTTGTGCGGTTCGTGGTTTTTGTTGTTGTTGATGTCATGTTGGATTTGTGTAACCGTCGTGTTGGATTTGTGTAAGGATCTGTTGTTTTCTTGTATTGTATTGGCAATCACTATTTTTATTTATCCTTCACTATATGTGTAGGTCTTTGTTTTGCAAGGTGCGGCTCGATGTGCGTTTGGGAGAAGCCAACTTTGCAATGTGTGGGAGCTCAATTCAATAAACCGAGAATAAAAACACACCTTTGCTCAATGGTTTGGATGGCTCATAAGAGGAATACAATGCAACTAGAATGTCAATACAACTCGGCCTTTCAACCTTCTTAGTTAAATTTGGTGCACACAAAGATTGGCCCTTATGCTGAGCTTGGACCAAGAATAAACAAATAGTTGGGCTTGTAATGCCTTAACTCACCCGAGAATGCTTCCTATTTTCCTATCAACATTATGGATAACTCACCATTGTGACTCGGTGTTGGCTCGTTCAACTAATGGAGACCCTAACTTGATCAATATGGAGTGTAAATAGCTCGCTAGGAACTCGAGGCGAAACACCTCCAAATTTGATATTATACTGCTCAATGTAGCAGTAACTAAATACTTCTCTAATATAAGAGATAAAATCCCTAATGGGGAAAAAATTAAATTTTTTTTTTTAATTTTCTATACCTGCAGCAAATTTTCTGGTTTTGGGTGCACCAGTGCAAAAACAATTGTGTTCCAAACACCTAGAATGAACAAGAGGATGTGGGGAGACAGGAATTGGGTTGGGAGGTTGTAAGAGGTTGCACAGGCTCTCAATTACTACAAACACTTCTCCAATATCCTCTATCTCTCGTTGCTCTCTCTTTCCACACCTTCACAGGTCCAGATTCTCACTCTAGTACCAAATGTAGAATAGGGATGGAAGCTTGTAAATTATATTAATAACCGAATCAAATACAATAGTACATGATACAATATTTATACATATTGGATAGCACGGATACAAAAAAAAATATGGAGTTACAACTATGCACCAACAAACAAAAATACAAAGTAGCTTCCAAAAGACATTGGGAAGCACAAATGAATGAAAACATAATTGTTATAACAACATAAAATTTATACCCGTGAATATAATAAGCCAAATATGGTTAATAAAACTATATAACATTATTAATGTAATACTATTATAATAATAATTAATTATCCTAATAACCACCACCACTAAAACCCAAATTTTCAACAATAACTGCTCTTGTAGAATATATTTGTTTCAATAATTCATCAAGACTTAGTTTATATGTTCCATGTGGATCGATTAATTCCTTAGAGTCAGTGTCATCATCACTACTTTTTCTCTCGGGATGCTCTTCATTCCACTTCTTCTTTGAACGCTTCATCTTCTAGAATAGAATCATACTCGAAATAGATTCGTATGACCTAGGTCCTACCTCATAGACCAAAAGGAAGCAATTTTTGACCTTGTCCAATCTCGTTCTCGCAATTCATTTTGTATTTCCTTTGGCATTCTTTTAGAGGAATTTTAATCATATTTTGCATATAATTTAGCAGATTGAAAAACCTCTTCCTATTTTTGTGGAGGCTCTGGCTAAGGTAATCCAAAAAATTGTGTTGACAACTCTTGAAAACTAATTCCTTTCTCATCAGCAATTTCATCCATTTTTATTTTTACTTCATCCCAAGAGTTCTTGTTTTTCAATTTTTCTAGCAAGGGTTTGTTTTCATGTTGAATTTTAGTGGCAAAGTTCTTGTTCACCACTACCCTTGTTTTAATCACTTCACATGGGTCATACAACCATTGAGAGTCAACATCAAACTTAAAAAATTGTAAAATTTCATGTTCCACATAAAATGCTTTTATTTCAAATTTGAACCCTCCACATGATAACGGTAAGGAAGGAAATATGCTATTATTTTACCGAGAAACAAAATAGAGATTATCTATGTTTTCCATGTCATATATATTCCAAGGCAAAAACTATTTTCTGTCACATGTTTTGGAAATTTGTAAGGTTATACTCCTAATCCATAAAACCTTAGCACAATATAATCCTACGTGAAGTACCTGTTATGGTGAAATCACAACACCCCTGAATGCTTTCAATTGAATTGTTGAGGCAGTCAGTGTGATTCATCAAACATGGAGTTATCCCAAAGTGTGGTACTTTCTAATTAGGATAACCCTCCACATGAAGGTCGGTTCCTATTCCTCTATTTTGATGCACACATCTAAATTATAGAGGATATACTCTAAAATCTACTCTAACTTTCAAAGGAGATAGGGTTAAGAATATTACAATAAATTAAACCTAAGCTAACAAAGGTGATGTACCGAAAGGAATTTTGAACACCGCTTTGCATGGAGATAGAAATCACAATCAAATTAAGAATGAAAATACACCACATATCAATCCACTCAGGAGAATCCACTAACCATTAAACACAAACCATTAAACATGTAAGACAATAACCAAGATTGCAATGAGAGATCGAAGACAACAATAAACACAAGAGAGGTTGAAATTCATCCATGAGACTTTTATTATTGCTCCACAAATTTGATATAGTACATTAAAATGGCCAAGAGACAAGATTACATTTATAGTTTATATGGGAGGTTTGAGCTCCAAAAATTCACATACAGATAAGAGAAGAAGGGAGGGTGAAAATAAAAAATTATCCAACATTAAAACAGTGCCCGTCCTTACAATATATAGGAAGAATGAGAGAAATGAGATAGAAGGATTCAAAATCTTGCTTCAACCACCCAAAAATGCGTTAAAATCTCCTACAACAATGATGGGTACCACTACAAAACCCATACCTCCATGTACTATGAATTTTTGGGAAAGAAAGGAAGCTCATACCTTCATCATTTGGGTAGGTGAGAAATCTGGAAACACCCTCTTAAATGGTGGACTGTATTCCTTCATTTTGAAGAACTTAGTCTCACTTAAAGCTTTCCAAAAAGTCTCGAATCTAAGATCCGAGTAAAAAGTTATGGCCATCTGAAGATTGGGGTATCATATTGCATTAATTGCAAGTGCTTCGCTCTGTTTCTTTAGACTCCAAAATACATTGCAACCTTCAAAATCTGAAATTTCATAATTTCAAGCATTTTGACTTTGGAGGTTGATGTTACTATTTATCGATTGGGCACATAAAACCTCACGAAACCACTCGAAGTTCAAAATTTGCACTTCGGGTTTGAATTTGAGTTGTCTTTTTAATGTTTTGGGGCTTCAAATTTACAAATTTCAAACCCCGAAGTCTGAAATTTAGACTTCAAGTTTCATACCTTTTCATTTTAGGGGGTCGCTAACACTATTCATCCGCCCAACCTCTCGAAACCTCTCGAAACCCCAAATTCCAAAATTCAAAATTTTGGTTTTGGACCTGCACTTTTGGACCCATGACACTTTTAATCCGACCAACCCGCTAATACCTCTCGAAACTCCGAAACCCCAAAGTCTAAAATTCAAACTTTGGGTTTCGGACCTTTCTCCTTTTGATCTTCTCGCCGCTTCAAGCCAAAAACAAACCTCCAAAACTAGGACCTCCAAAAGTCCGAAATGTCCTTCGCATTGACCCCGAACTCAAGTTTGACCTGAAACATCGATCCCTTTGTACTTTGGAGTTCGGACTCTGAAATCCCCGATCCATGGCACCGTTGACCCCGAAAGGGGAGTTGACCCTGAAAACCCTCGAGCCTTTCGGACTTCAGATTTTCAGGATTTTGGGCCTTCTTTGTTGGTTCTCTCTATTTGGCTACCAAAACTCTGAAATCTAAAACCTTCTAAGTCCAAAAAATTTAGACTTTAGAGTCCCCATTTTTTCACTTAGCTTGACCACGAGCTTCCTTCAAGTTCCCCGCCTATGAGATTGGAGTTGAACCAACCCTTCCATCTATTGCCTACAACATCATTTTTTGTTTATACTCACTCGCAATCACCATGTATTCAGCTCAGTAGGTTCCTTTTCTATGCTGACCAAGTTGAGCCTTCATTCGCCTACAAACCGGTGATCTGCACTCTGCCGATGCCAAGCTTCCACTGAGCAAAATCCTGCATGTTTGGTTCAAGCCACTGAACTTGTTCTTGTTAGCTCATCATCCTCCTTGCATGGTTAGCCCAACCCATTTGGGCTCAAGCCTAAGCCAATGTGTCCTCCCGAGCTCAACAAGCTCCTCCTCCCAACTCGCCCGAGTTGGTTTGTGACTTACTGCGGCCGATGCATAACTCTGGTTGAGCTACTTGGAAAGTTCTTTTTATCCATGTAACAACTTTTAGGACATTGTTAGGAAAAAAATTCCCATGGGGGAAAAATTTGTCAACATGATACCGGTCTGCTAACTATATTTCGATCCCAGTTGAATGTAATCTCTAAATTTCACAGAGAATCTAGGCATTGTACTTTTTATAATTGCTTCATACATTAGAGCCCAAAAATAATCCACAAATTGTTGTAGTCCCCTCTATTATCATACATCCTTATCTTGAGGGCCCACTCAGTTAATGGACGCACAACTGTTGGCTTGAACCCAACAAAATAGGGCTCAATTGCAAGTTTATTTTTTTCAAACCATGCAGCAAAGTGCCATAGAATTAAATAGCACAAGTAGGTAGTGATTCTAAATGCCTTAGTGTCGGAGGCTTCTTTGATTGTTAATAATTGTTTATCTATAGATTCAATAATGTACCCAACAAATCAGTATTGACAAGGTGGATTAACAAAATGGATATTGTATACCATTTCCAAGAGGGTTTCATCCACTTTCTCATCACTATCGAAGCCAAGGAAAATAACTAGAATATAAATGTTATCCCTGACCCATGGTTTAAATATGTCAATTGCATACGGAGCCTTCCCTTTGGGTACCTCTGCATCGAATGTTAATTTTCATAAAAACTCATCTCTGTCTTTTTAATTGGTGGCATGATAATCGCTAGAAATTTTTCTAGGTCTATGTGAATAGTTCTTAAATCTTTGCTTTCAAACCCAAATGCACTGCCAAGATTTACCTCCATAATGGAAAAAAAAAAATTCCGTTGCCCTTTGCAACAATTTCTTTTTTTTTCCCATTGTAATTTTGGGCACATTTATTGAAAAATTTAGGATAGGGGAAAACCTCATGGAACATCATGCATCCTAATCCATACCCCCATGTTATCCAACCTAAACCTTTAGGTCTACGTGATGGGTTCAGACATCTACTTTCCCTCATTTTCAACTCAAACGTGTATCTAAACATTGCAATTCATATGCCAATTATTGGATCACAAATATCTTGATATTCATAAGTAAAACTAGGGGTTTTTCTTTTAAACAGTTTGTCGTATGGGATTTGGGTTTTAATTTTACTTTGGGATCTTGTGGAAGTAGACATGCTTGGAATTTTGGATTCTGTAAACCATCAATCCTAATTTCTCAACCCTTATATTGAAATATTTCAAAGTGAATGCTTATATAGTGCTACTTATAAAAAAATATAATATTTAAAGAATCAAGACTCAAATGTAGGATGAAACTTACTCGAAATATTGAAAAAATTGAGTCTTACATGGTCCACAACTTCTATGAATATATTATACCTTCTATTGTAGTATGCCTTCCAGAAATAAAATTTCAATTATCAATATCACTATAAATGATTAGGTATTTCACTATACTTTGTAGAAATCAAATTTATTCTTTAATCAAATTTAATTTAGTGGATGACAGTTGCCACTTAACTAGGCCTATTTCGTGAACTTCCATTTGAAATGTGAGTGTGTGGGCCTTCATCCTAGAATAGATCTTGTGTCGTTGATCTTAATATATCAAACGATGCAAATTATTTATCAGATGGCCAAAGTGGTAGGATTCTAGGCCTCCTTGAGGCAAAGGCATTCCCTAGACTCCAAGCCCACAGAATGAACTGATTCAATAATAAAGTTTCGGGTCCATGGTGATAGGTGTGGGCATTTAATGACTTGGTCGTTGAAATTTTTGGGGGTCGTTGAAACATTTTAAATAATAAACCCCGATTTTTCCCATGTCATGTGGAAGAATTTCGTGGATTTCTTTTTTCGTGCCCCCACGGACGTGAATCTCCTAGATTTAGGTGGGATGAATTATAATTTCAGGTCTAGGATTAATTTTTCATTATTGGTCATGGACATTGGAATTGGACCGATCATCTAGCTAACAAGGAAATTAATGGCTTGGGAGTTGAATTAATTTCTAATAATATAGAATATTGGCGTGGGTTGGAATATTTTATCATTTATGATGGGTGGAACACACAAAGATTAAATAATTAATGGTGGCATGTGTTACACTTTGGGCCTTTATTATTATTATTTGTTCACATTTCTCTCTCCCTACCTCTTTTTGTTCGCTTTTTTAGGTGGTGAGAGAATATTTTTTTTGGGGTTTCCTTTCATTACTCTATGCAAGGAGAGAAATGAAATTTCCCACATGTGGCTTCAAGAGGGGTTTCGATATGATTTTATGCTTGAGGACGAGGCCATTGAGCATGTGATAGGAGATTCTTATATGTAGGACTCTCACAGGTCCAAAGTCAACTCTAAACTCATTGTGGCATTCATTTCTAATTACCTCTTACTCCATCTGGTCAAGGTGGATGTCATGGTTGTCATAAAGTTCTTTATTTACCCTTTCCATCGAGTTGGTTTGTGTGAAGAAATGGATAGGTGTCGTTTCCCATACCCTGCATTCGGATGGAGGAGGCGTATGCTTAGGCGAATGGCATCGGGTGCAGGTATTATTGGCTCATAAAGTAGTATAGGAGTTGTTACTTTACACGAGAGGTTGTTCACATTCATTCTAGCATGGTGGTCTCGACCCTAGAATATTTCTTCCTTTAGATCTCACTTATTCTCCTCACATATCGACTCGTCCATTGACCACCTCAATGAGTTTTGGGATAATTCTAGTCGAGGCCTTTCTTCTTCGCTAGGTAAGTCCAAGCAACCGAAAAATGGTGTTTACGGCGGTGGTGGTTAGGGTGAGGTGGGAGGCACAATATATGTGATGGATGCAGCACTCGGTGCTGTGGATGGGGTAAAAAGTAGTTCTCCAGTTATTTCAGATGAGGATTAATACTCTTTTCTATCTTTTTTTTAGTTATGTGGCCATGTGTATTTTCTATCCTAAAGCCACTTCTGTTTGTTCAAATGGTGTTTTCTTCTTCTCTGTGTAGGCCATTCAGT
This sequence comes from Taxus wallichiana var. yunnanensis, assembly GCA_018340775.1. Taxonomy (NCBI): domain Eukaryota; kingdom Viridiplantae; phylum Streptophyta; class Pinopsida; order Cupressales; family Taxaceae; genus Taxus; species Taxus wallichiana. Next base: position 499,691,314 of record CM031243.1, on the reverse strand, counting down.
GGGGCATTTTGTTGTTAGTTTATGTTTGGTTTTTGTTCAAAGTATAGTTGTAAGGGTGGGGTCCCTTAACCCTCCATTCATAGCTACAGTAAAAATCATTTAAATATAATATATATATATATATATATATATACATAGTGATTTCACATTTATATAGTGTTTACATTATTAATTTCTTAAATTACATTCTTTCTTTATTAAATTAATTTAATGTTTTCAATAAATTAAAAAGCTATCACCCCCACTTTTTCCCATGCCACGTAGATGAATTAATATAATTTAAATACATTATATATATTATTCTTATTTTTATTGTTAAAGCAGGTTGAAAGGTCTTGTTCCCTTTACGAAAGAGAGATCAAACCTTAGATAAAACATGTAGATGCAAAAAACTTCATCAATCATGACTGTTAGGTATATCGAGAAAAAGCCATCCAGAAGGAAGGAAGACTATAGCTATATTATACTATAGACATTACAATATATATTTAGATCAAGGATTAATCCCTAAATCAGAAGACACGAACACAATTACAATTGGAAATCCTTTCCTCTTAACCACACCCTCTTCATATTCCAAAGTAAGAACTTCATTGGCGCAACCGCACCAAAGATGATAATAAGCTTCCCTGTTGTTTCAAGAATTTCCATCCACCAAAGTAGCACTTTCTCGATGGGATAATTAAGGGAAACCAAATTAGGGAGTTTGAAGGACATCCTTCCAACATTCTTGTCACGGCTAAACACCGTAAGATTCTCATGCGAAGGCCATCAACTCCCCATGGTGACATTGCACTTCCCTGAAGACACTCAAATACACACCACGCCGAACTTCCCTCCTCCCCACTACCTAGAAAGAAACATTACACTTTTGCACTTCTACAACCAAATTTCCGTAGAAAGATGGTGAACCAAGAGAGCAAGGTTGACCGCATCAGGCTTCGATGGCTCAATTATCAGAATATTTTCCACAAAACCAAGGCCACACTACTATTAACCCTACACCATCCATCCTCAAATAGATATTTTCCCCCAAAACTAATTTAATTGCCTCCAGATCACTACCATTACCAATTTTGAAGATCCACCATAAACGATTATCGGATATAGACGACCTAAAATCCATTTCCCTTTTATTACAAAATAAAGACAACAGGGGAACTCGAGGGGAATCCATAGGTGCTCACCAACAAAAAGGATGAAAATGAAAAAATCGACCCACAATAAATAGGCAAAAAACAAGGCCCTTCACATGCTTGAAAAGATTGGCGACAACATATATTTAAGGCCCTTCCATATTTAAGATGATTTTGAGACCATCCCAAATTCCAATATATATATTATGATATAAATATATTATTTATTATTATAGTATATAAATTATTTATATATACATTAAATATATATATATATATATATATCTAATTTATATATATATATATATATATATAATAAATATACATATATAAATAATTTACACAAGTTCAATTTTCAAAATACAAAACCAAAGATCCATAGATTTAAGATGAGAATAGATCAAAGAAAGTCTTTCTAAAGAAAATGAATATGAATAAAATCAAATTTACTATTTGAATTGAAATAACTAACGAAAATGTTGTTTTTAAATAGAATTCAGAATTGTTGATGTCATTCGATGAAATATAGTGTTTTCACATTTGTATAGTGTTTTCAAAATTATTTTTAGATGTTATATATTTCATAATTTTGACACTTTTCATATTTATTTTATTCAAATTAATCAGATATATATTGAAAGAAAATTAACATTTTCATTTTTTTCTATTGAAGGGTAATGTGTTTTCTAATATCTCATTTACGACAAGTAAAGCTTAACCTATCCAGTCAAATCAAAGTATGGGGATCCCTTCAAATTTGATCACTGAATGCAATGATGGTCATTTCAATATATTTTGCAAGCAAGTGCCCTTTTCATAAAGCTTAGTAACTTTTGAATATACATGACAATTGAAATATGTCACTTCCAAATTTCTAAAATATCATTTCTTATATTTTATATATGTAGTTAGTTTCTTTTTTTTCCAAATGTGTCTCCTCATATATGTGATGAAATCTAAAAAATCTAAAAAATACATCAATCAAATTCTACAACTCGAGAAATTACTCAATAATATTCTTAGAACAAAATGGGGTTCTATTTTAGGGGCCCTTCCCTTGAAATTGTACACACACACACACACACACACACGATATTACAAAATAGATATATTATAGATTGATTTATAAATATAAAATATAATGATCATTTTTCTAAAGACACATATTCATCTTGAAACACTGGAGCACATTTTAACAAAGACATCTCCCTGTGTTGGATAAACACGTCTTTGTACACTGTGTTGAAAATGAACTAGATATCTCCCACTAAATCCCGTGACATGCCCATATTTTGCAGCTCCTGGACTCCCATCCAAGGTTCATTAAGTATTTCGGTGAATTCTTTTTTCCTTTTATGTGAGTTTACACACTCAGAAAGAGAGTCTCCCCCTCTTATGTATCCTTTGGTTTTCTTCCCTGAAGAAATTAGAGCTATAGGGAATTGACGAATTATGCTAGTGCCAGAAGATCCCTCACTCATGATCCTCCTTTTCTTCAAAGGAAAGGCATGGCTACTTACCATGGAATGTACTTCAGCGAGGGTAGTTTCTAATGTTGCCAAATGCTTCTCTGTTTCATTCTCTGGAAAATTTGGGGGTTTTTATTCCCCCTGTTGAGTAGGTAGTGAGCCTTATATTGAGAGCTTTGTGGTCGATAAATGAAGTTTGTAAAAATCTATGTTCAAACCCCATTGATCGAGTAAGACACAAGGGAAGTGGCGTATCTAGTGGTTCTTTAATTTTTTGGTGTTCATGTGATAACTGGGTGAATCAAGTGGAAATATAGAGCTTGGTAAACAAAAAAACAAGGACATAATTCAGACAATCGATGTAAGAAAGATAAAAGCATGTCCTCCAGAGAAAGGAAATATTGGGAGATCTAGCCCAAGTGTCTGGTATGCTGAAAATGTTGTAGACGAGGGCCTCATTCGACCCTGTCAGCTGGAAACACTCACCCAAATGGGTGAGTTTTGCATTAAGAGGATTCAATTCTGTAGATGAAGAATACATGGATGCATGACGATTGATTGAAAGCATATGGTGGAGGATGCTTGGAAAATTTATGTTGTACTCGTAAGATGGAAACATGTCATCACGGAGTTTAAATAAGCATGTAAAGTGTGCCACTAAAGATTTAGTTGGCACCCTCATAGTTAAGAAAGGTTTCATCAAATTTAATTCTTGGTCACGTTATATTTTCTAGGATGAAGGTCTTGTTGGTGTCGAATCACAGCACCCCTGGGACTCCGCAACGCGATCGTTTGAGACTCCCAGTGTGATTGCACAACATGGAGCTTTTCCCAAGTGTGGGACCTCGCGAAATCGGAAAAGCTCTCCGGATGAAGGCCGGCTCCTATTCCTCTGTTCAGATGCACCAATAAAACGCAGAGGTTTACCCCAAAACCTAATCTAACTACCAAGGAGACAGGGAGAGAGAAATGCATAAAAATAAACCTAAGCTAAGGAGGTGATGCACCGAGGAATGAAGAACATATGTTTTGCCAATTAAACACAGACCACAGAAATGCAATGCAATATCATGCACAGATAAACATATTCACAGTGAAAGATCAGGAGGATGCAAAATGAAACACATAGAGGGTTGAGAAACATCCACAGTCATGCATTTATTTGCTCCGAAGGTTGATACAATACACTGCAAAAAATGCCCAGAGGCAAAGGTGCATTACAGTTTCAAATGGGAGGTTTGAGCTCCACAACTCCACCTGCCAAAGAGAAGAAGGGAGGAGGCACAAAAAAAAATGTTCGACCTTTGAAAGAAGCCCCTCCTTACAATTTATAGGAAGAATGAGAATGAAAAGAGAGAGGAAATCGAAATCTACCCCAACCACCCCCAGAATGCACTTAACTCATCTCATTATGGTGGTAGGTGAGAATCCCAGTGAACCCAAAAGTGGCGAACTGTATTTTTCATTTTTAAGAATTTTTTCTCACCCAATTAAAGATATCTAGTTGTAGTTAGACAGAGGACCTCGTAGGCTTTCCAAAAAGTCCAACCTTGCATGAATCCGAGCTCCCAGTCAAAAGTTATGGCCATCTGAATATCTGCGCCAGGGTCTGCTTCCTGTCAGCGCTCAAAATGTTGCGCCTCCTGAAGGTGCGCCATAGGCGCATCCGTGTGTGTGTCGACATCCTCTTCTATGTGCCAAGGGTGCATCCTTTACCCTTTCAACACTCCGTGTCATGCGACATACATGCGCCTTGGACGCACCATTTCCTCTGTCGACACTCCTTGTCATGTGCCACTTCTGTGCGCCTTGGGCGCACCATTTGCCTTGTCGACATCCATTGTCGTGCGCCACTTCTGTGTGCCTTGGGCGCACCATTTGCTCTGTCGACACTCCTTGTCATGCGCCACTTCTGTGTGCCTTGGGCGCACCGTTTGCCTTGTCGACATCCATTGTCGTGCGCCACACGTGCGCCTTAGGCGCACTGTTACCCTTGTCGACATCCATTGTCGTGCGCCACTTCACATGCGCCTTGGGTGCACCATTTCCTCTGTCAACACTCCTTGTCATGCACCACTTCTGTGCGCCTTGGGCGCACACCGTTGCCTTATCGACATCCATTGTCGTGCGCCACTTCTGTGCGCCTTGGGTGTGTCAGGGATTTGAGCTTCTTTGATTTCTCCATTCCTCTCCTTGTCTATATCTACCCGGGGAAAGATATATACAACAATTTGGCGACTCAATGGGATCACCTGCCTGCTAGGTAGAAGATTAGTGGCCTTTTAGCAATCCATTGGGCATGGAGTCATAAGCAATAACCTGAAACCAACTTGATATCTGATCCCGATCCTGATATCGCGACCTCTTCTCCGAGAGCACGCTGAACTGTAGAAAATCAACCTGAGAGCAACAAAACCTGTGCCGAAGCACTTAGGGAAAAAGAAACCTAACTACAACAAGACAATGTGCATACGCACTTAGAGGAATTGAAAACTAGGCTAATATTTACAAGGGTAGAACTTTCCTCTTAGTAGCAATGTTTAAGATGGATTCCGTTAACCGGAATCGGGAATTCTCCTCCATCCAAAGTAGACAATTGGAAGGCGTTACTACTTTTACATCCCGTGACCATGTAGGGGCCACTCCAAATGGCATCAAACTTGGAATGCCTTCCTGGTTTTGCCCGATCTGCATCCCATTTCAGAACTAGGTCTCCTTCCTGGAAGGTCCTTGCTCTTGCTTTCTTATCAAACCATCTTTTACTAAGGCCTGATCTTTCTCAACTGTTTGAACTGCATGTTCTCTAATTTCTTCCAATTCCATCAACTCTGCATACCTAGCCTCCATTGGTTCAAACTCAGCCAACTCCAATTGCTTCATGAACTCCAATGTAGGCAGTTCTAATGATATAGGCAATACTGCCTCTTTTCCATAGACCAACTTGTAAGGGGAATTACCTGTAGACCTCTTTGGTGTTATTCTGTCAGCCCATAATGCTGATTTTAGCTTGGTATGCCATGTTCTTTGATTTTCATCCAGAGTCCTCCTGATGATTCTTAGCAAATTTTTGTTCGTGGACTCTGCCTGTCCATTACCCTGCGGGTAATAATTGGAAGAGGTGCTCAAGTAGATTCCATTTTTGACAGCCCATTCCGTGATCTTGGAACCTACGAATGCCAATGCATTGTCTGATATAATAGTGGCCGGCACACCAAACCTGGTCACTATTCCTTCGTAAAATTCTAGTATATTAGACTCGTTTGCCTCTTTGAGCGCTACTGCTTCAGTCCACTTGGTGAAATAGTCCGTTGCCGTGAGAATCCACTTGTGGCCTTGGCTTGAGTTTGGATTGATGACCCCGACGAAGTCCAATCCCCATTGCATAAATGGTTGGTCAACCAGAATTGGGTGCAATGGAAGTGCTGCTTGTCTTTCTTTGCCTGTGAAGAGTGCACATTTCTTGCACTTTCTTATCCATGTATAGCAGTCACTGAAGACTGTCGGCCAATAATACCCTGCCTTCATTATCTTGAGAGCTGTTACTCGTGGGGCAAAATGTCCTCCAGAATCTCCATCGTGAAAATCTCGTAACACCCTCTCAATTTGACTTGTCCTAATGCACCTCAATAGAACTCCATTGATGTCTTTCTTAAACAAAATACCATCGACAAGCACATATGGAATGGCTTGTAATCTGAAGTATCTCCTCTTTGCTTTGCTCATTTACGGGGGCATAGCCCGTCTCAGGAAGTGTATCATATTCGAGTCCAACAAGGAGTAAGCACGTCATCATTATCTTGTTCTTGATCATCTTGTAGTACAAGGTAGTCTCCTTTTCATCACCAACTTCAACTTGTTGACTCAAGGCTAGTTGCTCACATAGTCCCTTCCCACGTACTAGTTTGGTGACCTTGATCTCGATGTCATATTCCATGACACGAGTTATCCATCCCGCACGTTTATCATTTAGATCCTTGTTTAGAAGGAAGTCCCCGACTCCGCATGAGAGACCAATAATTGGATCTTGTTGTTTGAGACTAGGTGCTTGAATTTCTTTAAGCTCCTGATCACGCAAGGACATGCTTTTCAATGAAAGAGTACCTAGTTTCATATTCCTCCAAGCTTTGACTGAAGAAAGCAACTGGTTGTTCTAACCCTTCTTTGTTTTGTTGTACCAGGATTGCAGAAATTGTGTCTCCACCACCAAAGGCATATAGCATGAATTCCTTAGAGAAGTCTGGATTGACGAGAGTTGGGGCTTGAGATATAGCCTCTTTTATTGCCTCAAAACTTGCCTTGCCTTCAGATGTCCACTTAAATGCCATGCTCTTCTTTAACATCAGTGTTATTGGCTTTGCAAGAGCTGCAAAGTTTGGAACAAACCTGCGGACAAAATTGATCCTTCCCAAGAAGCTTTGAAGAGCCTTCTTGTGACTTGGCAATGGCAATGCTTGAATTGCTTCAACTCTTTCTGGGTCAATCGCCAACCCCTCCTTTGAAACAATATGGCCTAGAAGTTTTCCCTCGTGAGCCAAGAATATGCATTTTTTGGGATTCAATGATACCCCAAATCTTCTACATTTCTGAAATACTTGCCTCAAATGACAGAGGTGATCCGCTGCATTTTTTGAGAATACAGTGATGTCGTCGAGATATATCAAAACTATTTTATTGATCAACCCCTTGAATGCCATATCCATCGCCCTTTGGAAAGTGGCTCCAGCATTTGATAGCCCAAAGGGCATCTTCTTGTAGGCATAGGTGCCCCATTTGGTGGTGAAAGCTGTCTTGAACTGGTCATCTTCTTTCACCATTACCTGATTATACCCTGAGTAGCCATCTAGGAGAGAGAACCTCTCTGAACCGGATACTACTTGCAATATTTGTTCCATTGAAGGAAGTGGGTAATGGTCTTTAAGAGATGCCCTGTTGAGGTCTCGGAAGTCCACACACAACCTGATTTCTCCGCTCTTCTTTCTGACCGGAACCAAGTTTGCAACCCAGCTTGAGTGCTTGATCGGAAATATAATGCTTGCCTCTATTAGCTTATTTAGCTCTTTCTTCATTAGAGGCTCAATGTGAGGGTTGACTGGTCTCTGCTTCTGCCTGATGGGCTTAGCATCTGGATCCAATTCTATGGTATGTTGTGCCAACTTCGGATCGAAACCTCTTAAGTCTTCATAGCTCCAAGCGAAGACATCTGGAAATTCTTGGCAAAGTTGTATGAAATCTGATTTCTCCTGCTCAGTGGCCACTTTACCAATTTGAAGTGTTTTGCCCTCCCCAACTAGAATGGGCTCTGAATCTTCTCTCTTGACCTGTATATTAGCCTTTTCCTTACGGAACTGGTCGTTAGGGTTGAAGATAGACTCCAATGTTACTAAACCCTTAGGAAGCTTGTTTGTCCGCAACTGCACTACTTGATCCCCGTACTGCTGCTCTAGTCTGTCCTGATTTCTAGCTGAGAATTCAGCCTCTTCTTGCAAGAAATTGACGATCTGTTGATCGTTCTCAAACACCTGCCAGCTTGTGTTATTATCTGGAACTGCTGGCCTCACAACTACATGGATATGTGGCTGCGTTTTTTCTCTTCTGATGTTGTCAACCACATCAAACGTCGCTCCAATTGCTGCGAGTCTATCTGCGGCTTCATTTTTCTTCCTGGGTATGGACACAATGCTGAAAGCTTCGAAATCCTCAATGAGGTCCCATACCCTATTCTTGTAGTTCTTCAGCAGGTCGTTCTTTGTAGCATGTTGTCCCCTAACTTGGTTGACGATTAGCTCGCTATCTCCAAACACTGCAAGTTCTTTATGCCCTTTTTCCTGGCCCAATGAAGTCCATGAATCAAGGCCTCATATTCAGCTGTGTTGTTCGAACAAGAAAACTGGAAACGAAAAGCTGAATAATATTTGATGTCTTGTGGTGAAATCAACTTTGCACCACCTCCAAAGACCTTGCACGCTTCTCGAACCATCGAAGAATAATTTCCAAACTTTGTTTTCATCCTTTTGTTCAGGCTGAATGATGTCAGGAATGAGTGAATTTTCCTCGTGTATACAATACATGCCCAACTCAGATTCTTCAATTTCCTTGTATGGGTCAAATTCATGACTTTTGTTTGCCCATTCATCTAAAGTCAAATCAGGAATTCCCTCAACCTTAGTACCTGCTTCTAGATCACTTGAACACTCCTCCTGATCAAAAGCTGAGCAATTTGCATTGATAGGGCCTGGTACATAAGGCTCAATATGAAAATTGGCAATCGATTCTGATCTGATTGTTGCTTTAGCTCCATACCTTGTCCTAAAGATCATGTGTGACCAATCTGCAGATAAATATCCACCGATCTTTGCAGTGAAGTCCCTTGATAGACACAACGCAAAGAGTGGCGGGAGGTCAATTACAGACACATCTTGCAAGACTGTAACATTAGGACATGAATGTAGTGTTAGGCTTAACCCCTTGATGACCCCAACTGTTCCCACTGCTGTTCCATCTAGTTGCACTACTCCTTTCAGCACTGGCTCGTACTTCAGACCCAGTTGATCCGCTATTTGCTTTGGCATCACTGAACTACTTGCTCCTGAATCTATCATGCAGTTGTGTACCAAGTGGTTTCCAACAATCAATGAAACATAGAATGGTGGAGGCTTCAAATTTTTCCTTGTCTGGCCCCCATCATGTTGCACTGCATTAGTGAGAACTTTCTCATGTCCTTGGTTTGATACATTTGTGGCAGACCAATTAGCCATTGCAGCTTGCAACAAATCTCGTTGCCCTGGGATCGCCAGTGATTCCCACATGGAAATGTTCACATGTGTCTTCTTCATTTGATCGATGATGTTGAAGGGGGATGAACTGTCCTTTTGCTGCCCCTTACTTGGTGCAAGCTTTTCTGGAGCTTGAACGGGTGCATGTGTTGCTGCAACAGGTACCTTAGTCTGGTTTTGCGCATTTGGGGCTGCGTTTGGTCTGCTGGCCCCTTGTTGTGTAAGAGCGGGTTGAGGAACAACTGGATTGGGCGGTTGTTCCTCTACTATGCTTCTCTTCTTTGACCGTGTGTTGGCAGCCACGCCTTGAAAAGGCTGTTGGTTAACTCCACAGAAGTCTTCTGTTTGCCAATTTGCCAATGTGGTTTCTGTCGGAGGTCCCTCTTGTTGCGTTTCTTTCTTGCCGATTCCCCTCGGCTTGGTTCTTGAGCAACACCAATGGTCCTGCACCATCAAGGCTGATTTAGTGCACCATTGAAACATGCTGACCGATTGTGAGGTAGATTGCAAGGGTAACACCAGTCATACTCCTGTGCCATGTTATTTTGTGTCGGGACCAAGGCTCTTGAGGATGTCATTGCATTTGGATCATACGGCCGAAATGGCCTGGCAGCTTGAGGTTGTCCTTGGTTTGATACATTTTTGCTTTGATTTGGTGGTCTATTTTATTGGTATGAGGGCCTAGCTTGGTCTCGTGCTTGAGGTCGATATCTGATCGGCACTTTGAGCTTGTTGTCTTTTGATAGTCACAAGCTCATTTCCAAGGTTCTGCAGTTGTTTCATGACCTCTTGCAATTCCTTTGAACTATTTGAAGAAGTCGATGCCTCATTATTGCTTTGATTTCTAGGAGTTGGAATGGGATTCAACTCTGGTGCTTGGCTGGTTGTAGGATTTCCCATATCTGGATAGAGAGGCATTGGCGGCCTTGGTGCAAGCTTACCAGCTTGGATCAAACAGTTCTCTGCTCTGATTGCTGTGTCATAGGCCCCTGGCAGCGTTGTCCCTCCCATTGATTGGATCATCATGGCTATGTCTGAATTTATAGCCTTTAAGAAATAAAGGAATGCTCCTTCGGCGGTTGGTCTAACAGCTATTGGGATCCTGTCCCATGTCCGTTGGAACCTGAAGTTGAAATCTGCCATTTGTTCATTAGGAGCCCTTTTGATTGTTGTCAGTTGTTCCAATAAAGATAAATTGTCCGCCCTCTCCCGAATTGGTGCAAAGAGCGAGAACAAAGTTGGTTCCAATTCGTAATAGAGCCTGCTGCAAGGCTCCTAAACCATTGTAAGGCCTTGCCTTTGAAAGATGAAGCTAACAACTTGACTGTAATATCCATTGCATTTATTTCGTGGATCGCGCATACATTAGCAATATCCTGGATGTGATCAATAGGAGTAGTATGATTTTCACCTGTGAAGTAGGGGATATTCTTTAGCGCTGCAACTGGAATTTGATTCTGAGCATTTAGGGCAAGTGGACTACTGCCCGTGAAATTGACAAAGGGATTCGGTGGTAGATGCGCCATTATGATTGGCCTAAGAACCCTGGTTGATGCGAGAAAAGGCCTACCAGGTGGAGGTGTAGACAAAGTCCTGTTAGGCGGAGATGGTGATCTTTGTGGTCTTCTTCCTCTCCTTCCTCTGCCTGGTGATAGTTGCAAGTGGAAAAATAGCCCTTCTTCTTGAGTATTGGACCTGGTTCGAATTCTTCTCATGTGCCTAGGCAACTTGTGCTGCTACACCACTGAATTCTATCCCTTCGGAGTCGCCAGATGTGTTAGAGAACAAGCCTCAAAAGACTAGATTTTGCCAAGTTACACACCAAAACCTGACAATATTTAAACACAAAATTTTTTAAAAGACCTGCACATTTGAGATTTTAGGGTTTGGAATTTGATTTGGAATGACAGTCCCGAAAACCCAAAAAACGCCAGATTTCTGAAAACCCGAAATCCGAAATTCAAAAAACCATGAAATTTTGAAAGTCAAAATCTCAAAATTCTAAGAATACCCTTTTGAATATTATCCCCGATCTATCAACTGGTGAAATTTTGACTTGTTTCGAAGCGAGTTAAGTCCTTAAAAATTGATTTTAAAGTTCACTGGAAGGTGGAAAAAACTGAACTGTAAAACCTGCAATTTTTTAAGTCCGAATTTCTTGAAAGTTCCTTCAAAACTATGGAATGACCTCCTGGTCCCACCGGGCGTGCCAAAACTGTTGGTGTCGAATCACAGCACCCCTAGGACTCCGCAACGTGATCGTTTGAGACTCCCAGTGTGATTGCACAACATGGAGCTTTTCCCAAGTGTGGGACCTCGCGAAATCGAAAAAGCTCTCCGGATGAAGGCCGGCTCCTATTCCTCTGTTCAGATGCACCAATAAAACGCAGAGGTTTACCCCAAAAACCTAATCTAACTACCAAGGAGACAGGGAGAGAGAAATGCATGAAAAATAAACCTAAGCTAAGGAGGTGATGCACCGAGGAATGAAGAACATATGTTTTGCCAATTAAACACAGACCACAGAAATGCAATGCAATATCATGCACAGATAAACATATTCACAGTGAAAGATCAGGAGGATGCAAAATGAAACACATAGAGGGTTGAGAAACATCCACAGTCATGCATTTATTTGCTCCGAAGGTTGATACAATGATACAACTGCTAAAAAAAAATGCCCAGAGGCAAAGGTGCATTACAGTTTCAAATGGGAGGTTTGAGCTCCACAACTCCACCTGCCAAAGAGAAGAAGGGAGGAGGCACAAAACAAAAATGTTCGACCTTTAGAAAGAAGCCCCTCCTTACAATTTATAGGAAGAATGAGAGAGAGAAGAGAGAGAAAGTCCAAATCTACCCCAACCACCCCAGAATGCACTTAACTCATCTCATTATGGTGGTAGGTGAGAATCGATGAACCCAAAAGTGGCGAACTGTATTTTTCATTTTTAAGAATTTTTTCTCACCCAATTAAAGATATCTAGTTGTAGTTGGACAGAGGACCTCGTAAGCTTTCCAAAAAGTCCAACCTTGCATGAATCGAGCTCCCAGTCAAAAGTTATGGCCATCTGAATATCTGCGCCAGGGTCTGCTTCCTGTCAGCGCTCAAAATGTTGCGCCTCCTGAAGGTGCGCCATAAGGCGCATCCGTGTGTGTGTCGACATCCTCTTCTATGTGCCAAGGGTGCATCCTTTACCCTGTCGACACTCCGTGTCATGCGCCACTTCTGTGCGCCTTGGGCGCACCATTTTCCTCTGTCGACACTCCTTGTCATGCGCCACTTCTGTGCGCCTTGGGCGCACCGTTTGCCCTGTCGACATCCATTGTCGTGCGCCACTTCTGTGTGCCTTGGGCGCACCATTTTCCCTGTCAACACTCATTGTCATGCGCCACTTCTGTGCGCCTTGGGCGCACCGTTTGCCCTGTCGACATCCATTGTCGTGCGCCACTTCTGTGCGCCTTGGGCACACCGTTTGCCCTGTCGACATCCATTGTCGTGCGCCACTTCTGTGCGCCTTGGGCGCACCATTTTCCCTGTCGACACTCCTTGTCATGCATGCACCATACATGTGCCTTGGGCGCACCGTTTGCCCTGTCGACATCCATTGTCGTGCGCCACTTCTGTGTGCCTTGGGCGTGTCAGGGATTTGAGCTTCTTTGATTTCTCCATTCTTCTGCTTGTCTATATCTACCTAGGGGAAAGATATATACAACAGTCTAGAAACAAGATTTTTAATAAATATAGAAAATATGTTTTTCATAAAAGTAGCAAAATATTTAATAAATATGGAAAAGAATTTTTCCATAACTTTAGTCTTTAAAGTGATGCATTTAAATTTTATTATTTTTGATGTGACACATTTTATCGACTACTTTTGTATCAAATTTTAAGTGATAAATTGGCTCAAATCTCGATATGTCTATCCTTAATGATATTTTATTCATCATGATAAAAGGACGTTTATTTAAATTTAAAAGGCGGAGGCATGTGGGATAGTGACACCAATTTAAAGGTGAAAATTTTGCCACTATGCATGATTTACATTTAATATTAACTGTCAATACATACCCGGGTTTGGTGGACATGTTTCAAGGTCCAGTCGAAGAACTCGCTCGAAATTATAAATTCAAGGCCCATGTTCATTTCGACATTTAGTTTCTTTTACAAAATCATGGGGGACTAGATTGAGTTCATCAAACTAGTATCAAACCATGAATATTTCTTTGTTTCTTCTAGTTACGATACGGACTCGAGAAGAGGTTATTGTTGGGCAATCCTTCACCCTATCTGGTTCTAGTTCTCCTTCTAATGGTACTCCACCCCCTCTCCTAGATAGTCGTATGTTTCAATGTTTTCTTTCATTCTCTTGGAAATTCTCCTACAGAGATCCAACTAGATTACCTATCCGAGAAATAAATTCCCAAAGTATTATAGGAGCTCTCTATTATTTATCCAGAATCCCCATCTATAACCTATGGATTCTTCGCATGCTTCTACAAATGATGTGGATATGGAAATTGATAGCAATTTGAATCAATCCCTAAAGAACGACCCCTAATATGGAAGGTCATGTCGAAATGGTGTCTTCCATCCTTATAAAGTTACAATGAGCTTTTGAAGTGCTTAAAACCCATAAATACTTAACAGACACCAGTAGAGATATCATTGATAAAGAATGTGTTAGGATAGTAACCTTGGTGACACTCTTGCGAGAGAAGATCTATACCGATATAGTTAGGAAATCGTTACAAGAAGCGAGAAATATATTATGATACGTAATATTTATGTTATACTATAGTTATAGGATTGCAGCTTGTTTGGTATGCCTATGTCACAGTTACCAAATACGGTGGATTTGGAGAAATTTACCATTTTTGCATTTTATTCTATCCACCGTATCAAACACTTTGAAATTTTTGACATTTTATAGTTTTAAAAAAAAAAAAAACCAAAAACTGGATACTCTTCTTTATGTCAAAAACAAAAAAACATAAAAAATCAAGATTTTGTAGTTTATGATATGTAATTTTTATGTAATGTAATGTTTATGTTTCAACAAATATTTAATCTTGTGGATACTCTTGTTTATGTTTCAAGAAAATATATTTTTCCTTATGAGCACTAGTTCTTGTGGATACTCTTGCAATTATATAGTGGTGCACCTTTTGATTTGTCTTCTCCTTCTTGAAACACCATAATTTGTTCTTCATTTTAGTTTGTTTCAATGCAAGTATGGAAATCATGTTCTGTGGGATCATTCATGTTATCACCGAATCACATCACCCCTATGTTTATACAAGTGCATATACTTGAACTCACGGTGTGATTGGATAACATGGGTACTATCTCCAAGTTGTGGGACTTGCTACTTGAGATAGACCTCCAGAGAAAGTTGGTTCTTGCTCCTAAACTACCTGCCACAATCTACTCTAATGCAAGGGAAACTAACTATTCTAATCTAAATTTCCAAGGGACCAGGGAGAGAGAATGCATAAAATGAAAGCCTACACTACAGTGGTGATACACCAGAAAAGGAGGGTGTGAGAGTAGTCTTCAAATGCATGAGATACAAAAGTAAAGTGCACACTAGAAGGGGTGATGACAGTTCTCCATAATCTAGCAAAATGCATTCACAACAATATTTCAAACATACACAATGATAATGGATCCCTGCAAGAACATAATAATAGACACAATATTCTTGTAATCAAGTTGAAGGGGCAAGATGAATGCAAGAAAACACAGCAGGGGAAGATGTATCCACAAACTTATATTTTATTGCTTCTGATATGCACATGGTTCAATAGGTTACAAGATAAGGGCTGTAGCACATTGGCTTCACAAAGCAATTTTGGCAGAGCTTTGCTACAAAACTACCTCTCTTTACAATGAGCCCAACACTCCAATTTATAGAAAAAATGAGAAGAGAGAGAGAAGGGAAAAATGGAAATCCCGAAATCTGTCCTTCAACCACTTGTAAGAGGCATTAAATGGAGTAAAATGATTGTATATTACTTGCAAAAGGCTCCCCATACTGTCCCAGGTGCTGCAGTAGAGAAAGAATGGTGACCATGCCTCTTAATTGCACTCCCAACTACCAAATAAAACATTGTTATGAACCCGGCCACGTTTTATAAAAAAATCCCCACCTATTTCTCATCAAATCTAGAATTTATTGATTTTTGTGCATCAGGATCGGAGCCACGATTCCAACGGTACAAATTTTGTGCGATTTCGTTGAGAAATGCAAAAGTTATGGCCTTCTGAGTGCGGGCAGCTATTTTGGGTCTGGCAGGCGTTTTCTGTCATTTGACGGGAATGAGCATTAACTGACTGGAGCCGAATATGTTTCTTTTATTTAAATGTATCTACCCTCAACCCGTGTGTACTTTTGTCCCAAATTTGTCCCAAACAACGCGAAACAAAAACTTGATGATTTTTTATCGCCTGTGACCGTTTCGCCTTTTCGCGTCCGACGTCCCAACTGTCCCGCGGACCGCCTGGGACAAAAATGTCTGACTTAGCTGATTTTATTCCTTTTTGGTCCCAAACTTGGTACATGACGAACCTCATTACGACCCTTGCTTGGTACGATCCGCACCCTTCATACCCAAAATGCTTTAAAACAATCTTGCAACCTTATTTTTTGCATTTTTTCTAACTCGTTGGGATTTTTCTTGGATGGGAGAGTTAGAGAGAAGCCGAGGGGGCCCCAAAAACATGATTTTGGGACTTGAATCAATCTACTTGCTCGGGACTGAAGAATTTGATGCATGTTATCAAAATTACCTTGAGGGGTGAATTTTGGATAACAATTCACTACCTTAAGATGTTTGGGAAAACGTATTGCTTTGGATTCCATTAGAATTCATATACGGGTTCTCTCTAGTTTCTAAGGAATGGAAAGCACTCATGACTTCCACCGATTCTTTAGGCGTTATAGTGAAACAAGGAACAAACATCCATGGATACTTGTAAATCCTAATAGTGGTCATCATTGGTTGAGATACAAATTTTACATTAGAACATGGAAAATTCTCAAATTTTTGTGGTTATCATGCTTTGATTCGTAAAATTTGAAGATTCACATCGAGGGATAATATTATTTTGTTTGTGTGACAGTCATGTTTCAAGGGTATGTAATCCACTAAAGTCGGGAACCTCCTTTAAGCTTCCTTAGATGTTATCAGCTCAACTTAATGGATGGCACTTTTATATTTATGCGTGGGGAATTCTGGTGGTAGATGAAAAGGGGTATAAAGTGGTTCAAGAAAGTGCTAATAGATATGAAGTTAATGCAAACTATGGTACTATAGAAATTTATTCAATTCTTCTACGGGGACTTGGAGGATTGTGGCATGATTGAGAAATTGTTTCTTCTATGGACCCATTGTCTTGGCAACAATTTTTAATTCTTAACGTCATATGAACTTGCATTGGGTGTGAGAATTTATAATGATTAAGATTATGCTACGGTGAATATTGTGTTGTTACCTTTAAGATATGTGAAAGACCATTTCCCTCACTACGAGAACAAGGTTGGTTGTATTTGAATAAAAGGGTGTTACTTGCAGCACTAATTGTAGATGGGGACCACTTGAAGGACATAATTATGTTTAAGCTTGAGTTTGAAAGGAGGAGAGGTAATTTTGGCCTTAGAATAAATTTTAAGGATGCCCCACGCAATTTTCCAATGTTTTTCTGCGAGGAAAAGGATGTCCTTATTTAGTTGCACTATGGTGGGAGAGTTCTTGTGTTTGAAAGGTGCTTTCCAAAAATATCCTCATCCTTTGTTTTTATTTAAATCAAGGGTCTTGTTCAGTTCGATTTGCTAGAATATATAAACACAACTGGTACGTGTTATAACAATGGCATTGCCTTTGAGCCTAGGCTGATTTGAGACAAACTACTTGGCTCCTATATATATATATATATATATATATATATATATATACATATACATATACATATACATATACATATACATATACATATACATATACATATACATATGCATATACATACACATATACATATACATATACATATACATATACATATACATATACATATACATATACATATACATATACATATACATATCTATGTATGTATGTATGTAAATATTTATCGAGCTTTCTGTTTGTCTTTGCCAAAGCTTATAAGTAAGAGTAATCATTGTATTTTCTATTTTTTTAAAGTAGAAGAACTTGTAATCAACTATGGGAATAACACCAGAGAAATAACTAGTCACAAAATTTAAATGACATGAGCCTAAGACATGATAACTTTGCCTCTGCTACATGCTATTTCCTGTGAGATCGCAAATTGCCAATGTTTCCCTTTAAAATAATTTCATCTTCTTGGACTTGAATTAAACTTAAGTTTCAAAATTTAAAATCTTAATCATGTTTCTCGGCACACACATGTATAAATACCAGTGAAGAAATTTTTTCACATGTTGTGAGCACTACTTCTCCACATCATTACATTTACCCCCTTCCTATTATTAAAAAAACACATTCTTACTGTTGCACATACCAAAAAAATTAAAAAATTAATAGCAACCAATTGGAAATGGCATATCCTTGATTATTAAATATAAGTTATTTGTGCCTTATTATTAAAGTTTTCAATCCTTCCTGCCCATCAGACAGACACGTGGTAGGATTTTGGGCCTTCCCAAGTCAAAGGCATTCCCGGACTCAAGCCCACAAAATGAACCGATTCAATAAATTTTCAGGTCCACGGTGTCGGTGAGGCAAGGTAGAGTGGTAGTGAGCAATCACAAGATACCATGTGTCATTTTCCTATTCCTCTCGAGTGGCCAAGTGTCACACATTCTAGGCACTTGAGCATTAAGGTAAGGCATGTAAAAGAAATGAAAATTTTTAGGCCCCATTAGAGTTCAATTTGACAAAGGGTATTCACTAAACAAATTATAAGAGATTCGCCATTCTATTTCCAACTATTTTTAATATTATTTACCATTTTTACCAAAAGAACGAAACAAGTTATAGGGATATTCACCAAAACCATTAAACTAGTTACAGACATATTTTCCAAAACCATGAAACTAGTTGCGGTGTATTCGCCACTATTTCTATAAGTTTTTTTCAAGGGGTTCCTTAAAAAAATCCTGGATCAATTTTTAGGGGTGGTGAGTTATTTCAGGTGGAATGGATATATCGATAGTTTGGTATGGCTCGGGACATGGCCCTAGAGCCATTTATGTGGATTAGAGCCATTGGCGAGCTATACCATGGCGGATGAGGTTGATGCGGCAATAAAGCCTATAGACGTAGATGATGTAGGGTGTATGGAGGCCTACCATGCATGGTGGGTAGCACATCGATGAATGTTCTTGTTTCCATTTTTTTGGATGTGGTAGGATTACCACAAGGAGGAGGAGCAGAGGGGCAAGCACAAGCCCCCAATAATTTAGCGGCAGATGTAATAGATCATAAGTATCGTACGGTTATGTCATGATTGTTTATTTACTTATATAAAGATGATGATTACAAGTATCTAACATGGTGTTCTATTTTTTTAGGTGATGCATATTGGTCTTTGATAGTGGACACACCCATCTGCACATTGACAAGGAATGTGTCAACCAATGTACTTACAGGTGGAATGATACTAGAGCATGTGGATGACATCGTGGGTTAGCATGCCCATTTGTTTGAGAAAGTGGCTATAGCAGCGAGTGCTATGAATTGTTCTATTGAACAAGAGAGATGAGGCACGTAAGGAGACTTGACGATCAAAGAGGAAATGGGTGGTGGTCCTTTAGCGTAGGTTGTGTTTGCATGTTATATCGAGTTACTGACATTAGTTTGCAAAGTAGTCTATCGAGGTTACACTCTTTGCGGAGGCATGTGGAAAGATATCAAGGTCATGATCAACAACATAGAGTTAGTGGTGAGGCGTCAAGTTCTAAAGCTCTAGAAGTACCAGAGTGATAGTGATGATGATATTTGAGTTGTATTTTTGTATATGATGTAGGGGAATTTCCCAGTGATGATATTTTGTTGTAACTATGATTTCACTCGATATACATATAGATTGTTTATGGATATGATGATTACATTCTTTGTGTATTGATGTTATAATGTGACTGATGATATATGATTTGTGGATGATTGTTACTATGATGTGTAATGTATTGAATGTTGCCCATAATGTGTACTTTTAGTATGATGTGATGATGATGTACATGATTTTTGTTGTTAAATGTTTGATTAGTTTACTGATGTTCATATTTTTGAATGAATTCATAATGTGCATTTAGCTTAATGAGGATATATAATGGATGTGACGATAGATAAGATAGAATTTCAAAAAATTAACCTATCATGATAGCGTGATGTGATCGTAATATGTTAGTGTGATGAGTATAGGGAGAGAAGAGTAGCGATGCCCCTAAGGTAAAGATGATTAGGTTCTTTTACTTAAGACTCCTTAGCAATCAAGAATGAACCATGTAAAGCAAGAGTGCATCATTGGTAAATGATCCGATAGAGTTGGCTAGATAGATTGATGAAGTACGTGAAGAGAGGTTCTTATTGTATAAGATCCCTCAATAATAATGTAAGAACCATAATAACACAAGTACGTCATCGGGGGGTAAGGTGATATTAATCACCTACCAAAGTTCGAGGTGGTGTGAAGTGGTAGAAGTATGTGGTGTGAAAGAAAAAGCATGAGCATATAAACCAAGCTGGATATCATTTGGAGCAAAGTGGTATGATGTGTGAATGTGGTAGGTTCTGGAATCCAATGTGAATAAATGGCATGATTTGGTGGAGGAAATGGTGTAGCGATGGATGGACATGGTGGAGAGCACGTGTGAGTGAAAAATAGTGGCGGTGGATGAACAATGACCTAAGCACCAAATGGAGGAGGCAACTCAACTAGAGTAGTAACTCACGAGGAAAAGGAGATATGGACCGCTCATGTGAACCAAAGCTAAAGGAGATGATGCCCTTGTCCTCTAATTGTTGCAAATGATCATGAAGATAAAAGTAACCGTTGTCCTTATGGCCATTAATATGATGATAATTACGGTAGGGTTGGTCATGCTTTGACATTGTAAATGATGTTGTGGATGATTTCGGTTAGAGGGTAAGAGAATTAAAATCATATCAAGTAAAGTATGCAACACATCATGTAGTCTGGTATGATGAGAGAAATGTAATGGCCAACGTGAAATAGATGGAGTAGATTGAGAATTAGTCATCACGGAGGAGGAGGAGAAGGATGTTTTTGTAATGTAGTTTTTGAGCTTTCTTGCTATGCCGAAATGGAGATTGTGTAGGATGCTCAACTAATGGAAATGGAGAAGAACTAGATGATACAACAAAGTAGTAGCAAGAAGTGGAGGATCAATAACATGTGTCATGAGAAGGTACTATTCTAGGTCAATGAATTTATAGTACAATAGTATAAATGAATCACAAGTGTCATATTTCAATATTTTCTTGAGTGTAGAAATCAAACCATGACATAAAATGAATTGTTTCTCGAGATCGATAGGTTGGAATAATAATTGATGCATACAAGCATTTAATCATAAGATATAATCCCTAATAGATTTTGATGTACCCTGATGTAGACTAGGTAAATGATCATAAGTAACTCTAGGGACATTGTTGATGATAAAATGATGGAGAAGAGCGTCTTCCATGTCATAGCAAGTGCTAATAGACCCAAATGGAAGATGAGTGTACCATTGTAAAGAATCATTAGTAAGACTATATCGAAAGGCCTTGAGCAATAGTCTATCATTAGAATAGGAAGCCATATCCATGCAGTAACATTGGAGGTGTAAATGAGGGTCACCTATACCATCAAAGAATGTCAATATATGCATTATAAAGTCCTTAGGAAATGTAGAGTTATGAATCTTATTAGGAATAGGGTTTCCATGTAATGAGTTGTTATCAATAAAAGCATAGTAGGCATTACTTTCTAAAGTGAGTGATTAAACCCAAGATTGTAAGTGACCCACGACATGAATGAGAGATAAGATGTCTTATGAAGGAATAGTAGAAGATGGAAATAATGTGTTATGTGGTTGCAACTTTCCATTATGAGTAATCATAGGCACCTCAAGAGAAGATAAAGGAGATTTCGATGCTTAAGGCACACTAGGTGTTGGTGTCGAAGAAGCTAGAGGAGATTAAGGATATGGAACATCCATAGTAGTGGAAGGAATGGCATCGAAACATCCCTAGGAGGTGAAGAAGCTAATGGAGATATAGCAATAGGAGAACATGCACTAACATATGTAGATAACATGATAGGAGGAGAGGAACTAATAGATGGAGATGACTCATGCATTATGTTAGAGACGACCTTAGGAGAAGGTGGGGTTGGAGATTCACACTTAGCGAAGTATGGAATTTTTAGAATCATGGCTATCAATTATTTCATCGACGTCGAATCGAGACTTAGATATGAAAATGTCATTAAGCGTACTATCAATTGGATCATCGACATAGTATGAAAGGGTATGTGAACTAGTATGTGATGGATCATGAGAAATAGTATCAGAAATAGGAGAATCATGAGATGTAGCTATAGTAATGGTCTGATTAGGAGGAGAATTAGTATGAGAGATATTTTCAAGACCTAACATGTAATAAATAAGAGAATTTATTTAGAAATTCCAAAAGGAGGATCGTAGTAGTCGTATAACATGGTGTACAAAAAGTAAAATCCATTGGATCTAAAACAATACTAATTCCGATGGGAGAATTTTCAAAACTAGTAGATATATATCGTTCAAACTAAGATTTGTTGTTGAATATGGTCAGGCATAGTAACATTACTATAGAGATCCGTAAGCTCAGTGATAGCGGCCTCATCATAGATTGGATTGAAACTAGCATGAGACATAATGGTTCAAGAAGGATAAGATCTATCCATAGCCATTAGGGTTTGTATTGGATCCTAGGGAAATATGTTCTAATCTACGGGTTTACCAAAATGATTAACTAAAAATTGTATTTTAGTTATTAATCTAAGAGTATAGTAATGAAATAGATGGAATATATTGAAATATAAAATGCTAAGTGATTTATTTTTTATCTTAAATTAAATGAAATGAAGGGGAAGGATACTACCACAATTAGACTTACCTCGGAATGATCGAGATTGAGCAGAGTCATAAAGCGGCATAACAGGGCATTATATAACGAACCTCAAAAAGTTGTAGAAGAGGCATATCTAACAAGATTGGGGTTCTTGGGGAAGGATAAGGGCACATGGGAGCACTAGTCTGAAATTTGGGCACTTTTGTATGTGGAATAGATAGGAACCTAATTCGGTATGGTTGATAGGTATTCGCAATACTTTGCCTTTGATTGGGTGGATGTCGCACTTGATTCGTTGATTTTGTTGCAAACTTACAATAAATAATCACCTGCAAAACCCCATACAAAACATCAAACCCTAAAAAAGCAAGATGCAAATGAAGTGTTCAAACTATCCTTAAAATCCACAATGGTGGTCTTACAACTTAGTGTTGCACTACATCTCAGACCTAATATAGTTTTTGTGAATGTGTGTGTAATAATTTTCCTAGGATGACTTAGTGCCAATGGCCTTGAGATATAGTGTGTGATAACTAGATAGAAAGAAAAATGGTGCATGGAATAGAATATACTTCCCTTTCCTATACGAGTGTGTGATGTAGAATATACCCCAAATGCATTCCCTTGCTCTATGTACATAACTAGTCTGTTTCACTAATAAGTTTACGATTTATAGGATGAAATAGATAGAAGGTAAATGGCTAAAGAGGAATACCTGTGAAGCAAAGGTGGAAGGTAGAATGCACACGTTTTTGACGTTATCCAAGCTGATAATAAGGAAATCCTTTTTGTCTGGGAAGGACTACCTTTAAATGCAAAGTAAGACCACAAGAAGAGTATTAAATAGCATTGCCAATGGATTTCCTAGCATATGCTACATCTAAGAAGTGTGGTGCTTCATAGAGATGTTTTCAATCCACCATTTAATAAAATTTTCATGTAAACACGAAACTGAAATAAATAGGTCCTATTGTAATGTAATGATTTAGGTTTCTCATACACACAATATAATAGATTCAATTCTAAATATCAAATGTAACACTAAATCTATTTAGAACCGAGGTTTTTTTAGGTAAGGTCCATCAGCCGAGAAGTGCAGTAAGGATCTAGGGCTGGTTGGTTGAGGTCTGGGTTGGTTTTGGATGAATGGAAGGCTTGTTGGTCTAAGAATATAAAATAACATAGAGACCAGTATCGGTCGAGTGACTAATTCAGGTATGGGGATGAAACCAACGACGGTCAGGGAATTGACATTGGTAGGGGAAATAGGTAGTAAACTATTAAAAATGGGTTTTAGGCTCTCTGTGATTGCATAGAGAGTGAGGGTAGTGTGGTTTGGGTCATAATATGGCTAAGAAGACTCAGGAATACTAATAAGGAGGTTAAGAAGGGTGAAAAGGCTTGGGATGGTTGAATAGTAGGTTGGTGGGAAGAAGGTGATATATAGGTAATGGAAGAAATGAAATATAGAAAGAAGCAAGAGATCTACACTTGAATAAGCACAAATGATGAATATCATAATAATTGGTATTTTGTAGATCCTGTGAATGGAGATGGTTGGTGGTTGATCGGAGAAGAGATGGTTGGGTCTAGTGTCATGAAAATGCAACTGTGTGCTCCCATGAGTATTCAAATTATCTAGAAGGAGAACCGGGTGATTGTCTCTAACTTCGGTTGTGTGTGTTCATCATCTAGATGCAGGAGAGCTTGAAGATTTGATCTTGAATGCAATAAGGCTCCAATAACTGAATGACCAACCCATGTAAAGAGTTGTAAAATTTTATATAAAGGAACCGATGGTGGTTAGGTAACTGGAGTGTCACGAGGATAAATTGACATCGATTAGGGTGAAATAGTCCTTTTTACCAAAAATAGGTAGATCTTCCTAGATTTGGCATGCTTTCCAAGTTGGGTCCACTTAGGGAAGTGGATTTCACATTAGAAAAGGTAGGAAGATCATATAATAAGTCCAGTTAGGTTTAGGAAGAAGTCTTAGTTAGCTAGGTCAAGTGGTGACTCAACACTGGGAGTGATGACTTGGTCATTATGAGTTAAATGCCCCTGGAATGGGTCCAGGTGAGGTGTCCTGATGAGGTGGATGTGTGAGGGTTAAATTAACTTAATTAAATTAATTAATAACGTGAGGATAAATATTAATTCAATTATAAGTGATTAAATTAATATCAATGTGGGGTAAAGGGGTCATGGCTAGGTGCATGTGTTACATTGATTAATTAAAAGGGGACCAAGGAGAGTGTGACCCAAATTTGGTGTCTACATTTGCCCCTTTTTTGTCACATAGCTTGTATTGATAAGTGATGCTAACAAAAACAGAAATTTTTTTCTCTAAGTATGAGTGAAGGTTAGGTTGCCCCAAGTATGAGTGGAGGTGATCCACTTAAAACCAGGAATTGATGAGGTGATAAACAGAATCGGTGATTGGTTGGATAAAATGAATAAATGAGGGAAAATGAGGTATAGGTGGGGTATAAGTAATGGTTTTATCATTTGGGGTAATATGTAGTGGCATTTGAATGCACACATGTATATAAAATGTGACAAGGTACTATGTGGAAGAGTGTACAAACTCTACATCGTCAAAAATCGATAAGTTTATCCAAACAAGGTTGATGTGGTTCAGGTATCCAAGGTATAGGATACGGTTCTAAAACACAAATATGCTAGGTGCGGGAATGGGAATTAGGTGTGTTGATAAGTAGTGTAGGAGGCTAAAGCAGGATAACTAATACTGGTCAAAGGAAACCAATTCCAATTAAGGTAAACCAACCACGGTACACTAGGGCACATGACCAATACCTGTTAAGATAAACTATCATTAGTCAAGTCATGTTTGGAATAAAAAAGGTAAAATCTATGTTCTCTGATTCATTTGTGCTTTTGTTATTTGTGGAAAATGATAAGCAGAGAGGCATTTGGTTGTTTGACTTGGTGAAAATGAAAGAGGTACTATCCTAACTAAGTTGGAACGGTTGTGAGAGGATAAACGAGATTGATTGGAGTGTTGTGATTATGTGGAGTCGGCCAGGTTTGATTTGGGCATGGCGAGTAGGAGAAGGTAGTAGAGGACCTCCGGTTTAGAGACCCGAGGTTCCACCGAGGATGTGATACCATGTTGAGGTAGGAATCCATCCTCATTGTTTTTTTTTTTTGTTTAAAATTTGAGGTAAAAAGAAGAAAATGGGGTTTGAAATTTAAATTTGAAATTCAGTTTAAAATGAAGGAATTTGGGTAAGGGGAGGGTGGAATGTAGACTAAATAGGTAGGCAAATGAATGGGGTGGGGTTTAGGTGGGTTTGGGGTAGAGTATAGGGTGTTTTTTCAATTTTTTCAAAGTTAG
Organism: Taxus wallichiana var. yunnanensis; assembly: GCA_018340775.1. Classification (NCBI taxonomy): domain Eukaryota; kingdom Viridiplantae; phylum Streptophyta; class Pinopsida; order Cupressales; family Taxaceae; genus Taxus; species Taxus wallichiana. Next base: position 499,665,477 of record CM031243.1, on the reverse strand, counting down.
GGGCGGGGTGGTTTGTCATTAGGGCCAAACCAGAGACCGATGCTAGTGAGGAAGTGTTGACGTTGGTTGGCATGCGGTGTTGGTGTTTAAAATGGGTGACTAGTGCCAATCTTTTTGAAAATTTTTGAATTTGTTTTAAAATGGGTTGGGGAAGGTAAAATTATAAGGAAAGGGTGAGGTGGGTATAGGTTAGGTAAAATAGAATATAATAGGGCTGAGGTGAGGTATGATGAAGTAGGTAGGTTATGGGTAATGTGTTGAATGGTAAAGGGTGTAGGGTAAAAATGTGAAGTGAGGCACATAGTGAATAAAATAGGTTAGGGAAAATAGGTGAAGTGTGAAGAGTGAAGAGTGGGAACATTAGGTAGCCTAGGAAATGAATAGGTAAGGAGTGGGTCGGGTTGGGTGTGGGGTAATAGAGTACTGATAGAATTATTTGATTAACATGGTTGAGTGGTGATGTAGGTGAGGTAGTAGCTCACTATGCGAGATTATGTGTCACCAGTTATTAGTATAGATGTGACCCAACATCACGAAAGGTGGGACCACATGAGAGATGTGGGACTTGTGGGTGTGTGGTGATACATGTGTATCATTCGAGATCATAGTCTGATGGTCACACTCATTGATAGATGGGATGCAATAACCAATACCTTCCATCTACCTATTAGTGAGATGACTATCATGCTAAAGGATGTGTACAGGATTATGCAGCTACTAATTGTGGGAGAGCCTATATATCAGATTTCTTCAGATGAGGCGATGGAGCCAATGGTGGTAGTATTTGTGAGGTAGTGAGTGGCTTGACCGAGCACGGTGCGCGTATTGTTTATGGAGCCATTTACAATACACATCCATAGAATACCCATTTGGCAGTACTGATGGTGGTGGCAGTTGGATGTTGCACACTTCCTTACTCAAAGGGCGGATGATTTCCCCTAGCACTAATGGGGGTGTTATAGGATATGATTGAGGAGTGGGTTTATTTTTTGTAGGTGCCGAAATATTTGGTGCAGTTATATAGGGAGTTGTGAGCTTATCAAAGGATGCGGCGTTATGGTATTTGTTGTACATATTTATTACATTGTTGGGCTTATGAGCACATTGTGATTGTGCACCCATGAGGACTTCCTATAGTGGATTGGCATCATGGTGGGATGAGAGAAGTTACAGGAGATGGGTGGTGATAGGGGTGCATCCACGAGTTGAGGAGGCTGTAGATGATGTGACCTACTATAGACAACAGTTGGAGGGTTTATACGTGATGGATATAGTATGGCATCCCTGTGTTGGTTTTCACGATTACAAAGGCATGACACGGGAGCTCCAAGGAATGCGGTTGATCGAGATGGATACAAGGGAGGTGTGCCACTTGAGCATGAGATGATTCTGGTGGATAGAGTCCGAAACCTATTTAGACTACAATAGGATGTGCCTCCTCCATTCCTGAGGTAGTCTGTAGAGATGATGTGGAGAATGTTACCTCCACCCCATCATACAAATCTAGTAGGACATGAGGAATAGGTGATGGATAATAGACTTGATGATGACAATGTGATGGATGGGAGCAGATGCTTTATTGGGCAGCCCCGAAATAGGTATTACCACCGTGGCACAGTCATCCCAGACTTGGCTCTTTGTTATAGTTCATAGGGATGCATTACGGGGCAATTGACTACTTTAGGGGTGTAGTTGTGACGGCCTGAGACATAGGTAGCCACCTTGATAGGACAGGTGACATCATTATAGAGTCATCTAACAACAAACCTAGGTGCAAGTACCCGCACGAGGATCTTGTGAGGGATAGAGCATAGGTAGTAGCGCTACGGGCGTAGATTACATGTTCTGAGGTCATTTAGCAAGTAGCCCATGCACAAGTTCTTGCATTACGAGGCATAGATAGCTTCTCAGGCACTAGTATAGGCACCGGGACAGGGTCTTGTTATATAGGTAGGAACACAAGGGCCATTGGTATAAGGATAAAGGCCATTATTATTATGGCAAGTTTTACAGGTTGGAGCTATGGTGATGGCACCACCCCAGATAATATCCATGGCTAGATTCAGGATGATCTAAATGAGACCCGATATTATCAGGATCATTTGACCACATCGATATTGAGGTTTCATCATATGCCAAAACCTAGGGCCCATCAAGCATCCAATCAAAGGACCCACAACGCTAGCACTACAAGTAGTCATCATTCTCGTAGATATGGTGAGAGGGAGGTGGCAAGTTCATGGAGGTCAAGCCCATATGAGGGTATAGGGAGATGATGGTTGGGTGGAGGATAGGGCAAGAGGATGAGACATGTGAGAGTGGAGGTGAGGGCCCTATATGGGGGTGATGTAGGATGATAGGTGATACTACATTTTTATTTTTGATATATATATTGGCTGCGTGCCGAAGATGTGAGATTGTACATGATATTTTTGAGATACTAGTACTTATTTATATATGAGTATATATGTATTGATACACAAACACTCCCATTACATAGTTGATGATGATTTGGACTGATGATGTACTTGGTTTCATTTCCATTGTTTTGTTTTTGTGGAAACTAGGTGAGTTAGGCATGGTGGAGTCAGGATTTATAGGCATGGTGGAGTCTAGGTTGTTTAGGCATGATGGAGTCTAGGTTGTTTAGGCATGATTGAGTCAGGTATAGGCATGGTTGAGTCTTGGTTGATTGCATATGATGGGGTCTAAAATGTCTAAGTGTTGGTTATTTATGGAATGTAGGTGATGTTAGGCATGGTTGAGTCATAGGTGTAGGCATGGTTGAGTTGAAAATTTCCAAGTTACTGTTTTTATGGAAATTATGTGTTGTAGATATGGTGTGGTTAAATTTCGATTAATTGATATCATGGAAATGTTAGATGATTCAGGTATGATGTGATTGATGTTGTAGCATGGTAGGTATGTTGAAATGATGTATGTTTTGTGATATGTTAATTTCCAAGTTATTGTGTAGATGGAAACTAACTAGGTTATGATGTGTTTTAAAAGGGGGAATGGTTAGGGAAATAGTGGTTGAGCTAACCTATAAGGGCCCCATGCCCTCAGAGTGCTACCTACATAGCCCCGGAAAAAATGGTCCTCAAGTCGATGTAGTTCTCCCATAGGATAGGGAAGAATATGATGAGGTATATGGGTGAAATTTGGTAGGTATGATGAAATGATGTATGTGTTGTGATATGTTAATTTCCAAGTTATTGTGTAGATGGAAACTAACTAGGTTATGATGTGTGTTAAAAAGGGGGAATGGTTAGGGGAAAGAGTGGTTGAGCTAACCTCTAAGGGCCCCATGCCCTTGGAGTGCTACCTACATAGCCCGGAAAAAAGGGGCCTTAGGCCGATGTATTTCTCTTATAGGATAGGGAAGAATATGATGATGAGAGACAATTCATGAAAATATAAACATGGAATGTTCTTCCTCCTGTCCATCCTACAACAACAGATACAAATTTTTACCTCATAATTTCATTCACTTAATTTGCATCATCAATATTAAATTAACATTCAAAAGCAGTAAAGAGAAGAAATAACACACTGAAATAGATTTAACATGGGAAACCCAAACTAGGAAAAAACCCACTGAAACCATGAACTATGCTTAGGACAGAAATTTCCTTTAAATGTTACATGATCTCATGGTTGAGATTCTACTCAACTTGGAGCTACAAATCCTAAGTTTGACCAAGATTCTACTTAGTCTGGAGGATTCAACCCCTCTAATTCAACCAACTACTGCTAATCTTTAGTGAGCTTGAACTCACAAGGAAGTTACAACTCCCCAAATGCTACGATGATACTTAGACTTGTTCTTGAGTTCGACTACACTTTTTTTGTTGCCTCTCACAACTGATGATGACCTCTAGATTTTCTTACTTATTCTATTTTTACTCCTAATTCCCTTTTCTTTCAATATGCTATGTGCACTCTTATTTTTCCCAAAATCCGGTTATCAACTTCCTTATTACACCTGTAATTTCATCTAGTTCACTCACACTTTCTTTCACCCAACAATAATTCTCTCTACTTCACTATATTTTCTCTCATAACATACATTTTCTTGATTAAAGTTTCAATATCTCACCTTTTCTCTTCAATCAGATTCAAGGGTTATAAACATCATACTTTGAGTCACCTTATTCCTTTTGAAACAATATAATCACCTCTTATTCCTCTAGCCTCTATTCTTCAATTCAATTTCCACACTTTTAAATTCACCTCTCTGTTTATAATTCAGTCAAGAAGCATATACACACAACTTTCATTGTTTTTTCTTGTTTAGCTTCTTCATCACCTGCACTAAAGATCACCTTTTTACCTATATCTCGGTTTACGAAAACATCATCTTTACCTACCAATTTCTCAACATCTCTATCAATTCATTATGTTTATCAGGCTATTGCATCCTTGCTTATTATTCACTATTGATCATAAATCAACCCTTAGTCTCAGTTTTCAGGTACTCAAGTATTTACCTCTGTTTTCATTTCAAACTTAGTCTATAAATTCTTGTCTTTAATTGAATTTCTTCTGATTAGGTCAGTCACTTTGTATCCTTTTTCTTTAAGCTCACTCACATGTTTCACTATCATATATTTCAAGGTCATTATATCATGTAGTAAGTACAATCAAAACTTGTGTCTTTTCACATTATCCTCTGTTCAAATCCATTACCTCTTCACAACGTTTTGTCTATTGCTCCAGTGTTTATCTACACCTATGTAATAACCCTTTTTGAGGGTTTATATAAATCTTAGAAAATTTGTAGCAGCAGACTGTAATTTAATTACAACAGTTTAACTTCTTTGAGATAAGAGCCAAAAATTCACTGATAAACATCCACGAACCTTTATCAATTATTAATTAATGATTTTGCAGTTTATTGAGGTCAAGTCGAATTGATATATATAGATATATACTGCTGGAAATTAGTATTAATGCCCAGAAATCACAGCAGCATAGAAGAGTTCGATTTCACATTAAATATTGCTTTAAAATTTACCAACTTCGAGATTAGGGCCTTTTTGAACAAGGCGAACAAGAATATGAAGATGATTTGATGTTATCATATGCCAATAAATCAGAATTCACACATGTGCAAGTCGCACTTCTAGGATAAAGTCGAATAAATTGATATAAATCTGAAAATGCACAATATAAATCAGATTTGCAAAGATAATTTATATATATATTAATATTCAAGGAAGTTCAATTGTTTTAAGTCACAAGCAAGAGGTTTTCGTCCCTTGCAAGAGACCTCTAAAGGGGTTTTCATCCCAATAGGTTGGCTGTGAGAGTACTCTCTCAAAATCAAATGATTACAAGTCAAGTCGATGCCCAAATGAGTGCCCCACACCCCTATTTATTCTTCCCAAGGGTGGCGTCTCTTCCCAAACATGATCACCCTTTTTAGAGCTTGTTTTATTTATGCTTGGCCGACCCATGTGTTATTTATTTCTTTATTTTATAAAAGCATACAAAATATAATAAAAACTATATTATATTTTTCTCCCTTTATTCTTCTTTCTAGCCATGGAGAAGGTCTTCCGGAAATCCCAATTGTCTTCAATTTTGGAGGAAAAGGGACACTACAACCTAAGAAAAACTTTTCAATTTATACTCTAACCTTTCTTCTTCTCATACTATTCCCATGTCCAACTTCATATTTTTTTCCTCTGCCTTTTTATCTACTCCCATATTTCTTTTCCTCGAGCACCTCTTACATGAATGTCATATTTTCAACTTCCATATTCACTTTTTCTTCTTTGTCTTTTAGAAACCAAAAACATAATCTTTCCATCCTCTCTATTTGAACTAGAAGAGGTTAGAAACTAACAAGAAGACCCTTCAACTTCAAGTAAACATAAATAATTCACATTTTGTGTCTTTTGAGATCATTCTCAGTTAGTTGAGACACCATGTATGAAGATTACATTTGATTCCATCATCACTGTCACATGTTTTTGCACTTTGAATCCAAACAAAATCTCAACCATCTGCTGATAGACCAATTACACACCATTTTCAACCTTTTCATGAGAATTCATTGTATTTACACTAGTGAATTGCATTAATAACATATTTCTTTCTCTTACCAGAATTGAAAAACAGACTTCAAGAACACTGTCAACAAATGTTCCCTCGTGCCTTGATGTAATATCTTGATTCTTTTACAATGCGTTCATAGGATCCTAGAAGATATTTCTCTAAGTTTTTGTGATTTTTTATTCGTTAAAACATGAGATTCAAAAAATATATTCACAAACCCTAGAATCAAGTTTTCTTAGCCTTTGTGTGAGCTTGAGACCTATAAAATCTTGATTTCTCAATGAAATCTTAATGAAATTTTTTTTTTGACTTCTATGGAATTATGAGGTTGAGTTCGAACTTCTACATGCATCCATTAGGCTTGAGATTCTTGATTTGGTCCCATCATTCGAAGTACGAGGAACCGTGGATCATCACCTGATTGAATAAAATAGTCTTTCAAGTGAGAAAGAAGTACCTTATAAGTACCTTTCCATTTTTAATTGATCAAACCTTGTACACTTATTTTCTCAAAAGGATTTGACATGAAAACCATCCACTTCGGGAAATAAACATGTACCACTCTAAGAAATGTATTCAAATTTTTTCTTCAACCCTTGTCGGCATTTTTCCTTGAGGAGGCTTCAAGATTTAGGTAAGACTAAACTCACTATCCTTGGAAGACTTAAAGTAAGATACAAAATTCTTCATCTCCTTTTTACCATCCTTCAATGTTGACACACTCACCAATTCAAAGAGTACATACATGGAAACCAACTTGTGCTAGACTATGCAAATTGAATTTTAGTTCACTTTAGAGAAATCTTTGTTTCAATGTACCTTTCTCATTAGGCCTTCATATACCTAGCTACTCATCTCACTTATACATTATTGAGAATAAGATTAGTCCTTTCTTGAGAACATGTTCAATCCTTACATGCTCAGACCCTAGTCCATTGTGAGTGCCTTGACATGACTATTTCTGGTCCTACACATTTTGTTCATCATAGAGTAGCATCTGATTCATACTTTGGTTTGAATGTGACATTTAGGACTATTGTGTTTTGATGAGTATTATATAGTTCAAGAGCAATCAACAAGTTCTTTCCACTTCTTATAAACACAAAACTTTCACACCAAGCATTTGCATGCACATTATTGTCATTTTGACATAGTATCCTTTTAAATTTTCACATACATTGAGATTTTGAAGAGAACATTGTGTTCATACTTCTAAATCATACCTTCTCTAGCACCAACTTGACAAAAAAGATTGTCATAGAGAATTCAGAGTACACGTTGAATTACGCATTCTTTACAACTTGAAAAAATATCACATGATAATGTGGAGAAAAATATTTTGGTTCCATTTCTTATCAGCTTGACTAAACGATCCAACAACTGGAACCACATTCTATTACAAACATGACCTTGTACATTGTATTGTGACTATTCCATTTAGTTCATCTATTGAATGCCACTGCCCTTGTGAGACTTTGTACTGAACCGAGATTGCTTGAAGGCCTTAAAAGTGCAAGGAATCATGGAAAGACAATTAATAAACCATAAGAATATTTAAGTAAAATCACAGAAGTGGTTTTAAGACAAAAAACAAACTTTTGCAATTTCTGACTCAAGAGAGTGTTTGGGAGTTAAAATAACATAACTAGGAAAAACTTCACAACTTCTCTAAAACTTAACCAAATTGCTTCAATTTTTTTGCAAAATTTCAGGCTTGGAATCCTCTCCAAAAATTCCTTCTATGATTTATCTGAAGAAGGAACTATATTTTTCTTAGGTGCTAAGAATCCAGACTACTTATTTTGCACTTCTTAAAGAACCAATTTTAGAAAAACTTGAATAAATTTAAATCCCCATTTCAAAATATGATGAAATTTGGCATGAAGCACTACAAGAAACCCTTATACAAATTTCATATATTGGTTAACCATAGGTTTTCATGTAAAGCTCAGACCAATCTCATTTACCTTAGTAAACACTGTCAATCCTCAAAGGCAACTTTGGTGAATTTTTAATTTTTCCTCTAGAAGCTAAAATGAGCCTTGTTATTGCTCACACATTCCCTAAAAATCATTCCTAGGATCCTCCCATTCTCACATAATATTTTCATGAGATTTACCAAGCTTACACACCTCAACAGGCTATAGAAACGGGCATGAATGAGCCACTTACAACAATGACTCCCACTAACTAACCTGAAACTTACTGTGAAATATCTTGACCATGATAATACCATCATATATGACATGTAGAACCTCTAATCCAAGCATTTCAACCTTTTCAATGCTTCTTTGGACTCCTACCTCAAAACCAAGCACGTAGCACACTTGAACTATCCTTAAACCATTATGGATACTCACAAACCCAATGAAGGCACTACCAATCAACCTTCATGCCTTTGAATTTGACTGAGCCTCACTTCACCACTCACTTATTTTCCATTAATACCACTTGACATCAATCAAAACACTAATGACCCAAGGCTCAAGATTATAAAGGGTTGTTCTGATGGGATAAATCACTTAGCCATCCTACACTAGTGATGTCTGGTGTATGAGTGGATCATCCCCTACTAGAGGGTAGTTGGGATAGCAGATCCAAAAGTGATTAAAATAGATAGGTGGGTGGATATGGCTCCAATTAGGGGCCTACCACAGTTAGTTTCTACTTTTACAATAGCGAGATATGGTAGCACATCCATATCACGATACGATGGGCCGATGGGGTGAGGAGATGATTTCACTATATTCTTGTGCCACTACCATTCGGTTAGTCAATCGTAACAATATATTAGATACGTACCCATTGATTTGGGTACCCTAGTAATTTGGTTTACCCTATATACAAATGCTCTCTGAGTGTTTGCTATAGTTCTGAGGGCATATAGGATTCGAGAGCTTCCTTAGGAAGGGGCAATTACAATGGAATGTTATTACGCCTAGGGTTCCCATCGACACAACAAAAGATACACCAAATCTAGTTTCTAGGGTAGTAGTTAGACCGTACAGTGCTTCACAAGACCAACACATAGCGAGAAGGAGGGGAATACCGAGATAGATTCGGGCTTCGGGAGGAGATAAAATTAGAGTGGTGTGACACATGAGAGGCCTCATCGGTTTCTAGAGATGATGTAGACATGAAGGAGGAGACAATAGTTACTAAGGTGACTAAGGAGGAATTTGTCCACCAAAATAGGGTGGAGGAGGAGGTTACGGTTGAGGAGGAGGAGGATGTACCAGCTCCTACACTTTCACTAGTCATTGATCGATATGGATGCTTGGAGACCCGAGTGAGTGAAACACGTTTCCTATGCTTAATTCTTAGATTAGATGTTAGTATGCTATTTATCTTTTTCTTTTTTAATATGCTTTATAACTCACCATGATTGTTTTACACATTGCATCAACTACCGATGGATGTTGAGACCTTATTCAAGTGCACACTTCTCGACATGTTTGTGATTCCTACAAATATTACTCGAGAGAAGCTACTTAGTGACACAGGACACCCAAAAATGGCCAGATGCCATATTGACATATTTGTGCCATCTGGAATGCCACAAAGGTGATGAATCGAGATGAGGATTGACATCACTTTTCACAAGGATCAAGAGACATCAATGAGAACACTCATGCAATGGCGCCACCAATACTTTTCGCTTGCCTAGGTAGTCACATGGAAATCCTCATAGATCTATACACATAAGATGTAATGTTACACCAAGCCATTCTCATCACTAGAGTTACAACAAGATACCTCATCATGCCCCTTCATAGGTATCCTAGAGGTAGGGATAGGCCAAGGGCCTTTATTACTTTGAGACAATTTTTGACATGTACATCTTTTTTTTGTTTTTTAATTTTTGGCTCATGGTTGAGAATTTGTTACCACACTTACTATGGTGTGACAACATTGCACATGATAAAATTGACATTATATATATACATCTTTTTGGTTCGACCTTTCTTTTCATAGTTGACTTCATTGTAGTTTGTTTCATTTGGAACTTCTAATGTTTTTATGTTTTAAATGTATGTTATGGATGATGATGCAATGTGGTAAACAAAATTATTTTATATGATTATGCATATGAAAACAAATTGTAACTTAGATACTTTGTTTTTCAAGTAATATTTAGAATTTCTATTTCATTGGAAAAATGTGTTGAATGTGGTATGATGAAAAGATGAACTCACTCCATTCTTAACTCCACGCAACTAGTAGGATGTGAGGGCTCATCACCGAGAGAAAAGAAAGACACGAGTTATATGACTTGAAGAATTTGAATGTGAATGATAACTAAGAGACAATAATTTGACAAAGATCCAATTAGAAACTTGTAACCCAACCCTAATCAAGGTCAACTAACTAGTTCAAAATGAATTTTTCTTACAAGTTTGACTAGACTTAGATCCATGGATGGCCTATTAATTGAAAAAATATGGTTTTGAGGAACAATTCTCTCTTAACATACACATATAATTCATTTTCATGGGAATTTTTAGAAGCACTTTTATTTGTTTGTTTATTTGTAACTTTTGATTTATTAATGCAACCCCCTACGTCTTGCCCCATGCTACTAGTAAGAATCATGGGATCATCACCAAGGATAATACATAGGTGAGTAAGGGCACTTACCTCCTTTCCCAATCTCATGCTACCAGTAAGAAGCATGGGCTCATCACCGAAGGTTGGTAGGGACGAGAAGTGTAGTTATTTGTAATGAAAGAGTTTTTGTTTATTGTTTAGCTATCTCTTTTTTATTTTTGAATTGAATTTAATTTTTGCTTTTTGGAAAGAAACATTTTCCCTAGTATCAACCCCACACAACTAGTAGGATGTGAGGGCTCAACACCAAAGATTGAGATAGGCAAACAAGAGTTCTAGGTGAAATGTTTAGAATGTTTTTGTTATAGAGAGATATTTTTAGGGAAAGATTTATCATCAAGAAGCTTCTAGTGAAAACTATGGGAAAGAAGCACCCAAATTGGAAGCAACCATGGAGAAGATTGAGTATGTAAGTCCTTATAAAGCAATGTCAAAATTTGTTTCTTGTCTGAAAGTGATGATAAGATTATACAATTTTGAATGTATGAAAATATTGGTGAAATAGGTATGATTAGGATATTTTCCAATGTTAGAAATTTAAAGAATTAATTGAACAATAAGTTTCCATTTTACAATTTCAACAAAGTGATAATGCAAGTGACAATACAATATGAATGCAATGAAGGATAGTGTGGAGATGTAAATAACTATATATAGAAATGTCTCAGGTGATGCAAGTCAATGGTTTTACCAAACTCCTCACCTTACAAGGTACACAAAAAAGGATTATTAAAATTCTCGTTTCCTTGAAATTTTCCCAACACTTTGGGTTTAAACTTACAACCCTTTCCCACTATCTTATCCATCTAAATATCTGATCTTAGCGCTAGATTTCCTATTTGAATATGACACTTGTAAAAATATTTATCATGCTCTTGAGGGATCATGTCCATATGAACGTGATAGTGTTTCTCAACTTTGTTTTCTATATTTTGGGACTTGATCACGTTTGGCGTTTTCAGGTGCTACGAGATCATGTGTCATGGACATGATAAACTTGGTTTTACGAGATGTTTTTATCTATACCAAGGTTAGGAATGGAAGAATCCATAGAAATGGATTTGGTGAGTATATTTTTTCTGTCATGATCCTCTTCTTCTTATACTATTTCTATTATATTTACATCAAGACCAAGATCATCAACAAGAAGAGAGGCTAAACCAAGGAAATTACCAACTCCTTATGGTTCAAAGGAAGTAAAATTGGCTCATCACTTTCTAAGAGATTTATATTCTCTGTTATTGTTTTGGTGGTCACAATTTCCATAGATATGGATTTATCCTTACCTATTTTTTCCACGTCGAATGTTTTTGGGTCATTGAACTCGACTTTCAGAACATTCTCAATGGTTGCGAACAATTACTTTGAGGGAAGCAATTTTTTTAACTGGTTTATAGGGAGCTCATACTCTGAATGAATCCTTAGTTTCTTCTTGAGATTCTTCTAGGTGTAGATCAAATGGTTTAGGATCCCCTTGAGTGACGAAGACTTTTCCTAAATGGAGGAATCCAACATCTTGGAAAAAATTGGAAGGAATGGCATTCATCCGGTGAATCCATGGTCTACCAAGGATCATGTTATAATTCATTTACTTTTCAATGATGTAAAACTAAATCAACATAGTTTTTGGCCCAAGAGGATACATGAAGAACTGTAGTTCCAATTGAGATAGCTTTCAGGCGTTCATACCCTCAAAATTGTTTTCAAGTAGAGGATAAATTGGTCTCCCCGCATCCTAACTTATGTAAAAAGATAAAGGGAACTACATTTACAACAACCCCATCATTGATCATAACTCTCTTGATGCAATTATTATTGACATAGATTTGTAAATATAAATAAGGATTTCCTCTTCGAGATATTTCAATGTTAGATGGCATCTTGCTTATATCAAATACAAACCCGGTATCCCTATCACTCTATCCTAGAGGATGTATGTCAAAATCAATATGATTGATTTGAGCCCCAAGTGGAAGCATAACATGAATTAAATGACCAATACCCACTATGTCTAACAACATAAAATGATGCGCATGGGAATTCTTTAATAAATATAGAAATGAAATGTGAGAAAAGGTCTTGTTCAAATCTAAAATCAAATCATAAGCTCCTACAGTTTTAAGACTATAGGAGCATCATATTACAAGAGAGAATGAGTGGGAAGAGGTTTTGAAATTTACTTCCTCATTCAAGTTGATGCTTTAATTTTTGGTTTAACCTCTAACTCAACTAATCCAAAGATATTTGTATTGTTATTTGAGCCAAGGTTAGGGGTAACTCGAGAGTTATAAAAATTTGAGGCCTCGTGGTCATTGTTCCAAAAAGGAATACCATTATTTATGTTTGGAGGATCTACTTTACTATCCTCAGCATGTTTAGGGAACATGCCTTGATAGATGCCTAGGCTTGCATTATGAGGTGTGACAGTCCTGTATGTCCAGGTTATTAAGTTACTTTAGGATTGCCTAAGAATATGTCCACAAAGAGATGCATTTTATTTTAGGGGAGTATTTGTATGAACTTTTTGTAGTCCCTACAATTCCTAGTGTCATGACCAACAACACGGTGAAAACTACAATATAGATTCAAATCGTAATCTCTTGGCCTTTGATTTGAATTTTTATTTTGATTTTAGTTCCTCAGTTATTATTTTGAAACTCGTTGTTGTAGCCATAATTTGTTACCCCTTGGTAAATATTTTCATATTGGTTCGGGCCTTGGGTTTGAGCTAATCAAGGAGGGGGGAAATTGACATCAATTATGTTAACAAAGGAAATATATTTAGGGACTCTTTGATTTCCCATGTTGTTGTTATTAATGTTAGTGTTACTGTTGTTAATAAAACGAACGTTCTTTTCTTGATTAGTAATACCATCCGTGGTAACACTTGTGATTATGATTCAAAACCTTGTGTCCTTGGTTAACGGATCCATTATTTTAATGGTTTGCATTGTTTTGGTTAGGGGAAACCAAATTCCTATTAAGATCATAAGTCTTACACCCACTATCGATAGTGGCTTTTTCGATTCAAAGTGCACTTTTCAACACTTCCTCATAGTTGTGGAAAGGAAACTTGGACTTCCTCCTCGGTCTCTCGGTTAAGCGAGTGAAGGAAGAGATCGAAAAGTTCCATTTGGTCCATGTTAGGTGTACTTACAGAGGATTAAAGAACTTGACGCCATATCTAAATGAAATGGGCAACAAATTCATTTGGTTCCTTCCTAATATGAAAAAACTCCCTAATCCTTGTTCATAGAAACTTGTTCATGTCAAATGATCTGATGAATTAAA